>JAGSXJ010000012.1:0-600000 GCA_020726575.1 Plectosphaerella plurivora | reverse complement strand
GCCCGCAGAACTGGTACAACTACTTCTCCAGCGTCATTGGCGGCGTGGGCTCGATCGGATCGTCGTTCTGGGGCTCGTCTTCTTCAGCGGCCACAGTGACGGCCAAGACGCTCACGGTGGAGGACATGAGTGAGCAGCTGGACGAGTTGCTCCGGCAGTCGATCGTGGCGTTTACGCAGCGCTGGGGCAAGGTGATGAACGAGGCCAAGGCGCGCAAGACGGGTGTCAAGCCCATTGGCAAGGTCGAGAAGGAGTTGGAGGAGGTGCTTGCAACAGCATTCAGCAATCAGCCCGAGGTCATTGGCAAGTTGCATGAAGCCATCCAGATGAGTGCGCAAGCCCAGGAGCAGGCGGATGGAGAGAAGAAGGGCGCAAGGCGGTATTAGAACCACATACTATATGCCCTCATGTCGTCATGTTCCCTGGAATGATATCGCCATCTCGGTGTGACAATGCTTCACCGCAATTCCGAGCACGCCATTATCGGCGCTCTTTGCGCGCCCCGCCATCCCTGTCCAGCAAGTCCCTGCATCCGCGCTATCAGTGACCGAAAAGGCGGGCGGGAGCTTTCCCGCCATTTTCGTGGGGGGCCCGAGCTCCATTTCGCAAACTGATAACGGCTCGCGCCCCCGACGCCGGCACGCTGCCGCCCTTTTGTGATTTCGACACCTCTTTCTCACACACAAAACCGAGACCCAGAGCATTCCCCGACGGTCAATTGCCTCTGCCGCGCCTTTCCCTCGTCACGCGACAATCTTCATCACGTCGAAACCCCCAAACGGCTGTGCCATCGTCGCTGGAAAGGGACTGAAGCGGGGTGCTTGATAAGGAATCTTGGACGGGAAGCCCAGCCGATTGTCGGTCGGTCACACAAACCGAACCCTCCAACCTACACCTCAACCTCTCCCAAGTCACCACACAGCTCGCTACTATCAGAACAATGGCCTCTTCCGTCGGCGCAGAGGTTCACGCCGCCGAGCAGGCCCCGTCCGGCGGCGCACTCCAGACCGCCAAGGATCTCTTCTCCGGCGCCGCTGGCGGCATCACCCAAGTCCTCGTCGGCACGTCCACTGACTCCCCCCTCTTCTACGCACCCAACTAACGTACACTCCCCCCTCCAGGCCAACCCTTTGACATCGTCAAGGTCCGTCTCCAGACCTCGACGACCCAGTCCTCTGCCCTCGAGACCGCCCAGTCCATCCTGAAGAACGAAGGCCCCCTCGCCTTCTACAAGGGCACCCTGACACCCCTCCTCGGCATCGGCGCCTGCGTGTCCATCCAGTTCGGCGCCTTCGGTGCCGCCCGCCGCTACTTCGAGGGCGCCAACGCCGCTTCTCACCCGCTCGGAAACCCTGCCCCGAGCTACACCCAGTACTACGCCGCCGGCGCCTTTGCCGGTGTCGCAAACTCCGTCATCTCAGGTCCCATCGAGCACGTTCGTATCCGCCTGCAGACCCAGCCCCATGGCGCCGCCCGCCTCTACTCCGGCCCCCTCGACTGCGTGCGCAAGCTCTCCTCCCACGGCGGCGTCCTGCGCGGCCTCTACCGCGGCGAGGCCGTCACCGTCCTTCGTGAGGCCCAGGCCTACGGTCTCTGGTTCCTCTCCTTTGAATACATGATGAACGCCGACGCCGCCCGCAACAAGATTCACCGTCGAGACGTGCCTTCCTGGAAGGTCGCTTTCTACGGTGGTCTTGCCGGCGAGGCCCTCTGGCTCGGCAGCTACCCGCTCGACGTTATTAAGAGCAAGATGCAGACCGACGGCTTTGGCAAGGCCCAGAAGTACGCCAGCATGCGGGACTGCTTCGCCCAGACCTGGCGCGCCGAGGGTGCTCGTGGCTTCTGGAAGGGTATTGGTCCCACGCTGCTGAGGGCCATGCCCGTCAGCGCTGCTACCTTTGCTACCGTCGAGCTCACCATGAGGCTGATCAGCTAGAGGGGGGGACTTTAGTACAAGGGATGCTCTTGGGAAGGAGTTTTGGACCATGCTTCATACACGGATGGGCGCGAAGACAAAAACGCATCTGGCAGGCCGGCCTGAGCCTGTCTATATTTCAACATATACGGCGTACATATTCTGCTTTATTCTCATCAACACGGCGGCGTACGCGCATTCGCCATGTATCCATCATTTTCTCGTTATTCTACTTTGCCTGTGCTGTCTACTCGCTGTTCTCGACCCTCCGTTGGAGGATATGCCTGGCGTTGGCCGGCGTCAACGTCTCGATATCCAGCTGCTCCAGTACGGCCTTGGCTTCCTTGTTGTCCGTGAAGACGCGGTCGCTGGCCTCCTTGAGGGACACCTGTCCGTCGGCCGGCGCAACAGGGAGCGTCAACAGCCTCAGCGCGTCGTGGAGACTAGCTAGTGACGAGAGGCCGTTGGGGATGTATCTCTCGACGAGGGAGCAGATGGCGTTGAAGTCGCGCATGAACTGCGCTGCGCCGAGGCCTGTAAAGGTGTGGCGCATCAGGACGTCGCCCCAGAGGACGTCCTGAAGCTTCTCGAGGGCATCGCGCCAGATACGTCGGGAGGCTGCGGTGCTGAGAGCCTTGGAGATGAAGTCCAAATTGCGGCGGAGGGTCTGGGAAGGTTAGGAGACGTCAGTCAGGAGGAAAGGATCGGAACAAACTTACCCTCAGCGGTTCATCCAGTTCCGCGGTGATCGCCAGTTGGTGAGGGTCGACTGCGCTCAAATTAGCATTGTCTGTCCGGCCCCCGGACATGGTGAGCTCACTGTCGTTACCACTCTCGCTAATCGTGGTCCACTGAACCCGTGTGGTGTAGGCCTTGAAGGCATCGCGATGCGATGAGGCCAAAGCAGTGACCAGGAACTCCTGAGCCGCTTGCCGTCTGGCCGCATACGCCGCAATTGTCTCGTCAAAGATGATGCCGTCGTCATTCTTGGATCCGACAGCGTTGGACGTGCGATCCTTGACCTCCTCGTAGCTCATTTCACCTGCGATGTTGGCTCCGTCGTCGCCGCCTGTCGCCCGGGACTGTAGCTCATCCCACAGCGTGACGAAGAACTCCTCATTGCTCCAATCCTTCAGGGTACCGACGACATGATCCGCGCTGCCAAACACCTTGCAAAGCGTCTCCAGAGCGCCGGTACCCTCGAGGGCGGCCTGCTGCTCCTTGGTGACGCCGTGCAGGGTCCTGCCAACTGTCGAGTTGAGGGCCTGGTACGCCTCAAGGGAGCCGCGGAGACGGTCATGGTACTGGTCCAGAATTTCGACCTGGATACCTATCAGGAACTGGATCCTGTGCTTGAACTTCCTGACCCGCTGATATTGCGTCGTGATGGACCGCAGAAGATCAATGGTCCGGGTAGCGCCGTACGTTGGCTTGGTCTTGCCAGTGGTAGTGTAGTCATAGTCGATGTTCCGCGCGTCAGGCGAAGAGATGATAACCTGGAAGCGTTCCATGGCGAATTCCTTCTCAGCTGAGAACCAGGGCTCAAAGTACTTTTCGAGGACTTCGGTCGTCAGTCCGGGCCAGCCGTTCTCCGAGTCGCCCCCGTCGTAGCTAAATCGCAAGCGCACATTCTCGTCAAAGGTCATGAGCTGGCCCATCAGGCTGCTCAGGAAGGTCGGTACGTTGATCGAGTCTGCCACGACGCCGTGCACCTTCTCCCGCAGCACCGGCAGCATGGCTGTGATAAAGGCCGACACGGGGTCGACGTAGACGCTGTTCTCGGCCACCGGCGTGTCCAAGAACTTGCTGGCCAGCATGTGACCGAGGTTATCCCGAAAGAAATCCTCCCACTTCTCGATCGTGGCAAGAAACCAGGGGAGGCAATGTGACCCAAGTGCATCCGGCTTGCTGGTGGGCTTGTCGCTAAGGAAGTGGTAGCGGAACTCGGATACGAAGATTTTGCACATGGCCTCGAAGGCGAGCAAGGGCACAGCTTCGTTGCTGTAGACGACCTCGGGGATCTGCAGGTCGACAAGCTTCTCGAAACACTGCAGCCACTCCTCGTCCATCTCGATGCCAGGGTCGACCATGGGCCACCCACGTTTGGTCAGGAGAGTCTCGAGCTCCGCCGACATTGTCTTCTTCATCTCGTCCCACAGATTCTCAGTCACCCTCTCGACGTGACGGACCAGATGTCCCGCCGCTTCGTCGGCATCGACCGAGAGCTCGCCCAGCCTGACGGCAAGCTGCTTGAGTCGGACGTAGGGCTCTAGCGCGGCCTTGGGGCTCTGCGGAAGGTGCGACCTGGCCTCCTTTCGTAGCGCCTCGACGTCCTGCACGAGGCTCAGGTATTTTTGCGCCAGCTCGACGGTGCGCAGCTTGCGCATGGGGGTCTGAAGGCGTGCAATAGCCTGGTTCGGTGCATCCGAGGCGGCCGCAATCTTAACGCGCACATCGATGCTCTGTTGGAGGTCTTTGAAGTCGGTGATACGTCTCTCGAGGAGGGACCTTCGGTCGCGGGAGGTGAGGCGAGCCTCGTCGAGCTGCTTGACAGCGTTGTCGAGCTGTGACTGGAGCTGGCTACGCTGTGTCTCGACGTTGGCAAGCAGGCTGTCGAGGTTCTCCAGGTCGCCCGTGGACTGCAGCTTGTCGTCTAGGTAGTCCTCGACTCGTATGTCGAGACCCTGTGCCCCTGAAGGGGAGGGTCTATCTGCAAAGGTCGCCATCGGGGTTGGTCGTCGATACTGTGCTGTGCGTTGGTGTTGAGGAAGCTCGACGTGGAACTTGAGGCATGACATCGTCTGGCGGGATGTGACCCACTATTGTTACGACCCACCTCGGCCACCACACTCGCTTGGCATGCACCGCGGTTCAATGTTCGAACAACACAACCACATCACAGGAGCGCCAAAATGATGGCAGATTGTAGCAATTTTTGTCTGATTCATTCCTAAAAATTCACTCGCTTTAGCAACTCTTGCTGCCCATGAGCGCTATCCACACATATGCTGGTACAAGAATGTCGTAACAGTACAGCAAAATACTGCAATCCGCTTCCTCAAAATCATCCTCCAACACTGGGTTTTGTCCTCTCCAGGTCCCCAGACCCCTGCTCCAACTCTTAGTACTCCGTTTGTCTGTTGAGGCGTCGTCGAGACTGACGGATAGGTCGGGTTCCTTGACGACTGGTCGGCGACAGATCATAGGGAGCGCTCCTTGCTGCTCGCCTGCGGATGCCTGATGTCAACTGCAAATCCGCCATCATTGGGGGAAGAATTGTGTTGTCGACGTTGGACTGAAAATCTTCGTCCGCAGCCCCATCCGTCTCCATCTCTTGTCGGTCTTCGGCCGCTGAAGCTCCCCTTATTGAAGGCCAATCCCGTATCGGAAGTGCCCAGAGGACGGCTATGTGCAACAGACGAACAATGGACTTGGCATGTGTCTCATTGACCCGGCCGAGTTGAGTCAAGGTGTTTCTAATTGGGCCCCTGGCAGCTCGACGTAATATGTTGGTTGCCAGCTGCTGTCGAGGGCTTCTCCCAAGATGCGGCGCTTCCATATCGACGAGGCGTACGGCGTCTAGGCCGGCTGCCTGTAAAATGGGTGAAGTCGCCCCACGAGGGCCAACAGCCTCAGAATCGCCTTGTCGAATCGCCATGCCCCATGCTATGAGATGCTCGAAAGTCCAGTTTCCTGTGTTTTGCGTCCATGTCTCAAGGGGTGACTGAGAAGTTGGTCGGCCCTGGGGACTGAATTCAGGGGGCTCAATAGGGTCCAAAGTATGAGGAGCATCGACGGGAATTTCTTGCGGCTCGACAAAAAGACGCAGGCCTCCCTCCGACGAGCTCGAAGCATGGCCGCGGCGAGGCAAAGTGTCGGTACCATCGAGAGGCTGGGTGGTGCTTTTTTCTTCTTTCGTAGGGGCTGGGACCGTAGCCGGGGAAGGGATGGGTATATTGGCCGTCGCCTGGCGAATCATTTCATGGACCAGGCCTCGGGGGGTTGGACGCCTTGGGGCCGGGATGTCAGCAGCCGTGTCGTCTGGGTCAAATGAAAGTCCCATCTTGGTAGGTAGAAATGGGGGCAGCTGCCCGCCTGTTGAAAGGTATCCTTGGAAACGATGGAATATTGTGTTGGAATGAATGGAAACGATGGTGTGCTTGTCAGAACGAAGGTGTTCAGAGGAGAGAGGGCCTTTGGTTCTCGGCGTTGCTCAGGATGGATGATGTTAGTTGAATGTGTTTGGGAGAGTGGGCTCTGCCTGGCAGGAGGTTCATTTGCTTCCGCATGGGACTGCTGAAGTTGTGATGGAAGCCGCGCCTGAAGTAGATACCCGGATAAAAAGGTGACAACACTCAGACCTGCCTTCTTTCCCAAAGCGTTTTCTGCTCTAATACGCCTGCCGTGAAAGGTGCTCCCGAGGCACGAGGGAAAGCGGCAATCGACGCAACATGAGTTCAGCATACCCAGCCAGACCACTGTAGCTATTAGTCTTGAGTTCATCGCTGCAATCAGGCCAAAAAAAAGTTGCGAGAGACATACGATGCTTTGCTTGCGACATTGTCTGCGAAATGCAAAAGTCGTGTCAATAGCACAAAAGGCAAAAGATATTTCCGAACCGGGGAATCGAACCCCGAGCCTGTCGGATCTTCCAAGATTTGAAAGCGACAAATGTTAACCGTTACACCAGTCCGGATTGCATGGGTTATCGGGAGAAATGCCCATTCATGTGCTGAGAATGGGTCTGCCGATAAGGAGCGGGTACCTCGAAGTCTCCATTGTAGGCTGGGCGGTCTTGACAATTATTAAGGTTGACGCTGCGATCTTAGGCAGCTGACCTCGGGCGGAGAGACCTGTGTGCAGTTGGTTCGGTTGAAATGGTAAACTGGCGCGAGCAATGTGTCGTCTGCGTGGGTAATATTGACCTTTGGCGAATCTTTGCACTCGCAAAGAAACCATTAGATGGGGCGTTGATTGGTATTGGTGAGGCGAACGATTGACCAGCGCTGGCTGTCGGAGTGCGCCAGTGGCGACGGGTTGTATGGCGAGCAACAAGCAATCGGGGCGAATCCAAGGCCAAAAGTTGAGAGGCGCAGAACTTCTTCTCTTGCTCGATGCCATGCTTCGTTGACTCTTGCAAATATCGCAACCAATTCGCAATCTGAAAAAGAGGAAATTCGCCCGTTACGCCGGGTAAAATTACCAAGCTTCTCTAGATAGGACGGTCATGTCCAACCTGTCCTCAATGCATCGCCACTGCAAAAGAAAACATTGTCAGCCGCCCGCCAACATGGTCGCACCCCCAACTCACCGAGCCTCAACCATGATGGCAATCCAACCCTGCTCTTGGAGCCTCAAACAGCAAAAAAGATTACGTTTTGTCACTTGCCTGGATCGAACAGGCGACCTTTCGATTTTGTGATTGAAGTGGACTTCAGTCGAACGCTACTCCCACTGAGCTAAAGTGACTGTTGGATGAAGGAGCTGGTGTCCGTCGGGTCCATAGTCTGTGGGGTTGGTGTCGGTGTTGAGGAGCTCATTGATCCATCGAGGGGATCTTGGAGGGCGCAAGTGGATGTGGATGTGAAGTGGCACCTGGAAATCCGAGGTACTGCAGGCCCCGCATGGTCATGGATGCTGATGCCTTCGTTCCCTTGTTCTCTCGTTCTTCAGCTGCCAGATCCGGGCGGTTGGCGTCAAGGCCCAGGCAGCATCGTGATGGGAGTTGCTCCGTCGACTGAAGCGAAGTCGCGGCGCAGTTGCGTTGCGTGCCGTCCTCGTCCTTGGTCGTGGCCCTTGCCCCTTGGCGTCATCTCAGCTTCCGACATGGGATACGAATCCCTCCAGGTTGCCAGCTCTGCAGACAGCCAGCGCCAAAAAAAATCCAAGGAAAACGGCCGACAAGGATGGGGGTGCCCTGGGCAAAGAAGCTTAAATGGCCGGAAGGAGCATCGGGCTTTGCGGCTTCGCGTCGAAAATGCGCTTCCGCGACCACTCAAAAGCCTGTGTTGAAGAGCTCCGGGCCGTCCGCTGGTGCAGTGAGGCGACGGATGGAGTGGGCTGGACCCCTGCTGCGACGTGCCCCTGGCGCATTTTGAAGCGTGGGAGCGGCTCCAGCGGGGCCAACGTCACCCCAAGCCACTGCAGCAACCAGCCGTTTCGAGGCTAGCGCCACACTGTCGCGTGCCCCACCAAGGGATTGCCATGCCAACCAACAGCGTCATCCTCCGAGTAAATAGAAGAGGTTGGCGTAGTGACCGACTGGCAACCACGCAGCCAAGGCACCGCACAGCCAGTGGCCGCTCAGCGACCACGTCCTCACCGCACACCTCTCTACCGCTACCACTACCGCTGGCGCACTCCGAGGACCACTTCTGCACTGACAGATCTTCGTCGTCCAGCCATCTGGTTTTCCCCCGTACATGAACATCTACACCACCCGACTTCCCGCGTGCCGGCTTTCCCGCTGCATCTCAAGTCTCCCACACCACCAAATCTAAGTCTCGCCCGCCCTCCTTTCCCATACCTACCCACCTCTTGCACATTCCACCCGACATTCCTCTCTCTGTCTGTCATTACCTCGGACGCAGAGAGTTCTGGGACGGAACTGCAAGACCTCACACACAAAGCAAAGGACCACATTGTCTGACAAGTTGGAGCATACTCCTAGATCGATCCCACCGACCACGCTTTCCCCGCGGTGCGATTCATCGAGACAAACCCTTCATTCCTGAACTTCGAGACAACCTTCCTCTGTCCGCCGAGGACAATCGATCGCCCCGTCGCTGCCCCCTCCTCTCGAGTCTCGACCGACAGCGTCCCAGCGCTGACGCCCCGACGAGACTCAACCGTCGCTCCGGAACAACGGGGGACGGGAGAGGTCATCACGCAATTCGTTGCGGCGAGACGAATCACTAGAGGCGCCTCGACCTTCGACGCACAACCTACACAATGGCAAAGTTCCAAGTAGGATGGTACCGTGAGTCTCCTCCACATTCCTCAACCCTGAGACAAACCGTGGCGGCCTAATCAAGACTGACACTTTTCAGGGTTCATACCGTTCCTCGGATACCACCATGTTCTCATGATCCTGATTGCCATCTCGGTCATCCTTCTCTCGCTACTGCTGGCCGGCTGCTCCTCGTCGTCGCCACTCATCCCCGACATCTTCCTGCTGTCCATCTACTACGACTCGTACGAAGCCGTCCCCGACACGGCGCAAGTTGACTACAACGTGCACAACGCCATTGCTAATATCGCTGGCGATGCCCGCCTCGCCACCCGTGTGGGCTACTTTGGCATCTGCATCTCCGCCGATGGAGGCAGTTGGCTGTGCAGCAACAATGCCACGTCTCTTGCAAACGAAGTGTCTGTCGACCAGGACCCTCTCAACCTGATCTGGCTGGCAAGCGAGTTCAAAGACATGGTTGTCTTCCCCTACCTGATGTAAGTACATGTCCCAAAGACGTTCACACGCGCATCACTGACATGGAATCTAGCATCATCGCCATCATCTTCGCCTTCATCTGCTTCCTGCTTCTCGCCACCTTCCCCGGCTGGCACGAGGAGGAGGATTCGGAGGGCTCTGAGCGCGAGGTCAAGCCGTTCCCGTCGCGCCCCGTCTCCCAGATCTCGCTGGCCATCATTTTCATCGCCTCCATCTTCGTCCTGGTGTCCGTCTTGTGGCAACATACGGCATCAGTCGCCGCATCAATCATCGCCCAAGACTTCGGCAACGGCTCTGTCCGCTCCGGCGTCGGCACGTCGGCCATGGTCCTGGGTTGGTTCAGCTTCACCCTGCTCATCATCGTCACCATCGGCCTGTTGGTCATGATCCTGTCTATCCGCGTGCTTAGAGAGCTCGTAGACAACTAGTTATGTTCAGTCAGGCAACAACCGATTAAGCCATCAGGCTAAGCACAAAGACTGAACATGGCGACAAGATCAGTCTTCCTATACACAACGCGCGACATACCGGCATGGCGACAGCACAAACCAGCTGAACATTGGCCACGGACGAGAGAGGAGACGAAAACACAGCATCAGGGACCGGCGTTTGCGACTTGCTACTTTTTTCACGGAATTTGTTTTTTCCTCCCCCAATATTATACCGGCATCCACGAACGAGACGCACGACGGATAGTGGGATAATGTTTCCCCGGGCGAAATCGTCAACGGGTATAGAGTTGACAGCCTCACGAAGGACGACACACACGGATGACGGACAAGGTGAGGCTTGCGACTGCCTTTTTTGCTTTTTGCGACTTGTTGTTACTGGTCACTTTGGGGACCATGGATGATGGATGGACACGGGATTTCGGAAGGCCTGTGTAGGACTATGTATGTGCGAACCAGTCTGTGGACGGAACGCGAATGAGAATGCACTGTTTGGGCCAACAATTGACTTGATGACGTGATGTAATGTGATACATGAGATGATGTAGAAATTGTAATGGTATTCAAATCGAGATGACCGACTATGTTGTATGCTGCCAACCAGGCCACCCATTTCGTCGTGACATAGATCTCCCTCAACTTCCAAAACATGCCAAAGCCTCAGAACGCCGCCTCATGCTCACTACTATATCCAATGGTATTATTCCCCTCCCCCGCTCCCTATGACGGCCTCCTGAATGGATGCGCCTCAGTATTGAGCACCCACTCATCAAGACTGACAACATCAGGCTCCGAATACAGCAGGTAAAAGTACTTGAGCGTCTCCGCGAGCCAGAAACTCTCCATGGCATCTTCCTTGAGAGGCTCCTTGTCGGTAACGTCGCTAATGGCGCTGTGGCCGACGTCGACGCGCGTGGCTTTGATGATGGCCTCAAACATGCGCCAGCCCTTGTCTTGCCAGGTTGTGTCGCCCGTGATGCGGTACATGTACCAGACTGACTCGATGGCCTCGGGACTGGGGAGGTGTTAGTTAATGGTAAGGGAGAGGTGAGGTAGGGGGACTTGCCGCAGGATGTAGTTTCTTGAGGTAATGGCCACGAAGCCGGGAGGGATGCTCTCGTTTTGGATCTTGTCCTTGACGAATTCCTCGTGTGACTGCGGCCGCGGGTCCTGTGCCACCTCGTTGATCGGGACTTGAGTGAGAACGCCGCCGCTGACAACCTGTTCCTGCTCCTGTTCACCCGCCACTGCTGGTGCAGGGAGGTCATCGTCGGCCACCACGGGTGCAGGCAGGTCGTCCGCCCGCTTGCCGAGTTTGCTGCCAGTACCAGCCACCGGGGCAGCATCATCCTTGAACATTTCCTTCTCCTTCATCTCTCCGTCCAGTTTGACATCTCCACCAGGCGTCACCGCGGCAGCAACATCGCCCTTCGTGTTGAGGGCGTCCTCTCTGGCCTTCTGTTTCGTCACCTGACTTTCCTCCCAGTCCTTGATAGCACGCTCCCGCCACGAACCTTGAGGGTCAAGCTGCTCCCACCACATCGTCTCGTTGAAAGCGCAGGGCTCTCTGGAAGGACAGGGCACGACAGTAGCGGCCTCGGGCATGATGCCAGAGGGCATCACCTCGTACGCCCAGACGCAACCTTCGGCCAGACGCTTGGCAATCTCGATGTCCTCCGGACGGTCATATATACGTCCACCGAGACCAAACATACCGCCGAGGAAGCAGGTGAGATGGGTGACTTCAATCTCGTAGCGGGCATCGTTGGCGGGGTCGCCGGAGGTCATCAGCTTTGCGGAGAAGAGCATGTCCCTGTTGGTCTCTTTGGTCATGGGCCGGTAGAGGAGCCACTTGTCGACGGCTTCGACAGCGGCAATGTGTAGGGACTTGTAGACGGGCTCGAGACCGCCGAGGAGAAGGTCCTCCTTGGGGAAGTATTCGTAAGCTGAGTCTTGGCTGCCACCCATGCTGTACTGCTGGTAGCCCCAGGTGGCGGGGTCGATGCCCTGGGGGACGCATTCCGCGTCTGGTGGTGGTCCGAGGTTGGACAGTTCTGGCGGCGGCGGCTGGTGGCGGTTGCTCGGGATCTCGGGAAACTCGAGCCTGCCGGCGCGGGTGACGATTTCCTTGTCGTTCGTGTCAGCGACAGTGCCGTCGTCCACACCGCGGCGGTGGACGATGGCGGTATCAGGGCCCTTGGCGGGCTCAAACTCCTTGCCACGGGGGAGGGCCTCTTCTTCATCAGGTTTGGCCGGGGCACGAAGGTCGCCAATGGGCACAGCCTCTTCCGCCTGATGACCCTGGGGCTCCGGCGAGTTGCCATCAGAAACAGCAGCAGAAGAAGACTGTCTCGCGGCCTCGGCTTCCCGGTTCTTCTCCATCTGCAGCTGCATGGAAGCCGTCTTGTTGCAGCCTGATAGATCGAGACTCTCAGGGAAGATACCAGGGACGGATGTTCCGCGGCGTTGGAGGTCGACAAGGCCATTGGTAATACGAGCAATGGCGTCGTAGAAGCGGTCTTGGCCAGTGAGCTGAGCCAGGCGGGTAAACTCCATGGACAGGGTAGCGACCTCTGCAACGCTGCCGGTACCAGCGCGGTGGCGCTGCGAGGCGTACTCGGGCATCCAGTTGTAGTAGAGAATGGGCATACGGTTGGGTGTGTCAAAGACGCCCATAATAATCTCAGCCAGCTCGAGGGCCTTGTCGAGGAGAACCTTGTGCTTCCCTTCCTTACCGCCGCTGACATCGTAGGCGGAAATGAGGCCACCGAGATATCGAATGACGGTCTCGAATACGCGAATCTCGGTACACTGGGTGCTAGTGGTAAAGTCAATGTCGGCAACGGCCGCAGCGGCCTCGTCGAATTCAGCGTGAAGACCCATAATCCACAGAGTGTCGAGGGAGTCGATGAGGGTAGCAGCCCAGCCGCAGAAGGGATCCCGAAAGCCGAGACTCTGGGGCACGAGCTCATCATGTGTCCAGGCGTGCTTGCGATAGCCGGACCATGCTCTCTGCGCCTCGGCCTTGACGGTAGCCAGGCGCTTCAAACGGATATCCTTGGCCGCGGAGGTTTCTGCCTCGGGCTTGAAGTCATGTTGGATCTTGGGGAAGGGCTTGGGAGAGCCTTTGGGCAGCGGGATGATGGACTCGGTAGGCACGGGGAAGTGTTCCGTCTGCTTCTTCCAATGCATAGGGGGTTGTGGGCGAGGGAATGCGTCGGGGTCGCCCTGGCGCAAAGGAGGGGCCTTTGCATGTATTTCTTCGTCTTCGAGGCCCTTGACATTATCAGGCTTGGGAAATTTCGGAGGCTTCGTGGGGGGCGAGAGCTTCGAGGACTCGGGGGTTGGTTCGGCTGCTTCTTGTTGGCGAGACTGCGAGGGTAGTGCCGAGACAGCGACGAGCAGGTCCTCCTTCTTGACGTCCGTCACGGTCTCATCGACTGGCTTCTTCGGGACGTCAAACGCCGCCTTCTTGTCCTTGTGGTCGTCCTCATCGCGGAGGTCGGGGAGCTGGTCGGGTCTGCTCTCGGCAGGTGGCGGATCGTTATGTTGCTCGACGACGGGTTTGGCGGGGTCGTGCATGGGAGGACTGCCTTCGCGATCTGGCAGCACGATGCCCTCGACAGGGACGGGCTCGAGGGCTGGGTCGGGGGCGCCATCGGCCTGCTTTGCGCCGGAACCAGGGACGACGGGGACGGCAGGAGCTGGAGGAGCAGCATCGGCAGCTTCTTGTTCGGGAGTCTGGGGCACCTTTGGTATCGGGACCTTGGTGCTGTACGCGGCGGGATTCCAGTCGGCGCTGCCAGCGAAGTGGTAGAGGATGAAGACGAGGATCGCAGCGACGACGACGGTCGCGCGACCCCGTCTACGCGGCATCATTGTAGGCGACGGGTCGGAGGGCGATGTAGTCGGGAGACACGCTCGATGGCACTACGAAGTACGAGAAAAGACTCGACTCGAAGACTCGTCGGAGGGCGATCGATCCACAGAGCCGGAGCCGAGGGTCGGGTCAGTCTGTACTGGAATCCGGGGTGCAGGGGGTGAGGCGGTGTCTGTCGCGCAACCAAAGAAAGCTACGAGCACGGCATTGTCTCGAGCAGGTCAATGGAATGTGTATAGTGAGGGGGAACGTAGATTGTGTCCCGAGGTTGATTCGAGGTCCGGGAGATTGGAGGCGAGAAGAGACGCAGGAGAGAGATTGAAGAGACAGCGAGAGGATTGAGTCTATGGTGGAGATGGACCTTCTTGGCGATCGCAAAAGAGCACGAGGACCGCCGGAAAAAGGGGACCGACCCCCTGGTCCTGGTCCTGGGCTGGTCCTGGGCAAAGGTGGTGGTGGTGAGGGTCAGGTCTGGGGTCACGGCACCAACCGGACAATGTGCTACGCTGCTGCAGCTACTCCAATACAGACGTGTCTAGGCCCCGCTTGGCCTCGCGTCGGGCGAGAAAAGCGCGCCAAGCATATATCGACCCCTCTGACTCGCCCGGGGCCAGAGGCGAGCAAGGCGAGGTGAAGTCTGTCTGTCTCTGGTGAGGAGGCAAACCTCGGGCCCGTGTGTTTCGCTCCGACAGACCTCCAAACGCCCAAGCCGCTCCCGGCCTCTGTCTGGAAACAGTCACCGTCTGTGCCCAGTGTTTTCTTGATCTGGCACCCCCTGGCCACGACAGGACACATCAATCGATGATCTCCAGTGGCTTCAAGACAGACAGACAGGTCTGTCACTTCATCGTGGTCTTGTGTCACATGCGCTCGCTTCTCCCCCCGGTACACCATCCCCCGAGAGGCAGGTGGGAAGCACAGCGGTAAAGTACCGTTGCAACAACTCCATTAATTACCAGTACGTGCTGACCGCTTGCGACAAATGTGACCCTCCGTGTACTATGCTGTGTAGTATGTATCGACACACCCGTTTGTTGGCATGTCCCGTGCCACAGAACCAAAAATCGTACTCCGCCTGATCGTGATATCGTAGAAAGCAGTACGTATGCACATGCCTCTGTCGCCCTCTTTATATGTTCTCCTCCACATCTACCTACAGCACCTTGCCCTTGATCTTGGCATGCAAATCCGTGTCGAAAAAGTTGAACGAGTTGTCCAGCTCGCAGAACGGGTGCTGCGAAAGCAAAATGTCCGCCACTGGCCGCTCGTTGGGGTTTCTGTGATGGTCTGTCAGTCACTCATCCCATGCTGCCACCACCAAGAAAACTTACACTGTGAAGCAGTCCAGCATGAACGCAATGGCCAGCGGGCTGATCGTCTCGCGCACCTCGTCCGGAATCGGTGGCATCTCGCCGTTGGCGATCTTGTAGATGGCTCCGACAGCCTCTTCCTTGCTCCAAGGCCGGCGACCAGCGAACATCTCGAGCACGACGCACCCCAGACTCCAAATGTCCACCTTGGCGCTGTATCCCTTGCCCTCGGATCGGATCACCTCGGGAGCCATCCAGAACACCGACCCCTGCATGTTGTTGCTCTTGTCGTTGCCGTAAATATTGTCCGTCTTCTTGCTGATGCCAAAGTCCGAAATCTTGCACGTGCCGTCCAGGTCCAGCAGGATGTTGTCTGCCTTCAGATCGCGATGCAGGATGCCCTCGCGGTGCAGGTACGCCAGTCCGTTGAGGATCTGCCGCGTCAGTGACGACACGACGCTCTCCTCAAACTTGCCATGCTTTCGCAGGCACGATCCGATACTGCCACCCGAAATGTACTCGAGGAAGATGGAGATGCTTGTCTCCTTGCGCTCGCAACCCAGGTATTGCACAATGTTGTCGTGGTCCAGGTGCTGCATCGTTTCAATCTCCTGGTTGAGCGCCGCCACCAGCTCGCGCATCTTGGCCTTGTCGCCGCCCGCCGCCTTGGGGTTGACCTCGACCTCCTTGACTGCCAAGAACTCGCCCGTTGTCGCGTTCATACCGAGGTACACCCTTCCGTACGTGCCCTTGCCAATGAGCTGGCCCTTGAACCAACGGAACGTTGTCTGTCGCTTCGGTAGCGTGTCTTGCGGAATCTCGGGCATCACCACGCTGCCTCGCTGGTCCGGCCGGATCTGAACAATGTTGGCGTTGAACATCTTGGTGCTCTTCCGCCGCAGCAAGTTCGTGTTGCTCTGCGCGCTCGCCCCCGGCAATCCTGGCACGCCGCTCTGGCGGGACGATGTCGTGAACCGCTTGTTGGCCTCATGCGCCCGGTGCGCTACCTCACGGATACTCTTCATCCGCCCCAGCCCGCCCGACTTGCGCATGTTGCGTGCTGCCATTCCGTCAAACGTTGATGCCGTCGACGCCGGTCGCTCCAGTGCCTTGAGTGTCGACTCGTCCGATCCCAGCGTGTCATTGTCGTAGCTGTACAAATTCGAAAGCCGTCCTGAGACCGGCAGCGGCGGGAGCGATGGAGGGCCCTGTCTAGAAGATGATGGTCCGGGCTGTTCGTTCCGGTCACGTTCGCTGCCCGGCGACGGAAGAGACGCCACGTCTGACCCTTCATCGAGTACCGGCTGGTCGAGGTCGAGGTTCGGGAAGAAGTCGTCGAGGTTGTTGATAAGCGCCTCGGCCGTTGGACGGTTGGCCCACACGTCCTTCTCCACAAACGACTTGCGCCGGCTGAGCTTGCTATCCTCCGACTCCCAGCTTTCCGATGCCGGTGTGTTGGGCGTCCTCCTCGAGCCCTGACCGCTTCTGGCGCTCGGGAGCTCGTCGTCGTCGCCATCGGGTGTCCTCGTGCTGCTGATTGTCTTGGGCGAAGTGAACGCCACTGACCGCCGCGGGCCCCTCGTCCCCCGTGTGTTGACGGTAAGCGCAGGTTTCTTGGTGTTGGTGCCATACGCCTCATCAGAACCAGAGTCACCGTCGAATATCTTTGGCCCGGCCGCTGCTGCCGCTGCCTGCTTGGCCTTGCGCGCCGCGAGAGGAATAGCGAATAGGCCATCGTCCGAGTCGTCATCAGAGTCCGAGTCCTGCATTGCAGGCGCCTTCTGCGCTGCCGGGCTCGAGAACTTGACATCAGTATCCTCAAAGTCCAGGTCGGGCCCGTGGGACTTGCGCCTCTTGGCGCTGGCCGGTGTTGGTGCCGGGGCGGGCGTCGAGCTCGGGCTGACTGTGTCGCGCGACGTTCGCCGTTGCACTGCTCCAGATGAATCAGCTGCGGGCTCGAGATGCTGCGTGTCAAGCTGGGAAAAGGCAAGCGACGGGGTGCCACTGGGAGAGTAATCGGGCACGACAAATGGGACGCTTCCCTGGCTCCAGGTGATGGCGCCGGGTGATCCTGACCGCGGGCTTCCGCGGCCCGACTGTTTCTGGCCAAAGCCGACGGTAGACATGGCTCCCTTACCTCGTTCTTGCTCCGACCCATTCTGCGTGCCGTTACGGCTGGCTCCGTACTGGCGCCCGTTGGCCGTCGACTGTCCGATGGCGCTGAGTCCTCTGCCCATACCAACGAGTGCAGCGCCGATGCCTGCGATGCCCGGACTTGTGGCACGACCTCCCCTGTCGTCTCCCGCATCCTGTGCGTTCTCTTCGCTCAGCGTGGGTGGCCGTCTGGGGTTGTATGTGCTCATTCCGGTGGACGTTCGCGGCGCCGTCCGCCTCAGCGAGTTAACCTTGGTTAGGGTCGCCGAGGGGTCGCTGGGTGGCGCTGGCGGCTTTCTTGCCGGCAGCAGCGTCTCCATTCTCTTCTCCTCGAAAGGAGAGTTGCGCGGCTGGTCAAAGTCGACGCTGCGTCCCGTGATACTGTATCCGTTAGCCGAATCGGGAGTGGTCGTCTCCTTGGCCTGCCGCCTCCTGGCCAGGTATTCTCTCTGTTTCCTCTCCATCTCGGCCCGGTACTCGTTGGCTTCTTGGGACAGCTTTTCGTCGACCTTTTCGCCTGTAATGTTCTGTCGTGCGCTGGGCGGCGAAGAGCTGGATCTTGTCCGGGATGTGCCCTCGCCGGCTTGCAGGAAGGGCGTTCCCGGCGCCAGAGAGGCCGGAACGCCGTCCAGCTCGCTGGTACCCTGTTGTATGTAGCCCGACGGGCTGACGTAGAACTTTAGTGTCCCCGAGGCGTCCGCCTTCGTCCGCTTCTGCATGACCAACTTCTGGTCATCGAGCGGGTCGTCGTGCTCGAACTTTCCGAGCTCCGTGAGGAAGATCTGCGTGTTCTCGGCGTCCATCAGTCCCAGGCTGGCGCAGATGATCTGGCGCAGCTCCTTCGGTGACTCGCCGTCGGTAATATCACACATCCGGTAGTTCCAGCCGTCCATGGTGGCTAGAATGAACTTTCTCGCAGAGCGGGGCGGCCGAGTGATGGTCTCCGAGGCATCAAAGTTGCTGTATGCGGCGGACCCAGGCTGCTGCTCGAGAGACGTCTCGCTCAAATTCGCAGCCGCCTGCGAGCCAAGGGAGTGCGGTTTGAAGAGCTGCGGCGACGTGGGAGACTCCAAGTCGTCGGGGCTCGGATACGCGCCATCCTCCTTCTGCTTCTTCTTTCTGTGCAAGAAGCTCAGGAAGCTCTTGTTATCCTTGGCAGAACCTGGAGGTTCCGTAGAACCGGCAGACCGGTCTCCAAATGTCGAGTCTTGCGGCGACGGGCGGCCGCCATCCTGTCCACGGCGGCGGGTGCCATCGCTGGTGCGCGCGATGATCTCGTTGATGCCCATGCCGCTGCGCAATAGCTGACTGGCCTCCGGGGGCACGCCAGAGCCGTATATGGCCGCGCTTGAGGAGACGGAGTCGGTGCTGTTTCTCGACTTGTGGCCAAACTTGGCAGAGCGAGGGGATGCCGACAAGTTGCCAGTGGACTGGGCAAACAACGGCTGGGGTTGGGGGTTCGGGCTGCCGCTGGGGCTGCCCGACCTGGCACCCTGCCGTCGACCGCTATCGCCATCCACCGGGCTATGGCGGCGCAAGCTATCGCTGTCGATGTTCTTGAGAATGTTCCTGTGGCTTGAGTCGGTTGTCATGGCGCCATTATGCAGGGTAGGCATGGTCGTCGCTCTCGTCTGGGAGAAGCGCGTGCTGCTGAAGCCGGGCCCGGGCATTTTGATAGGTGTCTATGGGAATGTCAGCAGCTGCACATCCGCGAGGGAACATGATTCTTACGTTAGGAGATTCTGCCCCGTCAGTACCAGCACTGGGCAGACTGCCGCCATAGTTCAGGGACTCCTTTC
Organism: Plectosphaerella plurivora; assembly: GCA_020726575.1. Classification (NCBI taxonomy): domain Eukaryota; kingdom Fungi; phylum Ascomycota; class Sordariomycetes; order Glomerellales; family Plectosphaerellaceae; genus Plectosphaerella; species Plectosphaerella plurivora. The sequence goes on along the minus strand of JAGSXJ010000012.1, from coordinate 581,046 downwards.
TCGAATGGGACGACGAGGAGATGCGCGAGGTATCGGCTGGCTTCCCTGTAACAATGCTCCTGACGAGCTTCCTCAACCTCTTGCCTTCCTCGCGCTCGCGAGCCTGATCCCAGCCGGTGCCGTTGTTGGAGCACTCGACGAACAGCCTCGGATAGACCTGCTGGTGCATGATGCCAAAGTTGCCGCGGCCGCCGTGGCCGTAGCCCAGTTCGAGAAAGGTGGAGCCATAGAGATTGAGCCCCTTGAGGGTATCCTGCCATTGCTTGGAGAACTGGTTGGCAGCTAACCAGACCAGAACCTTGTCCATGGGCCATTGCTGAGAGAGCTCGTAGGGGATATTGGAGGAGGAGGCCGAATTCGAGTTGATCGAGGAGCCGCGGCCCGTGTCGTCCAAGCCCAGTTCAGGACCACCAGACCAGGAGCCGAGGGTGCTGAAAGAGTAGCTGCCCTCGTCGAAGCCGGGGATGCCCACGCTCTCGCCATATGTTTCGCCGTGGGGAATGTACGTGGCGGACACGAGCTCGCTAGGTTGCGGGGGAGGTGGTGGCAGAGTCAAAGTGGTGCCGGTGGCCATGTGTGCGTGCATCTTTGGGTTGTATGCCTGGTGTTGTGCTGAGGGTGGTGGTGGCGGGACGTTGAAGCTGCCGTTGGCGTACATGCGGCCGTAGCCACCAAGCCATGGTGTGGAAGAGCTCTGAGAAGGAGGAGGGCCCGGTGGCGGAGGCAGATTCATCATGTTGTTTCCACCGCTTCCTCCGCCAGCGGCGCTTGGTGCAGACGGGAATCTGGGCGGCGGCGGAGGCATGGACATCATGTTGTTCATCTGACCCTGCATCGGTGGCGACATTGGCGGCGGCGGAGGGATTGGAAAGGACCTCGAAGGGTCGCTCCCCGAGATGTGTCGCTGACCGCCCTGGTACATGTTGGATGGTGGCGGCGGCGGCGCTGGCTGTTGCTGCAGCTGCGGCTGTGGAGGTGCGAGCTGGCCGTTTCTCGTCGCCGGGCGCAAGGATGGGAGGGCGGGCGGCGCAGTGGTAGCACCGGTCGTAGAGGCCCTAGGTCGACCGGTGGAAGGATACAAGGATGCGGAGGTGGGCGGACTGGCGAGAGCCCGGGGATCGGTGAAGACGATGCCGTCGAGGTTGTGTATTTCGTCGCGCGACCGGGGGCGGAAAGGGTCGGAGGCGGCAGAGGCGCTATCTGGGTATTCTGGTCTGGAGACGGAGGAGAGGTTTCGCGGTCTCGGCATGTTACGCAGGGCAGGGCATTGCTCGAGAAGAGGTCAAGATGGCAGAGACGGGTGCCGAGAGAGCGGGCGGGCTCGGGCTCAAGCAGTCGACATGGCTCTGCGTCTCAGGCTTCGGATGGCGGTTTGTCGCGGCAGTGTTGCGGGGGAGGGAAGGCGTGCGCTCGTCGTCTACAGGGCCCGGGTGGCCGGTCGAGGTATTCACGGAGAGTCGGACAATTCGCGATGGGTCGAGAGGAAGACGGGAGCGTCACTCGGGTCAAGGTCAGAAACGAGCTCGGGGTTGAGACGCGTGGACCCGTCTCGAAGTCGCGGCCGCTTCGAATTGGAGATAAGGTAGGGTCGGGCTCGGTGGATAGCGAGCGGATAGCGCAACGGGTGCAGTGGAGGACGAAACGAGTCGGTCGGATGGACGGGATGGATAGCTGCGTTCGGGGTAATCAGCAACGTGCTGTTGGCGGGCAGAAGACGGTCGTCCGTCTCCCTGCAATGATGGCGTCGTGAGATGATCGGAGGAGGTTTCGCACTCTTCTCCGTTCACGACAGCCAGCCTTTCGACTTTTCGGTGTCCGAGAAGATGGGGAGAGACCGTCCACGTCCTGTCCAGCTCAGGTCTCCTCAGAAACCTTCGGACAAGGGACAAGGGGGGGCATTCGTGTTGGCAGGTGCCCGGTGGTGGGGAGGACTGGACGGGTGCCCGCCCCGGAGCTGGGGGTTGGGCTGTCCAGCCAGTCAAGAGCAGCAGAGTGAGCGCTAGCCCCCCTGTGGCCACGGGCCTGACATGGGTCCAAGCTGCGTGGAGGGCGGGACGTGAGAAGATCGCTCCTGCCTCTACCGGGAGTACAAGAGTACAAAGTGGCCAAGCCCAGTCTCACTGTCTCAGTTTCCATCTTCCACCGCCTGAGCATCTGCTAGACGTCTCATCATGCATGGCAGAGGACGACGACTCGCACCGGATGCAGACTGGTTAGGTACATCTCGGGCACTTTCCCGCGCCGTCAGCGGGCTTCGAGGCACCTCAGCCGCTAGCGGGGGTCGGCTGCAGCGTGCGGCTGCCGGCGTGCAGCGCATCACAACCCCCTGATTGGCTCCCATCGCCGCGAGGTGCCTGCCGTGCTTTCTAACTGGCCACGGAAGCGCTCACAGTCAGTGGTTGCAGCCTGTCGCAAGCATCACCACACCTTTTCCCATCTTTCTCATGTTCATCACCACGACCCATTTTCGGAGACATTATCACATGGCTAGTTCTATCAACTCGCCTACTAAATACTATTTCTGGGGACGAAAAGACCCAAAATAAGGCATCTTCCTACCTTGATGCGGCTTCGTTTCACCTCCAGTCGACACAGCGATCTTCATCTCCAACGCCCGGCCCGAGACCACCATGACTCTCTCCCTCAATGCCCGCCGTCTGCCCGTAGTCTCCTGAACGGGTGTGCCTCCGTGTTAAACACCCATTCGTCCAGACTCAGAAGGTCCGGCTCACTGAAGGCCAGGTAAAAGTACTTGAGCGTCTCGCCCAGCCAGAAAGACTCCATCGAGTCCAGCGTCATGATCTTCTCACCAGCATCCACCGTAACATCAAAGACGGCCGAGTTGGCCAGCTCCGTCCGCGTCGCAGACTCCACTGCGCGGAACATGTCCCACGCCGATTCGACAAGGTCCTGGCGTCCTGTTACCCGGTGCAGCACAAACACGCTCTCGATCGCTTCAGGCCGCAATATGTATCGGCTGTCCGGGATGTCAGTGAACCCGGCCGGCAGTCGCTCCTTTGCGATGATCTCGTCCGCCTCGGCCAGTTGTGCCTCGTCCGTCTCCACCTCGGTGCCGTGGCGGTCAATCACCTGCCGCTTCCACGCCGCTTCGTCCCATTCGCACTCTGCCGTGGTCCGCGCAGGGCATGCCGCCATGTGGAACACCTCGGGCATGATGCCGTGTGGGAGCGCTTTATAAGTCCAGACACAGCCGTCGACAAGCTTGCGAGCCACCTCGAGATCCTCGCCACGGTCGAAAAGCCGCCCGCCCAGCGCAAACATGCCGCCCAGGAAGCACACCAGGTGCTGTCCCTGCGGCTCCAGTCTGAAGTCAACCTTGCCGCCCCGCGCCGAGACGTGCACCACCCCTGAGAGGAGGATATCGGCGTTGTCCGGTGTCAGGGGTCGGAAGAGGTTGTATTTGACCGTTGCGTCGGCTGCCATTTCGTACATGCTGCGGTAGCCCTCCTCGAGTCCACCCAGAAGTGCCATCATCTTGGGCAGATATTCGTACGCCGAGTCCGCCATGGCTCCCAGCGTGAACATTCCCGTGTTCTTGGTCCGCTCGCCAGCCGGCCGGTGGAAGATGGTCCGAGATGCATCGACTGACAGCGGCCACAATCCAGGAATGGCCGACTTGTCCTGAGATAGAGCCAGGTGATCAGTGATTCTTTGAACAGCGTCGAACCACTTGGGATCTCCTGTGACCATGGATAATCGAGTCAGTTCCATGGTAAGGCTCCCAATTTCCGCAATGAGCACAGTGGATGGTGCGGCCGTCTGAGGCATCCCCTTGGCCGCCATGTCAAAGTTCCACCGCAGGATGGGCATTCGGTTCGGCGTGTCAAATGCCTTGTACACCATCTCTCCCACGTCAACAGCCATACGCAGTAGCCTCTCGTCGCCGCTCAGGTCGTATGCGGAGAGAAAGCCACCCAGGTAGCGAATAGTCGTCTCGAAAATGTTGACGTTGCCCATCTCCGTCGAACCAAAGTCGATGGTTTCAGCCGCAGCTACGGCCTCGTAGAATTCATCGTGCATGTCCATGATCCAGAGAGTGTCGAGCGCATCGACCAGCGTGGCTGCCCAGCCGCCAAAGGGGTTCCTCTTGCCCCCGGATACAGGCTTCAGCTCATCGGCCTTCCATGCCAGCTTGCGGTATGACGTCCAGCATCTCACAAATGACGCCTTGACGGCAGCACGGCGCCGCTCGCGAATGTCGCGTTGCTGAGCTGTCTCTTCGGGGAAGTCCGTCTGCACACGAGGAAACTCCACAGGTGTGCCTGTAGGTAGAGACCGGATGGTGTCTGGAGGAAAGTGGACGGCGACGCTGCTCCAAAACGGCGTTGAGCGCCGGCGGCTAGTCGTTGCAGACTGTCCTCTAGGCCAAAGGAAGTAATAGAGAGTAGTGTAGAAAATCAGGGTCCAGAGAAGAAATCGACCCGGTCTCCTCGGCATGATCATGGCTGTAGTGGAGGTCAACGACCAAAGTCTGGGCGCATTGGGTGAAGATATCGCAGAAAGCCGTGAGAGACGCAAGAAGAGGAGACGAGAGTATGTCGTCGCAGTCGAAACAAAGACAGGTCGCCGGGGTCGGATGGTCGTGTTACAGATCCAGGGTTGCCAGAAATCGATCGTGTCGTGAGATGAGATGGGGTCCGTCGCCAAGACAGGGGCAGCAGCGGCACCGAATTCCGGACACGAACGTGACTGACCCCTTGTCGCCCCCGGAAGGGAAGGCGCATTCCACTACCTGTGATGCGTGTTGCAGCACATAGAGAAGCAAAGAGCGAAACTTCAATAGTGATGGAATCAAATTGTCGTATCTAATAAATGCTATGTCATATCCTGGGTATAGCGGCCAAGGCGCACATGTACAAATGTTCGACCGGCTTCCCAAGCTCCCTATCTCATACATGAGGAGCTGCTCATAAGATAAAAGACACCGGCGCGGATGTCCAAATAATCGCCCGACAACGCTGAACCACGCGAAGGACTGTTGGAAATGCAGTGGAATATCAAGGACAGTAGTCTTTGGACACGTATGGCCAAAGTTTGTGCATCGTGGCCTCACATGAGGCTGCAGGCACCGTACTGCTGGCGGCATTGCTCCAGGTAGCCAGCCTCCTCCTCCGTCGCCTCGGGAACGTTGTGCCGCCGCACTTCGCCGTTCACCTTGAGCGTCTGCACGCCATCTCCGTGCCACCATTTGAGCCTCTGGAGGGCCGGCGAGCTCGGTTCGTCCGGGTCCTCGTCGACGCTAAGCTCCCACTTGCCCGATGAGACGGCGACGGTGCAGTTTTCGCTTGGGAAGTGGTACTCGGGCAGGAAGACAATGGTGGGTGCGTTGTCTGGGGGAGGCGCGCTTGCCACGATCTTGAGGTTGTATTCGCAGTTGCGCAGGTCAAATCCGGCCTCGGTCACCTTTCCTGCGATGTTGACGCCCGTCGGCCGAACGTACGCCTCAGCAGCACGGAAGCCCGGGGCGTTCGACAGGTCGGGGTCCTTTTTGTTCTGAGCAGGGTCCGAGGTGATGGATGGGTTGGTCAGAGTGCGGTTGAGGTTGTCAGGTGTCACGGCCTGGTCGTCTGGGATATTGCGGCTGCTCTGGATCCTCTTGATTTCGCCGATGTCATCGTCCTCTACTCCAGGGGGCAGGGGCGACACTGGAAGCAGTTTGTCATCTTTGGAGTAAATCGACAAATCCTCGCCGTTCCACTGGTCGCCGTGCTCATGGTCATTCTGTCGATAGTCAGCGAGAGAGATCAAAAGCGTTGAAAAGGGACCGGTCACTCACTGTTGCAACATACACCCAAAGGCAGTGACCCTCCATACCCGAGCCCTCAACGCCGTAGTAGTTGGCGTCCATCGCGGCAGACTGGCTCGTGTAGTCGCCGGTCTTGTATGCATGCTTCTCGTCCATGTCATACGGAATACCAAACTCGGAAAGAATGCACGGATGGTTTCCCATGCGCTCCTTGCCCTCCCTATTCAGGGTGTTGTGCTGGTCCTTAAAGCAGTTCCGAATGGCCTGTTCTCCGACCTTGACCGCGAATGCGGGCGTCCAGTATTTTCCACGCAGCACGCCCACAACATCGACGTTCCAAAGCTTGTTCCACTTCTTGGTCATGAGAGTGATGCCGTCGTACCAATGCGGCGAGAATGCAAGCTTCGGCTCGTCGTCTGGGGTGCCCTTGATCTCGGGCGGCAGCTCCAGGGTCGGAAGCTGCATGACCACGATACAGTCCTTGTGGATGCTGCGGACGGCGTCCCTGTAACCGCGGAAAAAGTCCATGAAGTGGGTGTTGGTCCAGGCCGGGTACGTGTATTCCATGCCGGTGCGAGGGTTGTGCTTGAAGTAGTTCTTCTGAAGCAGAGTGTCGGTGGCCGGGTCCCAGACGCCATGTTGGGCCCAGATGCAGTGGCCCAGCTTCCACCCCTCGTCGCGGTTCCACCCGTACCTTGAGTCGTCGTAGTCCCTAGAAAGCCAGGCGACCTCGCCCTTGGGGTCCACGAGTCTGCTGCCGCTCTTGTACGAGCCGAGATTGCCCATCTCGTAGGTGTCAATCTCGCATGCGCGGCCTGAGCCGGTCAAGATGGCCTGCCACATTGTCGGTGCGGTGCCCTTCTTCAGCTGTTGTTCTGCCGGGTATGTCGTGAGGTCCTCGTAGCCGGCAAGGCCACGGTTCGGCTCATTCATACTCTCCCACCCGATGATCACATCGTTCTCGAGATCACCGGCTTCGTGGATTCGCCGGGCCAGATGGGCCACGGCACCGTAAAAGTGACCCTGGAGGAAATCTTGGATGTTGATGCCGTTGATGATGCACTTGGGTGCCAGATCCCGGCCTGCGAAGAAGAGTGTGCAGATGGTCCCGGCAGCGAGGCGCCAGTAGTTGGACGCCCAGATCATCTTGGGAAAGGTTTCGGGAGGGTCCCAAACGTTGTGTACGAGGGCAGCCTCAGTGACGGCGAACTTTTTCGGATCAAGACCACAGGCGTAGATGGTCCACATTGGAGCGCCGGAGCCGCCACAGAACCTGGACCACTGGGTGTCGTTAGTACATCGTGGGCGACGAGAGAGCGACGCCAGATACTTACAACGTCCTGGTGAGGATCCATGATGACGTAGAAACCGTAGCCCTTGGCTATCCTCAGAATCTCGATTGTGTGAGAAATGAAGTCCTCGTCGTAGCGACCGGGCCCGGCAGCCTCGATGGCCTCCCAGGTGAAGACATATCGGATAGTGTTGTAGCCCCAGCGACGCAGGCGCGAGAAGTGTGTGTGGGCGTCGGATACTGGGAAAGGTCGCGCGTGGAACTTGACGTTGTCGCCGTCGAAGAAGTTCTCCTTGATGTGGGAGGGCTGGTTTGGCTCGCTAGGCAGTTTGGCGTCGGCGGCGACGTTGATGCCGCGCAGGACGACGGTGCGGCCCTGTCTGTCGCGGAACTGGCCGTCCTCAATAGTCAACCGAAATTGCGACATGGCTCTGGCTCGCGTTTGCGACAAGTGGTCGATGGTGCGAGGAGTTGGGATGAGGCAGGTCGGGGGTAGATTTCGAGTTGGGAACGGCGCTCTCCGAGTCGGCGATGCGGTGGTGGCGGTGGTGCTTCGTCAGTCGCAGTCGTATCCGGGTCGGCAGTCGGGTCGGGGCCTTCGCCCTTTCCGCATCAACGATGACGTCCTGGGAACCTTGTCCGCAGGCTGATGAGGTAATGATGCGGCAGGGGTTCGCCTGGGCAAAGATTGTGTCTGCACAATGGGCGGAGTTTACTGGTATGTGGAATGGGTAAATTGGGCCCCAAAGAGATAATTCAATCGGTCAAGTCCCGTGGTGGATTAAATTGAGCATCATGATGGGACCTGCCCGGGGGGTGGGCGCCTGATTGACAAGGGCGGGCAGTGTCAACGCCGGCGCCCCCCATGTCTCAGTGATCATCCGGAAGACCCCAAGGAGCCCGTCGGCTTCTGTTAAGCTCACAGAAAGTCTGCGAAAATAGAATTCCTGAATTTTATCATCTGTGCGAATAAATTATAAGATATGAAAACTCAACCTGGTGAAATCCATTCTTGATGGTTGTTGTGTCTGGGACAGGCCTGGAAGTTTGACATGCAGGGCTCTTGGCTGTATCTCCTTATCGAGGTTCGCCGATATGCATCTTAATGGAGCCTCTTGATGTCAAGTAAACCGAAACACCCAGCTATCAGGTACATGCCCCGCCTAGGCGTCATTCAGGCCGGGTGCCCCACTTCAACCCGATCGGACCTCACTGACCCTAGAGCTCGAACTTCAGAACACCACCTCACACACCACACACTAACCCTGACCTCCATGGATGGGTTCGTCAACAACCTCGAATCTTCACCGCATGCACGAGCAGACAAGACGACACATTCGTCTTTCTGCCATCACTCTCTATTTCCTTGATAGAGCATTCTCTATCGACACGGCAGCCAACGGCAAGCTCATGAAGCACCCCGCCAACGATCACATCAAGACGCTGCGACAATGTCGAGCCCAAAGGCTCAGCTGAAGGCTATTGCCGACTCAGTGAAACAGTCAAAATGGGATGACGCCATTCAGAAATCCCAAGACTTCCTGGACCGGGACCCCAAGAGCCACCAAGCGTATGATTGGCCATGGTCCGTTTGCCATGTGGACAGCTACTGATCAGGAGATAGTACCATCTTCCTGGCATTTGCCCTGGACAAGAAGAACAGGCTCGACGAAGCTGAGCAAGCATACAAGAGCGCGACAGCTCTCAAGCCACAAGACAGCCAGGCCTGGCAAGGTCTCATCAAGCTGTACGAGAAGCAAGGCCCCGTGAAAATCGCGGGCTACCAGCAGGCAGCAGTCAGCCTAGCTGAGATCTGGCGCGATGCCAACGAGCTCTTCAAGTGCAGAGACACTGTTGAGAAGTTCATCGACTTTGTGAAGACCCAAGGCGACCGCACACAGTATGCCGAGGCTCTCAGTGTCATCCTGCCAGAGAGTCCGCTGTACCCTGCGCTCGAGGGCCTCGTGCCCCAACCCTCAAAGACGTACGATATTGTCGCACAGATCACAGAGACCGAGGAGAAGAAGCGCATCAACACCCTCATCGGAGAGAGGCGAACACGGATAGGCGCCAAGGCCAGCGAAGTTACCATCGAAGTCAAGAGAGAGGTGTGGGGAAAGAGCAAGCTTGCGCACATCTATCACCAGTTGATCAACTGGACACGCGACGATGAGATTCGTCGCGCGTATGAGGAGAAGCTGCTGCAGTGGTGGTACGACTGGCTACTGGTGAGCCGCCCGGGACAAGAGAAAGCCCAAGCACTCCAGATGGTTCTCAAGCTCGCCCTTGACATGGTCATCATCAAGCACCCCTTTAGGCTGGCCTGGGACATTGCCATCAACTGGAAGGACAGTCCCCAAATCCAGGACTGGGACGTCAACATGCTCCGCGATTATTGTCTCTTCTTCCCAGAGACCGACCTTTACAAGGTCATCACTGGCTACCTCACCAGCGAGATCTCCCCCTTTCCAAAGCAGGCTCCGGCGCCCGCAGGCGACATGGAGGCCAGTTCCGAAGACGAGAGCGAAGACGATGACGGTGGCGGCGTCTCCATGGTTCCCCTTACAGACGAAGACAGACTCATCATGATGTCTGACGGCATTGCGACCACCGACTCTATCCTGGCCTATCGCCTGATGGGCGCGTATTATGAGCACCTGGAGGAGCATGAGAGCATTGCGGAACTGATGAGGAAGGCCTTTAAGCATCTATCAAGCGAGCGCGCAAAGACTGGCCTGGCATTCCAGCACACCGCCGACGCATTCTCCCTCCATCTGGGTACTGCCCTCGTCTTCTGGCAGTCGCCCCGCCACCACACCGAGGCGAAATCACTCTTTGACGGAGTTCTGGCCCACAATCCTTCTTCGACCCCCGCGCTTATTGGTGTTGGCTTGATCTTCGAGGAGGAAGAAGACTACGATGATGCTATTGACTTCCTCGAGCGGGCCAGCCGGAGAGATGAGACCAACCTCCGCGTCAAGACTGAGGCCGCCTGGGTCAAGGCGCTGAAGGGCGATTATGAGCTTGCCCGTTCAGAGCTCGAGGCCTGTCTGCCACTGATCGAAGGCAAGGGTGCTCCGGCCAAGGAACTCCTTGCGCTGACGCAATACCGCCTCGGATTCTGCGTTTGGAACCTCGACACCTCCAAGGCGGCCCGCAAAAGCCGGACCGGCGCTTACGCCTACTTCCTCGAAGCCTTGAGGAACGATCTCAATCTCGCGCCGGCCTACACGAGTCTCGGTCTCTACTACGCCGACTATGCTAAGGACAAGAAGCGAGCAAGGCGATGCTTCCAGAAGGCCGTCGAGCTCTCCACATCAGAGGTTGAAGCTGCCGAGCGTCTCGCCCGCTCTTTTGCGGACGACGGCGACTGGGATCGTGTCGAGCTCGTGGCTCAGCGAGTCGTCGACTCGGGCAAGGTCAAGCCTCCCCCCGGCTCCAAGCGCAAGGGTGTCAGCTGGCCGTTTGCTGCGCTGGGAGTCGCGGAGCTGAACAAGCAAGACTTCCACAAGGCAATCGTCTCCTTCCAGTCTGCACTGCGCGTCGCCCCGGAGGACTACCACTCTTGGGTGGGTCTGGGAGAGAGCTACTACTCATCAGGTCGTTACATTGCTGCGACCAAGGCGATTCTGAATGCCCAGAAGCTTGAGGAATCGACGCCGGCCGAAGACCTCGGAGATACCTGGTTCACCAAGTACATGCTTGCTAATGTCAAGCGAGAGCTCGGCGAGTTCGATGACTCCATCACACTGTACAAGGAGGTGCTGGCTGGTCGTCCTGGTGAGGACGGCGTGGCCATCGCCTTGATGCAGACCCTTGTGGAGAACGCCCTGCACTCGGTCGACAAGGGATTCTTCGGCAAGGCAGTCGAACTTGCCCTGGACGCCATCGACTTTGCGTCCAAGGCACAGCCCAGCATCACAGTGACTTTCAACTATTGGAAAGCACTTGGAGATGCTTGCAGCGTCTTCTCGGCGGTGCAGAGCCGTCTTGTAGAGTTTCCGGCAGATACCATGGCGGCGATCATCCAGAATGGCGGCGAGGGTGCCTATGAAATCATGACGGATATCGACAAGGTGGGCGACACTGTCGTGAAGGCAAAGGGTCTCTACGCACAAGACGAGAAACTTGGCGTGGACCTGACGAGATGCATCCACGCGACCATTCTCTGTCACAAGCGAGCTATTCACGAGTCCGCCACGGATGTCCATGCACAGGCTGTGGCTCACTACAACCTGGGCTGGGCAGAATACCGAGCCCACACCTGTTTGCCAGTGAGGCTGAAGACCAAGTCGAGCACGTACCTCAAGGCATCCATGCGCTGCTTCAAGCGCGCCATCGAACTCGAGGCGGGCAACTCTGAGTTCTGGAACGCCCTCGGTGTCGTTACCAGCGATATCAACCCTGCCGTGTCCCAGCACTCTTTCGTCCGAAGCCTTCACCTCAACGAGCGGGACCCCGCGGCGTGGACAAACTTGGGCACCCTTGCTGTGCTGCAGAACGATCTCAAGCTCGCCAACGAAGCTTTCACCCGAGCCCAATCGACTGATCCCGACTACGCCCACGCATGGCTCGGCCAGGCGTTCGTCGCCCTGATGTACGGAGACACCAAGGAGGCCAGGGGTCTCTTCACACACGCCATGGAGATTTCAGAGTCTTCGTCCGTGTCCAGCAGACGCCATTACCCCGTGGCCATGTTCGACCACCTTTTGACAGGCCCTGCCAACCTCAACATTACGGCTCTCATTCAGCCCATCTTTGCCCTGGGTCAGCTGCAGAACCTGAGGCCCGACAAAGTCGCATATGGCCACCTGCTGGCCTTGTTCAAGGAGCGCACCTTTGATAGCACCAGAGCCATCGCCTCCCTCGAGCAAATCTGCGATGGGCTTGAGGCAGAGCACAAGGCCACCGATTCAACTGAGTCCGTTGTTCGGTTCGCATTGGCCAAGACAGACCTTTCCCGGCTCTACCTGGCGGCCGGCCAATACGAAGCGGCTAGCGACTGTGGAATCATCGCCATTGGACTCAGTAGTGGTGAGTCTGATGACGAGCTAAAGGGCGAGGAGCGCAGGAGGTCACGGCTTTCGGCCCATCTTTCGGTTGGTCTGGCCGAATACTACAAGGGCGACATCAACGAGGCTCTGTCGTACTTCCAAGCGGCCTTGGATGAGTCTGACGACAACCCTGACGCCGTTTGCCTTCTGGCCCAGGTTCTCTGGGCGACCGGCGAAGAGGATGAGAGAGAGAAGGCTCGTACAGCGCTGTTCGAGGTCATCGAGAAGCATCCCGGCCATGTTCAGTCCGTTCTCCTGCTGGGAGTGATTGCGCTGCTCGACGATGACGAGGAGTCAGTCGAGGCGGTCGTGGCCGAGCTGCAGGGTCTCCGCATCAACGACACAGTCGGTCCTGCAGAGCAATCTCAGATCGGAGAGATCCTGGGCGCTATGGCCGCCCTGGCCGTCGACGAAGCCCAGGCCACTGACGATGTCGACGTTGAAGTTCTCGGAGATATTCAGACGGATATCATGCTTCACCCGCACTTGCCTCACGGGTGGTCTAAGCTTGCCGATGTCATGGGCGAAGAGTATCCGGCCGAGATGGCTCTTGCGGTGGCTCTCAGGGCAGTTCCGCCGCGGGGTACGCTGAGTTCACAGGATCTCGCAATGGCGTACGCCGGCACGGGCAGGGCCGCGGATGCTCAGACATCCATTATGTTTGCACCTTGGGCCAAGGAGGGCTGGGAGGCCCTCGGGGAGGCCATCTCCGGACGTTAGGAGCCATGGCACATTGTTGCAAAGCATGAATGAGATGGATCGTCTGACAGGTCTGGAGGGAAATGAATCATGAGGAGAAACAGACAAGGACATGGTAAAATAACAAATGTATGAGCAAACCATGGGTATCATTGTGAACATGCATTCCTGCCGGCGACCGACAGCGCCTTCAGTTGGGCCTGTCCGCTCCGACTGATTCCTTTAGTCGTTTAATCCGACCCTCCAACCACGGTCGCTGCCAGGCCTCGATGCGTCCCCCGAGTAGAACGCAATTGGTGGGCTCCAGCAGCAACGTTCCTCTTGCGACGATGGTACCTTTTTTCAGTAGAATCTTCTCGCCAATAGCAGTGACGCCAACGCCAATCTTGTCAATACGCTTCAATTCGACGGCATAGACGTTCTGACCCCTGCAATCCTGTAAGACCAGCCTATGCGTTGCGTTCTTGGGCATCGCGGGGCCCGACGCCCTACCGCCAGGGGCGACCGACGCAGCCCTCGCAGGGTTTTGTGTAGCAGCGCCATCTCCGAGGTCGACACCGCCATCATCAGCGGCAGCGGTGGGTAGCCGAATGATTTCACGGCCCTTTGTGCCTTCGCCGCGCTCGAGGGCCTCGAGTTCTTCAACCTGTTCCCAGCGACTGCGCGTGAGGTTTTCAATGTCGACGACCTGCACTTGGATGTCGCTGGGGAGGGTGGAGTGGACGCTCTCGGCGTTTGTGATGCCTCGTGGGAAGGAGACGGCTTGTGGGGGGTCGAGAAGGCCGGGGAGGGTGAGGTCTGCGGCGAGGAGGCGGGCTTTGGCGGTTGCGACGAGGGATGGCAAGGGTGGAGGGGGGTTACGGGCCGTGATGAGGGAGGTGAGCCAGGCTGAGGATGGGACGGGGAGATGCGAGGATTTGAGGGCCTGGCGGACCTGGCCGCCGATGTCCATTTCGAGTTTTGAAAGCTTTTGGCTTGTGAGGAAGTGATGGGGCTTGGAGGGAAGGGAGTTGGTCGTTGATGGTTTTGACGATGGGAGGTGTAAGTGGGAAGATGGATTGCATAGGCCGGGTGCCCTCCCGTCTACGGTCAAGGACGGTTGATCCAGGCACACAGCCGTCGGCAGCTGTAGTGCATTCTCGTGGGGGCACCGAAGGGGGGCCCGGCTGTCCGACTTCAGGGGTAAACCCGCACGGTGTCCCTGAGGTGCGCAACTTCAGTGTCACGTCTCTCCAGTGTAAGTAGATAGTTCATGAAATCTAAGCATACTATATTCTTACTCTTTGTAGCTTGTTTGTTTTGCAGGTACTTGGTGTCTACTAAAATCAGACGGTGATGGATTTCTTTAGTACGTAGTCTTGAGGTTCAACCCTCGAGTTGTGATGCTGAATGGAATAATCAGGATTCGTTTCTCGGTTCTGGAAGACCGATGTTTTGAGTGCATAAATGCAGATTCTTGTAATCTGGTACGCGGGCGCTTTCATGCCACTGAGATGCGCTGTCGAGCTGTGCTGCCCAGCGCGTGCACCGGCCACATCTGCCGGCTGACCTCGTCACTCACCACGCAACCAGCCCAGGCAGCCATGGAAGGCTGATAGCACATATTCCTTCCTTACCAATTCCAAGGAAGGCGTTGGCACAGTGGTAAGCGTTCGGGCCATCGGCTTAGAAAATGATCTACCCTCGAGGTACGTGAGTCGGAGCCCAGCCTCGACTTCTATTTCGTTTCTTTTTCTCATTTTGCTCTGCCATGTGCATGCATGAGAAGAAGAATATCTGCCGGGTGCACACTCACATGCATTACGCTCTTGTGACAGAAACTTCAATGTGAAATGCACTCTCGTCATTTGCACCCACAGTTTACAGTGCATTCGAGAAAGTTCCACACAGCACGCGTTCTTTCGACAATTTAGCACACTGGACTTTTGGATGTACTCAGCTTTATTGATAAACGTCCGGCCGCCCGAGGACCAGCCTCCAGGGCGCTTCCCGCAAACGTCTACCGATTTCACGCAGCTACTGGCCGCCAACCCTGAGCAATCAGCTCCCGATGCCATGCGACAAAATTGATCTGCCTTGAGCAACCAGCACGAAAGTAGAAGGATGCATCTGCCTCTATGCCGGGACACAAGCCTATTTCCTGAAGTATCGCAACAGCATCATTGCCGATCGCGCCCCCTTGCTCGCAGTAGGCACAGAAGACATGGCCATGCAACGCGTAATCCATTTGACAGCGGCAGAGGTGGTTGCCTTCCGTGTATCCGGGAACAGGGGGTACGATGGTCCACTTGGCCAGGTCGCTGTGCAAGGGACATGTGTGCCAGCCTCGAAATCGGCGGAAGATGTTGCAGACGGAGCAGTAGAGAGACTTGGGTGCGTACCTCATCTGGCGAATGGCAGTGTCCCTGATCGGTACATAAGGCTCAAGTTCCCTGTCCTCACGAGGTTGGATTTCGTGGGACTCAGAAATAGGATCGCTAAAGGTGACTCGGCGAGGTTGTGTCCGTCGGATGCAGGGCCTGAGGCAGGGGGGCATGACCACCGTCAAGTTGTGCGATGGGCCGTTGTCTACAGGCCAATGATATGGGCGTGGGTATCCCGGGATATCATCGGGCGTCTCATAAACAGGTCGCCTGAGGAGATCCTCGGGCAGTTCGGCAGGCAGTTCGGCAGGCAGTCCGGCAGGCAGTTCGGCAGGCAGTCCAGCAGGCAGAATGACAGGCATTATAGCAGGCAGTCCAGGGTACAGTTCAACGGGGTCCAAAATGCCGCTGCCGCGGTACCGAGGAAGAAGCGTGTGGTGAAAGTCGCTGAGGGCGAGAGAGGAAGCCGGGCCTAGAGGCTGATCATACTGGTACTTTAAAGACCAAGCATGGTTGGGGAAAAGTGCTTGCCACAACCTCCTGGGTGCGCGGCGAAGCAGCTTGGGGAAAGGGTTCTCTCTGAATGACTGAATGGCATCCATCTTGGATGTCAAGTGTGTAGGAGGGAAAGAGAACCGAATCAGGAGGGGTCAAAATCTAACGTGCTTAAGTAGTCATTTCTTCGAGTATCTAGGTATTCAGCCAACCTGAAGTTCCCCACCGTCAGGCATCATCCAGATCAAGTCTGAGCATCCTTTGTGTCGCCCGTCGCTGTTCTCGAACACAATCCCATTGTGTTTTGATCACCACTTGGAGACGGTAAACGGACCAGAACGGTCAAATGGACCAGAAACGTTCTGGTTCCGGAACATACAGTTCAAGGCTCGGCACAAAGCCAGGTGATACACGACCAAAGTACTGAAGAGAAGAGAACTCTTTTCCTCCTTCAGACTTTCGGCCCGGATGTCGAGGTCTTTGGCTCATCAAATGTGCCAGCAGTAGGTTTCAATGGTTCTCTTAGAGTTGTCAAACCGCACTGTACTGGATAACGCCTACACTTCTGACAACCAGATGTCTGAGAGTTAACGTCTTCTCGCACACAGGTGAGGCGTGTGGTCAACGACGGGGAACGGTTCAGGGGCTCGCCCCCACGTGGGGAAACGGTCCCCCACCGACCTCAACTGCAGGCAGCCAGGGCGACCCACGCTAAAACCCCGGGCGGCGTTAGAGCGCCAAAGTGCTGGAGCTGGAGCTTGAATGTCATTCTGTCTTCCAAGCCCATCTTCAGCTGCCAATTGACCAGACTCGCATCGAACCTGACGACACAGCGCGAGCATCACGACTTCCAAAACCCTAGCTACCCAAGTCTGTCGAAAACGCACGAGCAGCATCATGTCGACAATCGCCTCCCCACGGGATCCCTCCGCCGCGCCGCTCTCTAGACGCATCTCGAACCAGCCGCTGACCCCGACCGGCTCGAACCGACCATCTCTCGACCTGCCCCGATCCGCGACAACATCTCCTGGGCCTAGCACACCAACTCTTCAAGTAGCCGCGGCATTTCCACAGACCAAGCGCGCCAACAGAGCAGCCCTCCGCGAATACTACAACCTCAAGAAGCAGCAGGCCGCGACGCCAACCCTCGAGGTCACCCAACACTCGGAAGTGTCGGCCAGCGAGATCGACGTCGCAGACTTTGACGCCGAGGCATATGTGACAAAGGCTTTGGAGGGAAGCTCGCTGGAGGAGCTGCTGCGCATCTACGCTCGGGTACTCGGCGAAGTGCGGGCGCTCGACGCTGAGAAGAAGGCCCTGGTGTACGACAACTACTCAAAACTCATCTCCGCCACCGAGACGATACGAAAGGTGCGAGGGATTCATACTTGCCTAAGGAAAGCGGCGTGGCTGACCATACTCTCTCTGATAGATGCGCGCCAACATGGACCCTCTCAACCCCATGGCCTCGACCCTTGACCCAGCCATCGCGCAGATATACTCACAGGCGTCAGCGATCCGAGACTCCCTCCGACAAAGCGTGCCTGCGCCAGATTCGGAGGAGACGACACAAAAGGAGGCCTTGGAAAAGAAAAGAAGAGCGAAGAAGCTGGCGCGAGAAGTGCTTGATACTCCGGAACGGCTACGCAAGCTGGCCGCTGAGGGCAAGATGCTTGAGGCAAGAAGGCAGTGGGAGCTGCCTCGCCGTCTGCTAGAGTCCTGGAGGGCCAAAGGCGTCGGCGGAAAAGACGTGCTCGAATGCCTCGCAGAGGGAGACGCTGCCGTGGGGAGGGTGCCATCGCCGAGTATCGGGACAGAAAGCAGTCGCAGCTCGAGGGACGAGTAGCGGTCCATCCCTTGCATCAAAGATACCCAAGCCATCTACACCGATGCCTTTTCATTCTTTCATGCCATATTTGCCGTGCTATCACTTGTTTACGTTTGAATGTGGAAAGGGGCTGCAGACTGGCAATTCGCCGACCAAATACTTCTTAGAGTACCGTGACCAACTGTCTACGCGGCCACAATTTCGAAAGGATCCCGATCCGCCTCGCTCATGAACACCTTGGCGGCCGGCACCGTCGACTTCAGCTCGCCCTCCAGCAGAGGCACCAGGCGCTCCCTCAAGAAGCCCCTCTCCGAGTTGCTGTGGAAGACGGTCACGATAAGCACGCCAGTCTGCACAGCCTTGAGCGCGGCGTGGTGGCTGACCTCGCCAGTCACGACAACCTCAGCTCCGGCGTCCTTGACCACATCCCAGCCGCTGCCTGCGCAGACGGCGACCGAGCTGATGGTGCTCTCCTTCCATGTCTTGGGGTTGGGCGCGGCAACCATGACGTGGGACATGCCTACAGCCGCGGCGATGTTGGAGACGATCTGGCCGGCGGTCTGAGGGGAGACAAAGCGCACAACGGCACCGGCGCCAGCCTCCTCGAAGCCCGGAGGCGGCGAGACGGCGGGCCTGGCGGGTCCGCGAGTGGACTGGGCGGTGCCGGCGACGGAGTCGGCAAGCCAGGAGTTGATGCCCTTGGGTGCGGCATCTAGGGCCGTGTGGGGACAGTAGACGGCGATGCCGTGGGACGCAAGCAGGATCAGGGTCGCTTGCTGAGGGTCGTTGGTGGTGATGGATTTGAGGCCAGAGAAGATGATGGGGTCTATCTACATCAGCATAGGGTTCCAATGGGAAGGGGGGAATCTTACGGTAGCTGACAATGACGCTCGCGCCCTTCTCAACGGCCTCTTGGGCCACGGCGTAGGTAAGGTCGTTGGTCACGAGGACAACCGGTGCCTTCTCAGCGCTCGAGCTTGTCTCGATGTTGCCGAGCAACAGGCCGACGTTGTCCCAGGACCGCTCAGCGATCTCTTCGGGGAAGCTGGAGAAATTAGCTTGAGAAGCTTGGGGACGCTGATCAGGAGCGAAGACCTTACTGCTTCCTCATGGTGTCGACCACCAGCTTGGTGAAGCTGGGGCTGCTGTAGTTGTTGCTCGCAGCCATCTTGTTGAGAGTATGGTTGGCACGGGTGGTAGTTGTCGTAAAGGATCTGGAGTTGACCAGCGTTCGTGAGGAGAGCGAGCGGAGTGAGTAAAATGACCGCGTCGATACAGCGGAAGTCGTCCGAGGGAGGTGGCTTATACGAAGCTTCGGGCGCAGAAGCTTCAGGCTCATCGAGGTCCCGTCGACAGAGGGAGAATAGATCTGGTTCGGGAAGACAAACGACGCTCGAAGCTCTTCCAACAAATGAGATCTCAAAATTCGTGAGCTGTCAGTCCTGGGTCGTTGATTGCCTCAGTTGTAAAATGGTGCTCTTCAATGAACAGAATTCCGAGGTCCAGGAGCTCAAGCTCGAAACACTGCACCACCCACTTGACGTCGTGATGACTAATCTTCTACAGGCGGGCTCCCTATCTTATCGCCAGCACCACCCATCCCGAGATGGTTTCCCCGGAAAGACCTGGCCGATCAGCATTGTGATTACCTGGAATCCGGAGCTCACCACATCTTCCGTCATGGCCCAGCAGATCACCGAGGCCTCTCTCAAGGACGCCCTCACCCAGCGGCTGGGCGCCCTCCATGTCGAGGTGACAGACATGTCCGGTACGTCACCCCACCGCAACCATATCTGTTCCTCCCTGAGTGCCCCGCGATGCCATCACCAACCTGCCCCGCCATCCGGGCGATACCCCTCCAATGCCCGATGTCGCAACGCCTACACCATGACTGCGCAACCCCGAGCGCCCCTTGTCTTCAAGTACAGATACTGACACGTCTCTACAAAGGCGGCTGCGGCCAATCCTTCACCTCCCTCATCGTCTCCCCCCAGTTCGAGAAGCAAACATCCCTCAAGCGCCACCGCCTCGTCAACGCCGCCCTCAAGGACGAGATTGCCCTCATCCACGCCTGGAGCGCAAAGTGCCAAACACCCGCCGAATTTGAACGCGACCGCGCCGCAGCAGGACCCCCCGCTGGGCCGCCGATGGACGGAACCGTGGGTGGCAGAGTGGAGGGCGTCAGCCAGTGATTGCGCCGGGCCGAGTGTCATGACACAAGAGGACGAACCAATTCGCCGTACTAGTCTGTCCGGATGGGAATAAGGCAGACTCAGAAAGAGGACATATACCAGTTGCATCAGTTGTGCCTATTTACACATCATCTCGTCATCCCTCAGCGCGTGCTGTCTGTCCACGTTTCACTCGCGAGCCCCTTGCGAAAATAAGTCTTGATGGAGTGTATTGAATCAACCGCGCTTCTCTACTGATCGCCGAGACTCCAAACATAACTTGCGGCGAAGCCAAGCCGAAAAAAGCACCGCTTTGTCCGCTTCCCAACGCCCTGTTTAGAACAGTCCTAGGAGGTCCTCGTTCGTCTTCTTCTGTCCTGTCCCACTGGAGCTAGACTCCGCTTGCGGATGCAGCTGCATGCCTGCCGGGAGGGGTTGGTTCGAGGATGTTGCACCAAAGTTGAGATCCGCGAAACCATTCATCATGTCGTTCAGTCCGCCCTGGCCACCTGCCGGCTGCTGTTGCTGCTGTGGCGGGGGCGCATCGAAAAGACCCATCATATCCGCCATGCTGTTGGACGACGCACCGCCAGCGGGGCTTGCGATCCTATCAGGAGTGCCGACGTTGCTGTTCTGCTCCGCCGATGCGGGCGCGGCACCGTCAAAGTCGATATCGAGCAGGTTCTCAATGTTGCTTTGCGGCGCAGCCCCACCGTTGCCAGCGGCTGATGCAACCGACGCGGCGATGGGGTTCTCTGCTGCCTCTTGCCTGAGCTCGCGGATGGCGGCGCGCTGGATCTCATCCGCACCGAAGCGACCCTTGCCGACGAACGACTCGGGCGGCTTGTGATACACTGAGGCCAGGGTGGACAGCTCGGACAGGAGCTGCTCGAGGAGTGCAGGGGGAAGAGACGACATTGTCGTTGTGATGGCAGGCTTTTGCGACAGAACAATACTCTTGGCGACATCGAGGTCGCCGGACAGCAGTCGCCAGTAGACGTAAGCCCTGTCGCGAATGTCGGGGTTGTCGTTCTCCGAGGTAGCCAGTTGCAGAACCTTCTGAACGAGAGCTTGGTTGCTACTCGGCTTCTTGAGGAAGAGCTTGACCACTGCCGTGAGGATCTGAAGTTGTGTCTGCGGAAGGGTTAGTCGTGGCCATACTGATGTGACGATGCTTGGACATACCTGTGTGAACTCTTCCATGAAAGCCTCCACAAAACTGCTCAGGATATCACCAGCGTTGTTGATCTTCTCGGCGTACTCTCCAACAATCCAGATGAGGGCACCCCTCGCCTCGGGCTCATCCAGCTCGTCGATGTACTGGCAGAGGGTGGGAATGACGCCCTCGTAGCCTGGGTATTTCCTCAGGATGTCCTTGATAACAACGGTGGCCTCCTGGACGACATAGTTGACCTTGCTCGCGATGAGCTCCAGCAGCGCATTAACGCACTTCTCACTGGCGCCCTCGATCTTGATAGCGACTTGTCCGATGGCCTTGACCGCCCTCTTGACAAAGTCGACATCGACCTCGAGCGCATACTCTTTCAGCTCGGCCAACAGCTGGTCAAAGTTCTTCTCGTTGGCTATCCTGACCATGATTTCGAGTTTCTGAAGTTTGACGTAAGGCGGGTCGTTGTATTTGCAGAAGAAGACTCTCAGCTCCTTGCTCAGGATATCCGGCTTGGCCTGCAGAAGCAGATCAATGTTGCGCAGGGCAACGTACTGGACCTCGGGAGCCGAGGCCACGAGGGTCACCAGTGGCGGTGCCATCTTCTTGAGATATGACCGCACCAGCTCTGGGTTGATCGACCGCATGTGTGTGAAGACAACCTTGACCGCAGCCAGCACCACGCTAGGATTGACGTGCTGGAACTGGGGCGCAACTCTTTCGCAAATGTGCTCCGATTCCTTGACGTCCGTCGTCTGGTATGCCGCCAATGTGGACAAGATGGTGACACGTCCCCATTCGGTGCACTCGTTGAGAGCCAGCATCAGCTTCTTCAGCGTCGCCGGAGTGATGACAAGGGCTCTTGTTTCGGGCGCGGTCTCGCTGATCTCGGCCAGGGCCTGGACTGAGTTGGCCACGACCATTGGGTTCGAGTCTCCAATGAGCTCTTGGAGCGTCTCGAGGAAACCGTTCTCGATACACATGGTAGGGTTGAGGTCGAATAGCTTCGCAACGCAAATGGCGGCCGTCTTGCGCACGTAGGGTGACTCGTCGCGGAGAGTTTTTCGCAGGGGCTCCTCCATATAGTCCACCATCTTGTCCACCCGAATACAGCCCATTGTTCGGATAGCCAACGCTCGGATTAGGGGGTTCGGGTCTTCCGAGTCTTGGACGAAGGTGTTGACAGCCAGAATGCAGAGGTCGGGGTGTGACTTGGCATAGTTCCTGGAATCGTTAGTCAACGCTGCACACAAGGTCGCAACACGACCTGCGGATGATTGAGTCCAAACTCACATCAGATAGAGATAGACAAGCTTCTTCTGGTCCAGATCGGCGGTCGCGATGTTCTTCAGGACGTCGGGAAACAGCGCCGAAACATCTTTGCCTAGCGTCATCGCCATGATAGTCTTCTGGATCGATTCCTTGCGCTCGTAGGCATATTGAGAGACCAGTCCGGCACGGAGCTCGAATGTTTCTCCCTTGCGAGGCGGCGCGAAGGCGCCCTTGATGCGGTTGACGGCCATTGTGTGGAGCTGCCTCAGGGGGCTGAGGGGCACGAGAGCTTGAGCGGAAGCTGATGCAGGGAGTTCGGGCGCAGGGTTGGTGGTGATAGTCGGCGAATCGACGGTTGAAGGGTTTCCTGCCGTTGAGGAGATCGCCCTGGAGGTTGTTCGTCAAGCACTCGTCTGGCGCAGGTAGGCTCGTTAAGGTCGCTGCCTCCGAGTCGCCGAAGGTTGGAACCTAGAAGAACACTTGGGCATTTGAGGTTGGAGGTCATTGCTCACCAATCGGGGAGCAGGTCATAAGCGCCTAAGGGAAACATCGCTGTATCGCAAAAGGATACAGATTACGTCAGCACCTAGCTCGTGTGACAAAGACGCCAGCCGTGTCGGACGGCGCATTGACGAAGCTCCCTGTTTCGCCTCTGAACCAACACCCGAATGCCTCGGTGAGGCCAACTTTTGCAATGGTGAGTTTGGCGTGTCCTGAGATAGCGCCTCACGATGCTAACATGCCAGCCGAATCTGCCCAACCTCCGGCGCCTGTTCATCGAGGCGAGGACTGAGGACGAAGAGCGCATTGTGTCGAGGAAAGCAGTACGTTTGCGCAGCAATAAGTAATGCCCAGCTGCAGTTGCCCCAGAGCTGACATTTGTAGTTCTACAATGCCGTGCTCTTCATGGGCTCGATTGCGGTGTTCAGTCTCATCGGCCAGAGAATGAATGCCACATCTTGATTCGAGGCCATGAGCTCGGACACAAGCTGCTAAGGTGCATTGTGCATGTCACCTTGTCTGGAAGATATAGACACGGCGTAGATGCGGTTCAATTCTCCGTGATACGAGACCAACCGGAACCCATCAGCTTCTACGCTGCGTACAAGACAATGTCTTCTCGCAGGTCTGGACCAGGACAGGAGCCAGGAGCCTAGGTCAACCCATTTGATACCCAACAGGTGTAGATTGTATGATTACAATAGAAGCCTGAATTCCCCAAACATCATCACTCTTCGTCCAGTTCGGCGTCGGCCTCTTCGGTTGCCGCTTGTTGAGGTGCTTTGGCCTCCTGCTTCCTGAAAAGACCGGCCAAAAAATCCACAGTGCTGGCTTCCTCCATGCTCTTGTCCTCTCTCTTCTTCAAAAATCGAGGAAACCTCAGACTCAGGCCCCGCTCGTCGCTTACGAGACCGATTGCAGCTGTGTAGGTCGGGCTCATGGTGATATCAGCGAACGCCATCTCCCAAACCTCCTGCGGCTCAAACCAAACGTCTGGTTCGGGCCCCGAGTACTCGACGAATGCAGGTTTGGTGGCGCGGATGTTCTGCGTAAAGGGTTCCCCGTCATCGTCAACCTTGCCGCTGCCGCCATTGTCATAGAATTCGCGGTTAGCCTTGTAAAATGCGTCCGTGAACCCGGACATGCACTTGCAGACAACCTCAAGGGCGCCGCTTTCGTCGTTTCGTACTGCCATCAGAATGGGAGACCACCACTTCGCTTTGCGACCTGATCCATGCCATCCCGCCACTGGGATCATGTCGAGGGTGTCAAAGGACGAACTGTAGTCCTTCTTGACTTTTAGCCAAGAATCGAGTCGCTTGTCTGGTTCGTATGTTGCCAGGAGGGGCTTCCGCCGAGTCTTCTTCTTCGTATCCGTGGGCTTGCCACCTTTGGCCTTGGGTTTCGCAGAGTCCGCTGTGGCATCTTCTTCGCCCCCTTGGTCAGGCTCGCCGCCTTGATATGGAAGTTCTGCCAGATTGTCGAGAATCTTGACCATGATTCCCTCGCATTTGATATCGGTGGCCGCCTTGAAAAAGTCGAGCACGGTATCGGCGTCGGCGGATGTTGCGTCGAGGCTCTTAACCCATGTGAAGGTGTGAGGGACCTCGTGAAACATGGACCGCAAGAGTTCTCTTCTCTCTCGGAACGGGCGGTCCAGGAGTGGCTGGCCGTTCAGAAACATGAGATCAAAAGCAAACATACAAACGTCCACCTGTATGCTGCCGATTGCGACATCCTTTCGCGCTCGATTGGTCAGGGTTTGGAAGTTCTTGAGATCGCCCGTCTGGCGATCGATCGCAACAACTTCGCCTTCCATGATGAAACTTTCGACGCCCTCAGCTCGAATCTTTGGCATCAGAGCTACCAGGTCTGGATATTTGTCGGTCATGAGTTCGAGGTGCCGCGAGAAGATGCTAACCTTCCCTTTCTCATCGCAATGAATCTGGGCGCGCTGGCCGTCATACTTGAACTCGCAAGCAAAGTCTCTGCCTTGTAGTTTGGTGAGCATTTCCGAGAGATCCCTTGTGATGCTACCGAGCATGGGTCGCAGTGGGATATGCAACGCAAGGCCACAGCGAAGAAGTAGCTCGTCACAAACACCCACTTCTAGTAGAGTGGGAACAATGTCGTTGTAGTTGGGTCGGCGGGCGAAGCACGCTTTTGTGGTCTCTTCCGCCTTGGCCCAAACCTCTGCTAGTTCTTCCTTCTTCAACTTTGAGAGCTCAGCACGCGATCTCAAGGGGAAGTCAGCGCCAGCCGGGCGTGACAACAGAAATGCCCGCGCCAGAGCAATCAGCATGGTGGTCTTGACAGCGCCGATTCGGAGCTTGAGACTAGTCAGCACGCTTTCCGCTTGCCATGAGTGCTCTCAGGGGTTGAATGCTTACATGTTGGCAGAGCGTCCGAACTATGTAACGGCTCTCTTCGCCGCCCCTCGCGTCCTGGAGCAACCTGTCTACTATCCTTTGTTTCGTCTCATTACTTCCCTGGCCTTGACTGTTGGCAATCTTGACGAGAGATTGGTACACAGCCTTAATGGTGAGAGGTTTTGGCTTCCGTAGCGTAAAGCTCTGTTTCTTCTTGGCCTCGAACGCAACATCACCAGCATCGCCGTGCTTGGAGTAGATCGCCTTCAGGGTTTGATTGTTGAGACCGCACACTTGCTTCAGTGCCTTGGAGATGGCCGATCCTCCCAGTCCAAGCTCCAGGGAGATGTATGGTGGCGATATGGAATTTGTGGCGAGCCAGACAGCTGGCAATAAGCTGGACGGATCCGTTTCTATGAGTGTTCGGATGCAGTTGACGAGTGTATCGACGATTTTGATGCGGCTAGTCGTGCCATTCACCAGTACGAAGCATCGTGTGAGCAGAGCGTAGGACGCATCCCCGCCCTCGGATGCCCAATGATCTTTCAGCTTCGCGGCATGCTCTGAAGGATCGAACGTGAGTGGGCTTTGGTCAAATGGAACGGACTCGGATATGCTGTCCTCTGTAGCAGATGCGGATGAGAGAGATAGCGTCTTCTTGCCAGGGCCTGCTGATAGCGGTACTTGAAGGGTTTCAGGACGGAGCGCGAGGTCCGACTCTCGCGGTATGTCCTCTTTGGGTGGACTGGGCGTTGGTTGCGAAGATGATCCATCAACTGGCGTTGCGTCCCCGGTTGGTCCTGCACTCTGGTCTCTGATCTCCTTGTCCCATTCGGCCTGAAGCTTCCGCGCGAGCTGTTCATCAGTCATGGTCGCATCCTCTGCGGAAGCTGGTCCATCTTGCTGAGGGTCGAGGGTCCCGGAAACATTATCGGAGGAGTTTGGCGCACTAGCTCTTTGCTTTGCGAAGAAATACTCAAGGCCACGGGGTTTGGCCGTAGGAGCGGTTGTTTTCGGGTCTCCATTGAGCTTCCGCTTCTTGGCCGGACTGGGCGGCATTTTGGATCAGTAACCCTCGTCGAGGATATTGACGTTGTTCATGACCGTTTCACAAAGTCCAGGTGGAGAGAGTATGATAGGTTGCTTGATAACACTGGCAAGCTGTAGAGTCCTCCGGGTAAAGCTTGGGGATCGGATGAAGTCGACCGTGTCAGTCGATGACGGTGTATCCACGACCAAGTCGCGAAAGCACGTGCACTCATCCCACGCCAATTCTAGATTAGCGTGGTTTCTGGCAGCAGGGGCACGTCGACGAGCCGTTCAAACAGACTGCTCGTTACAATCACGCTGGCCAGATGTTCCTGGGAAATTTGTAAGATTTCCAGTATGTCTTTATGTTTACAGAAGCAGGATGACCATCGTGGACCTGTCGAACAAGTTCCGAGCACTGGAAGGCTGATGACGATCAAAAGCCCTACCTTGCTCAGCCACAGTGGCTCGTGCGACCCCAGCGGCGCCACCTCGGCACCGGCGCACCATTTCTCCTGAACTGAGCCGGGCGAGCACCACCACGACATTTTCACCCTCCTGCCCCACCAAAGGGAAATCCCCCCCCTCCACCACATCGACCATCACGATGGCTGCCTCCAAGATGAACGGCGAGGACCCGCCCGAGAGGCCCGACTACATCGTCAACATCATCAATGGCCTCGAGCGCTACAACCCCGAGGCCGTCGGCACGCTCGAGGCGTACCTGACGGAGCAGTGCGAGCAGAAGTACACCGACTCCAACGCGAACCGGACACTCCTGAAGCTGTGAGTCTGCCTCTTCCCCCGCTCGCCCTGTCGCATATTTCAACGCTCTCGCGGACTGCTTGCCGGCATTTTCTGCCTTGCGCCGAGTCTATATGATGACCGTTTGTCAACGTTTCCTATTACCTGATTGCGTCGCGGAGTGGAAACCCCACACGCGGCGCATCTTGAAGTCAACTTGTGTATCTGAAAGACCTCACTTGGCCGCATGTTTTCGAGAAATCACTTGCCATCTTTCGTCTCTGGGCAGCGCGCTGACTATTGGTGTCCACCCCTGTTACAGGTACCAGCTTAACCCCGACCGCACAAAGGACGAGATAATCACCAACATCCTCGTCAAGGCCATGACCCAGTTCCCCGCGCCGCAATTCTCCCTCTCTCTCCACCTCATCAACCCCAGCTCCGCCCAGCAGGGTGAGCTCGCCGAGGCTCTGACGAAGTTGCGCGCCCTCAACTCCTACCTCGAGGGTGCCCAGTACTCCCGTTTCTGGAACCTGGTCGACGGTGACGATCTTGTCGCCGACCTGATCGCCGATGTCGCCGGCTTCGAGGACCTGATCCGCGAGAGGATCGCTCTTCTCGTTTCCCAGACTTTCCGCGAGGTCCAGCTCTCTCAGCTCAACGCCTGGCTCGGCCTGAACGACGATGCCACCGCCAAGTTCGTCACCGAGGTCTGCGGCTGGAAGGTCGAGGGCGATGCCGTCACCATTCCCAGCAACCCCGAGAACGAGGCGAAGAAGGCTGAGATCAGGGAGGATGTCAACATTGACATGTTCTCGCGGGTCATCCGCAGGACATGGGAAGAGACCGTGTAAGGGGGGAATATGAATGATGAGGATGCGGATGGCACGCGATGACGACGTCGCGAAATCGGGCAGCGCGAGCGATTCCCAAAAGCCCAGGAATAGGGAGGCAAGGGTAGCATGGCGGCAATCACACGGCGTTTGAGTCATCTTTGGAATCGGGGAATCATAGAAACCCGCGCATGAGAAATGCAAATGCTTCACGAGACCCTGACTCTTTCTTTTTCTCTATACACCGTTCCGTCTCATTATGCATGTGTGTCATCATTCGTCTGGTGCCCGAGCACGCTCACTATTTCTTGTCCAGCTCCTCCCACTGCACGCCGCACCACTCCTCGATGTAGCCGGCCTCACCCTCCTGGGTGCCCCTGGGGAGACAGTCCGCCTCGCAAACACCGACGATGACGGTTCCCCATTCCATGCCCTCGAGACCCAGCTCCTCCTCAGACTCGAGCTCCGTGATGGCCTGGGGCGTCAGCTGAACCTCAAACACCCGTCCAGCACCGCAGTTTCCGCACCGGGGCATTCCGCTCTTCTTTGCCGCAGCAGCAGCGCTGAGGACCTTGCCAACGTTGTCCTTCTTCGAGTAGAGAAGTGGTGTGCCGCCAAACTCGTACCGGATAGACTGGTCCGGGTTCTGGGCGAGCCTGTCGGCGAACTTTTGGAAGACCTCATCCATAGAGCTTTCGAAAACCTCCTTGTCCACGCCACCAGCACCAGCCTGCTCGCCATCGTCGACATCCATTGTGATCTTCTGCGGAACAGGCGCAGGCTCGGGGTCGAGCGTCTCGAACTCTGCTTCGTCAAGGTAGGAGACCGAGTAAGGCTTTGGGAGCTTGTCGGCCGTGGGCCAAGCCTCCGGCGGGGGAGGGGGGCCCTGGTCGACCTTTTGGGTGTTGTTGAGGTTGAGCGTCTCAGCAAACGTCTTGGGAAGCGCAGCAGCCGCATCCTCCTGCTTAGGCGCATCCTCCTTCTTAGCGGGCTGAGCCGACGGAGTGGACGAAAAGGGGTT
Source organism: Plectosphaerella plurivora (assembly GCA_020726575.1). NCBI lineage: Eukaryota > Fungi > Ascomycota > Sordariomycetes > Glomerellales > Plectosphaerellaceae > Plectosphaerella > Plectosphaerella plurivora. Next base: position 552,441 of record JAGSXJ010000012.1, on the reverse strand, counting down.
ACCGCCGCTCGAGCTGCCAAACGGATTCGCACTTCCGCTGGAGAAGGGGTTTGCCGATGTGCTGTTGGAAGAACCTCCTCCAAAGAGCGCATTGCCCAGACCCGGGCCAACTTCCTTCGGCTTGCTCGCCTCCTCTTTTCTTCTCTTCTCCTCAGCCTCGGCCGCTTCCTTAGCAGCCCTTGCCGCATCCAGCGCCTCCTTGGACACCCTGGTGCCCCTGATGGCGCGAACACTGCCCTGCTTGCGCTGGCAGGTCTGCTTCCTGCAAGAGAAGACGAAGAGGCGCCTGTCGTGACCTGGGAACTTTTCGGGGAGCTCGCCGTTGAGCTGGAGGAGCAGGACCATCATCTCCTTGCAGCCGTTGCATCGTGCCAGCGCGGCAGAAGGTGTGTTGCTATCAATCCATTCCTGGATAACCGATGTTAGCTAGCCATCTACGTGTTGGGAATGCATTTAAATGTGGCGACATACTGGCACGCCTCCGAGGCGGCTGATGGTGTCTTCGTCGGCATCTTTGGAGGCATATCCAAGGAGGACATTTGTCTCCGTGAAATCCTGATCCTCGATCTCCGAGTCGCTGTCGTACGGTGCCATTTTGTCTGCTGCTTGGTCTTGCGATAGATCACAAAGGTTCCTCTACAGCCGGAGGGGCGCATTCAGACACAGCGCGGGGCAAAGTTTTGGGAAATTTTGGCGATGCGGGGCTTATCTTATCAGTCCTGGCAACCAACATCACTGTTTACTTTCGAACGTCATGAACCGACCAACTCGGTGTTTACCTTGAGCTTAATTTGGAGAATATTGATAAATCTGATAATCTGACCTGACGAAGAGTCATCAAAGGTCTGGTTCTACGGAGCCTCCATCCGCTGGGCGCTGCCTCCGATCCAGCATCCATCTTCCTCCACTCGAACGCGGATCTCCGATGGACGCCCCATAGCAACGCCTTGCCTCACCACGAGAGTTCCATCCTTCAGCATGCCGTTCTCAAAAATGGCCCAGCTCAAAGCAGCTGCTGCGATGCCTGTTGCCGCGTCTTCGGGGTAACCTGAAGACTTGGGAAACTGCCTGGCCTCAACATGTGTCCCGACGCCCTCGGCGCCATTCTCCAACACAGCGTAGGGGTAAAGTCCAGTCGAATCGAGTTTTTCGCACAACGCCTTGACGCGTGAGAAATCGGGAGTAACTCTGTTAAGGGTCGTAGCGTCTTTCAGCCGTATCATCGTCTTCGCGCGGCTCGTGCAAGCGTTCTGGATGGGCACCCCCAGGTGGAGATCTCCCTCTTTGATGTGAAGAACTTCGAGGATTTCCTTCCGGATGCTCTCGTCCTCAACTGCCTTGACCCAGCCCCGTGGCTGTGACACTTCGGCAACTTGTCCTCGACCCTCTCCCCCATCCACCATTCTTGCGCGCACCAAGCCAGACTTCGTATGGTATGTGACTGTCTTGTCGTCCTTGAGACGACCAAGATCGTTCAAAAGCCAGGTGGTTCCTGCTGTAGCATGGCCGCACATTTCCATCTCGTGCTCCGGAACGAAGAATCTCAGTTCGTAATCGGTGTTTGATCCCGGGGGCGGGGAGGTGAGGAAGCTGCTCTCGTGACCGTATTTTTCTGCAATGGAGCGCATATCATCTGTCGAGAGTGCTTCGGCGCCTAGCACGACTGGGCATGGATTGCCACCGCGAGCTTCATTGCCAGGAGCCGTGAAGACGGAAATAAGGTGACTTTCGGACATTTTGTTGCGGGTTGCGGTGTTTGTAGGTGACCGGATCCCCGTTGGGGTTTCAAGGCGGAAAGAAGAGATGTGCTTGCCCAAGGGCGTAATTGACAATTTGAATGGGGCAGCAATTATGGAAGAGAGCCAGGTATGATTCTTATCCATCTATCTACCTACGAAACACCACGCAGTTCCACGTGTACACACCCCTAAAATCACCAACTTCCTCAGCACGTGATGAATCATCGATTATTCGTCCTCTAACCCTCCACTCGTGGATGAACGCACGTCGACTCCCCTGGTATCTGAAAAACGCGGAAACCACTGAGCGCCACCAATGTCGGAACTCCGACAAGGAAACCAAATCGACCAATTTCAACCCAGCTATGCTCTGCGGACGCCGCCGCCCGGCCGTCTCTCGTGTACGATCATCCTAGTAAGGCGAGTTGACAATGTCATCCCTGCCCAGCTTGTACCTGCCACTGGCCGGTGTGCCAATCCTGCCCGAGCTCTTCCTTCCGCCCAGGCTCAACCGCGAGAAGTCGCCGGCAATGCTCTCCCTCGTGGGACGCTTCAGGCTCTGCTTGCCAACCATATTGACCTCGTTGGGCAGAGCAACGATGACATTCTTGTCAGAGCCGAACTTGAAGTCGTCCGCCTTGACATTCTCGGCGTACCGCTTGATCATGTAGGCGGACTTGCCACCCTTGAGAACCTTCTTGAGGTTCCACTCGATGATGTATGGGCCGGTGGCGGTGATGATGCTGGTTTCCTCGTGTCCCTCGCCGGCATTGAACTTGGCCGGGGTGAAGCGCACCGGCTTGCCAGTCTCGTGAGCAAACTGTGCAATGTGCTCCGGCGTGAGAGCCAGACGGCGCGGCTGCGGCTTGTCCGCGGCAGCAAAGGCCCTCTCAAAACCGAGCTTGCCCTCGTTCTTGCCCGACTTTTGCATCGCATCGATGAGCAGGATGTAGGTGTTGCACGTGGCAAGGACCCAGCGGCCGTCGGCAGACACGTCGAGTCCGATGATGGGCTCGCCGAGGGCGGGGATGTGCGTCTTGGCATTGATACCCAGACGGTCGAATAGCCGAACGTCACCCTTGTTGGAGGCCACCGCAATGTATCCCTTCTCAGTGGTGGCCATGGCAGAGAAGTCGTTCTTGGAGGCGTACTGCTTCAGCTGCGAGTCGACAAGCTTGGCGCCTCCCTGACGAGGGTCGACCCGGAAGAGTGCATTGTTAGAGACACCCAAGAAGGTCGGCTCATGCGTCATCTGCGCAAACTTCTTCTCCGGTGCGAAGGTGACAACCGGAATGTCGTCATGGACGTTCCACTCATCAACGACCTTGCCGTACTCAAGATCCATGCGGTAGAGTTTGTTGGGGTCGGTCGAGTGCTGGAGAATCATGTCGCGATCCTCATTGTGAAGCATGACCTTCTTGGGGCTGAACAAGGCACCCTTGGGTGTCTCGACCTTGGAGATGTTTGTGGCGAACTCCAGGGCGTTGTTGTTCGTGTGCTTGAAGACACCGATCTTGGATCCACGAACGACGAATGATCGGTCGTGCTTGTAACCGACCGCGAGTTGTGAGTTGACATTGCCGTCCTGGTCCTTGGTGACAACATCGTCGTCCTCCTCGTCAGTGTCGTAATGCTCGCTCTTCTGGCCCTCGTCGGCGCTCTCGTAATCTTCTTCCTCTTCCTCTTCCTCCTCCTCGGGCAGGTCATCCATGGGTAGGTCGTTGAAGGCATCGGTAATGTACTCCTGTTCGCGCTCCTTGACCTTCTCCCACTTGGTCTCGTTTAACTGCTCCCACAAGCAGCGAAGAAGGCCCTCCTGGAAGCGTTCCAGCGCCGCCTGGTCCTTGAATCGCAGGAGCCAAGAGTATGCCGACCCTTCTGGGGTGAATTGGTTGAAGATGAATGAGAGAAACTCAAAGTTGAAGACAGGGTTGATATCCGCAATGATGGGGATGCCCAGCCAAGCCTTCTCATCACCCTCGAGCTGAAGCCAGTACTGCCACTTGCCGACCTCTGTGACAGTGGCCGTGACCGACGGGTCCTGCAGAACAAAGGAGCCCGAAGGGAAATCGTAGAAGTGCAGCTCGGCTGTTTCTGTCGAGTAGGTTGTAAGAGCCGTGGGTGCTTTGGCGGACACAGGCGGGCTTGTGGGCTTCTCCTCCTTGACCGGGGCCGGAGGAGGAGTCACATCGCGCTTCTGCGCCGTGTTGGCAGCCGACTGGCTTGATCGGAACATGGCGTCGACCGACTCGATGGAGCGTGCCAGTGTAGGACTGTGGAGAGGGCTGGCAGGCGGAATAGCCGGTTCGTGGGAAAACTCGAACTGGGCGAGGTCGTCGTCGGACGCAGTGGTGTGAGGCTTCCGGTATTTGCGCTCGTACTGGCACTCCTTGGCGATACGCTCGAACTTCTCGACTTGAGAGGCAGGCGTAGTGTGGTCGCAAACGAATTCGAATACGTCGCCGCTATCGCCGCTCAGATCACGCCAGGCAATAACCTTTTCGGTGCCCTCCCGGATCTCGACGCGCAGGTGGAGCGCCTCGTCGAGAAGGAATGTCTTTTCGTCGCGTTCACCAACGAGAGCGTCGATCTCGGCGTCTTCTCCTTCCTCCTCTGCAAGTAGCTCGGCTTCGCCTTCTTCGTAGACGCGCTGCACAACCAGCTGGTATTGGAAGTCCTGGCCGGTACGGCGGATCTGGGCGGCGGCGTCCTTGAAGATAAGTTCGGAGTAGCCCTTGGGCGACAATGGTCGGACGAGGTAGAGCTGGCCCTGAGGCAAATCGGTCAACGCTTCCTGGGTGCTTGATCCGAAGATGAGTTTGCCAACTGCGCACATAAAATTGTCAGTGATTATTCGCAACCAAGTGAACTCGCTTCGCTGCAGGCTGCCGTGTTGAGAGGGTTGTTGGGCGACACCTCAGCCCAAACCCTTATCGAGGGGTTGTCGCTGGGCAACGCCACACAAGTGGGATGTGCTTGGCTGTGTTGATGCGGGGCAATACGTACCGTTTCGAAGGACAAACATGATGGGAAAGGGCGATGCGAGAGTTGTCGCGGCAGAAAACCAGGAGGAGTGCGGAAGTCCTGTTTATCGGTGTGTTGGCATGGCAGGGTCGCACTTGGCCTCTGGGAGTGAGTGAGTGGTGTAGGAGGTTAAAAGGGAAGGAACGCCCAGGCTGGTCGTGGCGGGACGAAAACTGACGAGCTCGATGGCCAGGCACCGCGGGGCGGGGAATTTGGGGCCAAAAGCTTCCTGCGTCATTCGAGCCACTCCTGCCTGGCCCGTCTGGCTCAGACGTGTGACAAGTGGCGGTGCCTGGACCCATTAAATTAGCCACGAATCGAATTATGATGTGGCACGTGCGTCGATGGCTTGACATCTTTCCATCATGTGCCCCCTGTTTTGGCCACCCATATGTCCCTCTGCTTTCACCGTCTTTCACTGCCATTCGATGCGCGTGGATGCTAGCGGACAACTTCTATGCAGTGTGTCGTCATCGCCTCTTTCGACTTATTTCAGCTACCGTTTTGATTCCGCGAATACTACGGACCGACTAGGTGCCTAGCGGCTGGGAGGCTGCAGTGACTCCATCGTTGACACCAATTCTAACTGCTCATCTCGCAGCGTTGCGCTCCTCAGACTGTCTTCTTCATGCCTACCTTGCCTGCTTTCCGAAGTCCGATGGCACTGATGGCAGTGGAGATGACAGCTGCTGCGAAACATGTCCAGAAGGCACTTCTGTATCCGGACAGGGTGGCAAAATCATATGTCAGACCTCCAGTGGCGACACGCTGGTTCTGTTCATTTGAATGGGTGACTGACGCCGACACCATGGCTGTAACAGCAAGGCCGATACTGTTTCCGAGTTGCGTTACAGTATTGAAGACGCCTCCTGCCAGGGCCTGGCTCTTTGAGGGGAAGTTGGTCGTAATGACCAAGTTGCTAATGTTGAACAGCAGATCGGTACTAATGGCGCTGAGCAGCATGGCCGGGAAGCCACTGACCCAGTATGACCAGCCGGGATCCTGGAGGGCAAAGATAATCGGCGAGGCCGCGCTGAGAACGCCTCCGATGAGAACAAGAGTGCTCGCACCGACTCTGTCGACCACCAGTCCAGCAACAACGTTGGTAGCCAGTCCGATGACGACCAACGGCAGGAACCGCAGCGCTGCCTGAAGGGCGTCCAATTCCTGCGTGATCTGGAAGTAGAGCGTCGTCCAGTACCCAAAGGCATTGAACCAGGACCACACGAGAAACACCGACACACAGACCGTGGTGAATTCGCTGCGCCGCCAAATGCTGTTGGGGAGGATTGCGGGCCGGCCGGTGCGCTCCTGTCGACCTTCCCAGAAGATGAAGAACGGGATCAGGAGAATGGCGACAGTGAGGAGAGCGATGACGTGTGGCTTCTTCATGGCGCTCGAGCCATGTGTGATCTCGGCAAAGGCATATGACAGCATGGCGAGACAACTGCTGGCAGACGCAATGCCGACCCAGTCAAAGTCGTTGGCCAGGGCATCCCTCAGCTGTCGCGGGGGCGAGACCAGCGTATTCCTCCCGGGCAGCACAAACCACGCGAGAAGCAACGACGCGGCATTGATGCCAGCTGACATGTAGTAACCGGTACGCCAGTCCGAAAGCTTCACAAAGACGCCTCCAAGAAACAGGCCAAGCGCAAATCCGATGGGGCTTCCGCCACCGAACACGGCAAAGGCGACGTTCCGTAAACGACCTGTCGGAAAGGTGGCGGTGAGGGTTCCCACGGCCGTCGGCATGCAAAAGGACATGGCAATGCCCTGCAGCGCGCGAAAGGCGATGAGCTGGTTGCCAGTCGTGGATAGCGACACGGCGAGGGTCCAGGCCGTATGAAGCAGCGAGCCGGTGAGAAAGATTGGTCGATTTCCGACAATGTCTGCAATAGCCCCCATCATGAGGAGTGTGCATGACTGCGCCAAGGCGTAGACGGACGCCGGCCACAGCAAGAGGTTCTCGGGAAGAGCCAGCTCTTTTGCGATGGTGGGCAGGGCGACCGTCAGCATGCCGGAGTTGAACGAGTTGAGGAGTGAGATGCAGGCGAGAGTGATCATGACGCCGGTCGACCGCAGCTTGCTTGGCGGAATGGGTTCTGCGTGAAGGGTTTCGTGGTTTGTGCCGACGAGGGGACCGTCGAGTGGCAGCCCTTGCGTCTTGATGGAACGGCTGTCATGCCTTTCAGTGTCGTTTTCGGCCCATACATGGTCGCCTCTGTTCTTGGGGGACGAGACGAGCTCGATTTCGCTGTCCACTTGAGTGGATGACATGGTGTTGGCTCGGACGGATGCTGGGTTCAAGTTGATGACCTAGCTCATTGACAATGAGGTGCAGCGACTGGGATGCAGGTCAGTATAAGTAGGTGCTTTGCGATTGATATACCCTGCAGCGCTGACGCCTCGGAAGCCGAGTAGAAAATGACGTTGACTTCGCAGACCGAGATGAGTTGCGCGGGAGTTGTTGTCGTCGCGGGCCTCCTGATGCGGTTAGAGTGCGCCCTAGGTGTTGACACGGCCTCCTTGATTGGTTTTGCCTCACGATCGTCACGACAGGGAGCGGCAAGGATGTTGATCCATCGATATCAACTCAACAACCAGGTCAGCGTACGCGGCTCTTCACGCAACTCCCCCACTCTTTCCATCAGCACTATCGACCCGCTGTCTCTCGTCAAGGCCGCTTCAAAATTCATATTCCGGAGAGAGAAGCCGGGAAGTCATAACGATTCCCTTACAGAATCAAGGCTTGAGGATCTCACGGACTCACTATACCGAACACAAAATACGAAAGGTTGAAATTATACGTATCTCAATTACGTGATAATTCACATGACTTTGATTCGTGATAATTCACATGCCTTTAATTCGTGATAATTCACATGCCTTTAATTCGTGATAATTCACATAACTTTAATTCGTGAAGATGTCTCTTATATGCTGCTGGACCGGACCCTTCCCCTGAACATGACTGCTTGCTGTCGATACTGAAACTCCTTGGTGTGTGTATATCTCTTGTACCTGCTAACGTCCCCTTAGATACCAGAGTCCTCCTGCTCAATCTCGTTGGTGGTCTGGAAAGACGACCATGCGCTGCACGTGTCGCTCAGGCTGGTTGCGTCCGAGATGCCAGCGATCTCGCTGTACCTCTCAACAAACTGCAGCGCGAAGCCCTCGGCGGTGTGCCAGCCAATGTGGCAGTGCATCAGCCAGACACCGGGGTTATCAGTCTCCCAGGCCATAACGAGGTAGCCAGAGGCAGGGAGTAGGGCGGTATCGCGACGGGGAGGGTTGCTCGTGTTAAGAGTGACCGAGGAGCTGTAAGTGCCGGTTCCTTGGGCGAGGACGAAGAAATCGTGGCCGTGGAGATGGATAGGGTGGGGAACACCGAGAGTGGTCTGCACGACGAGGTAGACCCACTGGTTGGCCTCGCTGAGCTCGAGGACGGCCGTCTGCGTCTCCCACGTCGTCGCGCCGTTCAGGACCTGGCCGAGAGTCGGGTCGGCCCAGTCGACGTACAGGCTGGTGCTGTTGAGGTACCACTTGAAAAGACCGGCGGAGTTGCGGCCGACGGTGGCGACTTCGAGGTCACTCCAGTTGGCAGACTCGACCGTCTTGGAAACAACAGGCACGAGGTTATCGGTCTCGTCCTCGCAGCTGTCGGTGTAGCTGTAGCCGGTGGTGGTGGGGGTTCCTGCGGAGTCGCCGTAGTAGATGACGCCCTTGATGTTGTCGACGTTGTCGTTGTCAGAGCAGGCAGACTGGGGAATGGCACGCATCCAGAAGTTGTCAGCAACGTCGGCCTGGTCGGCGGTGACAATGATGTCGTAGCGTTGTCCTGGGGATGCTTGTTAGTATCGTGTCTCGTCTTTTTGGGGAGGCACAAACTTACCCATGGTCAGGTCGATCATGGTGGTGGTGTAGGGCGTGACAGGGATCAGGTCGGCGGAGATGACGGTCATGGTGTGGTTGTCAATGGAGAACTTCCAGTGGGTATCGACAGCGGCGTTGACAAGGCGCATGCGGTAGGAGGTGCCCGAAGTGAAGCCCACGGTCAGACGGGAGCCGGTCTGCGAGCTGTCGCCGTCATCGCCCCAGACATTGGTACCGTTGATGAGGCCAGTGTCCAAGGTTGGCGGTCCGCTGGACTGAGCAGTGGCGTAGAGCTCGTCGACGGTCTGGTGGTCCCAGTCGTTCAGGAAGACCATGCCGAGATCCTCATCGTAGTCTGCGGAAGCGGGTCCGTTGATGACGATGCCGCCAAATATACCCTGGTAGGCTTGAAGGGCAAAGTGGGAGTGGTACCAGGATGATCCATACTGTGTAGCTTTCCATGTGTACGTGATGGACTCGCCCACGGCAACAGGGCACTGGGTGACCGAGGCGACTCCATCGGCCTGGTTGGTGTAGTTCTGGCGGATACCGTGGAAGTGAAGGCTGGTGCCGTTGAGAGATGTGGTCAGGGAGTTGGTGACGTGAACAGTGACGGTATCACCCCAGTCGGCGAAGATGGTCGGGCCGGGGATGGAGCCGTTGACGGCCATGGCACTGCGGCTGACGCCATCAGGGGAGACGGTGACATCGGTGAGGTCAAAGTAGTACTCCCTGGTGACGCCAGTATCGACGGCTTCGGTCCAGTAGTCTGTGTCAATGGAGTAATCGCACCACTCTGACCTGGTGGAAGCGGTGTTGCCAGAGCATGCGGCGCGGCGGCCGAGGGGGATGAGACCGCCCGGCGCAGCAAGCGCCGGAGCAGCCAAAAGGAGATGGGAAAAGAGTGAGGTTCTCATGATGTTGTAAACGATTGTGGTATCAAGCCAAGAGACAGTGCTGAACCAGAACGGGTGAGGGATGGTGGAGCAAAAGATGAAGCCCGAACTTGAACTTTGAAGTGAGTGAGGGGGGTGTGCAGCAAAGGCAAGGCTTGAGATGGGAACAGAAGACCAGAGAGTGAGTGACCGGTGCTTGAGTGAAGAATTATTACAAAAGAGCGTGGTGATGTCCTCGTTATGTATCCGGATGATGCACAGCTTGAAGCTCCCTGACGATATCCTCAACCCGCTCTTTCTCGGCGTCAAGACCGAGACGAGGGGTCAATCCTCTGAGCCTCCCCCTGATTGCGACTCTATTCTCGTGATCACTCACAAAGTCGTCGGTACTACGCAACTCCTTGCCGGTGTATCCGTGTCCCTTGCCCAACTCGGACCTCTTTTCCTCAGTCATGACAATCATGCTTCGGTGGTATTGATGCTATTCCGAGCCCTACGTTTCTCCGGAGACCCGCTTGTGCACTCTGGGAGCATTCAATAGAGCCAGTGCTAAGAGGCGCGGACGGTTGCACTCCAGCTTTCACAGGGCATGGACCTCTCCATCCCATGCTTGGGCATGATGCGATGGAGTAAAAGTAAACGTCAGCCCCTCCCGAGCTGGGGCTTCTAGGTTCATCGCAGATGCCGATGATCCAGAACAAGGGAGCTGACAGTCTGAGGCGCGGCCCGTGAGTGACGACTGGATCCATTCCGATCGATTACAGAAAGTCACTGGCTCTGCTTACCCCTTTCGGCCGGGTATACCGTTCATGTTAATGTCGGCCTTACCCCAGGACTTGATGAGGCAGGGCTGAGTCCGACTCGGTCCTGACCCACGAGTTTACAGAGCAGCAGGGGAAGGGCATTGGACGGCACATGTCAAAGCTCTGGCTCCCTCCTAAAACAGAACGACCATTGGGTAGTCTTGTCAACAAACGGAGTTGCGGAGGGGTCTTCTCAGGGGAAACAAGAGGGTCATGGTCACATTCGGTGAGCGCGCGAGTGAGTGCCGGCAACGGTATCCTGGTAGCGGAGAATCATGGAGCATCCAAGTATGATCGACTGTGCACATACGCACCCTTACTCGTATGCCTCGGTTTCGCATATCACCAGGGTTGTAGGTCAGGCGTTATCACGGCTTATCGAGAATAGGGGTGGGTGGTGTTGGGATGACGGGCGGGAGGACCCTCATCCTCCAGGGGTTTTGTTCAGGGGGAAACAGCCCGAGCTTTTGTCCGCTGTCCGAGTCTCGAACGGGCCTGGTGCCCCGGGCGGTTGCTCCGAATCGGCGTTTCCACCAGGGCGGTGCCCCCTCGGACCTGCCCCACACCTCGGATACCGCCCACTTGCCGCCGTGTCCGTGACGTGCACCCTTGCAAACCATGTCACCATCGAAGGACTTTTCTCGGAGGGCTACGCTACCGCACGGGAATGCACGATCGCAAGGCGTTCAAGTCTAGATACGCGGCTATAGACAGGGGCCATGGTTTGAGGAATGCCGTGGCCTCGCACCTTACGCAAGCAAGCGCGCATCCGCCCCTCACCCACCACTGCCGCACGACATTTGTTTGCTGATGATGCACAACGTAAGGGGTCAAGTCGGAGAAATACAGCAACAGACAAGGTTGTACCCCAGTCCTTCTACTCTGAGTGACGAGTCGTCGTTGAATCGCAACGGCCTTTCCTTACTCCGCCGAGTCAACCATGTCCGCACACGCCGTCATGGCAGCTCCGGAGACCTGACCCTTGTCCATCGTGGCAATGCCGCTCGCTCGACTCCATTCACGCGAGGTAACATGGGGGAACATTGCTGACCTGGTGGTGTCGTACAACGACGGGATATAAACCACAGCCAAGTTCCTCAATCTTTGGTGGAGTTCTTCATCTAGCTTCCCATCATTCTTTTTGGACCAAGCCTGACCCATACGAATCACACGCTCGTTACACACTTCAAGTTCCCACAAGTCTTACCATTACAAACACCATGCACTTCTCCGGCGCCCTCGTCATGCAGTTCGCTGCTGCTGCTGCCGCGGCCAAGTTCCACAAGCGCCAGACCACGGATACTTTCCAGTTGTTTGCCTATGGCGAGAACATTGGTGGACTGCCCCTGGTGTCCACAGGCAGTGAGTACTTCCATGGTGATGCGAAATACTGTTGCTAACCTTCTTCCTTAGACTTCATCTACGTTGGAGATCTCAAGACTCTGAACAACACCGAAGCCGCGCCCATCGTCTGTAAGTGTCCCAGATTCTCTGCCCCTCCCTATCACCGCAGTGGACTAACATGAACACAGTCACGGCTGACAGCGACGGTGCCTGGCGTGGATCCCCCAACACGACGGCCCTGAACGATGACTCGCCCACATGGTCCGACCTCCACTTTGCCATTCCTGACTCGACCTCCTCGTCTCACGATGTCGTCCTTGCCTCGTCCAACTCCACCACCGGCCTCACCAAGACCGGCTTCGGCTTCTACGGCACCGTTGCCTTCCTGTTCCCCGACGATGGCTCCTTCCAGTCCGCTTGGAGCGCCATTCCCTCCGAGATTGACGGTGTCTATACGCTCGAGTGGAACCAGACTGATGCGTCCGTCGGCGCGATTCCTCTGACGATCAAATCCACCCCGCCGTCCAACGTTGACGCTTAGATGCGGAGTCTAAACGGGATGGGGGAAGGACGGGTTTGTGGCTGGCATCAGAGGTGGAAAAGGACTTGCTGAATGGAAATTCCTCGACATCTGTCAAGATGTTTCCCACGCATTTCTGTCAAGTTAGAGATCAGGTTGTTGTTGCAGCCCTCGGTCCCTCCACCCAGCCGCCACATATCTCGAGGCATTAGCTGGCGTTATACCCTGGATTTTACACTGAAACAAATGGATAAAGACTTGTCCTACTTGTAACTCTATTTTGGGATTGAACCCTGCCGTTGATGAACAGAGAAGATGTCTGTATGAGCTTGTGGCATGCTCAATTGGAGAGTCTGAATCAGTATAGACACGACTCCAAGCACGTAAAATGGATGGACGTTTACCAATGTTCAAGCTGCGCCCTATTCACCCCCCCTGATCCAACCCAAAAAGTAAGCTTTCTGGGCATCGGACTGCATCTACAGGGATGCCACTACAGAGTGTCTATCTCGGGCCCACCTCCGGATCGGCATCCGTCTTCAAGTACAAGGGCCAGCCCACTTCCCGGACTCACCACACCCACGTCTCGCCATCTCCGTTGCTTTGCTCATCACATTTCCATTGGATTGGCGACGCGTCCTTGTGGGGAAAGGAGGCCCAAGCTCTGACAAGCAAGATGCCTGCCTGGCCTGGCCGCATCACGTCCACGTCCCCTCCCGCTCAACTTCGCCCCCAACACCTGCATGTGCCATGGTTCAAGTTCAGCCCGAGGCGTGCTGACGTATATCCATGGCGACGTTTGAAAACATTGAAACGGAACCGTCGCCCAGTGCGGCTTCGGCGCCGCGTTTAGTCTGCCACTGGCACTCGCCCCCCTGGCTCGCTTGCATTCCCTTGCCCCAGGGCACGACTCAGTAGGCTCGCGCCTATTTTGGCTCCCGGCTGGAGAGGCGCAGAAGTCGCTACGACCTTGGGGTCCCGGCCAATCACTGGAAAGATGATGACGAGGCAAGCTGGGGGAGCAAGGGATATGTTAAACGAGAAGTGGGTGTGATGCGACAGGGCTGTTTGGCTCCTCGGAACTTGCTTGGCATCATTCCGTCGGACTTATAAGCAAGTCGAATTTCCCATCGAGAAAGAGTTGTGTTGTTGCTCATCACTCCAGCTCAAGTCGTCCCAGTACCGTCTCTACACACCTACACAGCCTTTTCCACACCTATACCTTCACATTTCATACCCAGAACCATGCGAACCTCAGCTGCGTGGTTGCTCTTCGCCGCAATTGCAGCGGCACATCCCGGCCACGATGTCTCGGAGGAATTGGCTGAGCGGAAAGCCTTCCTCGGAAGCGTCAAGCGGGCCTCCCTCGGCCACTGTGCGGAGAAACTCAAGGCCCGTGGCATCGAGGAGCGCAACTCTCGTCGCCGCGCTGCCCTCGTCGACGCCGTCCGTGAAAGACGTAAGTCATGCGCCAAGAAGCCTGTCCGACATGACCATGAAATACTGACGCATTCCAGGCGGGCTCAAGAAGCGCGACTTTGAGACTGTTCTGAATACCGATCACAACAAGACGGATCTGGGATACACGGTCAACACGGCGGCCGACGAGCTGTTCAGGGGCAAAAACTCGTGCGTCTTGACCCCTGAGGTGACTCAGGGCCCATACTGTAAGACCGACGAGCTCCCATAAATGACCGCTCACTGACAAGTCCCCAGACGTCGGTGGAGAATACGTCCGTCGCGACATCACGGAAGACGAAAAGGGTGTTCCTTTGACCATTGACTACCAGGTCATTGACGTCGATACCTGCGAGCCCGTGTCCGCCTACCTTGAGATCTGGCACTGCAACGCCCTGGGCGTGTACAGCGGTGTCGTGGCTGCTGGAAACGGCGATTCATCCGATGACTCAAACCTGGACGCTACCTGGCTCCGTGGCATCCAAAAGACTGACGACGACGGCGTTGCTCAGTTCGACACCATCGTGCCGGGCCACTATACCGGGCGTGCTGTTCACATCCACCTGATGGTCCACACCAATGCGACTGAGTTCGAGAACAAGACTCTGGGAAATGAGATTTACGCCAGTCACATTGGCCAGGCCTTCTTCGACCAGGAGCTGATCAACGCCGTGGAGCTCACGTCCACCTACTCCGACAACCAGCAGAGCCTGACGCTCAACGAGAATGATAGCATCTTCGAGCAGGAGGCTGCGACGGACGGCGTGGACCCGGTCATGGAGTACACCATGCTCGGTGACAACATTGAGGACGGTCTGTTTGCTTGGTTGGCATTCGGCGTCAACAAGACCGACTCGCAGAAGATTAGCCCTGCCGTGTTCTTGTACGAGGGAGGTGGTGTCGAGAACGAGGATAGCGGCATGGGCGGCGGCGGCGGTGGTGGCCCTGGAGGACGTCCCCCTGGCGCCTCTGGCAGTGCCAACGCTGGAACTGCCACTGAGACTTCGAGCAGCCCGAGCAGCACGCAGAGCGGCAACAGCGGAAGCGGCAGCAGGGAGGGCAGCATCTGGCAGGCAGGAGTCGCAGTGGTGGTTCTGCAGCTGGTAGGAAATGTGCTGTGATTGAGAGGAGCCCATTTCTAAGGGGCATTACAAGGCGTTATCCTATGGTAGTTGACAATTAAATCGGAAATTTTACAGCTCATCAGGGATGATCTCGTCGCCACCCAGAATCTTCTGGCCCAGTGATTCGGCCTTTTGCTTCTCAGCCTCCTTCTTGGCTTCAGCCTCCTTCTGAGCCGCAAGCTCGGCAGCTAATTCATCAGCAATAAGCCTGGCGACGTTCTTGCCCATCAGCGCGCTGGTCTCCATGGTAGAGATGAAGCTCTCGACGCCAGGTGTGTAGTAGAGGCCGTCGGCGAGGATCGGGTCCTGGAAGCTAACGCGAGGGTACAAAATGGGGTAAGAGTGGAAGACGTGAGGGTGAATCCAGGAAACTGGCTCAACCTTGGCCTCTTCGCTGTCGGCAGAAGCCTCGGTGGAGATGAAAGTCTCCGGGACCTCGGCGCCCAGAACCTCCGAGAGGAACTTGGCAGTGACCTCCTCAGCGGAGAAGACCTTGTAGAGGTACTCCTGCTTCTGGGTCTTGGGGTTGGTGACGGTGCGCAGGGTGCTGAGAGAGTAGAAGCCCGCCTTTCCGACGCCGGCGCGGCCTTCCTCGGGCTTGTCCTGGGGTCCGAGGGTGGTGAGGACCGAGTCGGGGGTAACAGAGCCAGCAGGCAGGCCGAAGTAAGCAGGGGAGAGGAGGAAGGGCGAGGCGAAGAGAGTGACGTGTAGCTTGGTGTAGGGGATCTCGTCAATGCTGTGCTCCAGAAGACCGTCGTCCGTGGTGATGCCGGCGTACTGCCAGGGGGCAGCCACGATGACGTTGTCAAAGGCCACGGAGTACTGATCGTGCAGCACCCTCTCATCGTCCGACATTTCGGCCTCAACGGGGATGTCGTGGCCTGCCTTGGCAGCCTCGGTGGAGATGAGATACTTGGGCGGCGCGGCAGGGCCGGTGTTGTTCCTCTGGCCAATGTGGGCAACGGTCGAGTCCTGGAAGACGGTGGCGTTGCTGCGCTTGAGCATCTCGCTGAAGATGCGCCAGTTGCCGCCGACTACCTGCATGGCACCTTCGGGAGCCATGGAGACCTGAAGGCTGGCTTAGTTGGAAATACTTGTAAGCAAGTTGGGTGACGTACCATGGTCTCCAGACCGTGAATGAAGCCCAAGTTAGAAGCGTAGTTTACACGGGTGGCAGCCTGGATGATGTCGTTGGAGAAGGCCTCGGAAATCTGACGGTGGATCAGCAGGAGAAGCAGCTGGATGAGGGGTTGCGGTCGTAAACTTACGCCATTCTGGGAGAGGAACTCGGTGCCGGGAACTGCAGTGATGTCGAGGAGACCCAGATCGAAAGCACGCTCGGTCAACGACTTGAAGGGGAAGTGAGGCGCCTCGTAGAGCTTCAGGAAGGTAGCCACGGTAGACCGGACGAGCTTCTGCGCCTTGTACGGGGCCATGCCATACTTCCAGAAGAGCTTGGCGAGGTTCCACCAGCCCCAAGACCCATCATCCTGGGTATACACGAAGCTCTCGCCGTTCCAGATGCCCAGAAGGTCACCGGTACCAATCTCGGGCTCCTTGACGGAGAGGTCAAAGTCACGGGTGGCATTGACCATGATGTGGTTCTCCTTGACGAAGATTGAGGCTCCGAGCTCAACGGGCTCAGATGAGTTGCCATAGGCGTCGACAGTCAAGGTGCGTCCTCCAATGCGGTCCGATCTCTCGAACACGGTGATGTTGACCCGGAAGCCCTCTTCCTCTGCAAACTTGTGGAGGTAGTACGCTGCTGATGCGCCAGCCGGCCCAGCTCCTGGATTGAGGGTTAGTAGACGGTAATGCGCACAAGACATGCATCATGAAGTGAAGTGACAGGCTACATCTCCCCCACACACACACGCAGTAGCTCCGCACATGTTGAGGCCAGGCACTCCAGTGATGGCTCCCTTGATAGCAAAAAGTTGCACTAACCAATGATGGCAACTTGCTTCACCAACTCATGCTCGGGGACGTCGGCCGCAGGAGCTGTGATGGAGAGGGCGGAGAGGATGGTGGAGAGCTTTGAGAAGAACATGTTGCCTGATGGTGGCCAAGGCGCCCGGTCTGGTCTGTCTGGTGTCTGTTATGCGGCCGGGCCGGAAGCGCGCGGCAAGTGGTTAAACGGTAGGAATGCGATGAAAAGAATGACGCAAGATGCAATGAGTGACGAGAAGATAGCTGGTTCAGATGGATTAGGAGACTACACCATGAAAACTGATGGAAAATTGAAGAGAGCCGTTTGATGAGACACCTGTCGTTCAGGGGGCGTTCAATCAAAGGAGCCTGGGCCACAGCTGGATGTCATTGTCCGCGTCAATACGGGTCCCCTGTCATCACGAGCTCACGTGATGCCTGTCGTTTCTCCAGACCGAAGCTTTAGCCATCTTATTGGCCTGCTGGTCTGAGGGGGTCACACACCGAGCTCACCGCCCACCAGAGCAGGCAGAAAAAAGTTCCCGCATTCTGGAGCTTGGTTTAGGGTCGGGGCCCATCTGCGAAAGGAGGCAGGCACCACCACTGCCCACTATCTACAAGCGAACAGCTGTCGGTCACCACAGCATCCGAAGAACAACCCCCTGTCCAAACGCCTCCGACAAAACGATATCTCAAGCATAATGTCTGCGGCGCAACTTCTCAACCCAAAGGCCGAGTCCCGGGTACGTTTTCGCCGCCACCGCCTTCCAGGAGCAGCTTGCTAAGCATTGACCAACAGCGGCGGGGTGAGGCGCTCAAGGTGAACATCAGCGCTGGCGAGGGTCTCCAGGAGGTCCTCAAGTCCAACCTGGGCCCGACGGGCACCATCAAGATGTAAGATACTACTGCAAGATGCTTTATCATTTCTCTTGCTAACCTTGGATGCAGGCTGGTCGACGGCTCCGGCCAAGTACGAAATAGAACCCCCGACCCCTCGATATGCCGACTGACAAATCCCTTCAGATCAAGCTCACCAAGGATGGCAACGTCCTCCTGCGCGAGATGCAGATCCAGAACCCCACGGCGGTCATGATCGCCCGCGCCGCGACGGCCCAGGACGATATCTGCGGTGACGGCACAACATCTGTCGTCCTGCTGGTCGGCGAGCTTCTGAAGCAGGCGGACCGCTACATCTCCGAGGGTCTCCACCCCCGCGTCATCACGGATGGTTTCGAGATTGCAAAGAACGAGGCGCTCAAGTTCCTCGATGAGTTCAAGCTGCCCAAGGAGGTCGAGCGCGAGCTCCTCCTCAACGTCGCCCGTACCTCGCTTTCCACCAAGCTCAACTCGACGCTCGCCGCCCAGCTGACGCCCGCCATCGTCGACGCCGTCCTCGCCATCTACCAGGCTCCCGCGAAGCCCGACCTGCACATGGTTGAGATTATGAAGATGCAGCACCGCGTTGCATCCGACACGCAGCTCATCAAGGGTCTGGCCCTCGACCACGGCGCACGCCACCCCGACATGCCCAGGCGCCTCGAGAACGCCCACATCCTGATACTCAACGTCAGCCTGGAGTACGAGAAGACCGAGATCAACTCGGGCTTCTTCTACTCGAGCGCGGAACAAAGGGAGAAGCTGGTCGAGAGCGAGCGTCGCCACATTGACGCCAAGCTGAAGAAGATTGTCGAGCTCAAGAAGGAGGTTTGCGGCAACGATCCCAGCAAGAGCTTCGTCATCATCAACCAGAAGGGCATCGACCCCCTGTCGCTGGACGTCCTGGCGAAGAACGGCATCCTGGCTCTGCGCCGTGCCAAGAGGAGGAACATGGAGAGGATGCAGCTCATCTGCGGCGGTATCGCGCAGAACAGCGTGGAGGACCTGACGCCCGATATCCTCGGCTGGGCCGGCCTGGTGTACGAGCAGACGCTCGGCGAGGAGAAGTACACCTTCATCGAGGAGGTCAAGGACCCCAAGTCGGTCACCCTTTTGATCAAGGGCCCCAACGCACACACCATCACCCAGGTCACGGACGCGGTGCGCGACGGCCTGCGCAGCGTCTACAACATGATCGTGGACAAGAGCGTCGTTCCCGGCGCCGGCGCGTTCCAGGTCGCGTGTGCCGCACACCTCAAGAGCGACGCCTTTACCAAGACGGTCAAGGGCAAGGCCAAGTGGGGTGTCGAGGCTTTCGCCGATGCTCTTCTGATCATTCCCAAGACTCTGGCCGCCAACGCAGGCCACGATGTCCAGGATGCCCGTAAGTTGACACCGACCCAGAAAGACATGAATCCCGTGCTAACGTTACTCTCTAGTTGCCGACATGCAGGACGAGTACGCCGACGGAAACATCGTTGGCCTCGACCTGACAACGGGCAAGTCGATGGACCCCGAGCTCGAGGGTGTCTTTGACTCGTTCCGCGTGCTGAGGAACTGCGTCGCGTCCAGCTCCAGCATCGCCTCCAACCTGTTGCTGTGCGACGAGCTGCTCAAGGCCCGGCAGATGGGCAGGCAAGGCGGTCCTGGCCCCGGCATGGACGGCCCCGAGGAGTAAATTTACTGATGATCATGGACATGACTGGTCGGAGCATCGGACTGGTGAGGTAGATAAAATGCGTTGTATTCTAGACGTGCCAACCCTGGAATGATACCATATTTGCCGGAAGTCGAGCGAAGCGAGGTTATGTTGGAAGGTGTCAGCCCACTGGCTGGCGATTGGCCATGCTTGAGGAGGTGTCCTGACTCTTCCAGCGGTCACATATGGAACACCGAAAACATGCACTGGTATATTAGTTGGCAAGTTTTCTCAGAAGAACAGGCTCAGCTCCCGCTGGCCAGTGGACGGTCGGAGGTGTCAGGGTCCGGATGATGTCCGGATGATGGCTCCGAGCCGCTGTTTCCCGCATCATCGCCAAGACGAGTTACATGAGGCTTGGGCCACAACGTGCTGGAAGCCACCTAAGGACACCACAGGATCGCACGGCATCTGATGCACTGTACTGATCAGGGGGGTTTGTTCAACTGGCAGCCACCCACCGTTGAAGTTTGCCTCGTGGCGGCGTACTAGGGTCCCAGCGTTGGCTCACAAGTCACTACTCTCGGCATGAAGCTGACGCCTTTCAAGGCGGACAAACTTGCTCCTAATAACGGCTTTGTAAGTAGTCGCCCGTTGCCTGCGGGAAAGGTGCGGTGCGGGAGATTCCAGACAGCGGGCGCTGCGGGCACCTGCATACACTCTGCATACGATGGCCGGGGCAGCGACTCGATTCGCTTGGGAGCTCATATCAACCGCCGGCCTTTTCTTCGGCTTGACGGAGCGACGAGCGAGAGCAGCACCGAGGAAGGGAAGGGTGTGTCTGGGTCGGGCAGGGCCGGGATATTGGGCGGCTGAGCGGTGATGGATGGATGGAAGAGCGGGATTTTGGGATGTCTGCCTGCCTGACCTGTCCCTGGCCTGAAGCGGTCGTGATGAGGGATGCAGAGCCGGCGGCCGTCTCATGCAGGCGAGCATTCGATGACATGCAGGTGCTGGGAGGCGCCAGCCAGGTCCAGGCCCTGGTCCATGTGCACCAACGCTTGGGCAGGGAGACTTTGCCCAACGAACAGAGGCTGGAGTTGCGTCTTTGTCTCCGGGCCGAGGAGGATATGCTGTCGAGATGCAGGACATTGGAGAAGAATTGGTGGTGGAGCTTCCCTGAAGCCGACTGCCTGCCACTGCGCCGGGCAGTGCCACAGCGCTGACCCAGAACCGGATCGCGCCTGCGCCTTGGCGTGTTAGTGCTGTGGCACGCCCTGCAAGACCGGGTACCGGAGGGGCAGTGGTCAGCCCGGCTGCCAGTGACGTACCCCTGTCGTTCTACGGGCGGGAGCAAGACTTTCGACGGTATCAAACTTGGGCCAACCCCGCCGGTGCTGAAGCTCCGTGTTCCCATCCGCACCTCACATCACCTCTCCCTCCCGTCACGTTTGCCTCGCCTGGTTGCAGGAAAATTGCGCATTTTGCATATAGCTCAGCCTGCTTGCTCTCTTCTCCTGCAGTATACTCGGGAGATCTCCTGCAAATCCTTGTGAAACCTCGACAGACAAGCGTCCATCCCGCAGCAAGCGTCGTCGACCTGCTAAAACCTCAAGCTTCCTTTGGGTTAGCACCACCAGTAGCTTCGATCGGGATTGCCCAGAAACCTGGAAAAAAAGACCCCGCCTTCTTGACCTCCCAAAAGCTCCAGCCAGCGTCTCACCGGACACAAAGCTCCCCCGCCGCCCGTGCTTCCCCAGCAGCAGCTCCATTCCGGGTCCTGTTCCCCGTTGCAAAACGTCACGCCTGGATCAAACAATCCGCCCGACCCAGCAAACTACCTCAACGTCTCGCCTCGTTTCGATCCCTGAGTAGCTTGCGCCAGAGCAGCGAGTTCTCCTGTTTGCGACCAAAAGAAGCTTCCCCAGCTTCAGCCCACGACACTTTTGCTCTCCCTGCAACAACCTCAACCGCCGCCACCATGCCCGCTCTCCTCGAACAAGACGCCGCTCCCGGCCGCCTGCTTCTCCTCTCCAACCGTCTTCCCATCACCATCAAGCGCTCCGATGATGGCCAGTACTCCTTTTCCATGTCGTCTGGCGGTCTCGTCACCGGCCTCAGCGGCTTGTCCAAGACCACCAGCTTCCAGTGGTATGGCTGGCCCGGCCTCGAGGTGCCCGAGAACGAAGTTGCTGGCATGAAGGATCGCCTCAAGAGCGAGTATGGCGCCCACCCCGTCTTCATCGACGACGAGCTCGCCGACCGCCATTACAACGGCTTCTCCAGTGCGTATTTTCTCTCCCTCCTCCTTGCGCAAAACTTGCTGACCAGCACCTTTCCCCAGACTCGATCCTTTGGCCCCTGTTCCACTACCACCCCGGCGAGATCACATTCGACGAGAACGCATGGACCGCATACCAGGAGGTCAACCGCCTGTTCGCCCAGACCGTCGTCAAGGATATCCAGGACGGCGACATGATCTGGGTCCACGACTACCATTTGATGCTGCTCCCTGAGATGCTCCGCGAGGAGCTTGGCGACACAAAGAAGAACGTCAAGATTGGTTTCTTCCTCCACACGCCCTTCCCCAGCTCTGAGATCTACCGTATCCTGCCCGTTCGCGAGTCGCTCCTCAAGGGTATTCTGCACTGCGACCTCATCGGCTTCCACACCTACGACTACGCGCGCCACTTCCTCTCCTCCTGCTCTCGTATCCTGTCCACCCCCACAACACCCAACGGAGTCGATTTTCAGGGCCGCTTCGTCACCGTGGGAGCGTTCCCCATTGGCATCGACCCTGAGAAGTTTGTCGACGCCCTGCAGAAGCCAGTCGTCCAGAAGCGCATCGAGGCTCTCGCCCGCAAGTTTGAGGGCGTCAAGATTATCGTCGGTGTTGACCGTCTGGACTACATCAAGGGTGTCCCGCAGAAGCTGCACGCCCTGGAGGTCTTCCTGACAGAGCACCCCGAGTGGATCGGAAAGATTGTGCTTGTCCAGGTTGCTGTACCCTCGCGCCAGGATGTCGAGGAGTACCAGAACCTCCGCGCCGTGTGCAACGAGCTGGTTGGCCGCATCAACGGGCGCTTCGGCACCATCGAGTTCATGCCCATCCACTTCTTGCACCAGTCGGTCGCCTTTGAAGAGCTGACTGCTCTCTACGCTATGTCCGACGTCTGCCTCGTCTCCTCCACCCGAGACGGCATGAACCTTGTCTCATACGAGTACATCGCCACGCAGCGCCAGCGTCACGGCGTCATGATCCTTTCCGAGTTCACCGGTGCCGCCCAGAGCCTCAGCGGCTCTCTCATCGTCAACCCCTGGAACACTGAGGAGCTGGCTGGCGCCATACACGATGCCGTCACCATGTCGCCTGAGCAGCGTGAGGCCAACTTCAAGAAGCTCGAGCGCTACGTTTTCAAGTACACCTCTTCCTGGTGGGGACAGTCCTTCGTTTCGGAAATGACCCGCCTCAGCGCCGAGAACTCGCAGCCAAAGATGCTGCGCAATGTTAGCGGCAGCGTCGTCTCAGGGGCTGGAGACGTGAAGACCGCAGCGCAGACTCCCATGGCGCCTGTCACCGAGGGTGCCAAGACCGAAGAGAAGGGCAAAGAGGTCGAGACCGCGACTGAACCCACGGCCTAAGTCTGTCAGACCTGCACGTACGACGAACGGAGAAAACGAATAGCCATCAACAACCGACGACATGATAGAATAAGCCGCTTACCATGCGGCCCACGAGGAAATGGAAACTACAAATTGGAATGGAGTTTAGGGGATTGGAGGATGGTAACGGGCAGGGGCGGAAACGTTCCTCCCTGTTGCCTCAGCAGGGCGTTACAAAGGATTTGCTTGCGAGTATTGACGCTTTTCATCGCTCTCATCGCTCTGTTCCGGATTGTTGTGGTGCATCTGAGTTTTGCGGCGCTGTCCATCCTAATACGAGTTTTGGGCTAATGTAGTTCATCGACTTGCTGC
The DNA here is from genome assembly GCA_020726575.1 of Plectosphaerella plurivora. Lineage (NCBI taxonomy): Eukaryota > Fungi > Ascomycota > Sordariomycetes > Glomerellales > Plectosphaerellaceae > Plectosphaerella > Plectosphaerella plurivora. The sequence continues at coordinate 529,241 of JAGSXJ010000012.1, read as the reverse complement.
GGCCATCGGACCAGACGTCTTCACGACTAATGAAGTGGCAAGAGCGAGTACACGGCCCAAGATTGCACGAAGCTATTCAGAACAAGTTGATGGCCTGGGCCTTGATCATCATGATCTCGTCCCGCAACCGGGCCAGGAACGGAGGCTCAGGAAGCCCGATACGCTTTGCCGCGAAATGGTTTACTCTACTCTGCCATGCCGCAAGCAGCAGATTCCCCAGTGTCATCTTTTCCTTCTCGGCAAGGTCCCAAAGCTCCTCGTGGTGCCGATACAACCTTCCAACAAGCGCCCACGCCCGGTCAGCCAAGGAGCCGGCGACGCGCGTCTGCAGCTGGACCGCAAGGAAGCACAAGGTGTCGAGGCTGATATCGAGATTCGCGTACCAGACAAACTTCGGCCCCGTCTGCTCCCTCGAATCCGTCATGATCTCCAGGGCGATGAGGCTAGTACGGAAGAGATTGTCTTCAGGCCCGAGAACCTCGGACCCCCACTCGGGCGTTTCTTCCATGGGCTCTGTGGTGAGCGTTAAGCACCTTATCGCATTTGCGCGGTGCCTCAGAGCCATGGCTTGCAGGGGGTCATTGGGATCAGGCAGACGCATCGCCAGGGGCGCTAGCTTGTGCTCTGACTTTTGGAGATCGTCAAGGATGACCTCGAGGGACATGAAGGGCGGCGAGTCATCGGAAGAGCCCTTGCCAGAGTTGATGACGTCGGCGGAGCTGGGGCTTCTTCGACGGAGGAAGAAGTTTGTGACCTCGTAAGACAACAGACGGTAGGTCATCTCCGTGAATCCGAGGTGCGGTGTCGGCTCCTCGGTCATTTCGGGGTCGAGGTCATCGTCATTGACGTTCAGGGGCAGACGGGCTTCTCTGTTGCGAGGAAGCAGGACGGACCCCACACCAGTGGCGATGGTCTCTTTGACGTCGGACTGGATGATCATCCACCAGAGACGTCTCCTCATCTCGGTCTCGAATATCGACAGTCCCGCACGAGTACCATCTATGTGGATGCCAAGACGGTGTGCCATGCTGATGAGCAGGCCGTTGAAGACCCATAGGTTTGCATTGCCATGGGGGCTCTTTTGGACAAACTGCTAAGCGTGAGCCAGGGCAATTATGAAAAGTGCTCAAGGGAATGAGGCAACGAACCGCGTACAAGACAAGGCTTCTCAGAGTGTCGAGGTCGTAGTTGTTCAGGTAGCCATACCGGACTAACACGGCCTTGAAGCTGGCGGAATAGGCGTCAATGGTGTCCTCTTTTCTGCGGCCGAGGAGGTCCAAGTGCTCCTGTCTGGATAGGGCTAGACAAGCAACGGTAAACATGGCGAACAAGAGGCCCTTTTTCTGGGGGGACATGTTTCGGAAGCCGGCGGCAGCGTCAATAATGTGTGGGCGGAAAGAGGGGACGTGGATGATTTTGGTGACGGGATCTACCCTGTCGAGGTAGATGCGCCAGAGGACGATTATGTCGTTGGCTGATGGAATGAAAGGGGGTGTGGTGCTCATGGCAGATGAAGGACGAGTCTGGGGTGGCAGCCATGCCGCCTGTTCGGCCTCAACCTGGAGGATGGCTTGGACTGTGGGAAGCTATACCGCGAAATCGTGTAAGTTGCCTGTGACGGGGCCTGTAGGTCATGCCATAGAAGACTCCTGCTTACGTCTTGGTAGATGGCTTTCAATGTGTCTCTATCCCGAAACTCGACACCGGATGGCGTTTGGACCAGGTAACCCGGCGATGGCGAGGGGCTTGGCCGGACATCATGCTCTGGGCTTTCGGGAGCAGTGGCGGCGGCGGCCAGAGCGGCGGCGGCAGCAGCAGCAGCTTCCTTGTCGGAACTGACACATTGCTTCAAGAGAGCCTCGAGACCAGCAAGCCTATCGTGGAGCTCATGGTGGTTCCGGCGTCTTGGCCTCCTGGGCGGTCCCGGTGCTGGGAGCTCGCACTGACGACCACCCTTGACGGCGTGTTAGTTGGGGCGTGGGGGGGCTCTTTCCAGCAGACGCACCAATATGCATGACAGACAGGGGTGTTCTCTGTCACACTTGATCTTTCGCCGACGGCACTCGACGCAGGCGAGCTTCCGGCGTAGGCCGGGCTTGTCGGAGGACGAGCCGGGCGTGGGGTCTGGTGGTGGGTGGCAATCGTACTCTGAGGCTGGACTTCGAGAACCGCGAGTATCTTCCGGGCTGCTGAGAGACATACTTGAGGCCCTTCAGTGGTACAAAAGCTTAGTGGATTATTCGGAGGGCCTCTTCTTGAGGGGCGTCAGCCTCCGAAACGGCACGCCGGTGCGAACGGCCGGTGGAAGGATGAGAAAACGGTAGGCGGAGACGGACTCAACTCGCCAGACCGCCTCCGAAAGAAGTTCGCCACGGCTGTAAATAGCCTCTTGGTTATCGCACCGGCCGAGGGTCAGCATCATCTACAAAGCCGGAGGCCGCCTACCGATCAGCCTCGCGGGCCGGACGCGGACATTTTTTGACACCCGAGATCCGTCGCCGGGCCCGCTTTTCCGCCGGTAGAGACGGTGCACCGTTCGAATGCGCCTCGCCGGGAAATTGGGGCACGGGCAAGACGCGTCACTCTCCTCAACTCACAGTCGTTCTCGCTTCAAATCAGGGGAAGCGGACCCGCCATCCGAAAACTTCGGGTTTACGATATTTACGACGCCTGCAGCAGCCCCTTTAGCCCCCCCGCGCGCCAAGAGACATGCATTCCTGACATCACCGCAGCGCCGTTGCAGTGTCAGTCATCTTTGGCGCCTTGGCCGTCGCCGGCAGTGCTGCCTCGTCCCGACCCTGCGGCTGCCCCCTACCACCCTTACCCCGTTCATCGCACCATGTTCCGGCGTTTGCTGTGTTTTCGACGAGCCCTACGGCCCCTAGTACAGCTGAAAGAATGCAGGAACCTTGCCCAATCTGTGCAATCAGAGATTCGGTTGCCGATGCCAAGCCGGTCCCGGAAGGGCTATTCGGTGGCTGTGCTGGTGACGCCCTTTGTTATACGGGGCCTGCCTTGTGAATGACCCCGGATCCCACGTTGTATCTACTGGAATGGTCCACAAGACATCAACTTTGGCGCCGACACGGCCATGTCATGATGCAAGTTGCCCGGCTTGTGAAGCCCCTTTTCTCTTGTCCCTTGAGGACGACCCCCACCGAGAGCCTCAGCCAAATGCTGTGCTATGCTACGCGACGGCACATCGCCAATCCTGTCGCTTGTCTACCAGTAGATTATGCTGGTATGCCGTGGGTTTTGCGTCAGCCCCTCATGCACCAAGCCTTGACGCGTCACAAGGCTGGGCAAGGGAACATAGGGCGTCGGGCTTTGCTTGTACGACCGCCAAGCATGAAAGATACGACCAGTGCAGAGATATTTTGAGAAAGATGTCTCCTGGCATTTAGATGACAGTCGCAGCTACCTTATTTTTTTCAGCATAGTTAAAATAGACATCCGAACTGGCCCAGCTCTTCCCAGTCTCGAATGAACACTGTCTTTACCCTCTCGAAAACATCAAGCCTTTCGCGCTAGACACTATCATCATGTCTGGGAACGACCCCTTCATCCCGACCTACCAGACCTGCGACAAGGTCACGCCCCAATGTCCTGTAGAAGCCACCATCTACGGAACAGAACTCTCCTTCGGCGCCGCCGTCTTCTTCGCCATCGCCTTCTTCCTCTGCTTCCTCGTCCAGCTCTACTTCGGCATCCGGGCAAGAACATGGTCCTTCATGATCTGGCTAGGCTTGGGCACCGGTTTCGAAGCCCTCGGCTACTTCCAGCGCACCAAACTCGCAAGGAACGCCTGGGACATGAACCCCTTTATTATCCAGTATCTGACCTTGCTTCTCGCCCCAACTCTCGTCGCCGCCTCCATCTCTATTCTATGCAAGCACATTGTGCTGTGGTATGGCGCTCAGTGGTCGGTTCTGCGGCCTAAACTCTACCCCTGGGTTTTTGTCGGCACAGACTTCATCTCCATCGGCATTCAGGTCGTCGGCGGCGGCGCTGTGGCTGCGAGTGCCTCGGGCCAGGGCGGAAAGACTATTGCCAAACTCGGCGAGGCCCTGGTGATTGGGGGCGTGGCCTTCCAGATCTTCAATATGCTCGTCTGCACCATCCTCATGGCCGTATACTACATCAGACGCCGCAAGTCCTCGCCGAAAGGCGTCCAACCCCCCGTCGCAGCCGCTCCTGCCGGCGCCATTGCCCTATCGCGCGATACCGCTTCGGAAGCCGAGGCTGCCAAGGTCCGCAAGTTTGTCATCGCCATGAGCATAGCGTATATTGTTATCATCGTTCGATGCTGCTACCGGTAAGTGGCCTGGACAACATCAACTTGGGAATTAAACTGACGGCATCCCTTACAGTTTCACGGAGAACATCCCATCCATCTCGATGCAAGTCATGCGGAATGAGCCCCTTTTCCTTGCCTTGGACGGCGGCATGATCCTGATTGCCGTCACCGCCACTACTGTCCTTCATCCCTACAAGTTCTTCCGTTTCCTGGGCGTCAAGCCCAACAGCGAGAGCTATTGGCGGATCAACCAAGTAGAGATGCAGCCTCAGCCGTACAGCGGAGGCCAGCAGCACCCCTAGGCTTGTAACTATGGGTCTGGGTTGGCCTGGCCCCTTTTCCCTTTCTTTCATCGCCAGTTTTCATGCAGCAAAGCATTTCATCGTCGTCCTGCCCTTTGGCAGCTAGAGTTGGGTACGCGGGATACATTGCGCTTCTAGAGTCGGTCACATCTGGGCCTGGATTAGAGCTTGTGGCCAAGCCCGTGGAACAAATCAATTCAACGTCTAATAATCGTTTCACTACTCTGCATGACGCGCTGAAATTGGAGGCGGGCTCGCGCAGCCTACGTTATTGCTACCGCAGCATGCGGAAATACGGGTGAAGACAATAGGTCGACCGCGACAGTTGTTCGACCGCGACAGTCGTTCAACCGCAACAGTTGTTCGACCGCAACAGTTGTTCGACCGTTACAGTCAATCAACCACTACAGTCAACCGATAGTCAATCGACCGCTACAGTCAATTGATCGCTATAATTAATATAAGTCACTAGGTAGAAGTTACTCACTATTATCAGAAATAACGGAGGAGAAGGATCTACATTTTCGCAGGCTGCGGTAGTAAAACCGTGACCTGCGCGAGCCCGCCTCTAAAATTGAGGTTTTAATTCTCCGACGGACACTGCTTGAAAGACAGAGAATCAAGTTTAATCCGGCGATCGACTCCCCTGAAACTCGGAGAAATGGGCGGTGCTTAGAAATCCACGTCAGCACTCGGCGGTGCTGGCTATTCGCGGACTCTCGACTGACCTTCGTCATTTCAACCCCTCGCAGCCAGTAACATCGCATCTCCAAGGCAATCTTCTGTACCCAAACTCCCGCCCCTGCCCACCTCGACTCTTCTGGCGCTCCTCGTTGCTCAACTCCAAAGTCCTCGATTGGTGCCCATGATGGCGACTAGCTCACGCGATCATATGCCCGAGATCGATGAGCATCGGAGAACGCAGAATAGATTGGCGCAGAGACGACATCGCCGTGAGTCGCTCCATGCCCATGTTTGTCCTTGCTAGCCTGACCAGGCAACAGAGAAGAAGGCTCTCGAGAAGCAAGCGGCTCTTGAGCAGCAGCAGCCCCTATCTAGCTTCGGAACGTTGCCGATAACTCCGGACTATGGCGAATCTTCAATTGTACCGCAGGGGAGTGCCATACCATTTGACGCCTTTGACGCCATCCCGTCATTCTCTGAGCAAGACCTATCCCTGTGGAATGGAGTCCTAACGCCGTGGGAGAACGGCAGCGGCGCCTCGACGGAATCGAACCCTCCGGCCCCGCCGTCGGCGTCGACGTTGGCATCAACTTCGGCGCTGACATCTGATTCGTCACCACCAATCGATTTGATGGCCTTGGCATCGGAGTCTGGCGAGTTCGACACACCCGAGGCTGCCCGCCAGGCCGCGTTGGATTATTGGCACAGACTGACGCACCGAGATGTGAAGCCTCAGGTCTTCTCCAACGACAGAAATGAGACTCTGGTTCACACGGCAGCACGAGGGAATGACATCGTGACGCTCAAACTTCTCATTCAACACGGGTTTCCCGTGAATGGGCTCGACGGAGAGGGCCGGACACCTCTTCATGTGGCCTACGCGGAAAGACACATGGAAGCTATCCTATTTCTTCTCGAGAATGGCGCCGATGTTACTGTGGTCGACAACCAGGGCCGGTCCACCCTGTCTATGGCGGTCAACAATAAGTGTCCAATTGGGGTGAAGCTCATGCTATCTCATGGAGCTGCGCCAACACCTGCGTCATGAGAGTTGAAATGCAGCGTGGTTTTCGAGAAAGAAGTCTATTGTGGTCGTGGCTCGTCTATCATGCAAGTAGGCTCAAGGTATCAAAACTCATGCGCATCATTTACCATTCAAGCTCTGATCCGTCAAAGTCCAAGAACTGGCCGGAGTGCTTCTCTCGGGTAACAACATCAACCTACACAGTGTTATAATGCGGTGACCAACAAGCCTGGAACGAGATACTGACCAACTTCACGATCTGCTGAGCATTTTCATCAACATCGTGAGGCGGCTTCTCCAGCCCGAATGTCTTGGCCCCCCGGTTGCCCATATCAGTGTTCATGAAGCCGGGGCTCACGGCAGCAACAGTGATGCCAGGGTTCTCGGAGTGCATGTGGCGGGTGATGTGGTTGAGCGCGGCCTTGGAAGCGCCGTAGCCGAAGCCGATCGGCTGAGTTCCGTTCACCGACTTGGGCTGAAGCACGCTGGACCCGACGGTGCTGCTGATGGCAATGTAGCGTGGGTTCTCTGAGCGGTCGAGCAGCTTCTTTACGGCCTTGAACAGAACAACGGGGCCGATGGTGTTGACGGCGAGGACTTCAGCAAAGTCCGCAGGGTCGCTGTCAGCCACGGAGACCACCTCCTTTCCGACAATGCCGGAGTTGGCAATGACAACATTCAGCTTGGTGATGCCCTGTGACTCGAGCTCTTGGACGGCCTGAGCAGGATCCGTGTGGGACAGAGCATCGATCTTAACGAGGACGAGTTTCGTGCCGGTGGCGGTGGGCAAGCTACCGAGAGGGCCGGCCTTGGCAGCGGCAACGTCACGGACGCCGCCGATGACAATCTGGTTGGACCGGAGGAGGTAGATCTTGGTCAAGGCGAGACCAACGCCTGGGGATATGTTAGTAGCTAACCTCTGATAGGGAAATAGAATGGCGACATACCTCGGTTGGCGCCGGTGATGAGGACGTTGGTGGTGGACATTGTAGAGTAGGTCAATTGGGAAGAGGGGAGGCCTGTAGAGAAGATATGCTTCTTGGTGTATGTGGATGAGTAGATTGACTCTGATGTGATCTGGATACATTTCTAGACTTGAGCAGGACATTGGGCATTTATAGCAGTTCTGGGTGACACCTTTGCCAGGTGACGCCTGCCGTTGAGACGGCATTTGGTGACAGTGCATTTTGACTTTCTGATGACCGAGCCGTCAGCGCCCCGGCCATGATCGAAGACGGCCACTATTCGGGTAGCTAGTGAGGCTGAAAATAGTGGAAAATTAGGAATCGTGCAAATTGAGGGCGATCTTTTGTTCCGGGACCAGCAGTGGATGGTGAATCAGTGCCAGTGGTCATTGGAAATGCGTGGTGATGACCTTTGGCGCTAATGCAGTGTCATCATTGATTACCGTGCGCTAAAGGTCATCGTCCGTTGATCTGCAGTGCACAGGGCAGGGCACGGAGCCGAATTATTAATCGCCGGAGAAAAGGGTTTGGCGATGGAAGTTGTTGGCGTGCTTGGAAATTCAAAGTGGCTGACGACCTGGAAATTGATTTTGGGCGTCGTCAGAATTGAGACGAGAATACGCATCTGATTATTGCCTTGAAGACTGTAGTGGTTGATACCTAGAGGAAAGTGTTGCTTGTTGATGGGAGCCCCGCACTTGGAAGGAGCAGCCGACTGGGGACGCCCCGCGGGGTGCGTGCAAGGCCCGGGGTCGTTTTGCGGAGCAGTCGCGTTAGCGGTCCATACAGCCTGTTTGACGCGACTTCGCGCCGACGGCTCCTCCAACGCTTCCACTACCGAACATCAGCATATCAGATCGACATTACTTGGAAGCGTGTGTGTCCTCGATCTTCTACTGCAGCTACAAGCCTCTCCAAGAATAGCGCAGCAGGCGCCCTTCCCATCACCATGTCCCAATCCGACGACAAGCTTGAGGAAGAGATTCGTGCCCAGGTTCGCCGTGTCTACCACAATGAGCACGAACTCCTGACCGTCAATTACATCCGCAAAGCCGCCGAAGAGAAGCTTGGCCTCGACGAAGGCTTCCTCCAGCTCGGCCCATGGAAGTCTCGGAGCAAATTGCTCATCAAGGAGACTGTTGTAAGTGAACACTCCAAGCCGCCTAGCTACCAAAGCCCAGAAACACGCGTCGCATTCGCATACTGACGCGCATTGTTTCCAGGAATCAATCGAGAACGGAGCGGAGGACCCGGCTACCCCGAACAAACAGACCGCGGCGTCTGCGAAGCGAAAGTCCCCCGAAGCCTCGCCCGAGCCAGCCGCCAAACGTCGCAAGCCGACCACCGCCAAGGGGGCGAAGAATGGCAAAGCAGCTCCCGAATCAGAAGACGATGAAGAAGAAGTGGATGGTACCCCCAGGGTGACGAAGAAAGCTGCAGGCAGTCGACGCCGCAAATCCACCGTCGACACGGAAGAGGAGGACGAGGACGAGGAAGAGCCCAAGCCAGTAAAAGCAAAGGCGAAGCCCAGGCCAAAGCCAAATGCGAAACCAAAGGCACAGCCGAAGCCGCGAGGCCGCGGTGCGGCGAAGAAGAAGAAGCAACGGTCCGAGAGCGAAGAGGAGAGCGAGCTTTCCGACGCGCAGGATACCGAAGACGAAGAATCGCTCCTCTCCTCCCCACCCGCCAAGTCAGCTTCCGTGGATGATACGAGCGATCTCTCCTCCCTCGAGGATGAGCCGCCGAAGCCAGCCAAGCGCGGCAAGCAAGCTAAGCCTGCCGCGAAACCCAAGGCTGCAGCCAAGAACACCAAGTCCAAGGAAACTGTCGACTCCGAAATCGACAACGAGGACGCCAAGGACAAAGCAAACGAGTCTGACTCGAGCGCTCTGTCATCTCTCATCGATGAAGCGCCACCCCCAAAGCGCGGCAAACAGAAGAAGGGCGCTGCCGCTGCTGCCCCTAAGGCAAAGAAAGCCGCTCCCGCGGACGATCCCGATGTTGCGGAAGTCAAGAAACTCCAGGCCCAACTGGTCAAATGCGGCATTCGCAAGGCCTGGGGTATCGAGCTCAAGGAGCATGGTAGCGACGCCAAGGCCAAGATTCGCCATCTCCGCGGTATGCTCCGCGATGTCGGCATGGACGGCCGCTTCTCGGAGCAAAAAGCCCGGGAGATCAAGGAGCGGCGTGAGCTGATGGCAGATCTTGAGGCTGTCAATCAGATGAACGACATGTGGGGCGCTGATGGTGGACGTCCCAAAAGGGGGCGAGGCAAGGGGAAGAAGCCCTTTGTGGACGACAGCGACTCGAACGAGGATGAGGACGACGGTGCAGCTGGTGGCGAGGCGAAAGCGTCTAAGACCGGCGCTGGAGCCGGGGATGCTGGAAGTGGGAGTGACGAGGAAGCCGATGTGGTTGCCTCGCACGCTCGCGGCCGTTCTCGTGCCATGGCCGACCTTGCATTCCTAGGAGACGACGATGAGGAGTCGGACTGATGGGTTGTCAATGTTTTTTCACACTCAAAGGTGGCATCAGGCGAGGTGTAATAGGTATGATTGTATTGAAGCGATAATGCTGGTATTACTTGCTAATATGGACCACGTGGTCCAGAGTACTCTCCCGCTGACAATACAAATCCAACCTCCAAACATCCCAAGGAAAAAAGGGGCAGCCGTGGCCTCGAGTGCGATGTTTCCTGGCACTCGAGCATCAAGTCAGAACTTCTCAAGCGAACAGCGCAACAGCACCGGCCAGGAACAGCGCCAGACCAGCAGGGGCCTTGTATGACCCAGCTCCGTTGCCGCGGTTGTTGCCGTTGCCGTTGCCAGAACCAGAGCCGGAGCCGGATCCAGAACCTGAGCCGTTTCCAGAGCCGCTGCCTCCACCACCGTTACTGCCGCCGCCGTTGCCAGTGCTACCGCCGTTGCCAGCACCACCACCGGTGCCAGTGCCGCCGTTACCGCCACCACCGGTGCCGGTATCAGTGCCAGTGCCGCCGCCTCCGGTGTTGTCAGGGGGTGTGGTGCCGGGAGTGGTGCCTGGGGGAGAAGTAGTTCCATCGCAAGGCGTGCCAGCAGCGACACATTCTGTCACAAGTGTTAGCTTGTCAATGTACATGAAGAGGGTTGGCGATGCATACCATTGTTGCAGATGACATCTCCTTCGTTCTCGCAGACAGGAGTGGGTTCTCCGCAAACATCGTCAGCATTGATGCAACCTATGGCACTGACATTAGCTACATAGTATACATTTCGAGTCTCTGATGGAGAAGACATACCGCCTTCACACGGGGTTTCTCCTTCTCCGCAGACAACCGGGTCAGTTTCGCAAGTCTCGGCAGCAGTGCAAGCTGTAACAGATGTTAGTCAATGTTCATGGATTGTGGTCGGCGAAGACGTACTACCGTCACACAGAATCTCTCCTTCAGCGCAGACAATCGGGTCAGTTTCGCAGGTCTCGGCAGCAGTGCAAGCTATAACAGATGTCAGTCAATGTATTGTAGGATGATGGTAGACGAAGACATACTGCCGTCACAGAGGATCTCTCCTTCAGGGCATGGCTCGGTCTCTCCACCGCAGGTCTCGCCGGCGGCGATGCAGGCTGCGATCAAAATGTATCAGTCGGGCTCTCTGGATGGGACTCGGCAGGGCGAGACAAACCGCCGTCACAAAGGATTTCGCCCTCGACGCATTCGACGGGATCCACGCCGCAACCCTCGGGGTTGAGGCAGCATTCCTCGGTGGGAGCGATGCAAACTGTCATCACAGGGCATTAGCAAGCCTATCGGTAGAAGATGGAAAGAGGAGACAGATCATACTCTCGCCACAGGGGACATAGTCCTCAATGACACACCCTCCAGTGGTGCCATCGCAGGTATCGCCCACAGGGCAGCATGTTGTGTCCGAGTTGCACACGTTGCCGGTGGTGCAAAAGGCGCCCAAGTCCACAGAACAGCAGCTGGCATCGGCAGGCATGCAGGAGGCACCGCATGGGTTGTCGCACTCCTCGCCCTGGCGTTCGACGAGGCCAAAGAGCGTAGAGCGGCTCGTCACGCTGAAGGAGGAGGGGGACCTCTGCTTGGCCAGGGCGGCTGCGGAGAGAGCGGCCAGGAGGGTGATAGTCTTGAAGGACATGATGAGGGTAGCTTCAACTCTGCTGCAGAGTGAGAATAGAAAGAGAAGGTGCCGAGGCGGGAATGGCGAGGAGAAGAAGGTGATGAGGATGCCTCTGGTGTAACTTTTGTCGTCTTGGAGGGTCCTTTCCTCGATATTTATGCTGGAAAATCACAGCTCATGGAGGCAGCCCATCTACAGACAACCCAAATCATCCTTCTGATAGACTTGGGTTCAACTAACAGCCCTGCCGATGCCAAGGCCACCTGACCAGCAGCGCGGGTCTAGGTTGACATGAGCTGGCCATGCCAAGAGTTCTCGGACACATCTGCATCCATTTCCAGACCCAAGCCGGGATGGCAGTGCATGGCTAGCATACATGATTGTCATGAAGGGGGGCGCCTAGGGCTCATGGGGGCTCCTGCCGTATGCCATTGAGGAGACACTCCCACGACAACCATGCCAGAAGCTGAGCGCCACGAGAGCAGGGTGGCGGCCGGCACAATGGACATGGAAGCACACCAATCTTGTGGGTGGAAATCCCACAGCCGCCGTCTTGATAGGCTGCTGGGGTCATATTCCGTGTCAAGTTGGTGAGGAAGATAACTTTGGTATGAAGAGTGTTTGCTGAGGGCAACGACCATCGAGGACGTCAAGGTCGACGAGCTTCTATGTCTCAGGATCGTGAAGCCATCAAACCTCACAGGCACAGACAATTCAACACGTTTGTCTCGGCTGCTTCAACTGTTAGTCACACTCGAAATCACCAGACAACGCCTCGTCCCGGCTAATGCCTAGCGGAGGCGGCATCGGATCATGGCGAATAGCATGCGAGGCAGAGAATATCTCGGCGGCTGGCTAGCCGTTGGCAGGGAAGAGAGCACGGGAGTGAAGAACCTTTGGAGGAAGCGCGTGGAGTGACAACCCCTGTCCCTAGTAGGGCTGAAGTTGAAGCTTTTATTCAAGCTTCTTTCAGCTCAGCCAAGGCAGGACTAGGCCGGCGACGCCACCCCTGACACGGCAGAGTGATGCGGAGCCGATGACTGCCAGATCTGGCATGGATTGCGCAGTCTTCTCGTTGGGCAGGGCAGGGGCAGAATGCCGTTCGCCTGGGGATGGCCGGGCTGCAGGTAGGCAGGGGGGTGGTACTCACCGCTGGCTTGAATCAAGGGGGTGGGTGGGCGTTGGCAAGCTAACATGACCTTGACGGGGAAAGGGGGCGCCTCGGCTGGGTAGAGCATGGATGAGTGGCTGCAGGTGGCCTGCTGGGCTCACGATGGCTTCTCGGATCTGGTCTGTCCCGACCAGCCGTTTGTTGGCGCAGCAGAGAGGAGCTGAAAGTCGCAACCGTCGAAAATGTGGCGGACAAATAGTGCCTGCCACAGAGCACTCTTTAGCCCCTGACAGCAAACGGCCCTGGCCGGCTGATGAAGGAGCTGATTTAGCAGCCGATGCAGTTGGGTAGCTGCGTACGTGGAAATATCGTGTAACGTAGACGACTGGCTTCTCCGCGTTTTTTCAAGCAGGTTGAGCAGGTCAGCTGTGTGATAGAAGTACTGTGAGCTTCCATTAGTCCATTCGTGAGGGTATTCTTCTACCCAATTGCATTGTATTTTTAGCTTCTGCTTGCATCTCGGTGGTCAGTCATATACCCTAGTTGCCATAAGCTCGAGGGAGCAGCATGTTGCCATTGTTGCACAACAACTCGACAGGAGGACTCCCGATACCTACCGATCTGATCTGACTGCACCCCGCCATGCAAACAGCAGTGAACTCGACTTGATCCCCCTGACGGTTCCGGGCCCTCGGAACACTCGACTCGGAGTGCGCAGTAGCGCATCAGCACAACCACTGCTGCCCTTCTTCGATGCTCTTCCGCCAGATGCTGCGGACCGGACCTCGGATCAAATGCCACCCCTTAGGTCCGTCAGGGCGAGACTCCGCGATGAGGACCCGCGCGACAAACAGCCGCGCCAGTCAGACGGGTCCAAGGCCGGATGATGAGGCAAAAAGAGGGCACCACGCGAAGCAAAAAGCCGGCCGTCTCCAATTTACCCCGCCGCGAGACCCCGCACCACGCCGTGCTGTTGGACCGGCTCTGGGCTGTGCTGTGTGCTCGCTGGAACTTGCTGCTCGGATGCCGGCGCCAGCAGCAGGGCTTGCGGGCTTTTGGCAAATCAGCCTGAATGTGGCCGTCCAGGAAGGGCCTGGCTGAGGATGGTCTTGTGGTTTCGTGACTTGGTGATGCAAAGGTGTGGCATGCGGTAGTGAGTGACGCAACACACAAAAGCATTGCATCCCCCTCGGAAGAATCAAGACGGATCTTGAACGGTTCCCTCCAGAGACCACCCGAAGACACCAGAAATCAACTGAAGCCGCTGTCAGCTGTCGAACATCAGCCGGACGAAAGCCCTCATCGAACCCCGCCTTACTTGCATCACCACCACATACCGCAGACCACCATGGCCGACGCCGCGTTCAGCTTCCTGCCCCTGGGCGCCATCATCCAGTCCTTCAAGGTCAACGGCATCGACATTGTTCAGGGCTTCCCCACCCAAGAGCTGTATGAGAAGCACAACTCGCCCTTCTTCGGCGAGACCATCGGCCGTGTCGCCAACCGCCTCAAGAATGCCAAGATCGATGCCCTGAACGGCGGCAAGGAGTACGCCCTGGCTGCGAACAACGGCCCCAACCACCTCCACGGCGGCGTCAAGGGCTGGGGCAAGCGCATCTGGGAGGGCCCCGTTCCCGTGGGTGTGCGGTCCATTCCCGGTGTTGAGGGTCTCGAGGGCGGCGAGAGCGTCAAGTTCACCCTGCGCAGCGAGGACGGCGACGAGGGCTACCCCGGCACTGTCGAGACCACCGTCACATACACGGCTGGAGTGCAAAAGAAGGACGGCAAGGAGATCAACGTGCTGGGCATCGATTATGAGACCAAGCTCATTGACGGCGCCGACGAGACGGCCGTCAACCTGACCAACCACTCATACTTCAACCTCAGCGGCGGCCCGTCCATCGAGGGCACCATCGTGACCCTGGCCACGGACAAGTACCTCCCCGTGGATGACGGCGGTATCCCCACGGGCGGCCCTGCACCTTTCGGCAAGGGTATCGAGGGTGGCAAGGCCTTCACCCTGGGCGCTCAGGAGCCCGACATCGACGACTGCTTCGTCGTCAACGAGGCCGCCAGCTCGGTGCCGCTGGACACGCGCGACCTGCCTCTGATGACTCTGGTGCACGCCCACCACCCCGAGTCCAAGATCCACCTCGAAGTCGCCAGCACGGAGCCAGCCTTCCAGTTCTACACCGGCAAGTACATCGACGTGCCGGCCGTCGGTGGCCTGCCCGCGCGGGCCGCGAGGAGCGCCTTTTGCGTTGAGCCCAGCCGCTACGTCAACGCGGTGAACGTGGATGAGTGGAGGGCCCAGTCGGTCCTGACGAAGGGTGACACGTACGGCGCGAGGATCGTGTACAAGGGATGGAGCGAGTAGATAAGTAGCCCTGTCGAAGTTAGTTTGTCAATCAAGCCAAGTCTTGAGGTTACAATGCCATGTGGCGCTTCGTGGTGCGTGTTCGCTTGGAAGTTCTTTGCGCGGGACAAGACCGAGTCATTGTGTTGCCGGCAGGGAGAGACGAGTCCTGGAGCATGATCGCTGGGTGGTCAGAGAGCGCTGTCGCTTGGAGCTGATGCGCTGGAGCATGGACGGCAAGGACTGATCGGAAGCGCAATTCGTGTCACTTCGAGCTGGAACTTATTGCCACGAGCGCGCGTTCATTGGAGTTGAAACTGGGAACAGATGGATAAAGCAAGCGCCCCGGAATCTTTGCTCCTTCCTCGTGATTTGCAAGAGGGTTTTGGCTGCTCCTGCAGGGCGGCTTCCTTCAGTTCCTTCCACATCTCCCTTCCCTAACAATCTCCAGAGCACTCCTTGCGCGACCTACAACTTGAAATCCAAGGGCAACTACCTGGTCCCCTCCTGCTTCAATTCTCAGGTCACATTGAAGATACCGGTATAGATAGGGCAGTGTACGTACCTTCCGCCGGATTGAAGCTTAGGAAGTACAAGTGGCGCCTTCATTGGACGCCGCACTTGCCTTCACTGGCAGGTGCGCTGATTTCGGCGACTGCCACTGCCCTCCCATCAGGCCGTCCACGAGGCCCCTTGGCCTTGATTCGCCCGCTGACCTCCTGACCAAGATCCCCCGCCGTCAGGTGAACCGCCCGCCACCTCATCCACCAACAGGAGCCCAACCCGGCGGGCAACCTCGAAGGACAGGACATCGGCATCTCTACCAGAACCCCCTTCCCATCTTCTCGCCAACTGCGACCATACTTCTTGGCCCATCAAGATCTCAATCTCATTCCATTGTACGCAGCAGGAACTGCTTCCACTCTTGAAGTCGAGGAGCTCACCGGCACGCTTCCTTTCTGTCCATGACCCTCCACTGTAATACGCCAGCGCCGCGAATCTGCCAGCTCAAGGGTCAATCTCTCACTGACCCCACGCCCTGGATCACCATGGCCGCCGACGAAACCGGTCCCCGGCCAACGCCCAAGCGGAAACGAGGCGACAACAGCCTCAACATCACGCCTCTCTACACGACTGCACAATTCTCCTTCCGTCTGCCGGACCCTAAGAGCGACGAAGATGGAAGTGCAAGCCCCAGAACCAGGGTCGTCCAGACATTCAAGGGTCTCCATCTCGACGAGCAACCCGCCAGCTCAAGCGGGGGCGGGGTAGCAGCAGGCCAGCAAGCACTCTCGGCACCCCAGCGTTCGCTCGGCAAAGCGCCAGCGATCGGCGGTCACAGCAGCACTTCGGGCAGCGACCAAGACGACGACGCCGCCGACGAAGGCCTTACCATGCGCAAGCGCCAAAAAGTACCCGACGTGGAGATGCGCGATGCAGGCATCGTCGTCCAACCTCTTTCAGATCCGTCCATCCCGAAACTTGCCCTCGATGCCGACGACCCAGCGACCATACCCTCCAACGCCCAGCCCCAGCCCCAGCCAGAGCCAGAAGCAATCCCTCTGAAAGTATCCTTCTCGTCGGCGACGCAAGCCGAGTCGACCGAACTGCAGCGCTCCTATCCCTCCATCAACCGTCTCCAAGACTCGACAAGTCGAAACAGCCGTAAGAGGGCTGGGACACCACCGCTGGCCAAGGGTCGCATCCACACAAACCAAGACGACAGCGATGACGACGTCGCAGAGATTGTCGAGCCCATCAGGGCATCCCTGACTTGGCACGAGAACGAGATCACCGTCTACGACCCCGATGACTCGGACGACGACGGCACAGGCGTCAACGGCATCGGATTTAAGCCAACCCCTGCCCTGGCGCGCATTCGAACACAAAAGCGAAGGCAGCAGCTCCTGGAGTACAAGAAGAGGGAAGACCGCGAGGCAAGGGCGCGCCGGAACCAACGCAGGCGTGGGAGCACGGCAGAAGCATCTGTTTCGGCGGCGGCCAAGAAGGCCATGGCCGAGAGGCGGGTGCATTTTACGGAAACCGGTGCCCCCGCGGCCATTACCACAAACTAGGCAGGGCGGCGCTCGCCGTACAACATGCTGTATCCTGTCCACGGCCGGACTGGGCGCCTCAACTATGCGCAGGATGGGCTGGGTTTCTTTTCGTTACACTGATGGGATCATTGGGAAGGCGTTTTAGGTGTGCCCTGCATAGCAAAGGGCTGGCAAAGGGCTGTGGCGTTTCATTCCATACCCCAGGCTGCGTTCTTTCCTGTCACAGCAGATATGATGACAGGCGGTTGGTCCGCATATATTCAATGGTTGATGTTGTTCCCCTCGCGCCGTGAGCCACTGATGATACAATGTGTTGTACAGCCCGCACTTCTCTACCAGAACTTGTACCAGGATCCCCCCTTCTTCGCACTCTCGGCTGCGGCCTGTGCCGCCTGCTCTTGCTGCAGGACGCGCTCTTCGTAATCCTGTCGGTGCTTCTCCGCCAGGTTGTCCTGGTAGACCTCCACGGCCCTCCGCATGTTGACTCTCTCCTGCCTCCGTTTCCACTGGCAGTACTCGAAGGACATCACACAGCCTGCCAGGAAGCCGCCAAAGGCCCAGTTGGCCGCCTTGGGAACCGGTGCTACGTGGTGCCCCGTCAGCGCCGCACGCACAGGGGCTGGCTCTCGCTCCATCGGAGTGAAAGAAGGAAGAAGACCTACCGCGCATCACAAATCTCGTACCGCCTACGAGTGCTCCAGTGGTAATGCCTCCAAGGAAGCCATCGCGAGCGCAGGCTCCCGAGGTTATGGCCAGGAAGTCCTCAGGCTTAATCGTCTTCAGGGCGGCAGATACGGTGGCTGGCTCGGCGCCCTGCTGCTGAGGGAAGTTGGTCTGGAAGGCCGATGGGTCGAGCTTCCCCGGGAGTACTGGAAGGTCCTTGGGCGGTGTCCTGGTGGTGTCTAGCCTGGGGTCGATCGGTGCCGAGTCTTTTGATGCCGTCGGAGGGGTGTCTTGTGAGGTGGCCGCCGGGTCTGAGGATGTTTCTGTCGGGGGTGCAGCCTTGGTCCATAGCCACACCCTGCGACCTCCAGGAGGTGCTTCTGGTCCTTCTGGTCCTCCCGCCATGGTGATTGAGTGAGTTTACGGGGGTTATAGATCTCTGGTTGCGATTCCGAGCTGAAGCTCATCACCAGCTAAAATCTGAGCCGATGGCCTGAGATGACGTCCGAGATCGAAGAGTGGCCCGTGCGCACACATGCGATGCGGGCAGGGTCCGGTCCGCCCCGTTAATTGACTTTGATTGATGGACCGTGCTGCGTCGCGTAAAGTCGCGCCAGAAACGCGTCTCTCCATGGCGACCCGCGATTTGCACATCCACTTTCCTGCCCGTCGTCGTCCTGGACATGGGTTGTTCGCCAGCCGATTGCCAATCCGATGCACCCATGCTGAACACAGTTCTGTTGTGACTTCACCCTGGCAACTTCCGACCTGCCTTCTCGACTCTCCATGATACCCCACGGCTGTTTCTGATCCCCTTCTTTAATAGCCTCTTGCTCTTTCCAGTCTTGAGGCCTCGGGACGGCGTCACAGCTCCAAGGAGCACACACCCACACACACCCCACGATGCCGAATACATCCCTCCGCCGCCCGCAAAAGGGCTTCCGCCGCGGGGGCAAGACCGCCTACCATGGCGGCCGCTCCACCAAGAACCGAACCTTCGAGGCCGGCTCCCGAACCGAGGCCACTTCAGCAGACGAGAAATGGGAGCGGACTCGCCTGGCACATCGCATCGACGAGTCCATGGGCTTCGTGCGCCACGAGGGCGGCGGCCGCCGCCGCGAAGGCTGGCTCGTCAACGTCGAACCCACATCAGTCGAGGACGACAGGAACCCCAACGGCCGCGCCGCCCTCGACTGCTACTTCATCGAGGATGACGGCGCAACATTCAAAGCCACAGTCGAGTACGAGCCCTACTTCCTCGTCGCGACGAAAAAGGGTCGCGAGAGCGAGGTCGAAGAGTGGTTGAAGAGGGTACCTGGCGACGGCTGCGTCAAGACCATCAAGAAGGTTGAAAAGGAGGATCTCAGAATGCCGAACCATCTCATGGGCTACCGGCGCACATTCTTGGAACTGCGGTTCTCCAACGTCAACGACCTGATTGCGGCGAGGAGAGACATTCAGCCCTTGGCCGAGAAGAACAGGAAGAATGTGGACGCCATGGATGCGTATGCAGAGGTGTCGGCGTGAGTACTACGAGCCCGAGTTGCCCCAACAAGGAAAGCTGACAGCCTGCAGATCCAACGGCGACTTTGACCTTTTCGATGACGCAAGAGACGAGAGTGTCCCGGCGGCTGCTTCCTTTTCCGACGCGAGCGATTACATTATCGATTTCCGAGAATATGACGTCCCATACCACGTCCGAGTCATGATTGACATGAGTAAGAAGAGACTCCTGCTCTTAGGGCAGGATCGGGTGCTGACGTACCTCTAGATATACGAGTTGGGCTGTGGTACTTTGTCGATGCCAAACACGGCGTCACCTCCATCATCCAGAACACAGAGAAGCTCGCCATGGCGGACCCCGTGGTCATGGCATACGATATCGAGACCAGCAAATCACCCCTGAAGTTCCCCGATTCGGCTGTCGACCAGATCATGATGATTTCATACATGATTGACGGCCAAGGATTCCTCATCACAAACCGAACAATTGTGTCTGAGGACATTGCAGACTTTGAATACAACCCGAAACCGGAATACCCAGGACCGTTCATGATTTTCAACGAGCCTGACGAAAAGGCCGTCATCGAGCGGTTCTTCGAGCACATCAAGGAGGCTCGGCCTACCGTCATCGCGACATACAACGGTGACTTCTTCGATTGGCCTTTTGTCGAGGCCAGGGCAAGCTTCAACGGAATCGACATGTACCAGGAGATTGGCTGGCGGAAGAACAGCGAGGACATCTACGGATGCACCTACGGCGTTCACATGGATTGTTTCCACTGGGTCAACCGAGATTCGTACCTGCCACAGGGATCTCGAGGCCTGAAAGCCGTCACGGTTGCCAAGCTCGGCTACGACCCCGACGAGCTGGACCCCGAGCTGATGACGCCTTACGCTGCGGAAAGGCCCCAGACTTTGGCCGAATACTCCGTTTCCGACGCTGTCGCCACCTACTACCTGTACATGAAGTATGTGCACCCCTTCGTCTTCTCGCTTTGTACGATTCTGCCGCTGGGCGGCGACGACACCCTGCGAAAGGGTACCGGCACTCTCTGCGAAATGCTCCTGATGGTGCAGGCCTACCAGAAGGGCATTGTGCTCCCCAACAAACACATTGCGCCTAAGGAAGCGTTCTGGGACGGCCACCTGTTGGACTCGGAAACCTACGTCGGAGGTCACGTCGAGAGTTTGGAGGCTGGCGTGTTCAGAGCGGACATTCCGGAGAACTTTGTCGTGGACCCCAAAGCCATCGATGAATTGCTGCACGATCTTGACGCCGCCCTCAAGTTTACCATCACCGTCGAGGAGAAGAAGAAGTTTGAGGACGTGGAAAACTATGAGGAAGTGCGAGATCAGATCGCAGCCAGGTTGAAAGCCCTCAGGGATACACCGATTCGAAGCGAGCGACCCCTCATCTACCATTTGGACGTCGCGTCCATGTACCCCAACATCATGACGACAAATCGTCTGCAGCCCGATTCGATGGTGCAAGAGTCCGATTGTGCGGCCTGCGACTTCAACCGGCCGGGAAAGACGTGCGATCGACGCATGCCGTGGGCATGGAGAGGCGAGTACATCCCGGCCAAACGAGACGAATACAACATGATCCGGCACGCCCTGGAGAACGAGAAATTCCCCGGCAAATACCCAAACTCTCCGATGCGAACTTTCGAAGAACTCCCTGCCGATGAGCGGGCAGCTCTGACGAGAAAGCGTCTGCAACTCTACTCACAGAAGGTGTACCACAAGATTCACGACTCGACAACCACCGTCAAGGAGGCCATCATCTGCCAGAGAGAGAACCCCTTCTACATCGACACGGTCCGCGACTTCCGTGATCGTCGATACGACTACAAGGGCAAGGCCAAGGAATGGAAGGGCAAGACGGAGGCACTCAAGTCGGCAGGTGCCTCTTCAGGCGAGGTCGACACGGCCAAGAAGATGATCATCCTGTTCGACTCGCTGCAGCTGGCCCACAAGGTCATTCTGAACTCCTTCTACGGCTACGTCATGCGCAAGGGTTCTCGCTGGTACTCTCTTGAGATGGCTGGCGTGACCTGTCTGACAGGAGCAACAATCATTCAGCTGGCTCGTGCTCTCGTCGAGCGCCTCGGTCGACCCCTCGAGCTGGACACTGATGGTATCTGGTGCATGCTGCCGGCGACCTTCCCTGAGAACTTCGGCTTCAAGATGAAGGGGGGCAAGAAGCTCACCGTGTCATACCCCTGTGTCATGCTGAACCACCTGGTTCATGCTAAGT
The DNA here is from genome assembly GCA_020726575.1 of Plectosphaerella plurivora. Classification (NCBI taxonomy): domain Eukaryota; kingdom Fungi; phylum Ascomycota; class Sordariomycetes; order Glomerellales; family Plectosphaerellaceae; genus Plectosphaerella; species Plectosphaerella plurivora. The sequence continues at coordinate 507,904 of JAGSXJ010000012.1, read as the reverse complement.
TCACGAACCACCAGTACCAGACCCTCACGGACCCGAAGACTTTCAAGTACGAGACACACAGCGACAACTCCATCTTCTTCGAAGTTGATGGTCCCTACCGGGCCATGATTCTGCCCACTTCCAAGGAGGAGGACAAGAACTTGAAGAAGCGTTACGCCGTCTTCAACGATGACGGTAGTCTTGCCGAGCTGAAGGGCTTCGAGGTCAAGCGAAGAGGTGAGCTGAAGCTCATCAAGATCTTCCAGCAGCAAATCTTCAAGTTCTTCCTCGACGGCGATACGCTGGCCGAGTGCTACACCGCCGTCGCCAAGGTCGCCAACCGCTGGCTCGACATTCTCCACAGCAAGGGCGCGAGTCTTGCACATGAGGAGCTCATGGAGCTCATTTCCGAGAACAGGTCCATGTCCAAGACCCTGGAGGAATATGGCAGTCAGAAGTCGACCTCGATCACGACAGCCAAGCGTCTGGCAGACTTCCTGGGAGAACAGATGGTCAAGGACAAGGGACTGAACTGCAAGTTCATCATCTGCTCGAGGCCAAGGAACGCGCCCGTCACGGAGCGTGCCATTCCCGTCGCCATCTTCTCGGCCGACGAGGACACCAAGCGGGCGTACTTGAGAAAGTGGTTCAAGGAGGACCCACCCAGCACCGATCCTCGCGACCTCCTGGACTGGAACTACTACCTGGAGCGTCTTGGGTCCGTCATCCAGAAGCTCATCACTATCCCTGCGGCGCTGCAGAAAGTCCGCAACCCTGTTCCCCGCGTTCCCCATCCCGACTGGCTCCAGCGCAGGATCAGGATCAAGGACGACAAGATGAAGCAGAAGAAGCTCACCGACTTGATGTTTAGCAAGGAGCCCCTGACGGACATCACCAACCTCAACGGACGTTCCGCGGAGGACATGGAGGACTTTGGCACGAAGCTCCTGAAGCCCAAGACCGTCGCGTCCATCCTGGCCTCGCAGCCCCCTTCCACGCAGAAGCGCAAGTCGCCCGAGCCAACGGACAAGGTTGATGCGTATGCTTCGCTGCCCAAGGTCATGCCTTCGCCTTCAGACGACTACCCTGCCTTTTTGGAATACCAGAAGAAGAAGTGGAAGATCCAGAAGCAGGGCCGTATTCAGAGGCGCAAGTTATTTGGCGACAGACGCAACAATGCTGGCGGCAACCTGCAGCTCAGCTTCATGCAAAAGGCGGAGACGACGTTCATGAACACATGGCAGCTTCTACACCTCAAGGCGACGGAAACGGCCGGCGTTGTCAATGCGTACGTCCTCATCAACGCAAAGATCCACACGATCAAGATCAAGGTCCCCCGCATTGTCTTCCTCAATCTGAAGGGTAAGGACATGCCTGATGTCGACATTGCGGGCTGCCGGGTCGAGCAAGTCAGCCATACGCTGCCCAATGGACACCCGTCGACCCACCTTTTCAAGTTGACCGTTCCTGAAGACGTGTACTACGAGGAAGCCGACAAGTTCTCGTTGCTTTTCAACCACCCGAGCGTCGAAGGAGTCTACGAGAAGAACCTGCCCCTCAACATCCGCGCCGTTCTTCAACTCGGCAATCTCGCCACCATTGACGACAGCCAACGTGGCGTTCTCGGCAAGGGACTCGAGGAGGGTTTCGACCTCGCCGGTCTGAAGCGACCGCTGAAGCCCGCGCCATACCTGGAAAGCTCCTCGCTTGGGTACATCTACATCTCGCACATCACCGCCGGCGAGAGGCAGATATTCGGCATCTTCTCAACCCTCCGCGACCAGGCCCATATCGTGGTGCTGCAGAAGAGCAAAGACTCAGGTCAAGACCTCCCGAACATCACCAGGATGTACTCGGATATGTTCGCCAGACAGATTCAGGAGGCCGAGAGCACCAACTGGCGCGAATGCTTCGACTACCAGGAGCAGCTGACTTTCAAGACGACCCAAGTCACGACACGGAGGAAGCTGCATCTGGAAATCAGCGACATCGTGAAGAAGATGAAGAAGGATGAGACGAAGCCAATGATGTTGGTCATCCAGTCGTCACAGCGGAACCTGCTGATCGCCGACGTGCCCGTCCTCGGCGAGTTTCCCATTCTGCCCCTGAAGTACGACCCTGCAGACAGCGTGCTGCCCCCACTGGGCTGGCAAAGCGTGGTTGCGAAGCGACTCATCGGACACTACCTCGGCCTGGGATCATGGATCCTGCACCTGACGTCGTTGGCCAAGTACGGCGATGTCCCACTCTGCAACCTGGAGAAGGACGACCCAAGGTTCCTGATTGATCTTGCGTACGCGAGACGACTTCAAGCCAACAATGTGGTGCTCTGGTGGTCTGGTGGCCCCCGCCCGGATCATGCGGGACACGAGCGAGACGATGTGGTTGGGTCTCTCGAGACTGTCAAGCTGCCGTCGATCAACAACCCCGGAACCTTTTCGTCGGTCTGCATCGACTTGGAAGTTCGCAACCTGGCCATCAACACCATTCTCACGTCTTCTCTGATCAATGAACTCGAGGGATCCGAGTCCATCTCGTTTAACCCGGCTGCCGATGCTGGCACAAATGGAGAGGAGGTCATTTCATCCGACAATGCTTTCTCCAACGCAGGCGTCCAGGTTCTGCGCGAAATGGTCAAGCACTGGTGGCAAGAGGCCTGCAAGGGCAACACCATGGCCGATATCATGGTCCAGCATCTGGTTCGATGGGTCGAGAGCCCCGATTCGTTCTTGTACGACCGGTCTCTCCACTACTACGTCCAGATGATGTCCCGTAAGGCGTTCCAGCAGCTCATGGCCGACTTCCGCCGCGTGGGGTCTCAGGTCATCTTTGCCAACTCGAACCGTCTGCTCCTCCAGACCACCAAGGGAGAGGTGGGCACGGCGTACGCATACAGCCAGTACATCATCAAGTCGATCAAGACGAAGCCTCTGTTCCACTTTATCGACCTGGAGATCAAAGAATACTGGGACTACCTGGTCTGGTATGACGAATTCAACTACGGCGGCAAGGCGTGCGAGGAGGTGGTTGAAGCGGAGGAGCAGCAACTCGACACAATCATGCACTGGCAGATGTCGTCGTTCCTTCCCGCCCGCCTGCAGTCTACGTTCCAGGACTGGGTGATCGAGTTCATCAACCTGATGCACAACTTGAAGCGGCCCACCAACGGGGAGGATCCTTCGGCGACCCCGCGCCTCACCCAGATTCCACAGAACCGCAAGGATCTTTCGGAAGGCGACAGTATCATCCTCGGAAAGGCGTTTGAGAAGCCCCTTAAGAAGGCCATCTCGAATCTTCTCAACGTGCAGAAACGAGAGCTTCTCCACCCCGAGCTTGCCGGCGACTACCGCTTCCCTGTCCTGCCAGGTTCCCACCTCCCAAGCTACTCCGATGGCCTGGGCGCTAGGTCCGGACCGATTCTGGAGCTCGTCAAGAGCCTGATGCAGGTCCTCTCACTCGACAAGAACATCACAATCGAGGCCCGCCTGCTGCGCAAGGAGCTCCTGGCCATGTTCGACGTGCGCGAATTCTCCAAGACGGCGACATTCCAGAACCCCAGTGCGAGCCTGAAGCTCTTCCAGGTGAGCTGCGACAGCTGCACGATGGCGCGGGACATGGACTTTTGCCGTGACTCGGACCTTCTGCCGGAGATGGGCGAGAATGGTGAAGGTGCGCGCAACGATGCGATGACAAGGCCGTGGAAGTGCACCTTTTGCGACTCGGAGCATGACCGCAACGCGATCGAGGAGCGTCTCCTTGCGCAGGTCGAGGCGTTTGCGGTCGAGTGGGCGACGCAGGACCTCAAGTGTGGGAAATGCAAGGCCCTGCGGCTGAACGAGTTCATGGAGCACTGCACGTGCAGCGGGGCATGGGTTGAGACGGTGAGCAGAGAGGAGATTCTGAGAAAGGTTGGGGTGTATGGCAATGTTGCCAAGTTTTACGGCCTGCGGATGCTGGGAGAGGTGGTGGACGGCTTGAGGCAGGGTCTGTGAGGAGGAACAACATGATGGAACGAGACATGAGGAGGCTGGATGATGGATGATATGGCGTTTGAGTGTGTTTTCATAATGTGGCATTAGCATCGGATTGTCTGCGTAATGGTTTGATTTCTTTCATAATGAGACCAGAGCTACTGGGTTCATATCACTGCTTTGGAGTACACCAAATTCATACAGCCCAAGATCTATGACAGTGGAAATGTCCATCACCGCTAGTCCGCTCTGGAGTTCGATGGAAAAGGGGGATCGAAATGTGGGCCGCGCATTTCGAGGGGAAAGACGGCAGTACCCCTCCTTACTAATGCGCCGTGTGGTCAGTGCACCCTCACGGAAAGGCAACAACAATTTTTTGGAGCTCTCCCACGTTGCTAGAAGCTTCAGCAGCACACACGCCCGAAACCCACCCTGAACGCTGCCACAACTCCGAACCCCCTACGCTCGACGACGACAGACGATCCACGGCCAGAAGAACAGGGACCGACACATACCGCGAGAATACTGCAAAGATGTCGTTCGGAGGACAGACCCCGACCATCATCGTCCTGAAAGAAGGTTCGCACGTCCCAGGGGGCCGCCGCCGCCGCCTGCCCCCACTACCCCCGATATACATGGATCATGGCCACCCAGTTCCTTGACCTTGGGCACACACGCTGACCGAGGATGCGCTCACAGGCACCGATTCTTCTCAGGGCAAGGGCCAGATCATCACCAACATCAACGCCTGCCTGGCGGTGCAAGCGACGATCAAGTCGACCCTCGGACCTTATGGCGGTGACCTGTTGATGGTTGACGAGAATGGAAGGCAGACGATTACCAACGACGGCGCGACCGTGATGAAGGTGCGCACCAAAATTATTCCATCTCGCTGCTTGCCATAAGCTCACCATCGTCCCTCACAGCTCCTCGACATCATCCACCCCGCAGCCCGCATCCTCGTCGACATTGCGCGGTCGCAAGACGCCGAGGTCGGTGACGGTACCACCTCGGTCGTCGTCCTGGCCGGAGAGATCCTGAAGGAGGTCAAGGAGCACGTCGAACAGGGTGTCAGCTCACAGATCATCATCAAGGGCCTGCGGAGAGCGTCCATGATGGCCGTCAACAAGATCAAGGAGATCGCCATTGACACGAACGAGGGCAACAGGAGGGAAACGCTCAGCAAGCTCGCGGCCACTGCCATGACGAGCAAGCTGATCAAGAGGAACACTGAGTTCTTCACACAGAGTATGTGATCCCCCTTCCCCCGCCATTTGCGGTGGCAACCCCGCGAGGCCCGCGCTGACAGTAGCCCCGCAGTGGTCGTCGATGCCGTGCTGTCCCTCGACCAGGACGACCTGGACGAGAAGTTGATTGGCGTCAAGAAGATCCCCGGCGGCTCCCTCACCGACTCTCTGTTCGTCAACGGTGTTGCGTTCAAGAAGACCTTCTCCTACGCCGGTTTCGAGCAGCAGCCCAAGTCCTTCACCAAGCCCAAGGTCGTGTGCCTCAACGTCGAGCTCGAGCTCAAGGCCGAGAAGGACAACGCCGAGGTCCGTGTCGAGCAGGTGTCCGAGTACCAGGCCATTGTCGACGCCGAGTGGCAAATCATCTACAACAAGCTCGAGGCCATCTACAAGACGGGCGCCAAGGTCGTTCTCTCCAAGCTGCCCATTGGCGATCTGGCTACCCAGTTCTTCGCCGACCGCGACGTCTTCTGCGCCGGCCGCGTCTCTTCGGAGGATATGGAGCGTGTCGTTCAGGCCACTGGCGCCGTCACCCAGTCGACGTGCACCGACATCCTCGCCGAGCACCTCGGTACCTGCGGAACCTTCGAGGAGCGCCAGATTGGCGGCGAGCGCTTCAACTTCTTCGAGGACTGCCCCGAGGCCAAGACGTGCACGCTGGTGCTCCGCGGCGGCGCTGAGCAGTTCATCGCCGAGGTCGAGCGTTCCCTGCACGACGCCATCATGATCGTCAAGCGCGCCATCAAGAACCACACCATCGTCGGCGGCGGCGGTGCCGTCGAGATGGAAATCTCGGCCTACCTGCACCGCTTCGCCGACTCCAAGATCAGCCACAAGCAGCAGGCCATCATCAAGAGCTTCGCCAAGGCTCTCGAGATTATCCCCCGCCAGCTGTGCGACAACGCCGGCTTCGACGCCACGGATATCCTCAACAAGCTCCGCGTCGAGCACCGCCGGGGCAAGACCTGGGCCGGTGTCGACTTCAACAACGAGGGCGTCGCTGACATGATGGAGCGTTTCGTCTGGGAGCCCGCTCTCGTCAAGATCAACGCCATCCAGGCCGCCACCGAGGCGAGCTGCCTCATCCTTGGTGTTGATGAGACCATTCGCAACGAGGAGAGTGCTGCGCCCCAGGCTCCCGGCGGAGCCCTGCCCCCCGGTGCCGCACAGCGCGCCCTGAGGGGACGTGGACGCGGCATGCCCAGGCGGTAAATTGACCTGGGGTGAGGAGGAAGTTGAGGTAGAGAGGGCGGGCATGTCAGGTCTGGCGTTTGTATGATACCTACTAGCACCTAGATTTGGGTCTTCACATGAAAAGGCAACATGCGAGTGGTTGGGACGGAGCCACAGATGCGGAATAAGAAAGTCATGAATGCACATAAATGGTCGTCCTCTCAGCACTATGAAGTGATGTGGAAAAAATTTCGTTTCATTTGTATATCCTATGCTGGGGTGTCCTAGATGTTTGGCTACGGCGCCTTCTCGTCAACGTGGTCGGGTTTGGTGTCCACTACTCCCGTCATGGCAGAGTCCTCCTCCTCGTCGCCAGGGTCGATGAGCATGTCGAGGTCTCGGGCCATGGCTTCCCTCTCCCGCTCCCGTGCCGCTGCGTCGTTCTCTGGCGCGCCGGCCACATCGTCCGACGTATGCTGCACGTGCGTGTCGTGGCTGTCCTCTGTCGCATTGAGGAGTGCTTGGAAGTCGGTTTCCGTCTGAGGGTCATGGTCGTGGACTGAGTCTGCGCCATAGCCATAGGGGTCTGCGGCGTCTGTGTGGGAGTGCGGCTGGCTAATCATCTGCGGATCGATGGGCTGGTAGGCAAGATGGCTGTCATGGTGATGGGGATGGTGATGATGGTGCTGGGGCCGGTCCTGAAGCATGGGGTTGTGCAGCGGCAGGCCCTGGTGGCTGGGGAGCGGCGAGGCCGAAGGGTCGCGGAGGGTGTGTGAGGGGGTGATACCACCGCCATGGGCTGCGACGTCTTCCGGGCTAGGATAGCCATATTCGACCGGCACAGATGAAGGGGGCACGCCGCCAAGGACTGGCCCCTGCGAGGACAGAGTAGCCACAGAAGGAGGGGAGACAATACTTGGGCTTGATGATGCCCCGCCTCGGCTGGCTGAGGCAGAGCCCGCTGCCGGTCCTCTCCCGCGGCCGTTGCCGTTACCCCCAGGAGCTGGCATCTTTCCCAGCTCCTTACACTCGGTACAGTTGCGGATGACATCGCTCACGGTCTCCTTGATACGGCTCCAGTGGTATCTCTCAGCGATATGGGCTGTCGTCTTGTTGATACCACCATGCTCGCGTGCGACATGCGTCTCGCGAGCAATGTCATACTGTCGCCTCGGATCCGGCACGACCTCCTTGTCCTTAAGCATCAGGGTGTCGGGCTCAACGAGCTTGTAATGGGTAGCGGCGCTGCGCAGGCGGCTTTTCTCGGCCCTATCGGCGCCGGCTGGGTACTTGCCGTATTTGAGGTAGTACTTTATCTTATCGAAGCGCTCCTCGGTGACTAAGTCTTCGGGAAACTCACCAGGGAGGAGGTCGCGGCCGTATATGATGGCGTCGACGAGGCGATCAGGGTAGGAGCGGAGGTTTCCGCAGCCCTTGACGCGGCCGATGCGCTTGAAGCCGAGGGCATCCCAGATCTTGCACGAGGCGACGTTTGTCTCGTAGACGAGGTTGAAGACGCTGTAGGTGTAACCAAGCTTGGGCGCCCAGTCTAGGTAGCTCTCGCCCATGAGGCGTCCGACACCGCGGTTGCGAGCTGCGTCTGTTACCAGGAATCCGGCGTTGCAGACGTGGGAGCTGCGGCCTGGGTAGTTGGGTTTGATGTAGAAGGAGCCGAGGCATGTCTTGGACCAGTCGGTGCCTGTGGACTGGGCAGCGTCGGCAGGAGGATCAGGGAAGAGGGCGGCGACCTCGTCAGCTCCCTTGATGGAGCCCAGAAGCATAATGGCGCCAAAGTTCTGGAACCAGTAGCTCGCAAACTTGTCGTGAGGCATAGTCTCCATCATGGGGTAGGTGTCACCACCCTCGATCTCCTTGTTCAGCTGGTCGGCCAGGTACCGAAGAAGAGAGGCCGGAACCTGGTCCTTTGAGGCGAAGGGGACGACGGTGGCGATGGTCTGGCGGTCACGGAGCGTCACTTGGCGCGGGGTGATCTCCTCGGGCAGCGAGGGCGGCGCCGAGGGATCGGGAAAGGGGGCTGCACCCGACACACGGTAGATGGTCGGGCTACCGGGGTCGTCAAGCATGGCCGGCATGATGGCGAGCGGTCACCGTCAGACTCCAACAAGCCGAGGCCGAGGGGGACACTGCGTCTTGATGCCGTGATGTGCAAGGGCAGAGCCGTCGAGAGAGACGTCCTGCTGGCCTTGTCAGCACTGGCATTACACAAGGACTGGCAGTGTGCCTAGGCAGCATCACGGACGGGAGGAAGTGAAGGACACGGCGTAGCGGGGTGATGGGATGATGCGGCATGGGGTGCATGACTGAGCACCCCGGATGTACGCGCCCTTAATGCAGCTCACCAGGACGCCGGACGAGGTAGAAGTAAAAATAAGTGTAAAGCATACCGAGTCAAATCTGCCGGTGCACCTCGCTCGCGTCCGGTCTTTTAGTGTTCCCGGCGTTCGGGGGGCAGCGCACCGATGATGTGCTTTCGGAGGGCGGGGTCGTTCCGGAGCGGCGGCGTGACGGGACTCGGGGGACGAGCGGCCGGGGTCTGGCTGGTGACCAACGCACGTTTCTCTCTCTGTGCTGAAAAGTGCGGGTTCGTGATGCTTTCAAACTGAGGGAGGGGAAATGCGCAGGTGCGCACTTTTCAACATGGATGGAGCTGGACTCGGAGACGGCGGCGGCGGGGGCGTTCGAGGCTTGGAATTCTGATATGCGCATGAGCCGCGATAAGAGCTTGTGGGGGTTAAGTGTGCATCCAGACGTTGAGGACACCGATCATCCAAAAAGACGACGAGCGCAGTGAGCTACTGACGCGAGAGCCAGGAGAGCGCCCCGGATTCTACAAGAACACAGCAGCCCGGGTCTTGGAGCCTCGGCCTTCGTGAAGAACCGACGAAAATGTGTATATGCGGCGAGTATGGTGCTTGACGGGCGGCTGGCATTCGCTCGTCCGGGTTGTACGAAGAGCCGGGCCTGGACGGCAAAAATCACACCATTCCAGACAGGTACTTCCTGCAGCCTTGATCCCACCCTTACCTTTTCCCTCGCAGTTTGTATCTAACGAGGTCAAAGACTTGTAGGGGGTATTTCCTCCTATCCCTCCCTTTTATCGTGCGTAATTCAGAAGCGATTTATGTAGTGAAACGCTGCTACTCCCCTACTTCCTTGACGGCCTTTCGTATAAAGCCGCCCTTCCCCCGTCCTTTCTATGCCCATTACCTCCTATTCCTCCCCTCTCGGCCACAACAGTCGAAGTTTACCTTCTCTTGCCCATCATCATGGTCCGCACTACAATTCAACATCTAACGCCTCTCCCAAAGTACCAGCACGAGAAGCCCTTCAAGGTGATGCTGGATGTATCCAGCCTTGGATACCCGCAATCAAACCACGAGCTGACTGACGCGGTACTCGATGTGGCCGATGCGCAGCCAACACGAGGGCAGTGGTCCATGGAGGCGAACGGCTTTCAGTTCTTGTCTTCGCCCTCTCGGTTGAAAGATTCTGATTTCGATGCCGAGGACACAGTGAGGCAGCAGTACTATGAAGAAATAGTCTCTGCTGTACAGATGCTGTATCCCCCGGGCAGCGAGGTCATTGTCTTGGGACACAAAGTATGTCGCGTCATTACTGCTGTCTCCGGGGCATGGCACAGAGGAGGACAATTACCTAAGTCGCCTAACCTTGAATAAACAGAGAAGGAAATCAAGAGACACGCCATTGCCAACATCGGCCCACCTAATCCCAGTTCCTTATGCCCATGTCGGTATGCTGCTCCTCTGTCAACCGTCGCAATAGCTCGTTGTCGCATTCGACTTACGCGCATCACAGACCACACTCCGGCTGGCTCATTTCCACGCTGCAGAGAACTCTTCATCGACAGACCAGATCTGGAAGGGCGACCTTTTCAGCTCATAACGTCCGTCTGCAATTTTCACCCCTAGTCTCGAACGCAACAAGGAAGACTGTTAGCTGATCGTCGAGTGTATAGTCTCTGGAGAGTAACCAAAGGCCCGAACGTCGACTGGCCGCTGGCGGTCTGCGACTTCCAGACCATCAATGTTGACAGAGATCTAGACGAGGGAGATGTGGTGCACCGTCATCATGTGGGGGAGCACGGCCTACTTTACCATCATCCCGACCATCGATGGTACTACCTTGATGGCCAGAGTGTGGAAGATCTGATCATTTTCCGACACTGTGACTCCAGGGGCTACTTATCTCCCTGTTTGTTTCTCAAATCCCAGCATCAAACAGACGGTGGCTGACACGGACAGTCTCGCCACATGCATCGTTCAACAGGTCTCAAGGTATGGTTGGAGTTACAGGGCGAGAAAGTATCGAAGTCATGGTGGCTTGTTTTCTAGAAGACCAAGGATCTGCAGAGTAGGCGACGTTGGAAAAGAGGTTATAGAGAAGGAAGTTCTACCTCCACGGGCCTCCATGTCAATGATTCTCACTAAGATAAGGGCACAACTCCCGAGCCTCGTCATGTATCTTCTTGGATTGCTCGAAGACATGTTCCTTCTCCATCGAGCCGCCCGCCATATTGAACCTCGTTACTTCCTCGGGGACGGAGGGATTTGCATCGCTAGCTCCCGGGTTAGCTCTGGCTTTCACAGAAAGCAAGCGATTATCCCAATTCACGGGTAGTCGAAAAGAAGGCGAAGAATGACGAAAAGGGGTACTTTACGTTGTCGCTTTTGAATCTTGAAGCCTGGAAGGATCGTAGATCTCTGCCCATGGCTGACAGCGCTGGTTGTCGGAGAATCGGGGCATCCTTGAAACTGTTTCCTTGTAGTCGAAAAAGGCTTTACAGAAAGACGAATCAGTTGGTGTCGAAATCGGAAAAGATAAAGCCAAGACAATGGGTATTGTGTAAGACGTAGTGGATTCTGTCTTGCCCGGAGGAGCCTCTGCTTGGTAAAGTAGGAAATAGACCGGCAGAGTAATGGCGCAGCCCACGGTATTTTGGGCGAGAATCTGACGAGGTGTGGACGCCTTGTCCTCCCCCAAATTACAAAAACCACCTAAGTCTCTCAATGGTTAGGTGCCGACGAAAAGATTATGCCCACTCGAAATTGAAGAAGAAGAAGAACGCCTCACATGATAAGCAGCTCTTGGCAGGTGCTTTGATTGGAACTTCTTCTTGCTGCCTAGAGCCAAGCATTCTTGATGCATGTTATCCTCCACTCATGAAGCGAGAAACATCTCACATGAGCTGCTACAGATTACGCAGCATGAATTTCGACGCGGGGGCATACATCGGGCATCTATCTCTCGTCACCCACCTCAAATACGCTCCACTCATGAACCTAGAAACATCTCACATGCACTGCTACATGTTACACAACATGAAGACTGACGTGGACATATGCATTAGGCATCTATTTCTCGGTATCCGAATATCATCACATATGAACCTAGTGAGAGGTTGAGAAGTATCTCGCGGGGGTTGCTGCTCAAGGGAGCGCCTTAGTACTACGTCTTCGGTCCGGGTATGGTTTGACCCTGTCCCTGAAGCACTGCACACACAACTTCAGCATCGAGAACAGATCAAATAGAGGACTGTATGGTACCGCCGCACCCTTTTTCGCCTCACCCGTTTACTCCAGTCTCTTCCTGGTTGAGAGAATGGCTGAAGCCATTGCAGCCGTGGGTCTCGCTGGATCAATAATCACCCTCCTTGAGGCAGGCAAAGCGATTGTATGCATCGCTCAAGAGATACAAGAAGAAGGTCGCGACGGCCCAAGTGCCATTTCCGATGCAGTAGCGCAGGTTTCGATGCTGCTGGACCTTGTTGATCAGATCAAAAACAACGAGGAACGCCCGACATCTGAGCAGACTTCGGAAGAAAAGACCAGATCCCGCATATTGCAGCTAGTGGTAGACGGCTGCACACGGCAGCTTCGGGATCTTGAGGAGATCCTGGCTCAGATCAGGCCTGGCCAATCCAGGTCGGCTGTCGCAGTAACGCGAAAAGCCTGGCAGCGCATGCGCAAACGAAAAGACGTTCTCCGCATACAACAAGCTTTGGAGACGTACAAAACCCTGCTTACTCTAAAACTTGTCCATCAGTCACACCATCGATCGAGCAGCGGTATGGAACAACACAGAGCAGATGACCGGCAATGGGTTTTTCTACCGTCCACGCTAGTGCCCAAGTTTATCGGGAGACAAGAGGCACTCCAAGCCATCGATGACAGTTGGGCCGCCGCTGACGGGGAAGCTGTCACCCAGCGCAATACTGTGATCATCGGCATGGGAGGACAAGGGAAGACACAGCTCGCATTGGAATACTGCCAACGGTCCCTCAGATCGAAGGTCTTCCATTCGGTGTTCTGGCTTGACGCAACAAGTCCCGTGTCTATCGTCCGATGCTATCGCAGCATTGCGTCGAAGCTCGCGAATACGACCAGCGACGCACTCAATGACAAAGCAGCGACCGAGTTTGCCATGAAAGCGATTTCAAGGCTGAACTTCCGATGGCTCATGGTCCTGGACAACTTCGACAACCCGAAAATGTTCCAAAACATCTTCAGCTACCTGCCATTAAGCCCCGATGGTCTCGGATCCTTGCTGTTCACGAGTCGTCTCCAGGACATGTCTTCGTTCGGCACCGCGATCTTCTTGGGAGGGTTGACCGAAGAGGAAGGACTTGAGTTATTCTTCCACCGCCTTGCTCGCCTGGACAGGGACAACTTCTCTCAACAAGCTGCACTCTCAGTTATCAACCGCTTCGATCGACTGCCCCTCGCAATCGACCAGTGTGCGGCATATATCAGACGGCATGGACTTGACTTCACTGCTTTCGAAGAAATCTATCACCAGCAAGCGTCCAGATCTAAGATGTGGACGAGCATTCCGCCACTCTGGGGTTACGGGAGACATGACGGAGGCGATTCGGGGAATGACGATCAAGTCTTTCTCAACATCAGCACCACGTTCGAGCTTTCCCTGCAACATATCGAAGACTCGAGCTCTCCTTCAAAGGAGATCGGACACATGATGTCGTTTCTCAGTCTATTTGACCGGAATGCCATTTCTGAAGAAATGGCGATGCATGTCAGAAACACATCTGGCCTATCCCCCTCCTGGTTACTCAGTTGCTATACCGACGGGTTGTGGAATAAGGCCAGGTTTCAGGACATCATCGTCAACTTGTACGGACTTGGGATTCTCCAATCCATCGATCTCTCGCCGGAGTGGTCCACATTCACACTTCATCCAATGGTCCAGGAGTGGCTCAAGCTTCGGATCGATACTACGCAAAGGAAGGCGTATGCCGAGATGGCCGTTGACGCAATGGAAAGGATGCTTTCAAAACGAGCCAAAAACATGGACACGATGGAATTTCACAGGAAACACTGGCTTCTCACCAACCTCGACGTCGCTCGAGATAGCGCCCGGCAGCTGACAAACGACAACTCGGTCCTTTCTTGCATGCAAACTTCGAGTGCAAGCTTATTCGCGGCTTTCTACGTTCGATGCGAACGCCTCGACTCTGCGATTGTTTTGTATCATGAGCTTCTGGCCAGATACGAAGGTACAAACGATTCATCTCTCAAGGGCAGCGTTCTAGACTTATACCACGACATGGCTACTTGCCACGTGGAACAGGGCAAGTATGGCGACGCAGAGGAAATGTACCGCAAGGCCTTGCAGGGCAAGACAAAGATGTTGGGTCCCGACCACGAGTCGACCCTATTGACTGCTAGGCAGCTTGGCATGACATACCGGAGGTCTCTTCATTATTCAGAGGGTGAGGAGCTGCTGCACTATGTGATCAACCGAGCCAAGTCGGTGCATGGTACTGGGACGCTGCTGTACTTGGTCGCGCTCAACAGTCTCGCCGTGAACCTGCGATACCAGGGACACCTTGACGAAGCTGAGTGTAATGTGAGGGAGGCAGTCCAAGGGGTTCTTCAACATTTCGGCGAGGACCACCACGCAGCGCTATTCATGCGGCGATGTCTTGGGCTAGTGCTAAGAGACCAAGGGCGGACGAAGGAGGCTGCAGAAACCCTGAGGGTGGTTTTGAATGGTCAGGAGAGGTTACTGGGACCTCTCAACAGTAGCACTCTGTGCACCGTGAGAATGCTAGAGGGTATATATAGTGGGTGTGGTGACGACGCCCAAGCTCAGGAGATGAGGGAGAAAATGCAAGGGGAGATAGGTAGGATGATTTATGAGGCATCATGTTGGAGTACTGATCGTTAGTATCTAATTGAAGCTACCTGCTGGCAAGAGTCATGGAGTGAGGCCCAGTGATCTAGGCTCTTGTTGGGCGGGTGCGCAAGCTTCCAGTAAAGCCTGCAGACGACGATATCGACGGTTTGTCTCGTGGGAGATGCAGGAAGCAACAACTTGTGTGCCGAGTTCCAGGGATGTCGAGACTGATGTCGAGCCACCAAACCCCTCGTCCATCATCCTTCATCTACCCGCATCCTTTACTCACCAACAACGTAACTCCAGCCATTCACTCCAGATATCATCCAGGTCAAACGAGATAACACGTCGGCAATGACGGGTACCAAGATCGACTTTCTCCAGCGGTGCGATGTCATCAGACTGATCGAGGATCAATTTCCCCAACACGACATATAGTGGCCATACCGCACGTCCAGAGATAATGAGGCATGCGTTACCCGCGACTGGGCTGCCGAGAACGCGGAGCTCAGCAAATTAGAGCAGAGAAGAGCAGAGCAGACTGTCCGACGTGTCGGGATAGCCGAGCACACTCATGGCCTCCGGTGATGTCAAGGCTGCCCAGTCCGTCACCTAAAGGGTCTCGACCTGAACGCTCTCGATGCCTCTGTGCGAACTCAAACACTCCTGTGTGACGGTTGTAGCATGCCCGCGCCTGGGCTCAGTGGCCTGGACCCGTCAGGTATCCTGGGGTCTGGTAGTGTGACGACTGCCATCACCACCATAGGTCCGAACCAAAGCTCGTCTTCCATCCCTGGTTTGCCGGGGATCAAGGTGAATTTTCCCCTCCGTCAGGATGGCTGGACTCACCCAGCGGGGGCCTTCATATGAACAGTCCTCAAAGATTCCACGGCTGCTGCTCGATCTTGCGCTGGTCCAGCGGCGTCAGCTTCACAGAGCGACCAAGGGGATCCGAGACATTGCCCCCCACTAGACCAGTGAGTGGTCGCTGTGGGACGTCAACAGGGCCGTGCAGCGAATCTTTCAATGGGACGTTCCTGGAGCACCGCAGATGCACTTGGACCTTGATACCAAAAGCGCGACGGACCGTCAAGTACGCAGAAACATTTGAAGCTATTTGTACACGGATGGTTGTACAGTTTCGTCTTGTACATACACACACACAACACAACACACCTCTCCCGCCCCCGAGCGAGGACTACTCCTACGCCTCCTCGTCCACGATGCTCTTGCGGCTTGTCGCGTCCCTGCTCAGCAGCCTCTGGCTCTGCTCCGCCTCGCCAGCGTTGACAAAGGACGCCATATCCGCGTACCACTCCTTCATCTCATTCTTCCACGTTGCCTTTGCCGAACCAATGAACTTCTTCGTGTCTGGCGGTGTCTGCCAGGCCACGATGCCCTCGTCCGCAGCGGCGAGACGCCTCTTCTGGCCCGCCTGAGCCGAGCGTGCGAGAACACCGGCGATGAGGCTGACGGAGCGCATGCTATGTTTGGGTCAGCACGGTTATCCATCTTGAAAGTGGAAGGGGGGTACATACCTGTCGTCGTTGGCGGGGATCGTGTACGTCACCCAGCTCGGGTCGACATCCGTGTCGATGATGCCGATGCTGGGCACCGACGAGAGACCGCACTCGTACAGCAGCGTCTTGTTCTCCTTCGGGTTGAGGCACACGACGAGATCGGGGATAAGCGACCGCCTGTCACGCTCGTGGGCGCGGAACCCTTCGATCGGCTCGTCCTTGGCGCCGACCATCTTCACCCTGCTCTCGCGGTGGATGACATCTCTGTTGGTCATCATGCCGGGCGTCCAGCGCGAGAAGAGGTGGCAGCCGCCCGCCATCTCCGCCGCCGTCGTGACGATATCGAACTGTCCCTTGCGCGTGCCGGCGAAGAGGATCAGGCCACCGTGGAAGGCGACCTCCTCAACCACACGCGCCGCACGACGGAGATGTGCCGCCGTCGTCTCGAGCGAAATGATGTGGATGTCGTCCCTGATACCGTAAATGTACCGCGCGTTGTCCACGTTCCATCGCGACTTGTGGTGGCCAAGATGCGTCTGCGAGGCCATGAGGAGCTCCAGCGTCACCTCGTCCACGGACGGGGGGTCTTCCAAAACCGTCTGGGGCGCCAGGCTGCGGTCGACCACGGAGCCAATCTTGCCCGTCTTTTGCTTGAGCTGCTGCTGGCCTTGGAAGGCAGCGGCGGCACCCGTACCCTCACGGGCGCCCGTGTTCCGACGCTTCTTGAGGAGCTTCTTGTAGCGGGCGTAGTCCTCGGGCGACAGCCAGGTACGGTCCTTGGAGGCAAGGGGATACGTGTGCCACGCCGCCTCGGATGTAACTTGCTTCACGGCGTCCATCGTCAGGCCCGTGGCCGAGGTATCTTGCGAGAGGAAGCGGACGCATGTTCGCGGGATCGTCGGGGCGAGGGCGAGCCGGCCTGTTCAATCCGTTGTCAGCGACGTCCTAGATGTATTAGGGATGTCCATTGAGCCTACCTTGCCGGCTGGCTATGCTCCGGATGATCATGGTGGTCGTCGGTCGTCGGTCGTCGGTCGGTCGTCGTCGTGTGGTTCAGAGGAGCTGGCCAATCTGGAATCTTTCGGGAACAATTTTTGGAGCAGCAACGCGCGACCCATGCACGGGCCATCCTTCTGGCTCGGCCATTTGCTTATGTAACACAGCCCCTGATCGATCTCGCACCCACCACGACTTCAAGCTCAAACATCCCGCAATCACAAAGTCTTGATCATAAATCTCAGGGTGTAACTCAAGTGAATTGCATTAAGAGCGGTATAGGAAGTCAACAATCTACGAAGACAAGCATGCTCGTACACCAAAGCGGGTGGGTATGTATGTATGTACAAGTCTCCCAATGCGCCCTCATTATGTCATGACACCGGTCGCAATCGGGTTGACGCGGAAAAGCACCTCTTCTTCTACCGGTTGCTGGTAGTCAGCCTCGAGATAGTGAAGACGCCAATGATAACGACGGCGAGGGTGACGATAGCACCAGGAAGGAGCAGCTCGTTGGGCACGCCCTGGATGACCTGGTCCGGCAGAGTCTGCTGGTTCCTCGAGCGACGCGAGCGGCGGATGGACGAAACGTCATCCTCTTCCTCCTCTTCATCTTCCTCCTCATCATCGTACACCTTCCTGCGCTCGCGGATGGTCGACGCAGGCGGCGTGGGCTCGACCGGCGTGGGCACCGGGGCCACGGGAGGCTTCTCAGGATCGTGCACGAAGAGATCGACCTTGTCACGACGGCCCTGGCGGGCGAGGAGGATGGCCTCGAGGAGATCATTGTCCGTGGTGATGGAGACCGAGTCACCCTCGTCGTCGAGGTAGCTGAGCGCGAAGCCGCCGCTGACCTTGCCCTCCTCAACAGCAGGCACGCCACCGATGGTGTCCACCTCGGCACCAAGCTTGGCGATGACGTTGGACACCATGGCACCAACACCCTGCGAGGCGATGACCTGCAGCCTGTGAACGCGGCCCGAGGGCGCCTTGAACTTGAAGGGGAAGGGCAGCTCAGCAGGCGACTGAGCGGGCGTGTCGATGGGAATAAACTCGGACGGCGGCGGGGACTCGGCGCCCGTGTGAGAGGCGGAATCGCCAGGGGCGACACTGTCCCCTATCCGCTCCCTGGTGATATCCGGGGACATGATGCGGGATCCGAGGTTCGTGTGGTGGTGGCTGTGGCTTCCCTCGCCCGACATGATGGACTCGGTCTCGTTGTCCAGGGACAGCCAGAACTTGTTCCAAGCGGGGCCCTCATTGTCGTTGGTCGACATGGTGTTGATCTGCTCGAGGGTGGCGTAGGTGAGCTTGAGGACGTCGACCATGCCCACAATCTCGCCGCCGTCGTTCATCACGGGCAGGTTCAGGTAGTGCCCGTCTGGCGGGTGTTAGTGGCATGATAAAGCTTCTCAAAGGGGGAGGAAGGCCTACCGTGCATCTTGCGCAGAGCGGCCTGGATGCTCATGTCCATGGGCGCAAAGTCCGGGTGGGGGGTCATGACGCGCACCACGCTGCAGGTGGCAGGGTCAAGGCCGACGGCAATGACGCGCAGGACGACGTCCTTGCTGGTGAAGATACCGGTGATGGCGCCCTGGTCCTGGACAAGGACGGCCGTGGTGCGGTTCTCCTTCATGAGCTGAGCAGCCTCCTTGACCGAGGTCCTGACGCTGACGGTGACGGGCGGGTTGCCGTTGAGGATGGTCTCGAGCGTAGGGCCGGACATTTTGCTGCGCAGGGCCTCGACGTATTGGATGATCTGCTGGGGCTGGCTGGCGCCCATCTCCGACTGCACGCCCTCGAGAGCGTCGTACAGCCTCCTGGAGGAGGAGTAGGCACGCTCCAGCTTCTCCATGGCATCGTAGAAGCACTTTGTAATATCGAGGATACCCGAGATGTCCTGATTCTCATCCATAACGGGCAGGTGGCGGAAACCCTTCCTGACCATGAGGTCCAGGGCGTCGGTGGCGCTCGTGTCGGTGCGCGCGCAGAGGGGGTTCTTGGTCATGATCTCGGCAATGGTAACGGTGTTGGGCTTGAGGCCGGCGCCGACGACGCGGAAGGCCAGATCCTTTGCGGTGAAGATGCCGGAGATTCTGTCGTCGTCGTCGGTGACGAGGACGCAGTCCTCCCTCTTGGCGGCCATGAGCTGGGCGGCCTCGCCGACGGTGGTGCCGGGCTTGATCTGCAGGGCCGGGCTGGGCTTAAG
The DNA here is from genome assembly GCA_020726575.1 of Plectosphaerella plurivora. Taxonomy (NCBI): domain Eukaryota; kingdom Fungi; phylum Ascomycota; class Sordariomycetes; order Glomerellales; family Plectosphaerellaceae; genus Plectosphaerella; species Plectosphaerella plurivora. The sequence continues at coordinate 488,634 of JAGSXJ010000012.1, read as the reverse complement.
GGCGAGGACGGTGCCGGGCGGCGCCTTGCGAGTGTGGCGGGCGCGGCCGGAGAGGTGCTTCTTCTTGGAGAGGTCGTTCTCCATCTTGCGACGGATCGCCTTGACGTAGTAGTCAGCATCCATCATGTTGTAGTTGTAGTGCCTTGACCGCTCCATGTCTGCGTAGGATATTCTGTCCATGGTGTACGACCGGAGAAGTTGTCGTCGATGTTTGGAGGTGTGTAGAGGGGCAGAGGGTGGTCGGGAATGCATACCTCATCTCTCTTGCTCTGCTTCTGCCGGCTCGCGCTGACAGAGGAGCCGACGGGAGGGACAGCGCCGGCATCGCTGAGCTTGGACGAATCGACGGTCTCGAGGACAGGACGAGGTATGCTGGAGCCGGTCGAGGGGCTGTTGGCGAAGGGGATGGCACCGCGGCTGGGGCCGCGATTGGGCGTGCCTCTCAGGGTGTTGCCTGACATTGCATAAACAACTCAGATTGCTTGGTGGGAGGCTGTTCAGGCGGAGGGTCCACGGGGGGTGTTGGCGCCTCGGTCGGGACTCTGAGGTTCTGTAGGAATGCAGCTGTTGATGTGCCTCGGTCTGGTGGTCTGGGGGCTATGTCGAGGTGGTTGTGATGCTCGGCGACGAGATGGAATGAAATGTTTCTCGGGGCCAATCGCAGCCAGGGACCCAAAAACCTGCAGATGCTGGGAAAGGGACAGGAGAAGGGAAGTTGTTTGGCTCCCCGGTCACCAGATGAATGGGTGTGGACGGAGCTTGGCTGTATCTGTTCACGCGTCCACTCTTCATAATTTCCTGTCCGGGGGTCCCAAGCTCAGGCTGGGCCGGCCATTCGGTTTCCCGTTGCTCAGTTGGCGTGGTGACCCGGACGCACGGGCCACATGACCTCGCCCTCCGCCGTTCGCCTCCGTTTTGGTTCCTGAACGTCCCGAGTCTGTGTGATGACTCAGCCTGTCGAGTCCGTAGAGTGACCTTGAAAGGGGCCACGGCAAGCTCTTCTGACCGCACGTTCGTCTCAAGTTACACCGCTGCCAGCCTTTGATCACGCTCTGAATCATCTCATATCTGTACAAAGCTGCAAACTGTGGATGCACGACAGGACTGGGCCAATGCCTCGGATGCATCTGCAGCACGATCGAACCGCACCACATAGCAGACTGATCCCGGGTCATAACGGCGACCCGAACTAGGATGCCCCCACGACGTCGCATGACACGACCAACAGGCCATCCATTCAAATCGCCTCACTCTGCTGAAGTGTGATGTTGGATATTTTCCTTTTAGGGCTGCAGGCTCCTCTTCACCTCGACATTGGTCTCGTTGCCATGGCCAATAACTACATGAAGTCACTGTAGTGACAGCAACGGGATGTGGATGCCATGCCCACGCTTTTCATCAATGATACCGTCGTCTCAAGACAGTCATCCCAGTTGTCACGCATCCTGGCTCTGGGTTAGTGCAGATCGCATGTCGCAACATCATAATTAAAGCCTTCGTTGCCATGGTGTCTCTCGGTAGTATCTGGAGCTTTCGCGACCTTGTCATACGTCCTCAGCCACTACCAATGACCTGAAAGCCTTGTCCTACCAGACAGACGAAATCATGGTTGGCTGACGTGTTCCAGCCTTCCAAGCCTTCCAGTCAGCACGAGCCTGCCGTGTCACCTTCATCCCCACAGCATGACCTCCTTCCTCAATTCGCATAAGGCTGTAGCAAACTGATCCTTCTCTCGATCTCTCCGATGGCGATCGCCGTCGCAAGGCATTTGCTGTTCGTCACAAGCCCACGATGCAGGTGCCGATTGGCCCAGCCCTGGGGTCCGATGACCTGCCAAGGGAGCGCCAACCGCTAAGAGCTTGGAGGCCGCGCACCTCCCATGGCACGCAATGGAAGTCGCATGCTTTACCACGAATATCGCATGCCTTTTGCCAAGAGGCTTCCAGCACGACGCAGGTCTCAACGACATGCGGTTAACCTGCTGTGACAGGCGATTTCGATGAGCACCCTTCCACCAGCCGCCCACCGCCTGTTTTAGGCACGAGCGTCCATGAACATCCCCAACTCGAAGCAGATGACCTAGTACTGCCTTCCAAGGTACTTCAACGACTGCCTCTCGTCTTTCGACCCCAGCCTGGTCGCGTGCCTCGTTTGACCCACGGCTTCGGTCAACAAAACGACAATGTTCTCCCTCTCCGCCGCCATCGACGGCCTCTGGGCACCTCTCCGCAGACACGAAGCACGCCGCGCCGCTCGGCTCCAAGAGAGGATGGGATCAACCAAGTTCTTCGGCTCGCAAGTCGGCGGGCCTTCGGTCATCAGCTACTCATATACCGACCTGCCATCGCGTCTATTGATGTGGGATATTTACTACTTCTTCCAGTTTGCAGTGAGCTACCCTGCGAGTTGCTTTTTACCCGTTCAGGCTGTGTCAAGAGTCGCCTTAATCACTGACTACGGATTATCTAGTGGGCTCTCCCGTGGATCATCATGCCCGTCACGCCGTCTGACTCTGGGGAGCTGGACGAGCTCGCTTTTACGTGGCCAAATATGTTCTGCGTCGCTATGCACGCTCTTCTTTTCGTCCTCCAGGCCGCCTTCATCCTGGCTATCCCAGTCATCGCCTTCTTCCCCATCTACATGGCCGCCGTTGGTATCGGTGCGTTCTTGACGCTGAACTGGGCCCTGTGTCTGCTTCTCAACGGGCCTTCCATCGAATACCACTCCGACGAGAAGTACGCCAAAGCGCTGCCCGAACATGCCTCGGAACAGTGGATCTTCATCAACGGTGTGGCAGTAGGGTAGGTATCTCCAATACTCCTCAGACTCGCAACATTGCTGACGTTTAGCAGTGACCACTGGATGAAGAGCAATTTGAACCGCCTGGCCCTCACCTTCAAGCGCCCCGTACTTGGCATCCACAACCAGACGTCGGGCATTATCTTTGATGTCATCGAGTGTCTCGTGCAGCGCAACTTTGGATACGCCACGTACGACGTCCGCATGGCTTACGGTATCATCAAGAAACTGCTGTACGACCCACAGCTTTCCAAAGTTGTCTTCATCTTGCACTCGCAGGGTGGTATCGAGGGAGGCCTGGTACTCGACTGGTTATTGCAGGAGTTGCCGCAAGATCTTCTTCAGAAACTCGAGGTGTACTCCTTTGGAAATGCTGCCAATCACTTTAACAATCCTCACCGCCACGTCTTGTCGCAAGCTCTCGTCGAAAAGGACCCTCTTGCTGCCGCCGCATCGATAACCACGGAGCTGACGGAGACGACCCCAATCAACAGCCCCGTCTCGCCGCTCACGCACGCCCTCTCCTTCACGGAAAGACTCCAGCCTGTCCATATGGACGCTGCAGTCAATGGGAAATCGAACGGAAATGGCTTGTCTAGAACTCCGACGCTGCGGAAAGATTCCTCGTCCTTCTCCTCTACCCGTACCTCGACTGCCGCCAAAGATCGTGCCCTCGGCCATGTCGAGCACTACGCCCACACCACCGACTTTGTAGCTCTCTGGGGCGTCTTACACTTCTGCACCTCCATTGCTGCCAAGCACACCATGCCTCGCTTCATCGGGCGTCTCTTTTCCAGGGCCTCTGATCGTGGCGGCCATCAATTTTGCCAACACTACCTCGACGGTATGTTCCCTCTCGCGCGTGATTCCGTCACGGGGGAGCTCACGGGCTGTGCCGAGGAAAACGAATTCATGGAAAGCGAGGTCCAAGTTGGCGAGGAAGGGAGCGCGGCGCAAACAGCTCGCGAGGCCTTTGAGGTGTCGTGGCTAGGCGCAGGAGGGTTCGGGAGCGGAGAAATCCCAACAGGGGTTGATGTACACGGAGATTCTCACAAGCTGGCGAGGAAGCAGAGGCGCATGGACTCCGGGATGGTCAAGGTGAAGGACCTCTCCAGATTGTGGATGTATCGCAACGGCATGTCACCGCCTGACACGCCACCAATGTTGCGATCGGAGAACGGTGTCGTCAGGAATGCCACCATGTGATGGCGGGTTGTGTGGGTTCGAGACTGGTCTGTTTTCGGGGCATAGCATATGGCATACATGGATATTGAAATTGCAAGCGCCTGCTTCTGTGTTCTGAAGTGTGCTTCGTTTGGACTTGTTGTGTTAACGTATCACCCATCCCGGAGATAGCGTCCCCGACTTTGGAACGTCGGAAGGCCATCGTCAGCTTCCTGCTTTCAGGCATCCATTCCAAGGTTAGATGTGCCTATTGAAGTCAGCACATCAGCGACCGCCTTTCGTTGGCTTGGTGATCAAAGTTGCGTTCCTGTTTGGAATAGCTGCGTCAGTAAAATTATTTTGGACGGACTCAAGAGAGTGAGCCACGGCCACAAGACATCAGATCAAGCAAGTGTGTTTTGTCCGCATATAGCCCGCATCAGCGGTCATTCGGATGGATGTATAGGTCATCATGTATGGAGTGGCTCGTGGATGAGAAAAACGGGACACAAACCTACCTTGGGTGTGGATGATGAATGTATGGTGTTGCATCCATCAAGTCTTGGACTGTCAAACATGGGTAGCGACATTTTGTCGATAATTGCTTCTTTCCCATGAGTCGCTCCAAAGAAAGAAAGACAGAGACAAGCAAATTTGGGGAAGGATCAATGAAGGACGAAAGAGCTCTGGGGGAGAGAGGCGGTGGTTGCTGTTGTTGTTGTGAGGGAGAGGAAGAATGGAGGGCACGAGCGTATTGAAAAATCAGTCTTATAGGGCGCCCGTGGCCTTACTGATCTGAGTTTCGAATAGAGATGGGACGGACACGCCGCAAAGCCCTCATGCTCTGGACATTCACTTGGAAAGGGCAGGCAAATGGCGCACCAGGTCAGGCGAATGTGGACCGTGCCCCAGCGATTCACCATCACTCTGCCTCTCCAAGCAGCCCGAATTGGCAGCAAGTCTTGTTTCATTTACATCCTGACATTTTCTACAGCTTGTGATCTGATGCCTTGCCTCGTCCTGGGGCTGACTCGAACCTCGCCTGCCACTTCTCTTCCTGCTTAAACATGGCGATGCACTGCAACGCGTTGGGATTTCCAAACTCAGGGTCTGCACCACCAGTAAGAAGAGCCTGTATCTCGTCAGTTTGAGAGTCTGATATAGTGCAGACTTCTCTCTTACATCGATAACGGCATCATGCATCTTGAAGACAGCTCCCGCCAAGGGACTCTGGCCCTTGTCGTTGAGGCGATTTGGGTCTGCGCCGTGCTGGAGCAGCAGCTCCACCAGCTCGGCATGTCCGTAGTAGGCGGCCAGCATGATTAAGCTGTCGCCCTTGTCGTTCGTCATGTTGGCGGGCAGGCCGGCCGGAAGGGCCTGTTGGAAGATGGCCTTGTCGCCTGCTCTGGCGGCGTCGTAGAGCCTTCCCGCCAGGGCGATGGCCTCTGGTGGGAGGGTTGCTGCTGAGCCGTCGGTTGACATGGTGGACTTCGGGTGATTTCAGGACATTGATCGTAGAATGAGCAACAGGAGCATCCGTCTATTTGCAGGATGAAGAAGACGACGAGTTGCGGAGGGGTCGTTGAAGGTCGAAGATGTCCGGATTACTCATCGCTAGTTGTGACGTCGTTCGCCCCCGTTTGGCTGGCCAGATTACACCGAGGCACACCGAGGAGCCCCTGAACGGCCAGAACGGGATCATGATGGAGCGCTTCATGACGACTTGAAAGCAATCACTGATATTCCGGACGACTTAATTGAAACTAAACTCCTAGGGCTTGAGCTGGCTCAAATCTCAATCCTGCAGTCCAAGCGCCTCCCGCCTGGAGACGGAACTAGGGTCGAAGAAGGGCTTCTCACCCAACGACACCACCCGGTTGCCCTGTCTCTTCCCGATGTAGTCGCTTCAAAAGGTCAGGAATACACCTCAAGTGTTGAATAGAATACCACTTACTTTGTCGCCGTATGGAAGACGGAGCGGTTGTCCCAGATGGCAAGATCGTTCTTCCCCCATCGGAAGCGAACCTGAAGATCGTGGTTGTCCGTAATAAGTTGCAGGACTGGCAAGTCAATGGTCATCATCCAGGTCTTCAGTGCAGGGCTGACTTACAATACGCCTTGAGAACATCGCTCTCTCGCTCGGTTACACCGTTGATCCAGCCGGCATGGACCTGACCGGCTGCGCCAAAGAGGCTCTTCCAACCGGTGACTGGGTTCGTTCGGACGAGGGGGCTAATCGGCGTCGTCAGCTTCTGATCAGAATGATAACCGTGATCAACCTACTGCTCAGCTTTGAAGTCTAGTCCAGTGTTCTCAGGGGCACCCCGATACTCGTCAATGAGGTCGGCCCCGAACGTCTCCTTGACCTTGACGAAGTTCGGCTGGAAATGTGTCGCAGTGAGACCGTCCGCCAGTTTCTGGATGGCAGGCGAAAGTCGATCGTATAGCTCGTAGCCCGATGCCCAGAGGGTGTCACCGCCAGCATCACTGGGGGGCTGAACGATCTTGAGGATGGCGTAGTCGGAGGGAATATGCTCAAAAGTAATGCTTGAGACCTGTCATTATCTGGTGAAATCGATGTGAACTTGAAGCGAACTGACTCTGCATGCCACCCCTGGCTGGCGAGCTTCTTGGAGTTGGCGGCGAAACGATCCGCATAGTAGCGGCGGTTCTGCTCCGAAGAGATGACCGACACCTCATCGTCAAGCTTTCCATTCTCGTCCACGGCGATTCCACGTTTGCTGTTGGAGAGGGCATGGCGGTGGAGTTTGGATGTCTCTGGCTTTCCGGTCAGTTCGCCGAGTCGCTGCCCGAGAAGCTTTTGGTCATCGATGCCGAGATCTTGGTTGCGGAAGAAGACGACGCCGCGCTGCGAGACTGAATTAAGAGTTAGGACGGGCCGGTAATGCTTCACCGGGCGCAAAGTGTTACGCACCCAGAATGGCAAGATCGCGGATCTTGTTGTCGTCGTGGAGGATCTCGCTGAGTTGAAGACCGGGGAATTCCCGTCCAATTACAGCAGTCACATCGAAGCTCTCGAATGAGTCGAGACTTCCGGAGTACTTGATGGGACCGTTGAGCTTGTTGCTGGTCGAGGTCTTGGTATTGTTGGCCTTGGATGGCTTGACCTCGATGGGCTGGTCCTGCGGAAGGACTTGGGTGTCGATGTCAGCTGCGGGAGGGGCCATGTTGATCGGTTGCTCAGGTTGAAATGTGGTTCAAGTAATCAGATTAAGGGTGCTGTCTGAATACAGGACATTTGGCGTTTCTTGTCTTTCCAAGGAAGCTCGTCTTATACCCAGAGGGCCACACACCTGATCATCACCTCCATCCCCTGAAGCTAATATCGTGCTGATACTCTCATACAGCTAAGGCCTTACACCACCAAGCTTCCTCCAATCATGTCTGCCAAGGATGAGGAGCAATATGTAGCGATCGCGTCACGCTCTTATCTCCATGGCATGCTCGCCCTCCTCTGAAGGCGTAGTTCATGAACATGCAACCTGAATGGCCCCCAGACGTGAGCCATGATCCCCAGGAATGGCGAATCTCATAGATGCTGCAACTTCATGTACTGTCATGCATACTGCCTAACTTCAAATAGAATCCCCACCGTCGATGACAACCAGTGAGCCATTCGCATAGTTTGCGCGAACCAGATACAGATAGGCCTCGGCAATATCGTCTGGCTCGCCGACAAAGCCAACAGGGATGGTGTCGCTCTTTTCGCGGAAGATCTGCTCCTGCTTCTCCTTGCTGTGGCCCAGCTTGTCCCAGAGCTCCGTCTTCACAAGCCCAGGGATGACCGTGTTCACGCGGATGCGCTTCTCGGCCAGTTCTCCTGCCAGACCCTTGGTGAGAGTCAGAAGACCTGCGTTGAGGGCGCCACCGATGGATGCCCCCTTTCCGGGCCTGATGGCGGCACCGCCGGATGTCAGGGTCAGAGAGCCCCCTGGCTTGATGATTTCGTGCTTCGCAACAGCTGTGTGGGGTGTTAGTGTGTGGGTGTGCCTGGGGGATCCAGTTCAATGTACCTTTGCCTGTCACTACGCTGCCCCAGAACTTGACCCCGAAGAGGTGCTTGGCCTCTGACAGATCCGCGTCGGCGATGCTTCCGCGGATGATCTTGTCGACTCCGGAGAAGACAATATGGTCAAAAGGGGCGAGCGATGTGAGGAGCTTGGTGAAGCCCTCTTCGTCCCGAACGTCTCCAGCATGGCCAGAAACGTTGGGGCTGTTGAGACGCTTAACAGCCTCCTGGACCCTGTCTTCAGACGAGGAAATCACGACGACCTGCGCGCCAGCGTCAAGGAGTATCTCCGCCGCGCCAAACCCGATGCTATAAATGTGTCAGTGAAGTCTACAGTAGGGATCCTCAAGTTTCTTACCCTGAAGATCCGCCAATGACTGCGATCTTGGTGCCCGCGAGCTTCTCAAAACGACCCATCTTGTTGACTTAGGTGGTGGCTGTGTAATTCCGTGAGAAGTATGTTACCTGAGGTGATAATGGTCCTAGTAACAAAGCGAGGTCGGGTTTGAAACGGCAACCAGTCAAATCATATATTGGCTTTGTTTTGTATCGTCTCGGATGGCGCATTTGCGCCGCCTGATGAGGTGCCGGTTGTACCCCGCGTCCGATGTCGCCGAACCCGGCTGGTAGCTCCGGTTGAGGGTCGTGTTGGCCAAGACGTGCTGACAATTACAGTCCAACCCGCCCCGTATCTTCACTATGTTGGCAAATGTGATCATGAAGCTACGAATTGGGTCATTTCAGAGGCGTCTGAATGGTCAACTTGATGGAGGGCTGACAGGTTCAGGGGTGGAACACCATCAACAGATACCCGGACAGTTCGACTTGTGCTAACATGACAGCGCATCTACTGGTCTTCTTCGTCGATTGACGTGCTACCGGGAGATTATTGGCAACAACGGCATGCATGTAACTAGACCCTCCCAATGTGTACTGCATGAGATGAATCAGTGTCAGGCAATTGGTGAGAATTAACTTGGTAAATTTAAAACGCCAGGCCGTCAACTCCTGCCATGATGCAACCCTAGGTATCGTACAGACTACCAATGCGCGACATGGCTCATTCGTCCATGACCCGCTCCATATCCTCTGACAGTGGTGTCCAGGTTTACAGGTTCTTCTTGACCTGGTCGGCGGTGCCCTTGACCTTGCCAGCGGCCTCGGCGGCAGCACCCTTGGCCTGGCCCTTGACCTCGGCGGCCTTTCCGGCGGCCTCGCCGCGGACCTCTGCCGTCTTGCCCTGGGTCTTGCCCACGACCTCCTCGCCAACCTCCTTGGCCTTGGTCGCTACATTCTCTGTACAAGGTTAGATCAAGGACACCAGAGGGTTTTAGGGGGGAATGTGGCATACCTCCGGCGTTGATACCATCGACAAGTTTGTCGCTGACGGCGCGGTCGACTGTCTTCAGGGTATCCTTGACGGTCTCGGTGGCGCTCTTCCGGGCGGCGAGTGATGTGGTGAAGCTCCGCGAGGCAGAGGTGGCCGCGACGCGGGTGGCGGGCAGAGGCACGGTCGCCAGGCGGCGGAAAGAGGTTTCGATGAGGAACGACATGTTGGTGGTTTGGAGATGGTTGATTGGTAGTTTGGGTGGCTTTTCGGTTTTGTGATCACGGGATTACTGGGAATTGATTGTTTGGGTGAGAGAGGAGAGAAAAGGTCGGGGGATCAGAAGATTTAAAGAAGCTTCAGACGGCCGGAGGATTTGGTACGGCGCTGCTTGACTTTGGCTAGACCTCGGAAGAGGCCTATGAGTTCGTCGTGATGTCATCCCGCGCCCCCCATATCGTCACTCGCCCTCGGCGCAACAGCGCGACCTGAGGACAATGTCTCGCGCCACTGATTGGCCGTGCCTGCCTCGCTACTGCAGATCACATGCCTGTCCTTTCCATTTTTGAGGAGAGCTCAGCCAGCTGAAGAATTCTCCTCGCATTTCCAGGCGGTTGCCCTCTTCTTTGTGCCTTCCGTCCCGTCTTGGAAAGAATTGGGAAGAGCGGCCAGAGCTCCTCAGCGAGCTGTGAAGGAGCTACAGCGGTAGGTCCCCACTTCGTCCCCCTAAAGCAGCCGCCCCCTCAGCGGCCCGGGCGCCGGACTGGGGCCGATGACGTCTGTGGGGAACCCATCTACCCACTGAGGCTTTCGCCCCAGCTCGCATCACCGATCCCGCCGCATCGAGGAGATGCAGAGACTTAGCCTGCCAGTGCTGTTTGGACTCTCGGGCCCTTGTTGTGTCATAGGAGAAAGTTTCAGCTCAACATCCCTCGACGAAACGAACCTTGAAGGCATCCATGTATCAAGGATGAAGCTGAAGATGTAGGGAGGTCTACGCATCGTGAGTGTTGAAGCTGGAGGCCACGGCATCTTCGATGAATCAGATCATAATCCAAGCGTTTGTCCAGCCATGTGACTATCTAAACCTACAGCCAGATGACTTCGTTCACCGTCCCGTAAAGATAGGCTTCCTCTTCTCCTGGAATGCCTTCAACGCCTCGTTCCTATCCTCCGTGTTAATAACCCGTTCGTACATCTTGTTCTCAACCTCCTCCCTCGCCCAAGCAACAGCCTGCAACGCCGCCCGGACAGCGATAGGACCTCCCTCGGAGATCTCCGTCGCAACCCTGACAGCCTCGCTCAGCACCCCACGCCGCGCCGCCTCAAGGAACAGAGCGTCCTTCTCCCCGTCGCTCGGCTTCTCGCCCACCTTGACGCCCTCGACATCCTTGTCCTCAGGGTACGGGATCTCGACCAGGCGGTCGGCGATGCCGAGGAAGTATGCCTCGGCAGCAGACACGCGACGACCCGTCAGGATGAGGTCGCGCGCGCGGGAGAGGCCGATGAGCGCGGGCAGGCGGTGCGTGCCGCCTGCACCAGGGAGGATGCCGAGCCGTGTCTCTGGGAGGCCGACGATGGCGTTGGAGGAGAGGACGCGGAAGTTTGTGGCGAGAGCCATCTCAAGGCCGCCGCCCAGGGCGACGGAGGAGATGGCGGAGATTGTAGGTACGGGCAGCGCGGCGAGAGAGCTGAACGTGGCGCGCAGGTTGGTCAGGAACTCGTTAGTCCTGGAGGGCGAAGAAGTCAGCTATTGTCCGATTGTTTCCAGTCGTCAATCGAGAACTTACTCTTCTTGTGTGAACGTCTTCCTCTCCTTGAGATCAGCGCCAGCGCAGAAGCTCGAGTTCACGGCACTCGCAAGGATGATGGCCCTCGTCGGACCCTTTGCATCCACACCGGCAGCTCCGCCAAAGACCTTCTTCGGCGGCAGCTCATTGCCAGCCTCGTCGTACTGGGAGTGCACATCCTCAATCTCGGCGCGGAGTTGCGACAGGAGAGCCTTGGAAATGGCGTTGCGGGCCTTTGGTCGGTTCAGCTCGAGAATGCGAATGTGTCCCGAATTGGGCGCCGGCACATGCGTGACGGTGATGAGCGGCGCGTTCGAGTCGGCGGATGCCGAGTAGAGCCGCTTTGCGCTGACGGGGAAGCGAACGCGGAGAGAGACACGAGGAGGCATTTTGGAAATGTGTAAAGGGGAGATACGGTGTCAATTGGGATGGTCCGGGTGGCCGTCCAGTATGTGTATCTTCGACGCTTCTCCCGGCAGCTCTGGAGCTCTGCCGAAATGTTTATGCCGAGGGATTCCAATGACGTTCACCCAGCTCGGTTTTTCGCGGAATTATGTGGGTCCCCGGTTCTCGGTGTAATGGTCGTACACCGAACATCAAGCAAACATCCTCACGATACACACCACAGGGCATCACACAGCATATTAACAGCAAACATCACAGGAACGCAACATGAAATGTGCCGACGAAACCACCTCCCGACCCGGTTCGAGCCCCCCGCCCCTTTACCCTCAGGCTTAAGCCGTCAGCCGCAGGAGCAGATGACAGGACTCGGTAGGCTGGGAGAGCAAATGGTCAAATCTGTAGGCCAATGGCCTCCAAACCCCCCTTGCCCCCGCCCGTAAAATTTCCCTTCCTGGTGATGAACCTCGTAGAGGCCATCCGGAGACGTCGGCCACGAACGGGGTCCGCGGAACTTCCTTCCCCAAGAAGGGGTCAGTTGCGCCGGGCCACGTTCGCGATGTTTGATCTACCGCTCGGATTACAGAGCTTGGTCAAGGATGAATCTCTCCTTGTGCTCCACCTTGCCGTGCGGGTAACATGTTCACTCGAAGGGAAATATGCGCACATCACGGGGTGTCACGTCGCTCGTGGATGGTGCCGGTCGTCTCGGGGCTTTTGGGGCCCATGGGGTATCGTGCAGCTTTCTCCCCGCGCCGCCGTCTAGCTCTCGTCAGTCAGTTTCGTTTTGTACAGAAGAATCCGTGTTTCCGATTCGTGTCCTTGCGCCGTGTTTCCCCTCAGTGTCCCTGGAACAAGACCTTCTTGCGCCCGCTGCCCCTGTCGTCCTCCATGCTGTTGAGGGCCTGGTCGATCTCCATGATATCCAGCATCTCGGCCTCAATGTCGCGAGCCGTATCATCTTCATCGGCATCGGCGGCCGCCTCGAGGTTGAAGCCAAAGCCTGCCTGTGGTCGGGCAAGAGGCATGGTAAAGTCGTGCGTAAGGTCGTTGTCCTCGGGCACCACGCTTTCGCGGGCGCTCCGCAGGTCGCGGATGCTCCTGTTCTTGTCGACGGTGAGGTTGAAGGAAACATTCTTCGGTTGGTCGGGCTTTGAGTGGACGATGATAGCGCTGGGCGCATCGGCCTTGGCACCCTTCTGGCTGAAGAGCCGCCGCCGCGTGGAGACGATGCCGCCGACTCTCGCGCCAGGCTCCTCCTCAGATTCGCGGACGATGACCAATCTGCTCTCCCCCCTGATCAGCACCTCAATGCGCAGGCCACCCTCGGAGTCCCTCAGCTTGGCAAAGTTGACAGCAGCGCAAACACCACAGCAGCGCTCGCCCATGAGGCCAGTGGAAAGGTCCTGCAGTCGGATCATTCGCGTCGGTGTCGTGCCGCTGAACAGGTTGACACCACCGCCCGAGCTGCGGCGGATCTGAGCATCCCAGAACTTGGAGACGGCCGGGATGACCGACACGTTGTCTAGGCTGCCAATCCAAAGCACGATGCTCTCATCAGCATGTGTTCCTTCTGCGGGCAGTGGTGTGACGGTGATGCCACCCTTGATGGTGGCCAAGCGCTCCGTAGAGGCCGCGGTGCCCAGGGAGGCTGTGGCGTCCTTCCTGGTGTGTGGTGTCATGGGGACGAAATCTCCGCTAGATCTCGCGCCTCCTGCCACGCCACGAAGCAAGCTGGTCCCATCGATTTGTCCAGAGACACTGAACGATGTCAGGGCAGCTCCCTTGATCCCCGAGCTCTGCTTGCCGAGCAAGGTCGAACCAAGGGGACTGGCGCCTTCAATGTCCCAAATACCCCAGGTTCCATCTGCCAACACCACAAAGACAGCACGTCCGTGCGAGATCCATGCGGCATCAATGATGGGCTTCCTCGTTCCAGTGGGTCGGATGAATGGCTGATAGAGGGAGACGAGCCAGGAGCCCTTGGACGGGAAGGGGCCGGTGGACTGGTCATCTGGAGGGAGAGAGGCAGCAGCGTAGTCGAAGATCCGCACTGCTTCTGATGGTGAGACCACAAGCAGCTGGGAGCTGTTGGTAGGGTTGAAGGAGATGTTGCGGAGGGGCTGAGAGAGGTACTCGGTCTGGAAGGGCTTTATCCGGGCCTTTTCGCCGCCTTGAACAACAGACTCGGCCGGCACATCCCAGAAGCGCAAGACCCCAGAGGCCTCTCGGTTGTGGGTGGCGACGACAAGTCTTGCCTTGGCGGAGACGTTCGAGGACCCCGTCTGCTCCCGTATCCTATCCGTCGTGGCCGAAGACCTAGACGGCTTGGTCAGAGAAATAGCAATACCTTCGCTGTGCCGAGTCTGGCCTGTCAGGACAGTGATGACATCCCCCCACTGGCCACCGCCAGCGTTCGCCGCCAGCAGGCTGGACCTCAGCTCTGGCCTGGCTTTGCTCTCAGGGCTCGGCGGTGTGAGTGGCAGCGACACGATATAAGCGTCGGCGGCCGAGGTCGAGACGGCAAAGACAATCTTCTCCTTGAAGAGTTCGGCTCCCGCAAACGAGGCATCCTCGGCGGCGCAGGGGGTGATGGGCAGAACTGCGATGTGCAGAGCAGCGGCACCGAGAGCGAGTTCGAGGGTCTGGACGATTTCCGGGTCGGCATCGTCGACATCGGCAGCATCCTCAAACTCGGGCTTGTCGACAAAGGCGACACCGGGCTTGTTCTTGGCCGGGGGGTCGTCCTCGTCGTCGGAATCCAGCATGATGATATCGGCGTTGGCGCCATTAACCTTCTCCTTCACCGGCGGCGCTGGAGCCTTCTTCGAGGGCTTGAACCTCCGACCTCCGCGCCAAACCAGCGTCACGCCATTGTCATGTCCGTAGATGAGGATGGTCGCGCCCTGGGGCGATAGAATGGGGTATGTTTTTACGTCGTGGATTCGCTTGGAGAGGTTGTATCTGCGGGCGTCGTCAGCATTGCACGGTAGGAATTGCGCTCTGATCAGAATCGTACGTGTACTGTGTGTTTTGCGACGTCCGCCGCACGCGAGCGACGGGCTGGACAGCCATGTTGTGTGATGAATGACAGAGGGTGGTGATGTTGTGCAGGAAGCTTGTCGAGCAAACAGCCGGGGGGCCCCGTGGAGGCTGGTGTCGAGTGCAAACGGGCAAATCGCTTGCGGATTCGGAATTTGACAGTGAGTCGTCGGATGTGGCTGTACAAGGTGTCGGCGATGCGCTGTGTTTTGACAAGATGCTGCAGAGGATTCTCTGGCAACGCTTGGACAAATCGCGAAAGTTGAGAAGCTCACAACTTGAACCGCGACTCAGCTGGTGTGGAGGGTGGAGCAGCAGCTTAACCTCAGGCGCCCTGTGATTGGCTCAATTGAACCAGGCAGGGGCGCGACGCTGTGCTCTCGAAATCGCACGGCTAATGGCGAAGATCGCATGTCGTCCAATGGAGGCAATCCCCGTGATAAGATATGCGATTCTCACGTTCCCCACCTCACCTCCCAGGGCAGCAGCTTAACCTCAGGCGCCCTGTGATTGGCTCAATTGAACCAGGCAGGGGCGCGACGCTGTGCTCTCGAAATCGCACGGCTAATGGCGAAGATCGCATGTCGTCCAATGGAGGCAATCCCCGTGATAAGATATGCGATTCTCACGTTCCCCACCTCACCTCCCAGGGCCCTAACAGCACTTGGAAGTTCACTGCCTCACTCCATCTTGACAAACTGCCCGAGCTGCTGTACTTCCACAGCCTAGACACTTCTTTTGGCTTCAGCTTGTGCTAGAATCACCTGGTCCTGATTGGGCTGGCTCTTTCCACTCTAGTCATTCCCTTTTTCTTCTAAAGAGACCATCGGACAGACAGGACAGACACATCAGTCTCTCCCTCGACTCTACTTTTTGTACTCAACAATTCGATGTGCCATCACCCGTCAATACCTACATAGGCTGCACAACACGCGAAAAGTCTTCATCCTTGCACCCACTGGTCTACGACCCTCTTGAGCGTATCAAAATGATCACTCCTGCGGTTGCAAGCAAAATCAGCCAGCTGTATGCTCTGGGAAACACGCCTGCCGTCAATCTTACCAGAGACCTGCCTCAGGGACTAGACGCCGACGTTCTCCTCTTAGGATGCGGCGATCTTCGCAACGTTCTGTACACCGCCTATGCAAACACAGGCTTTGGTATGGCTACCTTCTTATCATCCCTTCTACCAGATTTCGCTGACCTTCATTAGCGGCTCGCAAGATTGATGTGACATGCTGCGACATTGAGGAGGGTATCATCGGTACGCATATTACACAGTCCTTGCCATATTTCTTACAATTTCTAACCCATGTGAAGCCCGCAACCTCCTCATCCTTAGTCTCCTCATCGATGGAGGAGTCGACCACAGCCTCTTGTGGAACATCAGCTACCACGTCCTCCTTTCGGATGACGATGCCCGGGGCGTCTCGGCCCAAGCTCAAAAACTGCTAGACGCATCCGTGTCTCTGTCAACATGGAAGGCCTCCGCCTACGGCGCCACTCTCCCATTCTGCGACGAGGCGACGTTCCACGATGTTCGCAAAGTCTGGTCCAGGTATGCCACCGCCGAGGCCGACATTACCGAGAACCGTGCCAAACTGCAGCTGTCTATCAACTTTCGAAAAGAGCGTAACCCCGCGGGCGGCCTGGTGCTGACGGGCATGCGATCTGCTGCTCCCGTTGTGGCAGACTCTCTCGACGAGGTCTCCTCGGTACATAATCACTTATGGGACACTGGAGTCACCGGCACTAGCAAGCCAACATCTCCCAACCCTCTCATCGTCTGCTTGTTGTCGGATAACAAGCTCCTTCACTATGGCACTGACCCGATTCTGGGCTTCCACTTGGCCACGGCTTTCACAAAGCTTACCGAGCCCTCGCCTCTTCGTCACAGCGACAAGGGTGAGAAGTTCAAGACGGTCTCTGCGGCCAAAGTTCAGTTCCGGGCATGAGTGGATGCTACCTGCTCTCTGCTTTCTAGCAACAAGTTGGTTGTGCGATCCACAAACTCGAACGTTTTTGCCTTCTGCCATACTCTGCAGCACTGGGCCGCTTCAGGAGAGGCATCTGCTGGCTGGTACAAGCGACAATTTGATCCACGAGTACTTCAGCTGGACAGGACGACCCAGACACCCCGTATCTTCAACGCTATCGACACCTCCAACCTGGCCGACCATGTCGGTGCCTTGAACATCATGCTGTCTGCCCTACCGCTGCTGTCTCCCGAGCCCTACGCGACCCTGGCCATCGAGACACTTCTCCAGGGCAGCGGCGAGGCGGACAAAGACATGATGAAACGTCTTCTCCAGGGCCATGGCCCGTCAGTCTCCATGCTCCTGGGAGTCTCTGCCGTTGATGCCTGGACAAATGCCACCTCGGTCTCCAAAGTGAGCGAGATCTTGGTCAACAGAGCCTTTGCCCGGGATACAGCTGGTAACCAGTTGCACACTCGTGTTTCATGGAAGCACGCAAGCCAACTCGGTGGCTTTGGATCGTCTTCCGCCACAAGTATCTCGCCCGAAGACCTGGCACGCCTCTTGTTCCAAGTCTACTTGGAGATGTAAGCATGAGAACCAGGACAATGTCATTGCGGCGGCGTTGTCGGGCATGGGATCTACTGGCGCCAGCGGATACGTTCACTTCCAGCGCGGAAGCTTCGCGGCCCTCCTTAAATTCGTCAAGGCCAGGTTCCCGAACACGGATTTCGAGGCGACCTGCGCCGTGCTTAATGGCTTGATCACCGCAGATCAGACTTTGCAGCTTGGCAGCCTCTCCTCTCAGGATCTGGGCGCACAGATGCATCTTCAAGCCATGTCGCCATCCTGGCTGCGTCTTGACGGAACTCCCTCGGCCTCGCAGAGCGGCTTCAACGCCTGGAAGAACATTCCGGAAGTCTCGGCCGTGACTCTTGTCATTTCTAGGAGCTTCATCGCCTCCCTCTACGGCAGTTCAGCAATCAAGAACGTTGGTGCCCCTACGTTCATCGGGTCGTTGAGACTCGGATCAGGGGCATCCACCAGCGGACACAACGTTTTTGGAGGCGTGCAGTTGACCTTTGACACGCTCCCCAAGTATGGGGCCCCAGAGGACGACGGTTTCTCGGCGGAAATCGTCGCAGATGCGGCTGGCTGGGCCGGAGACGCCCCCCTTGTAGCGTCATTCTACGTGCCAACAAAGGCTCTTCAGACAGACTCCAAGTTTCTCAACGTCGGTCTCGGCATACTCTCAACAGTACAAAACGTCACACTGTTCAGACGAGTTCTCGACGAAAACCTGCAGGTTTACCAAACAAACCTGTATGATCGCGAGAGAGTCTTCATCACCAAGTACATGCCCGGTCACACCCGATATCCCGTCTATTGCGCCGCAGCGAAGCAGAATGAGCGGCAATCTGACGCGACACCGTCATACACAGCGGGAGTCGACGATTCTGGCTGGGTGGCCACCATCACTGGCCATTACGATGTTGATATCGAGTTGGGGAAGAGCCTTCTGAAGGACATGGTGCCCATCGAACTCCGCCAGACGTCACCATTCACCATTGATGTCGTCTTTGGAAAGAAAGCCCTCGTTCTCTCTCTCAACTTCCCCTACCAGGTAGACTCGGCCCAGGCAAAGACTCGCATTGCTCGCAAGTCATCATGGATCGAGGTCATTGCCCCATTCGCGGACCCGTTGACGACTCCAGCGCTAGACGATTACGTCTATCCATTGATTTTGGGCGGAAACGCACAGGAGTTGGTACCGGTGACGCTCAACTCGCCTCACGTTTCGCTGGACACGCTTCCGATTCTGGACATCAGCGACAAAGCCGCCCACGCCTGGCTTAACCCCTTGATTTCTTCCCAATTCTCCGTTCGTGAGAGGCGAAACAGGGACAAATATCTTCACACTGGAGGGCTTGCAAACACGGCCCGTCTCAACTTCAAAGACTCTCTCTTCACCATGTTCATGGTGTCAGCCGGGGTTCAGGGAGAACAGACCGGTCTCTTTGCCATCGATCACCCCGAGCGTGGCGGAATTCACATGCTCATGTTTGTGTCATCTGTCAGGCTTGACGCAGCTTCTGCATCAATTGTCATCGATGCGGCCGCGCTCCCTTTTACAATGGACGTGGTGGCCGACCCAGCACTGTCGGAGTTCCTTATCGTTCTCAGCTCGCTCAAGATGGTTTCCATGAAAATGGACGATGCGGAGCTCGAGCTGTGGAAGAAGGCTCTCCCATCATTTGCCGAGAGGGCCCGGACGTGGACACACAAGAAGACCTGCGAGTACAGGGTCAAGAAGACGGTGCCTATATCTCTCAAGCCCAGCCAGCCCGTGCTTTGCTCTTGCGGTCGGGGCAAGCTGCCCAAGGACTTCATTGCTATTCCCGAGTGGGACACCGCGGCCAACTTCGTCACACGCATCGCTCTTAGTACGACTTACAGCGTGCCGTTCATCGAGGACATTGTCAAAGATAAGGGATCGACTGTCCACGAGGACGACTCCAGCAACGATGACCGCGGCCCCAGCAGCAGCTCACAACCGCAGCGAAGGGAGCGTTGCGCCAATTGCGGCAGAAATACGGCCAAGGGCACCACAGACGGCGCCTTGAAGAAGTGTACGGGCTGTCGGAAGGTGGCATACTGCGGGCCGGAGTGTCAGAAGGAGAATTGGAAGCAACACCGCGTCGACTGCAAAGCTAGCAAGTAGGGTCGGGCATGTACAGCTCCAGCAATGGATTCGCATTGCCGCGGACTACTAAGTAGTAGATAACAATGATGGACTGGTTTCCAACAATTGCGTCAATCAACAGACCAGATTTACTATAGTTGGCGCTGACTGACATTTTGCTATCGCCGACAGCGTGATTCTGTAGACTGACAAGGTGTCGATAGGGACGGGATCTTATCCCAACTCACGACGAGGTTTGCAAGTCTCAAAGGACTGCCCGGCAATGGACCTTCGCTATAGATTGGACCTGTACACAGCACTGGTTGTACCGGGCGACCTGATGCCGAACGGTCGTCGCCCAGTCGCTTCTGCCCCTCATCTCCACACCCGGCCATGGCCAGCATCCACCGAACCCAATACTCCCAATCCGCACCCGATGAGACGTCTCGCAGGCTGTGCAGGATTTTCAAGATACAGCCCGATAATCCCGTCCCTCGAGGGTTTGTTTACCGGTACGCTTGACGCAGGGAGATTGATAGATCCAAGGAACCCGGGACGATCATGGACAAATATAGACGACGCCGTCGAAAATGCCCACCCCAGCCCAATTCGCTTTCAGCAACGATCTTCAGGGGCCCCTGCGGGGGACGTCCAGCTCTCTAATGTAACGGTCAGGCACACTCGGCGCAGCCGGGTGCCCTGTCGTTGCCGGAGAAGCAACCGTTGTCCCACAGCCCCAACGTCATGGCGGGGAGGGGGCAGCAAGACAGAGAGAGGCCTCTGACGCCGGATGCGCAGGGTTTGTCTCCGGATTTCTTCTCCTGGTGCCAAGCTCGGCACTTACCCTTGCTGGGAAAAACTGCTCAAAGAGGGACGATCATGACGGCTGGTTTCGAAGGGTTGGGTCTGTTCCGGTGCACAAGGCGACGGCAGGACGCAGCGGTGTGTGACCGTCTGGCGTTGCACGTTTCGCGGCAAGGTGCGTTGGCCACAGACCGGGCCGGGCCTTGTGTGGCATCACGGCTGGAAAACGATGTTCCAACGTCAAACTGTTGTCAAAAGCCAGGGATTGCTTCAACGAGAACCACGAGTTGGGTGTTTTGAAAATGTTCGATTACCGTCTTCGATCCAGTATGTACACCGAACGAGTATCAGGGACAACATTCAAAGCGCCGTATACACAGCCGTCAAGTCACCGCCCTTCTTGCGTCTGCTCCATCCTTCCGCCCCCAATACAAGAGAAATGCGAAGTAAAACAATCCTGAAAACCGGAGGGGATATGCCTCCGGCCAGTCCGACCTTCTATCCAGGGAACACCACCGTTCCCAACAAGTGAGCGAGAGCCAGCGTGGACCTGCCTGCCGGCTACAAGCGCTCGGCAACATCCATGATGCCACGTCCGTCCCCTTGCGGCAGCTTGCTTCTTGACCAAGCCATGGTAAATGATATTGAAACGATGGACTGATTATTGCTAGGGCCTTGGATGCAAGACATGTGTAGATATGTCAAGCTTCGTAGCCATCAAGTCGTCCATTGGGCGGAATGTCAATCGTGTTGGGTTGGCCAAGACAGCGGTCAAGTGCTGCAGTCGCAAAAGTTTGAAGGAGTGTGAAAGTTGGGGTATGGGGCCGTCGAAAGTCGAACAACCCAAGTCGATGCTTCGGGCAACCGCGGCCGTGATGCCAGTCGTGAGCAAAGCGCCGTCGTATGTGGCAAAGGAAAGTCGAGAAAAGATTTAAACAAATGTCGAATCGGGTTGATATGTCCGCGTCGAGGATCAAAAACGCTGGGGAGGTAGCCCTGGTTTCGCCGAGACTTATTTGCTATCCATTAGAACGCCGGAAATGCCTGAAATGATCGAGTGGGTGGTTGTTTGATATGTCGGGAAACGGCGATGTATGTGTTGCGGGTAGGTGGCGAGGTAAGAAAATCATTCATCATGACAAAACAGTCTACAACTACGCGTTTGTAACCTGTTCAAGGAGTCAGTAAGGGGAAATATATGAACAAGAGTCCACACGGGGCCGACTTACCCGAAGGATCTTCCGCGAGTAGTCCTGGTTGTCGGCGATGCTGCCGTCGCTGAGGCGGCGCTGGTGAGCCATGCCGGGGTCCATGCGGGAGTCTGTCATGGAGACACCGCTGCTGCTGGTGGGCTTGGCACCGGAGATGAATGAGTTGACAGTTGCGTTGCGGCGGTGCTCGTCCTCGATAGCCTGGTTGCGCCTCCTCCGCCAGATGAAGAAGGCGACAGCTCCGAGGATACCGACGATAGCCACACCAGCAACGACTCCACCAACGATGCCGCCGACGCTGGGGCCTCCGTCGCTCTTGTCTTCGTCGCTGGGCGAAGTGGAGGAAGAGGCAGGCTGGCTCGATCCAGAAGTCGCAGCGGGGGTGTTGGTGTCAGCCACGGAGGAAGAGCTCGAAGAGCTCGAGTCTGCAGCCTTGTAGGGAACATTAATCTTGACACCGATGTTGAAGACCGAGTAGTACGTCGTGCCGTCGTCAGTGAAACCACCGCCTGTATGGAGGTCAGAGGTTAGTGGTCGGTTCAAAAGTCAGCGCCATGTCAGAACTCACAGGCTTCTCCGGGGTAGGCGGGGCAACCGAAGTTGCAGTCTGAGTCCTTGATAATGTCGGCCTTCGGCGGGTATTCCCAGCCGCAGTAGCACCCATCGGGGCTCAAGGCGGAGACTGTGTACTTCTTGTCCGCCTTTGCAACGCAGACACCCTTGTCATTCGGGCCCAAGTAGTGGCAAGCGCCTGTAGACAAGCCATCGATCTTGTAGAAGTCCCAATCTGCTACTTTGCTCTTGAAGCAGCCCTGACTTGCTTGGCCACCCATCCTGGCGGGTTCGATTGGAGGTTGTTTGGGGGTTTCGCTTGGGGAGGCTGCAGCCTGAGCAGCGACAGACTCCGTGGCAGCGGCGAGGGCCAGCAGGAATGACGATGTGAACTTCATGGCGGCTAGTGGCTGGCAATGCTGAAAGTCGTAGTGTCCAAGAAAGGGTCGGAAAGTATCCTGGTCTCCAGCCGAAGAGGAGACTGTCGACAGAGGCGATTCCTCGGTACGATTCTTTTCTTTGGACGCGACGGTGGTGAATGGCGGTGATCGAAAGTCGAGTAGCGGACGGGGTCGTTGCTACTGGATCGGAGCAAGGAGCGACTTGGGAAGAAGACACGACGACGCTGGACAAGAGACGGTGATAGGGAATGGCAGGATGATACTGATTCCCTTTGAAGCGAGTGGACAGGTGATTTCGAGCGAGAGAATGACTGTGGGAGGGAAAGGGAGCACGAGCGAGGGTGTGGGTGAGAGAAGTGGACTCGAACGGGACGACTGGGCTGGCTGGACTGGAGAAAGGGAACTGGGTGCTGGACATTCAGGAGGCGGGCCTTGTGAACGGACCAGCCGGGGGGCACAAGGTGGAATTGAAGGGACGGGTCCTTGTTGTGCTGGATGTGGGTTGAGCACCAGCATCCACGAGAGAAAGCGAGATTACGGCTCCACAGGACCGCGTTGGCCACTCCCCTTGGGCGTCGACCGATGAAGGTTTTCGGGCTCCCCTGGCGCAGGGCGGCGCCTTTCGCCGGCCGTTGGACGCCGAAGAAACGACTCGTTAGGCCTTAACGGCGCCCCAGGGAGTGCCTGAGCCGCGACACCCTCGAGCATTTTCTGGGATAAGAAGCCGCGACTAGAGGGGCGACGAGCCAATGGACGCATGTTGTGCCTGGAGGGTCGTGTCCGTGCTGGATATCAATTGGCTTGGAACCGCCCTTTTTGTTGCGTGAGCCGTCCTCAGGGGTCAGGCTGGGCTGGGAGCAATATGCAGATCATGCCAAGAATCGAGATGACTTGTACGAGATACTTGTCCTGGTCAAGGGAAATGCTAGGGAAGCGAAGGCCATGAGCTGGGGATTGCGAGCTGTGGCCTAACAGTTTCGCTAGCCCCGTTAGATTGGCAGAAGTACCGAGGACGCTGCTCAGTCCCACGGTGCGTTGTGCTGGAGTCGGGCTGCGTTTGAAGGCATTCCCACTTGTGCTGAGCGGCACAGCCTGCCCCGCTCCTGGTCGGGCGGCTGCTTGTGTCGGAGGAGTCGGGCGTTTTCAATAAGCATAAAAGCAAAATTTGTCCATCCCTCGAGAGGGCGAGGACTCTTTGCGGTAGAGATGTCTTCGCAGGGGCATTCGTCTCAGTAGGTATCTGCACCTTGTCGGCTGACCGAAGAAAATTCGAATCGGCAAACAGGATGAAGGGGCGGCGGGCACTCGTATCTGTCAACCAAAGTCAGGCGACATCTGATGGTGAGAGGGAGGTGTCGGGCCGTGGAAGCCCAGGTCCAGTCCAGATGACAGCCAAGCAGGAACGAGCACAAAACGGTCACGGCGCACAACTTGTGCACGATGTCCAACTGCAGCACCAATCAGCGACACATTAGCCAGCAGGGGGGGTGTCAGTGACACGAGCCCGAGACATCGACAGTGCCCAGGGTGCCGAGGCCGCCGAATTTGGACTTGAAACAGCGGCACCTGAACACGCGGCTGGCCTTGTTGCTTTGCCCTACGCGGGTACTCAATCGCAAAGTGAAATAGCGATGGCCTGAGCCATCCAAGCCGTCTTCGTTCGCGGCACAGGGCGTGTTTGGGTGTGCAACTGATGAGACTCGTAGCAAAATGATGGCGATGCCTCGCAGCCACACTGGGCCTCAGCTGCCCAAGACACGCCCTCGGTGGATATGCACGTCGTGTTGGACAACACTCCACCCCGGGATCACCGGACTCGAGACTTGGTCGCAGCTGCAAAGCCGAGAGAGAGTTGAGAGGTTACGGTGCCGATACGAGCGGCCGCGGCGGCGCATGCCGTCAAACACCGGTGTTCCGGAGCTGCCTGCTTACAGAAGTAGACAAACGAGGTGCACCAGCACTGCGTTTGGCCCGTGGCATGGGCGGCGGACTTGGAGGAATGGCGTGCCGAGCCAGGAAGAGCCCTGATCGGAGGCGCGCCTGTTCCTGAGCCAAGTCAAAAAGCCCCGTAGTGTCTGAGTCGCGTGTCGACCGTCCGGCGAGTGGGCTGTGTCGACGTGGGGTGGTGGATGGATCAAGGTCCATGGATGGATGGACGGCAGGCTCTTTGATGTTGCGGCGGAGGGCACAGCCCGCCACAACCTCGTGTCGACTGACTGTTCATGCGTGCGTCACATTCCACTGACGGGGCCCAACGCAGAAACGGCTTCGGTTGGGAGGAGAAGAATGCTGCAGTCAGCCTCGGAGGATTCGGATGGCGAGTGTGAGGTGGTTGCTCAAAGGAGTGGCGGGGGCACAAAATCGTCGATCCGCGCCAGCTTGAGGTGTTTTGGTTGATGGGGACTGGACCCAGACGGCCCAGAACAGGACGGGAGAGGTTGGACCTGAGCTAGAGCAATTGGTAGTAGCTGCCGCGGTGCGCGAGATTCTGCTATTGCTCAAGTTGCGCTTTCCACTTGGGATCGATCCAGAACTCTCCCGTCGAGCCGGAATGGTGTAATTCGGCAATGACGCGGCATCTGCGGGAGGCAGGGGCGATGGGAGAGCAATGTCTGTGCTGTGCGTGCTGCTCGTTGCTTCCTTCCCTCCTTCCGACGCGATGCGGCTCCAGCCCAGTGTAAAAGGAAGGAATGGCCAGCTGAATGGAGCTGCAAGCCCCGCGGCGCTAGGGCATTTTCTTCCCCGTCCGTCGCAGTCTAGAACACGCCGTGGGGCCCAGCCGCCAGGCACCGCTGCGTCATCCTCTGTCGATACATCTCCTCCTCCATCTCCTCGTAGCGTTAGGTGGCAGGCCAAGCTTCATTTTGTTCGGGGGCTTGATGGATCATTACACGCCTTTCAGGGGCAAGCTACGAGGCCCCGTCCGGACGCTCCTCACAGCTCAGCTCCCCGCCAACAAGGGGCCGGGTGTTTCGAGAGAAGCATCGAGTATGCACCTAAAGATTTGTCGAAGGGAGCTGCGCCATGCCCGGCTCGGCGACCTCCATGACTCTGCCGACTACTCCGGCCGTGCTATTTGTAGGCACGCATCTGCACTGCTGACTGATGCACTTGACCTGCCTGTACCATCTGTCCACGGAGGTTGTCTACTGCTGGAACGCGCGATGATGGGTGATATGGTGATGGACACGGTGGAAGGCTGTGTACATGCATGAAACCACATGCAAGCACTGCAGTCTCCCTTGCCAAGCTCTCGGCAGGCTAGGTGGCCATAGATTCACCATCTGCGAGCTGGGTTACAGCAGAGAAACACCCATAGCAATATTTTCCGACTGGAAGTCGGACGTTATCCTAATGTGTGTGGATGAGAGAATTCCCAATTGCACGGCCTTGAAGCCTGGGGCTGCTTGTATATCTAGGTCGTCCGAGATGCCCTTGCATCCTTTGGGCTTGAATATCTGAATGTCTGCCTACCAGATCGAGGAGTAGTTAGGAGATGAGTCCAACCACCTATTCTGTGGAGGATTCCCAGGGGCAGCACTATCAGGACGATGGGTAGATACCCTCTTACCTTGATTGAACAAGAGGATGACCTCTTTAGCGTTTCATCGTTCGTAGCTGACATTCGGGGCTCGTCTTGTCGTTACGTACCGCTAAAGTTTCTCATGCCTTTTCAAGCGCAATATCGTGTTGTCGTCGTGACCTTCTTGTCTTGTGATGCATTCGGCATGGGATGTCAATACTCTTACTTTGTGTCCAGGATTTCTGGGTTATCAGAATAACCATGCGACTGACTTCCGATTGATCTTGGGACGTCCTCATAGTAGGCACACATTGAGCTTTAGCCTGATCCGTGTCAACAAGCGAGTCCTGCCGTCCATCTAAGTATTGTTAGGGGTGCTGGGAGTTGAGGAGAAAAGAATGCCATCAGCCCTGCTTAGACATGCTGCTACAGCTGAGCTCTAGGTTTAACAGATGTTGGCCGCGAACTGAACTCCAGCTGCCAGCCGATGTGATCGATGATTTAGTTCAATGTCCTTGTTGCTAAACCTCGTTGCTCGGGGCATCAGCAAAGAAAGATGCAATAGGAGTTTCTCTGCTACAACAACACTCATAGAGATGGTCGTAGCCTGAGGCGTTATTACTGTCGGCATAGGATGTTAGGCTGGGAATGAATTCAGATTGGTCGGTAGTTTGTCTACGGGAGCAATTCGAATTCGAATCGAATCGACATCATCGATTGAGGTGCCTCGTGTGTTTCGTCCTCGCCTCCACTTTGCGGCCAAAGAACATGCAGCAGGTTGCCGAAGAGATTTAGGAACTGATGCTGCATTGTTTTGCTCCTGACAGTCGTTGGGAACGGAGTATCCTGGAGACGTCTGTTTCTAGAATGTTGGCTAGGGATTGAGACAAATCATCTTTCGAGCAGCCTCCACCAAAGTTGAAGTTCCAAGTCTGCTTCGGCAACGTCGCATCCCGTTCGTGACGTGCAATATCAAAGAATCTCTAATGATGCTCCTGAATTCTGACAGACTGGCGACGGCATATGCCAAAGTCATGCACCCGGTGCAGGCTTCTTGAAATGCTCTGGCCCTGTACCATGATGCTTACGATGCGTCACCGCCAGGCGAACATTGCAACAGTGATGTTTGACATGTCTTCCAAGCTTCAGGTATCTCCCATCTACAGCTACGTGGCCCTGGCGTTAACACCCGTTTCATCACCTCTACAACACAATTCACCGGCGGCCATGGTTCTTAAATCCTCAGCTTCTGGCACTACAACCCCGGTTGGACAGGGCCTAAGCACCAGGAACATGGTAATCACTGCCTCATGATACGCATCTACGAAGCCACGCACGGGCTGCGCCTTGATAGTCGATGGTGGTTGAGACAACCAGTGCCGAGGAGGTGGAATGTTGTCAGGGAGACGTCTCCAAGTCCACGAGTTGGCCCGTGCTCCGCTTGCAGCCGTCGTCGCATGTCGAATGCGAGGTTGGGCTTCCAGAGAAGTCGAGATGAACTCGGAGGGACGAGGCGAACTTTATTCGAGCCACAAAGACAGCCGACCGCGGGGTATCCATGGCAATGAGGAGAAGGGCGTTGGTGGGCGCTGGCCGTGGAGAGAACAACAGCGCCAAGGGCGGGCTTGTCCAGAGCCGTCGCAAACCACGGAAACCTTGTCACAGGGTCTCGTTGCTTGTGATGCGCTGTCTCGGAGGGGGAACAAATGGTCCACCATGACGCAGCGTCTTGTCACCGCCCGTTGATGTTTGGGAACAGCTGGCGGTCAGGCGAGAGTCTGTTCCAAATGCTTACTCGGAATACGCCAGGGTGACGCTCCTGATGAAGCAGTCATCCCGAGCTCAGATAAGAAGCGAGTGGCCGTGCCCGATGAGCAGATACATGGGTAAGATGGGCAGTTTCGACGGCCGAGTCCGAGTGGGCGCAGACGAGATGAGGTGTTGGGTTTGAGGCGGTCGTCGTCGGGGAATGAATGGATCTGTAGGAAGCTTCCTCGAGCATGTTGTACGCGCACGCATCAAAGTAAATCGAGGTATTGGACAGAAGGAGATGACGGGAAAATTTAGGTGGTACGTCGACGCTTTTCTTGGTGGAAACCCCAAAGGCCGGAAATCGCCTAGCGCCATGACCTCCCGTCGCCGTGACAGGCGATTGTGCAGTGGTGTCCGCCGGGGTGAGCTTTCCGTCACCCGCTCAGATTTGTTGCCATGGCGACCGCCCGATCAAAGTCAACACCCGACCAACTCGATGACCATCTCTCCATCTCCTCGAGGCCACCCACTTGGCAACCGAGCTGGACCATTACTATTACATCGAGCCTTTACCCACCCGAGACGACTCGTCTTGCGAAAGTGGAATCTTGACCTTCCATCTCAATCAAAGTCGTCCTTCCCCAGGCCGCTACTACTGCAGGACAACCTTTATCTATCCACATCGCATCCATCTACAAACACATCATCATCTGCCATCAGGCTCGAAGACAGTATACACCAGAGGCTTTGCCTTTGCCCAAGTAGAGCTTGAGCGCCCCCTCAAAACCATCGGCCTAGAGAGGCCTTCCTTCCTCATATCGAAGTTGAGCTGTAGAGCCAACCTCGACTGAGCACAACTACATCTCCCCGTTTTCTGCCCGGCAGCCCTGCTTGCGCTGCGTGAGGTACGTTGTCTTTTGCCTTCCTCTCTCTCCAGCAGACACTGACATGGCCACTTCCCAGTTTCGGACCAAAGGTTCCCATAGACAAAACCGACCTACGACAAATCCCTCCGGACTCGACCTTGCGACACCATGCTGTCCAATAACCCTACACGAGATCTTCAGGCTCGTCAAAGAGCGAATCACCGACGGCAAACTTCGACCCCGTCCGCCTTTGAAGCCACCAAGATCCCTGCCATGCCCAACATCCAACAACGCCAGAGAGCCCTCGGCCACCGCCGAGGACTCAGCTTGGATACGAGACGTCAGATCCAGATGTCTCCTGCGGCAACTCCGACACGGCAGGACTTTGCACAGGTAAGCAACGATACTAACACAGGACTAGCAACAATTCCGCAGCATGTACTGCGAGAAGCGCAGCAGCAACGCGTTCAAGCACGCCCGGGCCCCCTCCAGCAGAACAATAACCAACACCACCTTCACCATCAACAACAGCAACACCACTTCCTTCAACAGAACTTCATGTCGGCCAACGACCACGAGAACTACATCATGTCGCCTCATGGCACACCGCAGCACCAGCGCTTCGGCGTCTCGTGCTACGACGCCTCCCCCGTGTCCTTCGACCCCTACGGCGGAGCCATGAACCTCATGGTCTCCGGCACAAAGGACAACACTGCCTTTGGCGGTGCCATGATGGCCGACAAGGATTTTGAGCTCTTCGCCGCCGACTCCCCCATGTCGACGCCCACCTTCATGAACTTCAACGAGAGCCCGAGCGTCCCTCAGGGCTGGCACTCTGAGGGAGAGTCTGGTCACTCCCGGCGCTCCTCTCGCAGAATTAGCAACGGCATCATGGACCGTGTGGCCAAGTTTGAGACTCTTGGCATGGACCAGGCTCAACGGCCATCCACGCCTGACCACCAAAATGAAAATGGTAAGTCTCCATCTTTGTCAGGCTTTCGCCAGATAGATACTAACATTGAAAAGGCTACTTTCCTCCCACTCCTCTCGAGACACCGCACGATCGCGTCAAGCATGAGCCGGTGTCTCGGCCCAACAGGTTCGCCGAGGGCTACGATGAGTCCATGGAGGAAACCCTTAAGCCCGTTCGCAACAAGTCAGCTCAGAGGACGCAGAACATCTTCGAGGAGATGAGGCGCCGTGCAGAGGAGGGCACCACTCAGACGCCCCCTCTGACAACCACCATCCCGGACGCCCAGGTCTTCGAAGGCCAAATGCCGACTGCGGACTTCCTGAACATGAACAACTTCAACTCGGAGTTCCTCAAGATCCACGACGGTTTCGACGATGTCTCCGATGACATGCTCGCCACTCAAGACATGTCCCAGCCCCAGACACCCCACCTCGGCTTCCCGGTCTCGGGCCCTTTCGACATCAAGCCCGAGTATGTTCCTATCACCTCGAGCGCCACCGGATCTCCCGCTTCCACCGCACACTCCCAGGGCGGTGCCTCGTCGCCTCACCGGGGATCCTCTCACCGGAGGACCGAGTCTCTCGCCAGCATCGCCAGCGCGGCCAGCATTGCGGACATCAACATCGAGGAGACCAAGACAGACACCGGTATCACGATTGACGATATCTCAACCTACATTCACGGCCCAGACGCCGAGAACAAGTGGACCTGTCTTTTCGATGACTGCGGCAAGAAGTTCGGCCGCAAGGAGAACATCAAGTCGCACGTCCAGACTCATCTCAACGACCGTCAATACCAGTGCCCCTCCTGCCACAAGTGCTTCGTCCGCCAGCACGACCTGAAGCGCCATGCCAAGATCCACACCGGAATCAAGCCGTACCCCTGCGAATGTGGCAATAGCTTCGCCCGTCACGACGCCCTGACACGTCACCGCCAGCGTGGCATGTGTATTGGTGCCTTTGACGGCATCGTCAAGAAGGTCGTCAAGCGCGGAAGGCCCCGCAAGCACCGCCCCGAGATGGACGACCGCCTCGACAAGTCCACCAGGACGAGGGTCAAGAACAGCGGCAGCAAGTCTCCCATGGGCGCCGAGAGCTCAGCTTCGTCACAGTCTTGCTACTCCGACGCCTCTGGTGCCAACTCCCCAGAACACGACTTCAACAGCGGCTTCAATTCATCCATGGGCATGGATCTCGGCAAGCAGAACATGCACTCTTCCAGCGCCCCTATGCCTTCCATGTCCTCCGCCCCGATGCCGTGCCTCGCCCCGGCCCCGCCCCCCACCGCTTCGATCGAAGTCCCTCAGCACGACTTTGCCCCTGCCGCCTCGCCCTCCGACATGGCTAGCCAGCACTCGGTCAACGCTTCGCCCTACGTGTCTCCGGAAGAGATCATGGACCTGCCTTCCTCTCTTCCCCACGCGTCCCAAGCCACCGTCGGTTCCCCCTCCAAGAGCATTGGCAGCCAGTACAACACGCCGCCAGAGCTGTCCCAGTCTTCCTCCCCACCTCCCACCACCCGCTACTTCGACACTGCTGCCGACCCTGCCAATACCAGCCTCTCCAGCCTGGGCCTCAGCGTCGGCGATGACGACGAGGAGCTGCTCATGAAGGCCTTCACAAATGATGAGGTTGTGGTCGGCGGTCTTGGTGGCTTTGACCGCGACTCGAGCATGCTCGTCATGAGCAAGTTTGACGAGTTTGACGACGTCGACATGTTCACCAACGACGATGTCTTCTTCGGCACGTCGTGACCCCTTGCGAACATTCGACTATTGTTTCCGGCGTCACTCCAATCAGGAAGGGGTGGTAAAAAGGGTGGGTAATCTCTGGCGTTTGGTGTCCTTGTTTCAATCGACAATCTACTCCGGCTTGCACCTTGGTGCGTCGTCAAGTCGAGTAGCTGGCTCCCTACAGGGCCGTGTACTTAACGACAATCACCATGATCCTTGTGGGCGATGGGGCCTGGTTCTGGCCCCGTCCCGTCATTTTTGCCTTTGGCGCTGGGTTCGGCTCCTCCCTTTGGCAGACAAGCATGTACGACTACTGTTGCTCCGCGACTTGACATTTTTCTACCGGATCAACGGGATACGGCACGGGCCTAATACAAGGAGACGGCGAACAGGAAAAATCTGGGATTGGGATATGGGCGCTTGGTTTTTTAGGATTATGGCCTCGGTTGGGAGGAGGAAAGGGGAGGAGGGAGGTAATGGGTCTGGGTGACCGAGGGCCATTTGCGCCCCTCGAGCACCTGAATCTGTTCCCGATGTGCCAAGAGTAGAGACCGAGTGCCGAGCTGAATTGACTTGTTCGAACGGAATCAATGTTATGTGTGATGTAGCATGTCCCGGATGTTGGTGTGTCAAGGCCATCCCTTGACCTGCAAGAGGTCGGTATGACATTGGACTTGTTTTTGACTGAACATAGACTGGCTTTTTTGGTATGTGACCAATGTATATGTTGGTCGCTTGCTGTTGAAGCTTGCATGGGTCTTTTCGCCACCCATGATACTCTAGACTACCTGGAAGAACCAAGGCTGATGTGGCACGACATCTGTAGCTTCGAAAAAAGAACCTGTCCAACGCCAGACCTTAGCAGAATGAGGTGACGTGTGAATGAATGGGGGCCTCCAAGTGCACGTTTGTTCTTGATGGGCAACAAGTACCCTCCATGTCGAACACCGGAGATTTCGAGAGAAGAAGTCATTTCACTACGGCCTCATGCGAATTGCAGAAGCAGGCCACACCATGAAGACGCATAGAATGAACGATGAAGGTGATACGTCAGGAGCCTGCTGACACAGGGACAACGTAGGGGGTTTAGAAAAAGGACTACTGAATCGAACATCTACACTCATCAACATCAGCAGTAGTCGTTGAGAGCACCATTACACCAACAAGTGGACCTCGGACTCGCATGAGACACCGAATGCCCAAGGGCACTATCAGTTAGATTATAATTTGTTTATCACAATTTGACAGAATCGAAATACACAGCCCCCACCTCCGCCACAGCGTGGCTCTGGGTACATGGATATTTGATCCGAGGTGTACCGTGCAGAGAGCCGCCGCATCATGGAATGGTATCGCCGAATCAAACAATCTTGTCGGTCCTCTTGGTCTCCCAATTCATAAGCGTGTTCAAGCCCCAGCGCGGACCGCAATACGCGGTTCCCTCGGCAGAAGCCCTCCAGCTGTTGCCATACTTGACTTGCCTGTTCAGGCCAACACCGGTCACTGACCAGAGATCTCCAGTTCCGACCCGGGCCTCAATGTCGCCGACCTTCTTCCAGCTCACACGAGCGTTGGCGCCGCTGTTGGAGCCACCGATCGCGAGGTCCGTCATAGTCTTGCCCTTCGCGCCGGACAACTTGAAGAAACCATGCGCGGTTCCAGCCCAGGCTTCGATTGCGTAGAAACCGCCTGTGAAGGCTGAATTAGGACGAGTCAAGATGTTGTTAGGGTCCGAATTAAAGCCCTGGCAAAGCTTTTGGAACTGTGCGCCCTGGTTGTAGTAGGCTCCCTCGTTGATTCGTGACTTTTGACGCTTGTCCAGCTCAGACGTTGCCTCGTCCGAATCATCGCCAGCATCTGGAGCATCGCCCTCCTCGAAGCTGTTGTCGACCCAGATGGTGATATCGTCGCCGCTCCTACGGCGGATCACTGAGTGAGGGAACACTAGAGTTGAGAGGCATACTTAGATACAATCCGAACAACATTGTGGGCGGCGCGGACTAATTCTCGTTGGCGTCGATACCATGGCTGGCAGCATGCTCCAGGTCCCGTGCGCTGAGAACCGCCTTGCGCTCGAGGGCGAATATTTCGATGATGTCTCTTTCGTTGAACTCGAAGGGGTCCTTCGTAATGGCCGTGGGAAGGGCCATGGCCGCGGCGGCAAAGCCAAGTACGATGGTGGGCAGACGCATGTTGACGATGGGAGGAAAGTTGACGCTGGGAGAAAGATCGAGGTTGCTTGATACTGTGGCCTGAACAGGAGAAGCAAAGGAAGATGGCTCTCCGAAAAGGTTGTCTTTTATAGACGACCGATCCAGTTTCGGTGCTCTCCTCTGTCACAGGCCGAAAGACAAGAGGCGGCCCGTACCCCCCCTCAGACCTACCTCGTTAATTCCGCCAAGTTGCAAACCCAACCGCATCCATGATGCTTGTCAGGCGGTTGGCAGTTGGTGACCTCGAAGGCCATGATGCCCGTGCTTGATCTGCATTTACCCACCTGTATGGGCCCTGTAGATCAGCCGTAACTCGTCCGTTATGTGCCAAGTGTCCAAGTACTTTGGGCCATTATACCCATTGGTCATGCTCCTTGTCCACCACTTGGCACCTACCAGCCTATATATGAATTTGCGGCTCCATTTCAGGTCGTGCATGACTGTTGGCCCGTTGGACCGACCGAGTAGGAAGGAGGACGAGTCAGAGGACCACCGGTGAGCGTCGCCAGAAGGACTCATGGGCCAGATGGAACGGCAGACGGAACGATCGGACATTGAATCCGGCCGCCCAGACATCATTTGATGGGGTGTATTCAAGCATTGAGCGAGGTGGCAACCGTGACCCTGGAGTGGCTGGTCTTGTCGAGAAGACACACAAGGTGGATGATTTTTTCTCTAGGTTGAATACGAGTAACAGTTGACAGCTTGGAAGCGCCGCCAAGAAAGGGGAAGTTAATTTTCGTTCTGCACCCTGAACTCGGAGGGGTTCCCATTCGCTGCCTCACCGCCGAGGGCGGCTCGATCCGCACCATCGGGGCCGTACGGATGCCGGAGCCGGGCTTCAAGTCCCAACCGCCATCCATACACCGCCAACTGTCAACCGCCCCCATCATCAGCGGCTACCGAGGCAGCCGCTGTCGTTCGACGATGGAATCTCACAGCGTCCCGCGGAATTCGCTTCCACCCACAGAGCGGGATGCGGACAAACACGGATTACCGCTCGGCTGTCTAACCTATCGCTTTTGGGCACGGTGGCCTCGGCCAGTTCCATCCCCCTGTATCCAGGCCCAACCACTCGGCCAAATGCCTGATCCTGCACAGCCCATCCTGCTCACAGCCAAGCGGAGTAAGGCAGCACCATCTCTTCAATGTCCACGCAAAGATGCTCGTCCTCGAGCGCCAGTCTCCCCAATCACTAAACAGCCAGCTTCTTCACCTGCGCCTCCAGCTTCTTCGCCCTCTTCTGGGCGTCTCGCTGCGCCTTGGCCATGTTAACCTTCCGCTGCTCCTGGACGGCGTCGTCGGTGAAGTCAGGCATAGACGAGTCCTGTCCCTTGTCCTGCTCGGGGTCGAGGTTCTCCAGCAGCTCCAAGTCGACGTGAAAGTGGTTCTCCTCGGCGATGCTCATGTAGCGCCAAGCCAGCCAGATGATACGCCGGGGGTCCGACGACTCGACACCGGCTTTGGACCGGCGCTGCGAGTTGAACTTGTTCTTCCAGAACCTCCACCTCTCGTGATGGATGCCGGGCTTTCCTGGGTAGCCGGGTCCGCAGAAGATCTTGTGCTGGATGCACGAGGACTTGCTGGTGAGGCTGACGCCCTCGATGCCCAGGTGGCTGTGGACGTGTGTCGCGCAGAGGCAGATGAACCGGGCGGCGGCGATGAGCTCCTAGTCTTCGGCTCGCTCCTGCTCAATCGTCTGCTTCATGACAAACACGGCAATGTTGGGCTCGTCGAGAGCTCCTGTCTGGACGAGGATGCCCAGGAAGGCGATGAAGCTGAGGTATGCGTGCTTCGACTTGGCTGTGCCCTGATAGCGAGCTTCGCGGCGGTAGTCTAGAACCTGATCAGCAACATATCGGGAGGTAGTCAAGTCTGGGCCGATATACCCATCGAAACCATGTACAGAGAATGCGAAATGTCCTGAAAAGGCGTAAGACTGTCGACGGCCTGGCGTACTCAAGTCAGCATGGGCGGTGGTGATCTGAGGGACAATCTGACTGACTGTGTCAACAGGGAAGTGGACGTGCCAGGCTCGCTGAACATCTCGGAGCAGCCTGGCCAGAATATGAAGCACGGGCTGATCATTGACCAGCTGAGGGTTGGCCGCCATGTGCGCGAGCAGCTTGAGGAACCGTTCGAGGCTTGTCTTGCCCGGCATCGCCAGCAAGATGTCGTGGGCCGCAGGCAGAGTCTCGTAAGGCTCCACCTCCATCATTCGATGAATGATACCGATCGCCTTGTCGAGAAATGCGACCTCCTGCGGCGGCATTTCATCGCCGAACCTCTTAATGAGTCGATGGGCCTTCCACATCTGCATAGGCCAGGTCAAAGGCTCGGGTGCCATTTCGATGGGTTCGGTGGTGGCCGAAGCTATGGCTTTGTCGACTGCCTCAGCTGCGGTAACAGTCTCGACTGTCTCGACCACTTCGTGTGCTTCAGGTGCCTGGGGTGCCTGAGGGGCTTCGAATGCTGCCGGTGGATCAGGCGCTTTGAGTGCATCGAGAGGTTCGGATGCTTCGAACGCAACCGGTGCAGTTGGCGCAAACGCGACCACTGGTTCTTCGAAGACTTCGGGTGTCATCTCAGGGGTCTGAGGAGCCATCTGAACCTGCTTCTTCCGCGAACGTGTCGTCCTGGAGCTTGTGTTGCCACGCGTACCGGATGGTTTTATGCGCTTTGTGACTCGGCGGGCAGACTCGGCCTCGTAAGGCGCGTCCATCTCGTCGTCCTGCGCAGCGGGGCGCTTCCCTAATTCTGCGTCAGTTTCAGTAAAATAAGAGGTTTAAATCGACGTACTCGGGCGTTTGGTTTTCGAGGGCATTGCGGATGAGGATCGGGGTGTTGCGGGGGGAGGGTTGGTGAGAGTTGGAAGGGTGCAAAAAGAGGAGGGAGAGGTGAGCGCCAAAAAGTTGGTGGGTGTTGTTGCTGTTGTTTTTCAGGAAGAAGAGGGTTGAAAGGCCCGGGCAGCTGCTAGAGAAATCCGCAACTGTGTTTTGGTGTTCATGCCTGGCGGATTCGGTTGTTACCTGGGTGGACTCGGATGGTGTTCAAAGTGGCAGGCAGGCTGATGGACCCGAGAGACTCGGAGTGAATGCAGTGCTCAGGCTGCCCAGGTCGTTGCCCGTTTCCTTTCAACACACACGCCTAAGCTTAGAGATGCTGGGGGACTGTCTCTGGGAGTTTTCCAGTCCGACCAAGTTGTGGCGGGTACCACAACCACCTGCAGGTGCACCCACCGACTCCGAATCGCCATGGAGTTGGTCAACATTTTTATTCCATAAATGCAGTGTATCTTTCAATAATTTGGTCCCTTCAGACTGCAGGTTGAATTGTAGTCAAGGGTTGATCGCCCTGAAGCATCAAATCCCTTGTTCGTTTGTCCGTAGCAACACAGTCACCCAAAACCAAAGCACGAAGAGGCAAATGCCGTGTATGTATTTCGGTTGTCGAAATCGACGAAAGAATTATGTACTCGGGTAAAAGAAACCCCCATCCACAATGCAACAACGACTGTGGCTTTTCCCCAGAAGACGCCTTTTCCCGCTTGCGCCCCCGGTCCTACACTCTGACCCAGCACCATCACATCAGGC
This sequence comes from Plectosphaerella plurivora, assembly GCA_020726575.1. Lineage (NCBI taxonomy): Eukaryota > Fungi > Ascomycota > Sordariomycetes > Glomerellales > Plectosphaerellaceae > Plectosphaerella > Plectosphaerella plurivora. The sequence continues at coordinate 451,801 of JAGSXJ010000012.1, read as the reverse complement.
GAGCATCTTACAGCTTCTGGCCGGCAGCGGAGGGGATGGTCTTGGCGATGTTGCCAGAGCCGAGGAGGGTGACCTTGTAGGGGAGCGAGGCGGTGGTCAGGGTACCCTTGGGGGCGGTGATGACGGCGCCGCCGAGCGAAACGTCCTCGGAGACGGCGTAGCCGGTCTGCTTGGAGTCGGCGAAGAAGATGGCGGGCTTGCCGGACGAGCCGATGAGAGCGGAGGAGCGGACGAGGACCTGGGCGCCCATGCGGGTGTTGACGGCGTTCAGGCCAACGTTCTCCCAGAGGGTGTTGACGATATCGACGGTGCCGAAGCGGACAAGGGGCTGGCGAGAGTTGACGTTCTTGAAGTGGTTGTTGGCGTAGGTGACGTGGAGCTTGCCAGTGTCCTCGCCGGCGTTGTTGTCGGAGTGGCCGATCAGGGAGCCCTTCCACTGTGTGTTTGTTAGCATCGTGATGTTGCAGCTTGGTATGGGAAGTGTGCTTACGTGGTCGTGGAAGAAGGTGTTGGAGACGGTGACAAAGTCAGCGCCGTGGGAGATGTCGAGGAGACCGTCGAGGTCATCCTTGCCGGCGGAGAGGTCGCCGGACAGATCGCAGTGGTCGACCCAGACGTTGATGGACTCATCAATGCTGATGGCATCGCCGTTCTTGGCGAGGACCTGGCCGATCTTCAGGTTGCGGATGATGATGTTAGACACGCGGCGGACCTGCAGGCCGACACCGGTGATGGCTGTGGGCAAGTGTGTTAGTGGAAGTGTTGCTTGGGATTCAGTCAGGAGAGGACGTACAGCTGCCCTTGGCACCGATGATGGTCTTGTCGTTGGTTCCAACGCGGACCTTGGCATCGCCGGTGATCTTGCCGTCGATGATGACGACGAGGGGCTCCTTGCGCTTGAGGGCAGTCTCGAGCTCAGCAACGGTCTTGACGGTGACCGAGGCACCGCCGGCGCCACCCTTGGTGCCGCCGTTCTGTGTGCAGTATCCAACGGTGCAAGACTCGCTGGCCTGGCGCTTGATGATCTCGTGGGCCTGCTCAACGGGAGCGGCGACGACCAGGGTGGCCAGGACGGAGGTGAGGACGGCAGAAAGTCTCATTTTGACGGTTGGGATACGGGTTTCGGGTGGGTTGAGTAGAAATTCTTTGGAAGGAGAGGGTAATGAATGTGTGATTGCTGAAAAGGAGGTGGACCAGCCGAAGTGTTGAGAAGAGGTAAGTGGTGGAAAGGTAATGTTCGTCGTGAAGAAGTGATGACTTGGGAATAGAACTGAGAAGATGGGATGAGGCCCGGGTCTTTATATACAAAGAAGGCAGCTCTGGAGGTCTCTCCCCCCTTTCTGGACTGGGGCCAGGCCAAGCCGTTGCATGTTCCTCCACCCCCCTCCCCGTCTGATGAGGCCATCAAGGGCCAGGACGGGGCAGCCTTGCCTCATTGGGCTTGTCTGTGGATCGCGTCAGTTAAGATACGAGCCCGGTAAAGAGAGTGCGATCCATGAGCTTGAATGCCATAAAGCCAAAGCTTGTGTAAGCTTGTCTGGATTTGGGTGTAAACATGGCTCGAGGCCGGGCCCCGTCCGGGCCCCTGGCATCCACCCCCTCCCCCCCAGGCCCCAAGGCCAGGAGTCCGCTCCGAGGGGGATGGCCAACGACGGAACCCGCCCATTGGAGCGTCTGAGCCGGGCCACCCTGGACGGTTGGTGGAAAATCCCTGCAAGACGGACTTTGGATGTCGGTGGCGGAGGAGTTGTGGAATATCTCTTGTTTGAAGTAGAGGGCGCTGAAGGCAGTGGGCTTTGACAAGTTGAGATGAGCAGGGCCGGTAAGATCCGAGCTAGTACTCGATCGCCAGGGGTTCCCGTTGCTTTGCTTCCCCCAATGATCTCGTCCCATTGCTACCATCCGTCCCAAGTGCATCGCCCTTCCCGCGCCGGGAACGACATGGGATGGTGTCATGGAAGATTTCAGGCCGACGGCAGTGCAGTCCCCGTCCATCCAGATCCTCCAGTCATGACGGACAGGGCGTGCTCCGTGCCCGGGCGATCCTGACTCGAAAATTTCAGGTCATGCTTGATGTAGAATGCATCTGCTGTTGCAGCGGTTGCGGTGACGTGATGGGGCCAGCCGCCTTGATGGGGTAGACGCCTGCAGATCACGAGGGCGGTAAGAAAGACAGTGATGATCATCGTGGAAGGATTCTTTCCACCAACTGGGACGTTTCTTGATGCCGTGCGCGGAGCCGCCGTGGCTCGGAAAAGCTGCCGAGGGCGACGGGTACCTGATCCCATGATGATCTGGCGCTGGCGGGGTGCATACGAGCCGCGTGTCCCCCGTGTTTCTTGCCTGCCTAATGGAGTAGGTGCTGTAAGATCCCGAGTCGGGATTTGGAGAGTGCCTTGCTCGGGTCGAGGCGAGGCCATCTCCAGATGCCGGTGTAGCTAGATGAGGGTGAGGCCCCCTGGCCGGAGAAAACGCGCAAAAGCACTATTTCTGTGCTCCTCAGCTGACCGCCACAAGCACCTCAGGTTTGAGCAATAGCAAAGGCAGCCCTCTCGAAAATGGAGACAAACGGGCCACCCCTTAATATTTGGCCCCCAGTGGCCCAGCGATGGCAGTCGAGGGATGAGACGTGAGGAAATGAGGTGTTCGGGGTGGGCCGGCCTATTCTCGTTAGTCTGTCAGCGAATCGAGCTGGGATGGCATGCTCGTCAGTGGAGACGGAAAGCTGGGGGAGCACATGGATTCCCCCGCAAGAACCAGGGCTTCAGGAAGCTTGGGATGTGCCAGTGCGTGCAGTCAGTCACTGGAGTGCAGTGGAGGGAGTGCAGTCGGGCGGGACGGCTGCAAGCTGCCGGCACTGAAGCGTGCCGAAGGAAGAAGGATCCACGAATCAGCTCAAGTCTGGGGAAATCGAAGCGGCAGCCGGATGCCTCATGCCCGTCGCCCAAAATGGAACCTTGTGATCAACTCGTTTAGTCAGGTTTTGAACGACGTGTGGCTGTCAATTGGAAGTCGACTCGCCGTCTCGCGTCTCGGCCTCGCGGTGGCAGGTTGATTGCGCCGCGCGACACGGTGAGATTAACCTTGGTTTCGGGAGCCCGAGCATCCCTGTCAAGCGCAGAGAAGGTTGTTTATCGGACCCAGTTTTTACGAAACCCAAGGGGTCCAGAACGGACCCGTTCGCAGTGCTTCCATCATCCACTCAACCCGCCCACGACATCCGACCAAGCCCAGTCCTGGACACCTAGTGCTGGGATCACCGGGGGCACGAGGCCAAAACGTGCTCGCTAATTTCAGCCCGAAAATGTTTCTCAGGGCTTAACTCTGGATTTTGCTTCGATGTTGCCACGGGACCGCCTGCTGGCAATTTGCCGTCATCTGCACCGTAATGGCGCAACTATTATCATCCATGAAGGGAGGCTTCCTGCCAACGCAGCACCGACGGATGTAGAAACATCATCAACTCCGAGTCCGTTCTGACAAGCCCAGCAGTCCACTCCCTGCCCCTGTTCACCACAGAACTCGGTCTCGGCTCCGAGATAGCCCGAAGACCTTTGCCCCCACCAAATGTGTTCAAGTCCCTGAATTTCCTAGGCACCAGCATTTGTTGAGTACGACAGTTCTTGTCAGTTTTGGCCCCGGGCTGAGAGGACTCCCATCGAGGACGTGACATCGATGGTCACGAATTGCACAATGCTGGAGGGCTGCTACAAAGACGCGACCACGACTGGTGACTGGAGTTTCTGCGGTCATATCAAGCCAGATGATGTGATCAGATCGACACATGTCGCCAGGGGCAAGTCCAGTCGCCATGTGCAGTTCTGGGAGGTCCACCAAGGAGCACTTCAGGGACAGTGCGAAGTTTGTGGCCATCCTCAGGGGTTGGTTGGATAAAGTGTCACCTACTTCAGCTCCGGCCAACTTCTCTCCACGAATGATACTCAAGCTGCCAGTCCAGTCCTTTCGAAACCTTCGAGTTCGGCGCTTCTCTTTTCTCAGACGCCACCTGCCTGCCGTCTGATTGACTCGCCATCTGCCATATTCGTCCTCACCGGTCGGCATCCCCCGCCTGCTCGAAAGCTCCACTCCCTGGACCAGGTATGCGCGTCTCTAATTACGAGCGTCTAGAAAGATGTCTGTGGCCTGATCCGGTCATTCCGATAATGTGGGAGCACCATGGATGCGCCGGCACATGGACAATGTCGACAACAAGAGGTTGGATTGGAGAGAAAGGGGGGCGAGCCGGCGGAGAAGAGAAGAGCTGCCTTTTGAATTTGAATGATTTAGAGGGCGTAGCCGTGTCATTGATACCACATATGCCTTCCAGACCAGCGTGCCAAATCGAATGGCTGACAGCCAGTTCTCATAGAGGGATCAGGCTTCGCCCTTCGCGGTGCGAAGGAACAGGGACGACTTCTTCCTTGACACAGCCATATATTCAAAGACAAAGGCGTTTCCATTCCTCCCTACGTGACATGGTGTCAATCCGACTTCGATGATGAGGCAGGCTTCGCTGCATGTATGTGATCATGCACTGATGGGGTACACGATCCCCATCCCTACGTACTAGGTACCTGCCGATTCTCTTGAACACCTTTCTCATGCCCTGAGTATTTGTCGACAAAACATGTTTTAAGAAGCAACTTTTAGAAGTGAGAGCCAACGGACAAGTCACCGTGTGTAACATTGGCCGCTCTATGCCCTAAGAGCTGGCGGCAGCGGCGCACGCGCAAATCCACACACTTGAGGCCGGAATCAATACCGCGTGGTGAGGCCAGCGTGGGCGCCCAAGTATTCGCCTTGCAGCCTAATCTCACAAAGCTGCCTCGCTGCCTGCTCGGAGAAGCGGTCCGCCCGGCTGGGCAGCCAGGAATACCAAGGTAGGCAAGCACTCATGGCCAGACTCTAGGGCTGGTCCCTAGAACCCACACTCACCCTCCAGATGTTTAATACCTGCCAACAGCGAACATGAAAAGTGATCACGGCTGTGCACTTTAGGTATCCCCCGGTCGACTTGCCCCTACCCAACTGCGTCGATCATATTCCCCCCTTTGCATCGCCGGCCGAAACGGTGCGAAGTTGTACCCGAGCAGCAACTCACAGATGATCATGGCACGCCATCATGGAGGGAACCCCGATAGAGAAGCTCTCCGGGAACTGGGCATAGTCTGCAGAATCGGCGAGAGACTGTACATCGTCGAGGCGAAGAACACCCGAACGGGCGACCAGCACCAGCTGGCCAACAACGCCCGTCTCGCGGAGCAACTCGGCTGGGGCGTCATGTACGCGTTGAGAAACACAAAGAATGCATAGGGCGAGTCGCTGCGTGCGAAATGGGCGGCGCTTCTCCGACGCAAGGAACCTGCCACCGCTGGAGATTGTCTGGTTTACAGGCAAGGTGGGGGATATTTTTGTTGACGGTAGGCCGTCTGAGATGCGGCACATTAACACGAACCGGTAGTCATTCTGACACATTGACCTGGAGGTTTTATGTAGGAAGACTGTGTCCTTCCACGAGGTGGAAGAATATGATGGGGCGCTCGCAGACCAGAAGAAGAAGGCGGGCAATCACAGGTGAGTACTGTGATGAAGCGGATCGTCGACGGCCGGAGGAAACTGGACGAGTGATAATTTCACCGGTTACATAGTCACGGCTACATGGGCTGTTGCCGCTTTCAAGAGGCAGTACTGAATCGTACGTAAACAGTACGTGTCACCAATGCTGTGGTGTAGTGGGAGCTGGCGTCAGCGGATGTCCTCAAGACCAACGAGAACAGGATACCCATGAGTGCCTCGTTTCTCTTCAACATCGCAGCCGATAGATTGTACAGCGTACGTCTTGATTCTGACGTTCGTGGCGGAAAAATCGGGTTGGTGGCGGTATCGTCAAACTCATGGAACACTTTGACGCCACCGCCCGGCGAACGTACCTTACAAAAAGAAGAAAGGCCCCGAGAAATTGAACGAACAGCAACTCAAGTCCAATCCATCAAATTGACTTGTACACTATACATCATGTTTCTAAATCACCTATACATCCTTCTTGCAAGCTTTGTACGATATTGCCGACGGCTCATGGGCCACGTCGACACACCCCAGCAACAACCCCTAGATGTTTCGGACGGCGTCGACATCACTCAACCATGCCGACTCCTTGAACTCCCTGTCGAGCTCATAACCTTCATTACCGATCATCTCACCCTCTACGATAAATTCATCTTATCCCGAACTTGTCCGGGTCTCCGAAGAGTTGTTGGAGGCGACTGGTGTTCTATCCTGGCCCAGGCCGAAAAGCAAGATCCCTCTGCTCATTTGGGATTCCTGCACAGACTGGCCGACAACTCACCCAACTTGTGGAAATGCGTCAGCTGTAATGGCGTGTCTACCATGAGGGAACCCGACACACCGGCAACTCGCATGAGGGACAGGCCTCTACCTGGCTGCCGCCACTTGGGCCGTTGCCGCCACGCAGCATCGGTGCGTTTTGAAGGCTATTACCTCCAGCAGAAACACGTGCAGATGGCAGTCAAATTGCATCATCTTTCTCGTCTTTCTGTTCTCAGCCGCCACCACCAAAGACATCTCGAAAAGCTCCTGGACTCATATCACTCCACGGACCTGCGTTTCGCATTCGACCGATATTACAAATGTCAACCAAAAATTATCGACGGCAACTTTTACATCAAATATACTGCGAGTTACACAGTTTGGTGGAGACCTAGACGCAAAAGTGTCGAGTCCCGACGGAGCCAGCTGCTTGATCAATTCAGCGCATCAGATTACGGGTTCAAAATTTGTCCACACCTCGACGTGGTTTTGGGTCTCACCAGCTCAATCAACCACAAAAGATTTTTGAGAGATAGCTTCGAGCGCAATTACAACACGGTGTTGGAACAGGCTCTCCGTCAAGTCCTCACCAGCAAGGACGCTCAATGCGTCGAGATTTCATGCCGGGATTGCGCCACGGATTGTGAGATCAGCACCTCGGATGATCCCATTCGCCCACTCATGATCCAATTTTGGAAGAACTTTGGGAGCGGGGAGTCAATGGATGATGTGCTCTGGCACTCACAGACATATTCTCCTTATCATCATGTCAACCATGTTCCAGGGAGTGTTCGGGAGGCGTGGGAAAGTGGCAGCTCGGTGGGGGCGGCGGTTGAGCCTCAACTCCAAAATTAGACCAGAACACGGGCAGGTAAATGAAAAGAAAACCCTCAAACCTCTTGTGAAATCGATAAGCGTCCAAAGATAGTGCAATTGCAATCCCGACATGACGTGTCCAGGAAGCAGCGGCACCACATGAGGTCTCAATGGGAAGGGGCGAAAGCTTGGCCTGCCATAAAGTTCAGATCGCCGATAAGCGACGCATCAGCATCGACAGGACTCAAGGACGGCATTGTAAACCGGAGCCCAGAAATCGGGGAAATCCTCATCCCACAGCGCAGAGGAACACGTCCTTCCGGATAGTTCATCGCCGTTCACAAAGGGATCGGACATGGCCAGGGTCCAGATGGGATCGTCCGCCTTTCATCTGCTCCCAGCCTTCCATGGACCAGATCTCCCGAAATGTGATCGATGTGATCTCACCTCGCGCCCCTGACAGATTTCGGACTTCACCTATATGCTGTCACCCTGCTGCATCACAGCCGGATTCACGCCCGATGCGGGGGTTGTCCTACTCTAGAGTGCGTGTTTCGTGAATATGGCCATCTTGTCACTGCCGGAGCTGCTCCGATGGGTCGATTAATGGATTCGCTTCTGTCTGGAAGGGATGGCTGGCGGAGAGAAACCTCCCAAAATGCCAGGACGATCGGCGTGGACATGGCTGGAAGCAGAATGGCATTCAAAAGTTGATGGGAATCTGTCGCGGAAGGGAGATGTGCCGCGCCGTCGCCACAGTCTTCCACCCGCGTCGACGCACGAATGAAACGGCTTGACGGAGATGTGACGAAGGGATGTTGTCATCCCAAGCCTCCCGCATTGTCCGTGGTCCCAACGCTCCGGGAGAGCATCGTGGCGCGAGCTCTCTATTGAGGGGGCAACTGTGGCTGGGAACGAGACAAGAAGGGGAAAGCTCGGGAAGGGGGGCTGTGATTGGACGGGAGATGGCTGTTCGTCCTAAAACCTGCTGCCCGGGCTTGCAGGTCTCTCGCTTGTACCCAGAGCCCGTAGAGATACGGCGCTGCACCTTGAGTTTAGGCTGCGGAAAGTTTGCTCCGCTAAACTTGGTTGGTTTTGACCGTGCGCGCCCTTGTTCACGATCCCGCGATGCAAGCTGCCGGCGATGTCTTGCGATGGAAGAACGCTGCTACCGATTCCAGCGGCCAGAAGTAGTCTCCCTTCCAAGAACACATGTCGGAGCGACCGGTTCAGCCTCGCCTGGCGCGTGGGATCGGGGCCGGGGTTTCTCGGACTTACAATCTGTCGATGCGATTGCGAGCAGCGATCAGGACCGATGGAGACACTGATGGCGACGGAAAGTGTGCCACCGCCGGGGGTCAGTGAAACGTGGGCATCGTATTGGCCATGTGCTGTTTGGATGGTGCACATTGCACAGTGCTGTCACATCGTTTCCCCTCTTCCCAACAGCCAAACCATAGGGCGTCCAAAGGTGGTTGGCTTCGTTGGGTCTGACCAGCGGCCGCATTCACTGGCACAAGCGCTGAAGTGTCCCGGCCTGGTAAGACCCAAACTTTCCGGGGCAGCTTGCCGGGCATCGTAGCGCAGATGTGTCTCGGCCTTACACTGAGGCTTCCACTGTGCTTGGTGGAGGGTGTCTAGCAATGGGCCGGCATTGGTGTTCAAATGAAGCTTCCTGCGATGCTGTTTCGTGTCTGGGTGGGTGTCTGGATGTTTGATCGATTAGAAGAGATGAAGAGGAGGAAATTCCAGTGACCCGCCCGAGTGGGACAGGATCGGGACCGATTGATTGGAATTCGGAGGGCATTCCGTAAGCTGGCCGACATTGCGTCAACTGGCCGGCACCTAGACAACCAGACCAGACAAGCACGTCGCCCCTGGGCAAACGGCATGTGGATTCATGATGTCTTTTCGAGAGAGGCACGCTCTCGAGCTACCAGTTGTCCGGCCGGTCAGTGTGACGTGGGCAGGCCCGACAGATCTCGGTGCCAGACACGGCCGAACACTGGAACCGGTCCCGTCGCTGATCTTTTGGACATTCGCCGCCGTCGTTGCGTTGTCAGCAATGGGGTTAAAAACGCCCCAGATTGACTCCATCCGGAGAGGTACACACCCGGTCTCTGTCCAAGGCCTCAACATTGCGGCTGCTTCAGGTACAGTAGCACTGCCGGACTTTGTACCCAGCATTCTGGTGATCGTCTCCCCCTTGGGCGCACACCACGATCGGGCCCAGGGTGAAGCCGTTGTCCCCTAGACCCCTAGCGGGCCCCCCACCCGGCGATAGCGGTTCAGGGAGAGGCCGATTCGCCACGCCGGTTTAGTGGGCATCGGAGCCGGTTTCCTGTCGAGCTGAAGCACGCGGGCGAGTGTGGCAGTGGCAGATTGGGGAGGCGATGGCTGTGACGAGGCCTTGATGGTTTCCAGGACACCCACGATCGAGGAGGCGATCACTGTCGGCCGGGACACTTGAAGGCCGGCGGGCCACACCATGGCCCTTTTCGTGAACCCTGGCCCCGCAGACAGCTGCTGGTTGCAGACCTTTTCGTCAGAAACGAGGGGTTGGCAGGCTTGAAGAGGGATGGGCCCGGGTTCTAGGCCCCTGTGGCCACGGCCTTTTCACAAGGCCGAAGCCGACCGGACAGCGGGGGCCAAGGAACCTTCTGTTCGGCGGGCGGGTGAGTGGAGAGGGGAAATGGGACTCACACAACACAGCCACCAGGCAATCAATCAAGCAAGGTGGAACGAACTGGTTTTTTTTTCTTCCTTTCCCGATGTGACGATGAGTGCTTTTGCAGGCAATCCATGAGCATGTTGGAGTGCCACTTTCCTAATACGAGAGGAGTTTGAAACGTCGTATCGCCCTTGTTGTATCGTGACGCCCCCGCAGGAGGAAGCTTCAGCCAGGGCAGACGGGGGAGCTGTGCACTGGAAGCCTGTGCTTCAGCACAAAATGATTCCCAGGGACCAGATCGCGGGCCCGGGGGCAGCCACGCGAAGGGTGGTGGCCGTCGGGGCACGGCACGGGGATAAGGTGGGCCTTCCCGTCGCGCTTGCCGCTGGTGTCACTCGGTGCGTGCACTCAACTGCAGGCAGTGTTCTAGCTTATCCCCGTCCCCCGTCCGACCTCCCAGTCAGAACACTGCCTCCCTGTCATTCGCCGCCCACCTGGGCCACCTCGCATCGGTGTGTTTCCCCTCACCTGCCGCAGAATGAATACTCCCGGGCAACTACCTGATGTTAGCGATATCGACTATTTCACTTAGCTCTACTAACTTGGGCGACATCTCGACACACTCAGTCCCAAGTCCCAAGGGGCGAATCTGTTTCTCTCGAAGGACCACTGTAGCTCGGGCTGCAGCTCGGGCAGCTTGATGCCCGGGTAGCACCCACCCCAAAAGCCTGGAGACCGCCCATCAGCGCTTGGGCCAGAGGCTAGCGCCTAGCGAGGCAGGTAGGTACCGGGGGTACCTGCGGAGTACTTGGCCCGCTCAGAGACACTCGCTCATCGAGATCGATCGCCTCAAGGAACCCGATCAACTGCACTGAGTCTCCTCTCTGGCCCCCCTACCCGAATCGACTAGCGATCGAAAACGAACCTGCGCATTCGCTTCTTTCCCACCCTGGCACCACCTATTGCACCTTTTCGCCTGGCATGCAGACTGGCCCTTGCCCGGCCCTGCATCGGCCATTGGCCCCTTGCCATGCCTGAACGGATGGCTGCGGACTGCAGACCCAAGCGGCTCGCTCGTCGGTCCCGTCGTCCCTATATTCTCGTCAGTGCCGGCTCACTGTTCGCCACGTCCTCTTGCTTCCCCCCCTCCCCATCATTTACCGTCTTTCGGACCACATACAGTACAGTACTATCAACACCAACCGAAGACAACCGAAATATCGTCAGACGACAAGACCGAAACTTGGTCTTTCATACCGCAGCAAGCCATCTCTACCCGCAGACCGCCTCGAATACGACCTCGTAACGCCTCCACCTAGAGTCACGACGCCTCTGGCTCCCCTGCTTCAGCCATCAAACGCCAACACTTTGGAACTTATTCGACCCCTCACCGTGTCGTTCGATATAAGGAACCAGTCGTACCCGCCGCCTTTCGATCGACTACGTCACAATGGTTAAACGATCCTTGGACGCCAGCAATGTTTCCCCTACCATGCCACTGCCTGAGAAACCAGCTCAGCGGAAGGTACTTATACGCTACTCACACCCCACTACCCCTGTCGATACTGACACAACTCTACCAGACCGAACGCTCCCATGAAGAAAATCAGGAACGCGCCTATATCGCCGCCTCACGGCGAGCGGATAGGAGTATCGAAGCACGCGTCAAGTCGGCACAGATGGCCAGCGAGATCCACAAGAAGCGTACCGGCAAGGGCTTCAAGATTTCCGAGCGTATCGTGCAGGCCGAGGAGATGTACGAAGAGGAGGACGACGACATGCCTCGCTCCTACAGAGCTCTCGCCGCCCATCTGCAGACCGGGTCTCCCGACCTCAACTACCGCGTGAACGCCTTCCTGGCGAACCGTGTCGCTATGGCCAGCATGGTCGCTGGAATGCGCAACGAGGACTGGTTACAGAACCCCATCAATAAGATGTTCGCCGAACAGTTCCCCAACGCAGACAAGCACGCTCAGGCCATGTCACACCGACTGTCCACCTCGTCCTACTACACATCTGTAAACACCCCGGGCCCGGCGCCAACCCAGCAGGACACAAGGACCATGTCGACCGACAACGGCCCAATGTCGCCCTCGTTCGGATCTGTAGATTACCACTCGCAAGCCCCGTTCTCTACCAGGTCACAGTCCATCGCCATGTCGCCCATGTCCCCAACAGACGCTGGTCCCCTCTCGCCACCCATCAGCGAGACGCCTGTCCTCAGTGCGTACCGCCAGCCCTTCACTCCGGACAACTCCATGTACGACAACTCGTCAGTCTTCACATCCGAGCTCCCAATGGAAGCCAAGATGATGGCAGGCCTGGACATGACAGACCCCATGTCGTCCATGCTCATGGGCGGTGGCCAGGACAGCTTCTCGCAGTTCTACCCCGAGCAGCCCTCCCCAGCCCTGAAGCAAGAGCCCCAGCAGTTTGACAGCAGCTACCCGCTGTCCCCGACGTACTTTGACGCGGCCAACCAGCAGATGATGAGCGACTACCCTAGTTTTGACGACCAAAACGTCCACACACCCATGCCTACCTCCTCCAACGAATGGGACAACTACATGGACTGGAGTGGATGCGGCGGAGACAGCGCCGAAGCCTTCCGAGGCTAGACGGCGTGTATTTTCTTGTCGGTGACGACGATTTATTCGCATTTATGCGGCAAAAACCACATACGATATGAGAAATCACGACGAATGATGCTGTACGACCAACAGCGATTGGACATTCTGGTTCACACATACATGGCACTTTTTAGAGCGGCATACAGCATTGGTCGGCAAGCGTTTGACAGCGATCCTAGCGGCGTTTTTCTGGGTCTTTGACGGAATTCCTTCTTCAACAGGGGCAGCTTTGATATCCACGAGAGTTCGATTTGGAGGGAGCAAGCGGGAGCGGGCAGCAGGCTGCTCTGTTTGCAGAGAGCGTTGAATTGACTGGAGCTCTTCACACATAATCAAACTATTGCCCGTCGTGGCCGATTTACATGCACCGTTTTTCGTACTTTCTACCCACTTGACTCATCCATTGACTGTGGTACATTGAACCAATCTGTTCATCGACCTGATCACTTCATCGACCTGACCACTCAATGATATCGACTACTCAATCAACCTCACCTATCCGTCGGCTTGTTCTGTTCATTGAATCAACCAGTTGATCAGATCGGTTAGTTTATCAAATCGACCTATTCCTTGAACAAACCTATCTATCAAATCATCCAGTTCATCAAACCATCCAGATTATCAAACAAAGCCGTCTATCACCCAAAGCTGTCTATCAAACAAACCTAATCATTGACAAGACTCGTCACCAAATCAACCAGTTCATACCTACGGCCAGTCCATCGTGAAGGTCAGTCTATCATTACCAGCCCCCAAAAGTCGCATGCGATGCCCGCGACGTGGTGTGATGTTCAAATCCAACTTCATCCATCCATCAATGTACGTTTTCAGACGAAGTCGAGTGACTTGGCAGCTTCATCAACATGTGAAACGGGCGGGGCCCCGTCTGTGGCTGCCAGGCAGAGCTGGAAGGGTATCAAATTCTTGTTTACTCCGTATACACCCTGAAATAGACTCATGCCTCACCGTCCTTACCCGCAGGCTCGGCGCCGCCCTCCTTGGCCCTCGCCTCAGCCTCCTTCTTTTTGAGCGCCATCTTCTGCCACGGCTTCAGCTTGACCTCAACGGGAGCCGCGTCATCGCCCCCCTCGACAGGGGCGTCAACCTCCTTGGCCCAGCTGGTCCAGTCATACGGACGCGTCTTGTGCACGTCGCCGCGCCAGGCGCGCCAGGTGCTACGGCCAGTCCATGACTCACGGAGGTCGTGCTCGCGCGCGGCTAGGGCCGACATGATGGTCTGCTTGACGTGGAAGGGGACGGAGCCGGGGCCGCGTGAGGGAAGCGAGGGGATAGCTTCGAGGATGCGGTGGCCGTAGGGGTTGAGGGCGAGCTCGGCGGTGCGGGGCACCAGAGCGGCTACGATGGCCTTGTGGAAGGCGTTGTTGGGAGAGGGCTGTGATAGCGCCGTGGTGAGGACATTTGCTGAGGCCGCCGTGTGCGTGGCCAGGGTGACGAGCTGGTCGGGTGACAGGGCGAGGAGGGAGTTCTGGGCGATCTTTGAGGGGATTCCCGGGGTGGAGAGCATCGCAGACACGAGATGTGCGCCGTGGGCGGCCATGGCGGTCTTGTTCTGGGCGTCCTGCTGGAATTTAGGCTTTTCTTCTTTACCGGCGGCGGCGGAGGAGGCGTCCTCAACCCCGCAAAGCTTGGGGACCAGCTCCTTAGAGTTTGAGCCCAGGGCCGTCGTCAGGGCTCGGGTAATGTAGGGGATCTGCTCAGGGGCGCCACGAGCCGTGCAGCGCTCGTAAAGGGTCTTGATAACGTTGTAGCGGGCCTTGGATACGAGCACGGGCATGATGGGGATGATCTTGTCGACGGCCGGGACGAGATCGTCCTTGCTAAATCGGTTGAGAGCCCGCAGGGCCGCGTACGAGGCGACGTCGTTGCGGACGTAGGTGGCTATCCGGGGGCCGAGGATGTTGGCATGCAGGGGCTTGAAGACACGGCCGGGGCAGTGCGTGATCAGAGTCTCGAGCAGGCGGGAGCCGATGGGATCGTATATGAGGCTGTTGAAGAGGTCGCAGGCCTCGGACTCGGGGTTGCTGAGGGACGCCGGTGCGTCGGGGAGCAGCTTGTAGAGGAGGGTCGTGTTGGGATCGGTGTTCTTCTCCTTATGGTTGAGGGCGATGTCGAGCTCGAGGAGGAGCTGAAGCAGGGGGTTGCCGGTTGGGTGCTTTGCGAGAACACGGAGCGAGGTAAAGTCCATATCGCGCATGGCGTCCTGGATAATCTTCTTGGTCGCCATGGTGAACGACCCAGGGACGGCGCGGAGCTGCGTCTGCGAGTCGCCGGCGTGACCTTGGACCGTAATGCGTTCCTTCTTCTTGCTCTTAAGCAGCGTCCGCGTCGACGAATCTTCCAGCGGCCGTCCCGACAGAACAATAAGGAGTACCCGCAGGGTGTGGGAAGCGAAGCGGTCCGTCAGCAAGAAGCTGAGGTGCTCCTCGAGCTCGTCGAGCGTCAAGAGGAAGAGGTTCTCCATCGAGTTCTCAGGCTCCTCGCCGTCCTCGCCGCCCTTTGTATCAACGACAAAAGCAGCAGCGCCGCCGCCGCCGAGCTCCTGCGTCACGACAGGCGCGCTCTGCAGGAACAGCGCCTCGCAGCAGTGGCTTGCGAAGCGGTGCTGCACCAGCGACATGAAGTGGCCCGCAAAAGCCGTGAAGATGTGCTTCTTCTGCCGCGGCGTGCTGAGCAGGATCAAGCGCTCCATAAGGCGCGACAGACTCTGGCTACTGGCGAGCTTGAGCTCCTTGCCGACGGCCTCGCGGTAGACATTTTGCAGGAAGAAGTCGCGCTCCTCCTCGGAGGGGAAATCGTTCAGCTCGAGCAGCTCGTCGGCGCGCTTGAAGTATTCTTGCTCATCGTCGTCGAGCATGCCGAAGAATTCGCGCTCGGGGCGCTCCGGCCCATCGGGGTGGGAGGCGCCATCGTCGTGTCGTTTCGCCGAGGGCTCGTCAAACTCGTGCGAGGCGTGGTCGCCGCCTTCCTGGTCGGCTTCTTCGTCTTCCTCGGTGCGTCTCCGCTTCTTGTCGTGCTTTGCCTCGAGATTGGTCTCCAGCTGCGCCTTGCGCTTCTGCTTGCGCTCCTCGCGCAGCTGCTGGCGTTTCGTGCGTGGCTTTCCCATTGTGAATGCTGTCGGGGTGGAGGATGAAGTTGGTCGACAAGGTCAATTGGAGGGCCGTCAAGAGGGACCGATTGGGAACTTTTTTTCTGCCATGCCATGATTTTTTGGTTCTTATCTTATCGGGTAGTCGGTCACTCGGTGTGGGTCGGTGTGGGTGGCAAGGTGCCCTCACCGGTCGAGAGTGTTCAAGTTCACGGACCATCCAGATTCTTTCTTTCTAGCGTTGTCTCGTCTATCATGTATCCTTTTCCGTCTACTCTTGTCCAACCTGGTTTATAGCCTTGATCAGGCCGTCGACAGTTGTCTTCAAGGTCAGGCAGTTGATGACAACCCTGAAGAAGCTGCCCTTTTCACCAGGGGCGTAGTCCACCATGAAACCCCTCGAAATCAGCTTCTGCGCCATGCGCCGAGTGGTCTGTGTGTTCTCCTCCTTTGTGCCGAGGACCCGTCCAGGGGCATAGTAGAAACAGACCTGAAGACAGGGAGGCGGGTTTGACGACACCAGAACGAAATCGTTGCTCTGCTCCAGCTTCGTCGCCATGTAGGCCGCCAGGTCGAACGCCTGGTCAATCTGCCTCTCGAACCCTGCAGCACCATGGTAAATCCACGCCAGAGCTAGCTTCAGCGCATCACCCCGCCTACCACACTGCAGCGTGAGATCGGCCAGGTCCCACACCTCGCCAGCCTCGTCGATGCTGTGGAAGAGATAGCCTGCTGGGAGCGTATTGGCCTTGTGGAAGATGCCGAGATCGGGCGTCAGGAGGAACGAGCAGGTGACGGGCACGTTCATCATCTTGTGGGGGTTGACGGTGAGCGAGTCTGCCAGATGCGAGCCTCGGAGCTTGTGCCGCAGACGGGAAGAGAAGACAACAGGACCACCCCAGCTCGCATCGATGTGCATCCAGAGGCCAAATTCCTTGCAAATGGCTGAGATCTCCTCAAAGGGGTCGTAAGATCCCATGACAGTGGTACCGGCCGTCGCGTTGACGTACAGAGGCGTGCAGCCTTCGTTCTTGGCCTTGATGATCTGTGCCCTGAGTGCCGAAGGAATCATGCGACCTTCCTGATCAATAGGAACGGCCCAAACGTTGGAGGCGCCGAGGCCACACGTCAGCGCGCTCTTTTCGACCGAGTAGTGGCCATGTGCGCTGGTGAAGAGGATGAACTTGTGTGAGCCGTTGCCTTGCTCTCTTGTCTCTGGGAACAGGGTGTTGCGCGCGACGACGACAGAGGTCATGTTGGAGGCACTTCCTCCTTGGCAAGTGACGCCACCAGCGCGAGGACCGTCAAAGCCAAAGAGGCCGGCAAAGCGTCTGGCAGTGAGCTTCTCGATGACGGTCAGGGCGGGCGAGACTTGGTAGACATGGAGCTGATCTTGGGTTAGATATTGTAGTTACACGCAGTGACACATAGACTTACATTGGTGTTGAGAACAGACAGGAGCAGGTCCGACACAACTCCGACCTAAAAAACATGTTAATTTCGATCGTAGTAAGATTCAGTGACACGAACCGGCGTGTTAGTGGCATACAGCTTGTCGAGGAACCCCTGGTCCCATGTGTTGACGCTGTATTGCAGAACCTTCTGGACCATGTCAAGAAGGCCATCTTTTCCGAGGCCATCACCGTCTGGCAGAGTGAGCTTTAGTCGAGAGACGAGGTCCTCTGGCTTCTGGGTGTCGACAAGGACATTGTTGGGCAGGTCATCAACGCGGACCGAGGTATTTCCCTCGGCTTTCTGCGGCGCGGCGTCATCGGCAGCCCGGATGAAGGGGACGACGAGGCTCTTGACGGCATCAAGCAGCTGTATATTTGTCAGTGAAAGTGCTCCTGTTTCTACTATGACGGCAACATACATCCTCCACCTCGTCCGCTCGGTTCAGTGGCTTGGCGGCAGCATGGCCGTTGGAGCCAGAGGCATCTTTCACGCCGTTCGAGACCGTCATCTTGCTGGAGAGTTATGGATACTCGGTCAACTTCAATTCAATGAGATGAGATTTTGATAAGGTCGTTAATGGGCTGGTCGTCGAAAACAATGTTGCAACTGGTTCACCTCAGCAAAAGCATGTGACGGGATGGTGGCAGAAATGGAGTCAGTCATGGATCGGTGTTTGAACCGGCCCGCGTGGCGCTGGTCAATTTTTCAAAAAAGTATTCCCGAATCTTTCCCGATGCCGGTCGGCACTAAACATTTTTTGCCCGCAGTTAAAGAGCAGGCATGATGCGATTCAGCCGAGGAAGCACGTCGCCCGAGGCGACTGCTGATTGATTGAAATCATGAGAGCCGGGCGGTTTTGGTGCAGGCTGAGAAGCATCTTCACTGGCCGCCGCGGCGTCGTGTCGTGCCTCGAACAGGGATTGGAGGAGGTTGATGGTCGTCGGCTTTCCGAGGATGGCTGAGCGATTTTGGACCAACCGACAGGAACCGAGCCCCTGGAGCCGGCACCCGCGAAGACCAAGCCGTTCGCTTCCTTCCATCTCGAGGGGCACTGGGGCAGCCTGTCTGGTCTGCCTGCTTTCCTTTTGTGGTTACGCAGCTATTGACGTCGAAAGGGCAGTGCCCACGGCACAATTCACTGGCGGAAGACACTGCGCCAACGAGCCATCCAGGGATGTGCCAGGTGGTTTGCCCCTGAAACCCCTGAAGTGGGCAAACTCCCGGGCCCCGGGTGAAGATCGACTCTCAGGCAGAAATGGGCGTGGGGTGTTTTGTTTCCCAAGGGGCCAAGAGTCATTGATGGTTTGCAGATGATCAGTGGCGAAACCAAGCCTTCGGAGACCCGACCCAAAGATCTGTGGCAGCCCCTGGCTCAGGGAACGATTCCGAAGCGAGGCCAGCACGTGTAGGCCTGGAGGGGCGGGCAGGCGGGCAAGGCACACAGTGATAGTGGTGCCTTGACCGAACCAAGTGGAGGGGCTTGGAGCCCAACGTGAAGGGGCCGAAGCGAAGCCCGCCGACGCGCATGCGGAGTGCATGGCAGTGCCGGCAGCGCAATGCACGACTTGAGGATGACGACCAGCGCCACGGGTCCTGTTGTTGAACTGTCCCAAGAAACTCAAATATTGAATTTTTCCGTCCTGCTTATTGCAGTTGGGTTGCTGGAATCTGCAGCTTCTCGTCCGGATGTCGGGATTCCATCTCCTGCCCCTTGATAGCCCGGAGATGAGCGCGGCACACAAATCGACCCTCCTGGCTCAATCCCACGTTGCCATCTTCAGGGGGTGTCGGGAGGCTGGTCGAATGGGTGGGTGCCCACCGCACACTGCCCAATGTCCACCCTTCGCTGGAGAGTCGGGGCGGCCGCCGCACAACGAGTGACGATCATTTCCGTACCAGGGACCGGGAGCCGTGGACAGACACGTGGTGATACAGGCGGATAAATCGGTGGTGGCGACCGATCAATTGGTGAAGCATGGCGGCGTCAGGGGCAAACATGGTCAAAGGCGTTCCGAAACGGCATGATTGACGCCGGCGGCCTGATAGATGGTGGTGGTGGTGTCGATGAGATGAAGGAGAAAGATTGCTGGGATGGCACGGAACGAGAGGCTAGCAGACACCCCGGTAAGGTCGCCGATGGTGTTCTCGTGCTCGTTCTCCTGTTGGGCGCCGGACGCCAGGCTCTTTGGGGGAGAACACCAAGGCCCAAGACGCTAAAACCCGCTAACAACGGCCCTGCCAAATCATCGGGCCCAGGCTCGCCAGGGCAGCCGAACTCAGGGGTCCTTCCTTCCATTTCACGTCCAACTTTTTGCGCTGGGCTGTTCAACAGGTTAGTGTTCCCCCGCCTCCCCCAAGGTGGGAACGTCATATTAAAAAAAAAGTCATTCAAGGCAGGGGCCCTGCATCAACCACCCCTGCTCCTTCCCTTATTGCGTCCCACCCATCTTAAAGTATCGCCAACCCTCTCGCCGGCAATTCCCTCCCATCTTGCGACTCTTGTGCCACACCTCTCCCAGCACTGCCGAGTTATCTGCAAGGAGACCCCTTCTGCATCATCTTGGACATCGATCGTCACCACGCCCATCAACAACAACAAAACGCACCCCGCACTGCACTGCACTGCGAACTGACACTAAAAGCGAAACATAAACAAGCATCGTTTCCCTCCTCCGCCTCTTCCTCTGCGCAGGACGAAAAAGCAAGTCGCATACGTACAAGCAGCAAGCGATAATCCGATCGAACCTCTGCCGCCGGAGCCTATAACACGGCCGACTTACCTCACGCCCGCAACTCTCCTCCATCTTCCTCTGCCTTGCGCGCGCAAACAGATCTAGCGACTTGTCGCGACCTTCAACTGCCTACGACCTTGACGCCTGTCGCAAACCCCGACCCCCTCGATACATATTCCCGAAGCAAGAGAGCGTTGCGCTTGTACATACACACGCACATAATCCGGTGCTGAGCTTGGCAGCAAGGGTCCAAAGACATTTGCCCATACCACGTCTGCGACCTTGTCGCGAACCTGCAACATGTCGCAATCTAGCCAGCAACAGCCGCCCATCCCCATCTCCATCACAATCTGTGGCGACGGCGGCTGCGGAAAGTCCTCCATCACATTGCGTCTCGTCCGCTCCCAGTGGACCTCGGAATACGACCCTACCATTGAGGACTCGTACTCCATCACTCGCCGTATCGATGGCCAGACCTACCACCTCTCGCTGACCGACACCGCCGGCCAAGAAGAATACCGCGGCATGTGGGCATCTTCGAACCTCGGCGCGGACGCTTTCCTGCTCGTTTACGACATCACATCCAACGATTCCCTCGAGTCTCTCCAATACTTCAACGACCTCATCGACATGGAGGCAGAGACCCGCGTCGACAATGCCGAGCGTGCGCGCCGTGCCGGACTGACACCCTCCTACTCGACCTCGGCCTTTGGTGGCGGCAGCGGCGCTAAGGTCGTCCCTCCTATCAAGATTGTTGCCGGCAACAAGTGCGATCTGCAGGAATCGAGGCAGGTCCCGGCGGCGGCTGGGCTGGAGTGGGCACGCAAACGCGGCTGCGGCTTCATGGAGACGAGCGCACGGAACGAAGTCAACATTGAGGAGACGTTCGCCCTGATCGTCAGGCGCGTCGTCGAGGGAAGGCGACTGGCCGACGCCGGGCTCAACCAAGAGAACATATCCATGGCTCGGATGGGCATGACGAAACCTCTCGGTCCACTTCCAGGCCAGGGCGACGCAGCGGGAGATGCCAATGAGAACAACAACGAGAAGCGGACGCCGGGGGTCAGGGGCCCCAATATCAACGGCGACCGGGTGGGGAGGGGTCACGGCTCCATCTGGAAGAAGCTGCGATGCTGGTGACGAGCGTGCAGCTCGAGGCTTGCGACCCTCATGTGCTTTGCGGCGCGGCGTTTGCGCATTGGCGACCGATACCCCTTTCTTCAGCCTGCGAGCGACGCAATACCCGGCAGTTGGCCTTGATTTGTTATTTGTCAAGCGATCGCCCACATTGGTCTTTGCAAGACCGGTGAAGTCTATGTTTTTGTGCGATTAGAAAATGGAGCACCCTGGCAGCAGGGATAGGAGCGGTGGCCCTAGTGGCGGAGTTTTTAGCACCAGGAGGTCTGCTGGGAAGCAGGCATGGAGGAATTGCGACCTGGGTAGAGATCATGATATAATACATGTTGACTTTATCGTCAGACGAGTCCCGGTTGTGATCGCACAGCAGATTGGTCAAGTCTGGTATGTTCACATAATTCTCGAGGTCTACAACGAGGAGCGTTGTGACTGGACACCATTTGCTGAGCATGGTCTACCATGCCACGTGTACAACCCCGGCAGAGAAAGCTCCATCAAGAAGAAAACTGAAGACGGCTTGCAAGTGTCAGACCATAGTATATGGTAGCAGCGATAGTGACGAGGTTCAGGTGGATGCTCATGGCATGCGCACTGGAAAAGTCCCTGTTGAGAGCTTGCATCTCAGGGGAGGGCTTGGCTGGGTCATCGGCGGTGGTCTTCTTGCCGTCCCGGGTATCTAGCCATGTCAGCATGCAGACAAACATGTCGTGAGATGATTCCGTACTCTGGTGGATGCGTCCCATCATGATCTGACGGGTACGAGGCCCGTAGAGGCACAGGTTGAGTGCAGCCGTGGCCCCAGCGGCGGCAAACGGGACCCAAGTGTGGACGCTCCGGAGCAATGACATGGGGCCTGCCGGAGGAACGGAGAGCAGCGTGAGGAGGAGTAGGGACGACTGGCATTGGAAGTAGATGGGAAAGAGGCGCTTTTGTAGGGTTGTAAATGCTGATCTTGGAAGGGCGATGTAGGCGACTTTGGTGATGATGAAGGTTTGGTAAAGCTGGGTGCCGAGCAGTGTTGAGTATGAGAGGAGGTGAAAGGGGCCTAATACAGATGCGAAGGAGATCATGGTGATGGTTGGAAATGAGGATTCTGAAATAGAGGTATGTCTAAAAAGGCTTGAAGCTTGAGTCTCTACACTTCGAATTTTGCTCATGCCGACCGAGAAACACGGACTCGGCCGTCTTTTATCGAAATGCGGCCGGGGGCCGGGGCTTCGGCGATGTGCAGCACGGCCCCACATTGGGGTTAAGCTCCGGCGGCCTTCGGAGGTTGTCATCTAGGCACCGGCGAAAGAGGTAGAAGATGGAGAATGACAGGTAGTTGAAGCAGAAAGATAAGTAGATTAGATTGATTTCTGTGTACTTCTTGTATCGCGGCTGGGCTTACTTGAGCAGGGTCCCAGCTCTCCTTTCCCGTACAATCCGGCCATCGCCGGGCGACTTTGGCAAGAAACACGGCACTCCCACAATTGGTAGAGGCTTGCCGACCGACATGCCTGTTTACAACACGAGTCGCATAGATGACGGTACGTTTGATGCTCAATTGGGCAATGGCACCCTTTCTAGGTCCGCAAAACACCTGGTCCTTGAAGCTGCCACGGCATGATCATAATGGCGCTGGCCCACCTTCATGGTAGGATCAGTACGCCGACTGGACATCTCTATGGCTTCAAAAGGTTGGCCACAAGCAAGATCCGCGGGGCTCATTTTTCTATCAATGACATGTAAGTAGATAACTCAGCGTGTTGGAGACTCCCCTGGCCGGTGGCATTGGACTGCCAGCTTGCCATGGGTTGGACTGGTTGAGAATGGTACTAACACGAGCCACCCAGATATCTAACTGCCATGACAGCCGCAAGGATCTGAGGTGAAACCATTGATAAAATGGCTTGGCGTGGGTTGAAGGAATGCTCTTGGGTTCCAGGTACGGGCCATGCTGGGGTTGCTGGGTGGCTGGCCGTTGACGCTGCATGTCGAACTCTCAATGAAGGGAGGGAACACGAGGCCAGAAATGGGAGGAAAGATCTCCGGAGTAACGCATGCCATACCCCGGACCGGATTCAACGGAATCTCGGTTGATGAACCAGATCGAAAGCCGGGGCGAGGACCAGATGGAGGTAAGACAATCTGGCAGGCTGTGCCGGCCATGTGACTTGGGCGAGGAGCATTCCCAAAGTGCTCGCGGCAATGCTGGAGCTCAGGTTCACCGGTGAGACAAGACAGCAGTGCATTTTGGTCGGAGTTGGGGAGCATTGGAGCAACAGGCTGGATGCTCGCACCTAAGTCAGCACTTTTGGCCGCTATCCTTTTGCCGGATCGGGCCGCGCTGGTTGGTTCCGGCGATCAGGGACCCACCGGAGCTCCACCGTGATGCTCTGAGCTGTCTGGCGGCAGGCGCGTTGCGAGGTCGTTCTTGCAGTTTTCCATCACAACTCACATCGGCCGATGCACTTGTCTCTGTTCCTTCGTCTCTCCTCCGTCGACGCCTTCGAATGTGGTGTCTCACCAACCCGCCAACATCTGAACCATTCTCCAACCCATGCCCCTCCTTTTGATTGCTCAATGCATGGTTTGCCGGGAGCTTCGGCCCCTTTCCGCGGGGTAGCTGTTAAGCTTCCAACCGACGCTGTTGGATAGCTCGAAACAGTGGCAGACAGCAATGTCTATGCCTCCAACCTCCCCGCGGCTAATGGGTGCGCCATACCCGACACTTGGCCGACCATTGATGATGGACGACCACCGGATCAAGCACCTGTAGAGTGGTGACGCCAACTGCAACCCATAACTGGCTTTGGCGCTGGCGTTGGCGCTGGTGGTGCTGCAGCTGCCGAGCATCCCGGACAACTTCTTCTCCCCAAGGCCGAACGAAGCACGAGCCAAGGACTCTTGGAATCCACAGCATGCATTTACTTTGGGCCTAAGATGCCTAGCGAGCAAAAGTCGCTACGCAAGCAGATGACGGCGAGACACGCAAACGAAGGATCCGCCTCGAAAAGAGGAGGAGGGGCCGACGACGTTGTCAGAGAGACAGACTCATGGTATGGAGGCGAGACCGACCGGCCGACGTGAGGTGACGTCTTCGGCCCGTCCATCCTCCTCCACCCCAGCCATGGTATGGTGGTGGCCGCCTTGAAAAAGGAAGCCATCAGACCACTTTCTCGACGTTCGAAGGTGGGCTCTCAGTCACCCATCAAGCTTGCAGCACTCCCCCTGGAACTCGATCACTACTGGCTCGAGAGAAAAGCCCGCTCCGTCGGCTCACTTCTAGCGTTCGCTGATCTTTTGCCCGGACCTCGCCAGCATCACCGGCATTGTCAGATCATTCTCGCGCCCGCCTGCAGCACCACCACCGCCCTATTGGTTGGCCCGCTGCCCGGATCGCCCGCGTCCCCCGGCAGCTTCTGACAGCTCGTGTCAACTTGACAGGCCGCCCTGCCAAGACGCCGCCCGCCCCGGTCGGCGCCGCCAGCATCTGCTGATAGCTCTTCCAACTTCGGACGCCCGAACAGGAACGCAAAGTGAACTGCGCACGCCGCCCGTGCTAGCGAACACGTCTATCTGGCTGTCGATCGCCGCTTGCGAAACCGATATATAAACCTCCGGCGCCGCTGGTGTAAGCTGTTAGTCCTTCCTCAGAAAGACCTTCTTCTCACGCTCATCTAGTCAGTCTGGCCTGCATCCCGCTTGCTCAGACATCTCAACCTCCCCCTCCACCCTTGTGTGGTAAACCACCAAAACCCCACTTACACCCACAATCCTACCACCCAGCATGGCAGAGTCCACGCGCAACGACTCGACCGACAACTCGCTGAGCCCCTTTGGCCCGGCGAGGTCCACGATCAAGGGCGAACCCCTCAACAAGCAGGAGATCAAGCTCTACAATGACTTCTTCAGCGCTTCCCTGTACCTCTCCCTCGGCATGATCTACCTCCGCGAGAACCCCCTGCTGCAAGAGCCCCTCGTCAAGGACCACCTCAAGCTGCGTCTTCTGGGACATTTCGGTTCTGCTCCCGGCCAGATCTTCACCTGGATGCACTTCAACCGGCTCATCAAGAAGTACGACCTCGACTCCATCTTCATCTCCGGCCCCGGCCACGGCGCTCCTGCCGTCCTCTCTCAGTCGTACCTTGAGGGCGCCTACTCCGAGTACTACCCCGACTGCTCCGAGGATGCCGAGGGCCTGCAGAGGTTCTTCAAGCAGTTCTCGTTCCCCGGTGGCATTGGCTCCCATGCCACTCCCGAGACTCCGGGCTCAATCCATGAGGGAGGCGAGCTCGGCTACGCCATCTCTCATGCCTTTGGCGCCGTCTTTGACAACCCAGACCTCATTGCTCTGACCATGGTCGGTGACGGTGAGGCCGAGACCGGCCCCATGGCTACCTCATGGCACAGCACCAAGTTCCTCAACCCCAAGGTTGACGGCGCCGTCCTCCCCGTGCTGCACCTCAACGGCTACAAGATCAACAACCCCACACTTCTCGCTCGCATCACACACAAGGAGCTCGAGGACCTCTTCCTCGGCTACGGCTGGCAGCCATACTTTGTCGAGGGTGACGAGGTCGAGTCTATGCACCAGGCCATGTCCGCCACCCTCGAGCACTGCGTCAACGAGATTCGCGGCTTCCAGAAGCAGGCCCGCGACTCGGGCAAGGCCTTCCGCCCCCGCTGGCCCATGATCATCCTGCGCAGCCCCAAGGGCTGGACCGGTCCCCGCAAGATCGACGACAACTACCTCGAGGGCTTCTGGCGCGCTCACCAGGTCCCCATCACCGACGTCGCGAGCAACCCTGATCACCTTAAGCTGCTCGAGTCCTGGATGCGCAGCTACGAGCCTGAGCGCCTCTTCCCCAACGGCCGCATCCTCCCAGAGCTCAAGGAGCTTACTCCCAAGGGTGACCGCCGCATGAGTGCCAACCCTCTCGCTAACGGCGGCGGCATTCTCAGGAAGCCCCTGCGTCTGCCCGACTTCAAGAAGTACGCCCTGCAGGTTGACAAGTCGGCTGGCACCATGGGTGCTAGCATGGTCAACATGTCGACATACTTGCGTGACGTTGTCGCAGCCAACCCCAACAGCTTCAGGCTGTTCGGCCCCGACGAGACTGAGTCCAACAAGCTCGGCAAGGTCTACGAGGTCGGCAAGAAGGTCTGGCTGGGCGAGTACTTTGAGGAGGACAAGAACGGCGGCAACCTTGCCATGGAGGGTCGAGTCATGGAGATGCTGTCGGAGCACACCTGCGAGGGTTGGCTCGAGGGCTACATCCTGACGGGTCGTCACGGCATGCTCAACAGCTACGAGCCTTTCAGTGAGTTCCCTTTTCTGTCGCGTACTAGAGACGATTGATGCTAACAACGCACAGTCCCCATCGTCAGCTCCATGGTCAATCAGCACTGCAAGTGGATTGAGAAGTGTCTCGAGGTCGAGTGGCGACACAAGGTTGCGTCTCTCAACATTCTCCTGACTGCCGTCGTCTGGCGCCAGGACCACAACGGATTCACACACCAGGATCCCGGCTTCCTCGACATGGTCGTCAACAAGTCGCCCGAGGTGGTGCGCGTGTACCTGCCCCCCGATGGTAACTGTCTGCTGTCGGTCATGGGTCACTGCTTCTCCAGCACCAACTACGTCAACGTCATCGTCGCCGACAAGCAGGAGCACCTCCAGTACCTCCCGATGGACAAGGCCATCGAGCACTGCACCAAGGGCATCGGCATCTGGCCTCAGTTCTCGACCGACGCAGGTCTGGAGCCCGACGTGGTCATGGCTAGCTGTGGCGATGTCAGCACGCATGAGTCGCTGGCGGCCATTGACCTGCTGCTGCAGTACTTCCCGGAACTGAAGATCCGCTGCGTCAATTGCGTGGACCTCTTCAAGCTCATCCACCACACCGACCACCCTCACGGCCTCACGGACCCCGAGTGGACGGCACTCTTCACCGACAACAAGCCAGTCATATTCAACTTCCACAGCTACCCGTGGCTGGTGCACAGGCTCACGTACAAGCGTCCCGGGTCGCACAACCTGCACGTTCGCGGATACAAGGAGAAGGGTAACATTGACACGCCCCTGGAGCTGGCCATCCGCAACCAGACGGACCGCTTCAGCCTCGCCATGGACGCCATCGACCGCATCCCGAGCCTGCGCAACAGCGGTGCTTCGGCGCGCGAGGAGCTGCGCAACGAGCAGATCAAGGCCCAGAACGTCGCCTTTGAGACTGGCCTGGACCCGCCGTTCCTCAAGAACTGGATGTGGACTCGTGGAGGTCTCTGGAAGAACGGACAGAACGGCCACAACGGTCACAACGGCAACGGCAGCAGCTAGAGGTAGACCACGAGTCGTACAACTAAGCTTAGATGTAGATGGGCGGGGTAGGGTATCGTGTTGGCGGGGTGAAGGAAGGCGTTTCAAGGCGGACGGACACGGAACGGTCTCGGGGCTATTTCCTATGTTTTCATCTTCTCCTTGTAATCTGAGTATTGGATATATTATTCTCATCTTTCAAGAACAGCAATGTGCCGAGTGAGACCGACTCATAGCCTCAGAAAGCTGCTGCCTTCTGTCCCGTCCCATGTCCTCGAGTCGTGCCAACGCCTCTCGCCTCTCGATGCCGACCATCTGTGCACCACCACACCAGGCTGCGAGATTTGTGATACTCCCATGTCTCAAGTCGCTCGAAGAGGACCAGACATGGCCAAGGCCACGCTCGGATGCGGTCGAAGTGTCGGCTACGGGCCCTCCAGAGCCAGTAAGACAGCTGCGCCGGGAGACAGAGAAAGAGGGGTCATTGTTGATGTCGAGCCGGATGCTCATGGGCACCGTTGGGCCCATCCCACCATCCAACCTTTCGGAGAATTTAAGAAGTTATTTCTGAGTGTCCGTCCGAGCGGGAGTGGGATGGGCGAGAACGAGGGCCGTGGGGCCCCCAAAAACAAGATTCAGCTAGAGGGGGCTTTGTTTGTGCGTTTTCCAGCTGGGGAGATACGCACTACCTCGGTATCGTACCGACGTTGCGATGGGATGGTATGTCCTCCCAGTTCTCCTCACTCTTCATCGATTCAAGCATCTACCGCGCATGTCACTGTCCTGCTCGCACTGCCGCTCCATCCGCATCACCACGTCGAGAGACGCGCGTTCGGGGATATGAGTCGTTGCATCCATTCTTCAACGCGCGGTCCTGGACAGCAAAGAAAAGGAGGGGTCCCCCGTGTATCGGCACCATCCGGCCCCCCGAAGCTCCCCCTCACCCCTCCTTGTCGGTCTCGGCAGCTCTGGCAGCTCGACCTCCTCACGTAGATTGCACGTCCGAGCACCTTCGTGCCCTATCAGGAGCTGCCGCCAATGTAGCCCGCGTCTTGACGTCAGCCCGTCGATCGAGCCCTCCTGTGACATGGAGGCAACTGTACCCGCGCGCGGGGGGCAAAAGGACAAACCCAACGGGGGGTCCAGAGGCGGCCTTTTTTTCGTCGGGAGGGTGTTGATAGGAGTGAAAGGGCTCTGTCACGGACCCGAGTGCTTGCTCCCCTCCCCCTCTCTCCCCCCTCCATCGCATCGTCGTGCGCCATCAGATGATGCTCCTCGGAAGCCCGAGGGTGCGTGCTTGTCGAATCCCTGATCACAAGACGCGCAACCTCATGATCTGTATTTATGTAGCCCCATGTCCCCCTTCCAGGTCCCTTGTTTTCAACCATCCTCCCACCCACCCGTGAGCTTACACAAATTTACTGAGTGATAGCTCACCTTTTCTTCACCCGGCAAAAGACAGGACGATTCCTGAAACACGGCAGATCTCCCAGCACCAGGGACAAAGAATAGTCAGCCTACGGTCAGCAGCTTCGCTAGCTCCAACGGCACTCACTGAGAACTCTCACCCCCACGCCTACCAAGTCAACTCATCGCCATGTCACCCTCCAGTCCAAAGCACAAGCCCGCCACCCCTCAGCCTCCCAAACCCATCCCCGTGCCAGAGGGCGACGATGGCGAGGGCGGACGCGGCGTCATGAGGGATTACTGAGCACCACCCGGCTTTCCGATATCGACACTGAACCCCCATCCGGGCCACGGCATGCGAATGAACGAACGCTGGGGCCTCGGATCTTCTCCGCCCGCTCGGGGGCATACACAGACTGCGCTCGGGCCGGCGAGCCACCACAGACAGTCATGACAGGCGGCACCTCCCTTCGCAAGGACACCGTTTGTTTGGTTTCCTAGGGTTATGCGCGGCGTTTCGGGCAACCTCTCGTCGGCGTCATCGGTCGGGCGACGAGGACTGAGATTGCACACTTGGCGGTTTACATGTACATGCACGCGGGTTGCTCAGCTTTCTGAATACGTTTCTCTAGAGGCTTCGGCCATGAATAGTCGTCTAGCTAAAGCTCTGGGTTTCGTCTGTCCCATCTCCAGTGGTGAATGCAAAGCTTGGTGTTGCCAACGAAGAGGCTCCCTCCATGCGCTATCCTTCCACCTCATGTTCCATCCGTGACCCCTGCTGAAGCACACTCATGCCGAAGAATCTCGCTCGCAATGCCATGTGCAACGTGCCAAACCACACGCTTGTCCCTGGGTATACTCAAACAATCATGAAAGCCCCAAAGGGCGAAAAGAAGCCCGGTGACGTTGTGGCCATCGTACTTCCATGTGGGAAGGTATTGGCAAATCCTCCCTCAGTAGTCGTCGAAGTCAAGCTCGGGCTTCAAGATACAAACCATGTGATGAGCCAGCTCCTCAGGGGTTAGGCCTTCCTGGCCATACCACCACTGGAAAAAGGTTGAGTTGCGAGCAGGCAGATCACTCAGCAGCTCCTTCATGTACTTCGGAAGTTTGGGGAAACTGATCTGAACCAGGGGGTGTGGGTCCATCGGAAGGCCTCTGACAACCAGTTCGACAATTAGGTCTTGGCGATCCTTGTCGAGTTTGGGGTCGTCATATGGCGGACTGGCAGACCGCCAGAGGTAGTGTCGTCCTTGGAGGCGGTATCGGCCTTGGTTGCCATTCTTCCGTCCGGTCTGGTCCTGCGCTTGTTGGTCATTGAGAGCCAGTTGAACCCTCTTGGCTGGCCGCGATGGAGCCACGTTCAGATGCTGGATCCTTCTCTTACCGGGAACCTTCGGCTTGGGCGCGGGCTCAATGACAACGACCCTGAAATACTTGGTGATGTCGGCGGCCGCAGATCCCTTGACAGCAGGCTAGGCCGCCGAAAGGTGCTTGTCATTAGGCGGCGACGTTCCGTTCACGCCGTTGACGGGCGAGTTGTGGCGGGCAACAGAGGGAAAGTCGTCGGTCATGTCGTCGATCGATATCTCCACAGTAGTAGCAGCGCTCTTGATCTCCGCAAAGTCGTCGGACGTGATCTCCACGACATCGGTCTGCGGCACGGACGGCTGCGGCGTGCGTTTTGGGACGTTGACCACCTCGTCTCGGACATCGTCTCGGACGTAGCAGAGCAGGTACGGCTCGCCCGCTCTGTTGAGCTCGGCCAGGCACTCGGCCGTGTTCGTCGTCTCAGTGACCGTGGCATCGTTGTACTTGCGCCACTTGCCAGCCTCCGTATCATGGATCCAGTTCCAGTAGTGGCCAGCAGTCATCTGTCCGCTGTGGCAGATGACGGCGTGGAGATCGTACTTCTGGGTTTGCTGCTGCGAGAACAGCCTGTCGACAGCCTCCCTGGTCGCCTGAATTTGCTTCTCGCTCATGGCCTTGATCTCCTCCAGGGTCGGGAGGCCTTCAATGTCGAGGGTCACGGGCTTCGAGGCGGCGTAGGAGTCCAGGTCTTCCTGGGTTGGGGGCGTAATGTCGAACGGCTGCGCGGAGAGAGTGAGGGGAGCAGCAGGTCGGTTGAAGAGGACCGAGTCGATTACCGGATCGATCTCGTCGTCCAGATAGATGACCGGCGAAGACTTTGGCTGCGGCGTCTCGAGGTCCTTGGTGGTCTCGAGATGGGTTGCCACAAGGAGCTTCTGCTGCTGCTGAAGGAGCCACGCGCACTGTCGGAGGCGCATGAGGTCAGAGTCCTGGTCGGCATCCATGAATCGATCAAGGTACATTGTCTCCTCGACAGCCACGATGTTGTTGTTCTTTCCGTGGATGGACTGGGTGCGCTGAATGTGCACGAAGAGGATCTTGGGCAGACCTGAGATGGCGCCAAAGAGGTAGCGGTTGCCTTCGAGGTGCTCGAGATCGAGGCCGTGGCTGATTCCCTCGTAAATGGTACGCGGACCGTCGCCCGGGTACGCGACAATGGAACGTTCGAGTGTCTTGTCGCCGGACTTCTCAAAGGATGTCTCGCCCTCCTTCTTGCTGTATCGCTGAAGCTCGAAGAAGCAGAGGTCTGTTACAATATCCTTCTGGACGTCGCCAGTGATGCTGTATGGCACGATGATGTTCTGGAGGTGGTTGAGCATGGAGCCGAGCGTTTCCTCCACATCCTGCTGGGTGGTGCCCGACGCCCTCTCCTGAGTCGCGAGGGCCTGCTCAATCGCCTTGGACTTGAAAGCGAGCTCCGCCTCGTGGTCTGGAACATCAGTCATGATCACATCTTCTTTGATGCCCTGTGTCACCAGAGCGCTGGCTGCCAGGTCCTTGACCTGGATAGGCTCGGTGTTCTCCATGGTCTGGTCGACAAGTGTTCCCGAGCTCCTGGTACTAGCAGTCTCTGAGATGGCATCGACAGAGACGTTAACCATGTCGACGTCCCTTGCATCGTCCACGCGTTCCACACGGCCGAGGGTTGGACGATCCGGCAGGGGAGGAGGGGCAGACATCTCGGCCTTGGAAGCCTCATCTTCCTTCTTCTCCACCTTGCGGCTGATGTCTCCCGCGTTGAGAAGAACCGAGTTGGCGAGTAGCTGGCTTGGTCGGATGGCGTTGTAGGGTGTCGTCGCGAGCGTCTTGAAGAGTTTGCCGAGCTCATCGGCAAAGACGTTGCCAAGGAGCGCTTCATCAACGCTGACGCCCCGCTTGTTGTAGCCGATTTTGCGGGTGCTGATGTCGCTGCTCTTCAGGTCGACGAGCTGGTTGGCGGGGTTCATGACCAGTTCGCGAATGGGCTTGATGCTGTAGAACGTCTGCAGACAGCTGTTCAGGTAACACGTATTTCCTATGTTGTGAAGACCGACAGGCATGTCAGGACTGTCTCCGGCAGGCTGTTTTCCAGCAAGTTCGCGGTAGTGTGCATCCAGCAAGGTGCTATTTCGGTGGACTGCAACGAGACGGAGCGCTTCGATGACTTGCTGGCGGAGGAACTTGCTATCTGCATCATTGAGCTGAGAACGGTCAGTAGGGCATCCCAAAATAATGAGAAGCGGTTGACATACCTGCATTCCGGTGTACGCCACGACGAAATCATCAGTGCAGTCCGATTGTCCCGTGAGCTGGAGGATCTCCAGGGCGGTGGTATACGACAGCTGTCCATCGAGTGTTTCTTGAAGGCGCTTGCTACCTCGGAAAGTGGAGAGAATCTGCAGCTGCCTCTTCGCCTCGGCTGCCTCGGAGCCGATCTTCTCGCCGTATTTGGCCAGGATGACGCTGTCGTTGCCAGAGATGGGGTCGTTGAGTCCGAAGTACTTTGCGGCGTCGACAGCCTCGGATCGACCAGTTGAGTTGGACTGCGCCTCGAAGGGAACCGAGCCGCCGCCCTTGGTGTCGTTCTCTGACCTCTGGCATACGGCCTGAGCTTGAAGGTCCTCGTCGCTCAACACGGTCGCAATGCTCATCAGAGAATCAAAGAGGAATGGTTCTTCTTTAGGGCAGGCGCGTTGTTGGGCTTGATAGCCATAGTAGATGAGCGTCCTGTGCATCTGGGGCAGCACGCCAAGCGCGCTGAAGCTGTGTGTGTCTTCGACATGACGGCCACCCAGACGGCGTGGCCAGTTCGCGCAGTGAAGTTCGCGCTCCAAGCGGTCAGTGCCGCCCGTCAGCGCAGCAAATTCCCGGGAAGGGCTGTGATGAAGGCTTTCGGTCAGCATGTCATCGGCAAAGGCCCGAAGAGACTCGATCGGGGTGGGTGAGTTGCCCTTGGGGGCAGGTTCGAGGGGCTGAGGTGATAGCACATCTTCAGGGGCGCCCTTGTTGTCGGAAGTCTCCTCGCTGTAGCCGAGAGCGTAGAACAGAGGCAGAAGTTCGTGACCGAAGACGACCTGGAACCGCTTGTTCCTCTTAGAAATCTTTCGGGCGGATGGGTCTCCCAAATGGTTTCTGATGTACGTCTGGAGAACCGAGAAGGCACTATCAACCGATTCTTCCTTAGCGTCGGCGAAGCGATCTGGGTCATTCTCTCGTGCCTTGTCGAGGTTTTGCCGAAGCCGGTTCGGGTCTTTCAGCATCCGCACCCACTCCAGAGCCAGGCGAGGCCCAGAGACCTCGACGGAGATTTGCAGAGGACAGTCTCCAATGGAGCAACAGAATTCTGCGCGGCAGAGAAGGGGGTAGGTCGGCGACTTCTTCTGCTCGACCATTTCCTGGGTCCACTGTGTGGTGGCGACGATGTGATGCGCAAGGTTGACACCCTCTGGTGCCGGGAACTCAATGTTGCTGTAGATGTACTTGGGACATCCGTCATTGCAGAGCTGTCCATCTCCACCACGGTTGACTCGCACGACAAAGTGATGGTCGCACTGGCGGCAGACGAGTGAGATGACAGAAGTTTCAGACGCGTCTTCAACCGTCGTCTGATTCGCGATCACGACAAAGTCGTGCACATGGGACCTTTTGGTCGACTGATCGTCGAAACGGGCAGCGATGCTGTCGGCGACGTCATTCTCGATCTCTGGAAGCATTCGATCCGCGAGATCCGCGATCCATCGAGGGGGCAGGCGGCCTGCGACGGTTAGTGATACAAGTGAATTCGGAAGATGAATCTCTTCCAGTGGTGTCCCGACTGTGCCTCGAATGTCAGGGGAAAGAGAAGTGCTCACCGAATACATTCAGAGTGGACTGAACGGGAGCCATGTTGTGTGTTTGCTCGATCTAGTCGGTTGTCAGTATGTGGCGACGCAGAATTGAAAGTGCCTGCACGTTGCCACAGCTGTGGGAAGGCAATGCCGAGAAACCAGGTTCTGTCTTGCGCGATCAAGAGGTGGGTGAGATGGACCAAGTCTCATCTCAAGTGATGGGCAATGCGTAGAACGCGTGGAGATTCAGAGGATTGGATGTACCTACCGAACGAGCTGTTCCTTCTGATTGAATTCGAAGGCGAGCAAGCGCCAACTGTCAGAATTGACAGCCGCCCTCGAAGAGACGGCTGTGTGTGTTGCTTGATGATGTCTGTCGTTGATACGAACGGAGGGCGGAAGGGCTGAGGGTGGTGATAAGTCCAAGGTGGGAGGAGACCTTGGGGGAGGTTGTTTTTGCAAGAAGAAGAATTCCTGAAAATAAAAACAAGAGGGAGGGGGACAAGTGTGGCAAAACCTTGAAGGTACGCGGGTCCTGGCCTAGCACGCGGGTCCTAGGCGTGGGACCTCTCCGACTGTCGACAGTCGGTGGGATTCTGGCCTATCTGACGATGCCCGGCAGGCTAGCTGGCTGTGGTTTTGGCTGTCTTGCACAGTCGGTGGGAGCAGCCCGTGTGGTGATGCCCGGCGGGCCAACTCAGTGCGGTTTCGACCTGTGATTGTAGTCGGTGGGATCACAGCCTATCTGGCGATGTTCGACAGGCCGTGCAGCTGTCACCCCTGAGTGAGGTTTCGACCAGTGATGCGGTGGGCAGGGAAGGCAGCCTAGTGACGAACACCCAGTCGGACTGCACTCTCTGGAAGATACCTCGCGGACTAGGACGGCAGTCGAGCGGACTTTGATCCGCAAAAAGTGTCTCCGTGTGTGCGTGAAGAGAGTCTTAAGCCAGCAGAGTAGAGACTGTACTCCCCAACACCTAACTGTTGTCTTTGAAGATGATTATTCGAACGTTCTTGGAGAGAGGTCCGAGCCAGTGGCAGGACAGAGGGTTCGGAGACACAGATGGACGATTCAAGAGCACCACCCAACAGCAATCCTCTTTACTCGTCAAACATGCGCCTTGTAGATATGATGGACCGAAGATGCGACTGAAGGGGTGGTCGGAGGCGGACGTTCGTGGCAAACGGGGACGGATGCTGTCTTCTTGTCAGCCCTTGTCCGTAACGTGGGGTGCCAACACCTTAAAGATGGTAGGCTGCATGACAAGCTACAGATCGTGATACTGACAAACAGAGAAGAGTCCTGCCGCTCAGGATGTGGTTCACGCCAACAAGAGGTCCTTGGACAGGCTCGACAAAGTTCCCCCACCAGGATGGACGCCGGCGGCTTTGGGAGAAGCGGATGGTATGTCGTAACAAAGGTTGGACATCAGACACAAGCAACTTAGAGATTCAAAAACAAGGTCTATCCACCGGTATGTCGTTTGGAATCGTCGCAGGGTGAGGGTTGTCGTCCTCGTGGAGAGGCAGTGGCAGAAGACAGGCCAGACCTAAACGCTGAGGCGAAACCGCATAATGACAAAGCTACGTAGGTACCTCCAGCAATCGCCCGACAAGGCAAGCTGACGTAGCCTCGTGCCGTGGGGCGAGCAGCCACCACGAGGCGTCGAATAGGCTTCGCCTCATCGATCGGAGCTTCCGCACGGACCAGATGATCTGAGGTCTGTCTGTCTTAGTCATCACCTGACTGGGGGGGTGGTGAAGCTTGGGGTCACGTCGGTGAGGTGCGTGATGCTGTACACCCTGACGGGTCTTTGGGAAATATCACAGCAGCTGTTCCAATACTGGTGGTGTTTCTAAGCCTGGGGAACTGTTGGTGGCATGACCATTTGAATGGCAGGCTGGCATCAAACCCCAAGCCATTCTACGACCCCGGCTCAACTAACCTTACCTTTGCTTGCTCCCTAATTGGCCACTCACCGAACAGCCCACCTCTCACCACTCTCACGTGACCTGGCTACGGGGCTTGTCCAATGACTGGTGTTCAATTCGACCTCAAACCTGCGAACTTGCCGAACCAAAGCTCTGTCTTTCCCCCAGCCAGACAAATCACTCCCGAAGACGCGACCACCCACCATGGCCGGCGACGATCACGCTCACCACCCATCAGACGCCATCAAGGCTGGTCTCCAAGCCTCCGCCGTGGTCGGCACCACCGGCTTCTTCATCTCGGCCATCCAGAATGCCCTGCACAAGAACAACGTCGGCGCCCTCGCCGTCTTCACCCGCAGCGGAGGCAACATCGCCGTCTTCGGTACGATACCCAATTGACGCTTCATGCGTCGCTCTTCAGCTTGCGAGCCCTTTTCTGACTCTGTCCGATAGCGATTGCTGGTGGTGCTTACGGCTTCTCCCGCGCTGCCGCCGGCAACCTGAGGCAGAAGGATGATGCGATCAACACAGCCATTGGCGGCTTCCTCGCCGGTTCCATCCTCGGCATGACAAGTATGTACCCCCTCGAATGAACGACAAAGTATGTTGCGCAAATACTGACATTTTCTGCCGCAGGAAAACGCCTCCCTGCCGTTCTCGGAATCGGCTCCCTCGCCGCCGTGACCCTGGGCGTCTTCGACGTCACTGGCTCGCGCCTGCGTGGCTGGCAAGATCGCCCCGAGGAGGACGAGTTTGAGAGGAAGCTGCGCCTTCGCGCCAACAGGAGGCGGCCGATTGAGGAGACGATCGCGGAGATTGGCGAGGGACGAGGTGAGTTTCCTCCCCGTTGCGGCACTTCCACCATTGCCCACAATGCTGACCAGCCCCACTACAGGTATCAAGCCCGAGGGCTACGAGGAGCGGAGGCGCCAGCGTCTCTTTGAGAAGTACGGTGTCGAGATCAACCCCGTCAGCGCGACGAGCTCCTAGGCACCCACGAGAGTTGAAGAGACATGCAAAGCGTTTCCATTTGTTGTACATACCATCGCCCAGGGACCACGGGCGGCAAGAGGGAGGGAGTTCTAGGCCAGACAGAATTCCAAAGCTGTATTATTCTTTACCCAGCACCCCGCCTGCGAGGGCGGGGTGACCGGTTCGCTGGGCGTGATCTGATCCGAGTGCTCAACGGCAGCTTTGCTGCACCACTCTTCAAAGGTATGTTTCCCCCTCTCCCACCCTACCTACCCTACCAACCCCTTTCCATGATGAAACCCTAGCTTCAGAGGCTGTTTATGATTTTGTATGATTATACCAATCACCGTTCTATCTTTTTTTCTGATCCAATTCACCCATTACTTCTTCTTTCCGCTCAGCCATCTTGGAATCTTGCTAACCTGGATCTGAAGGTACTACATACACGCGCGCACTCGCCGAGACACCGGGCCTTTCCCCATCCTCCCATTTTCATGATGATACCCTAGCTTCAGAGGCTGTTTATGATCTTTATGATTATACCCATCACCGTTCTATCTTTTTGTCTGACTTCAAACACCGTCACCCTCTCTCTATTTGCACTTCGAGGCCTGAATCTTGACTGACTCGAGACCTCAGGTACACATCTCCAGCTCACCGAAGCGTTTCCACCCTCCCTCAATCACCCTGATGAAACTCTAGCTTCAGAGGCTGTTTATGATCCAAATGATTATACCAATCACCGTTCTATCTTTTTTTCTGACTCCAACCCCTCAACATCACACTTTCTCAACATGTGGTAGCCTGGACCTTTGCTGACTTTGATGTAAAGGTACAAACCTACTCGACTTCTCCCCCTTACACCCTCCCATCGACCACCTGATGAAACTATAGCTTCAGAGGCTGTTTATGATCTAATGATTATACCAATCACCGTTCTATCTTTCTTTCTGATTTCACCGTCTTCTCCACTCTTCCTCGAACAACCTTACGACGCTCTTGCTGACTGGGATTCAAGCACATCAGCATGCAGAAAGGTGGACAGAAGGCACGTCACATTGGCGGAATAGCGTCAAGATTGGGTGGTTAAATACATTGCATCATTTTTCACAAGACCCGCAACTGATCTCTCTGCCTGCCCTATGAAACCTCGTGAAGTGTCGCCCTTGATGTACACTGAAATCAAACGCCTGCCAGAATCGCCGTCCGACGAACCATTTCCGAAATGGTATCACACCGCTTGTGCCCACTCGCCCTCAAAGAGTCTTGATCGACTGGAAGAAGGGATTCGCCAGAAGCGCTTGGTCCGCGTTGACCAGCTCCTTCAGCTTCGCGACCATATCCTGCTTGGACATCTTGCCAGCCTTGACCTCGTCCTTCCACTTCACCAAGACATCCTTGAGCATGGCACTCCCCTGCTCGACATCCTCCTTGCTGTACTTCATGTGGAGGTCTTCGTGCTTCGAGGTAAAGTCCTCCAGCTCGTCCGCCTTGCGCTTGGCCATGCGGACGACCTTGTCCGGGAACTGCACCAGCTCGGCAACGTGAATACCGAAGCTCTGGTCGCAGATGCCGTCCTCCACTTTGTAAAGCAGGGTCACTTCCCGCTTTGCCTTGTTGCTGCTGTCGCCTCCAATGTGGGCGGTGACGTGCAGGTTCTTGACCTGGGGGTACTGATCGGCGAGAGCCGTGAGTTCGTGGAAGTGTGTTGCGAACATGGCGAAGCAACCAATCTCCTTGACGATGTGTTCGGAAATGGCCCATGCCAGGCCGAAGCCGTCGTACGTCGAGGTGCCACGACCGAGCTCGTCAATAATGATGAGTGATTCGCAAGTAGCAGACTTGAGGATGTTGGCGGTCTCGAGCATCTCGGCCATGAACGTCGAGACGCCCTTGAGCTGCGAGTCGCTTGCACCGACGCGAGCCAGAATGGAGTCGTAGATGGTCATCTCCGCCTCAGCGCAGGGCACGAAGCAGCCGATTTGCGCCATCAGAGCAATGACACCGATCTGGCGGATGTACGTAGACTTGCCACCCATGTTGGGTCCGGTGATGATCAGGAAGGATGACTTGTCTCTCGTCAACTCGACGTCGTTGGTGATGAACTGTAGGTCTTCCTGCACCTCGAGGCAGGGATGGCGAGCCTCCTTCAGGATGGTCTGGCCTTGGCCGCGCTCATGGATCTTCGGCCTCACGTACGCCGTGGGGGCGTGGACGGAGCAGTGAGCAAAGGAAATGATCACGTCCATGTGGGCAAGGACGCCGGCCAGCTTGTTGATGACGGGGCAGTATGACGAGGCGACACCGACGACCTCGTTGACGAGACTGGCTTGGGTCCTGTTGTAGTTCTGGGAGAGTTGGTCATACTCGCGGCGAAGATTTTGCAGGTTCTTAGTCGTGAAATAGACGCCGTTCTTCTGGGTAGAACACTCCTGGTAGCCCGACTTGTTGCGAATGCACCCGGCCTCCTGTCGGGTGAGGCGGAGGCAGTAGCCATGGACCTTGTGGTTCTCGAGGAAGATCTTCTTGCTCTTCTCCTGGCCGAGGTCATTCGCCGCCTCGTCAAACTCCTGCTCGATGCCTTGCATGGCCCGATCCAGTTTCTTGCGAATGATTCGCAGGCTGTCATCAAACTCAGGCTTGATGATGTACTCGTGGTTCTCAAGTGCATCAAGGTCAACGGTGGTCTCGACCATCTCCTGGAGCTTGACAAGGCTGTTGGAGAGTTCACGAAGATTATCCGTGTACGCCCGGTCCAGCGGATCTTTGTACTGCTCATCCATGACACCCTCGAGAGTTCCGAGAATGCCGGGCAGCCGGATGACCACCTGATACGCGCGCACGACATCCTCAAGTGTCGCCTTTTTCCGTTGGAAGCGCTTGGAAAGCCGGTACAGGTCGGGGATAGACTTGAGATGTGTCTCCTGCATGCTCTGGCGGAGCTCAGTGTCAACGGCAAACGACTCGACCAGTTGCTGCCTCTTCTCAATGTCTTCCCTGTCCATCAAGGGTTGCTTGAGCCACTGCGCCAACAGCCTGCTGCCCAGAGGTGTCTTGCAGTGGTTCAGGAGGCCGTAGAGACTCATGTTCTTGGAACCGTCCCGAGCAGCAGGCATGAGGTTCAGTGCTCGGAGGGCAGCTGCGTCCAGCTTCATGTATTGGGCAAGATCATGCTGGTAGATTTGATATTGACCAAAATTGGACGGGTCTTGCAGCAGGCCCAGGTATTTGATGAGGGCCGCAGCAGCCCCCATGGCGAGGTTGAGCTCACTCAGCGGCAGCATCGAGGCGGCCTTTTCGTCTTTGAGCAGCCGGGTCAGGTCCTGCTCGATATCTCTGCTGGCGAACTCGGAGCCTGGCCGCTCCGAGACGGACACGCCGCAGTTGTTCAGGACCTGTCGCAGCTTGACGAGCTCCGGGTCCTTGTCCTTTTCTGACTTGTCGACTTGAATGAGGCACTCCTTGATGCCGAGCTGGATCAGGAGGGCTTCGAAGTTGGAGTAGAGGTCGTTGTCGAGGAACTCGCCGATTCCCAGCTCCCGGACACTCGAGTCGGCAAAGCAGACGCCGACCGTCCGTGATTCGGACGCCTTGGCTGTGATCTTGACAGTAAGGATCATTGGCGCTGCCTCGAAATGGCCGCCAAGATCCTCCTCCACCTCCTGGATGTTTCCGGGAGAGGCCTGCTTGACGACCTTCCAGTTCATGCGGCCTCCTGTGCTTTCG
This sequence comes from Plectosphaerella plurivora, assembly GCA_020726575.1. Taxonomy (NCBI): domain Eukaryota; kingdom Fungi; phylum Ascomycota; class Sordariomycetes; order Glomerellales; family Plectosphaerellaceae; genus Plectosphaerella; species Plectosphaerella plurivora. Next base: position 411,412 of record JAGSXJ010000012.1, on the reverse strand, counting down.
AGAATCTCGATTCGTTTTCCCAGTCTGTACAGCGCTTCTCGGAGGAATTGTCGGAAGACTGTCACGGTCATTGTCACCGAGGCCAATCCCGTCTTGTCATCTCGGCCGAGCTGGCGAATGACCGAAGTTGTCTTGTACACCTGTGGAAGTCAGAATGCATGATTCGGAGGCTATACAGAAGGATCAATGCACCGTCTTTGCGATGTACGTAGCGTCGTCTCCATGTGCTGTGTACCAGTCGCCCCTGTCGAAAATGCGGATGGTGTCCTCGTGAGCTTTCGGAAGTCCCTTGTAGAATCGAATAAAGCCGTGCTCGTCATCGAGCTATCAGAAATCCATTAGCTTGCGATCTCATCTTGCGCATAGAAGCAGCAGCGCCATACCTTCAGCTCTGGCCTTGAAGACATGTTGACTGTGGAAGCAACGGGCAGGCGCCTCGTTGCGGAAGTGATGAGAGGTGGCCGCGGGTTTCGGGCGGGTAGGAAGTAAGTGAAGGCGATGAATCCGCAAACTGAAAAGAATTGGCCTCGGACAAGAGTTCGCTGTGTCCAGGCAATGTGCAACTGAAGGAAGTTGATACAGTGGTGGAGGCATGGCAACGGGGGAGTGGCGTCGCGTCCGCGGTTTCCATTAAACTTGGGAGACGCGACGTGACGCAGAGGACTAGTCCATATCTGGTAATTTCGATCTCACCGCTTACTTCGTGTTCAGCAGCAGGTACGACTCCGAACCAAGAGATACAGCTTCTGGAGACAAGATTCGTAGAGCAAGATCTTGGAAAGACGAAGTGCGGACGTATTAGTCCCATTGGGATGCTTTCGCGGGCAGTAGCCAATTCTCCAAGTTTCTTTCTGAGGCGGGCATCGCGGATCAGACCCCAGCTGGCGAGTACCCTTTTTTGCCGTTTAGCTGCGCCGAAGCATTTTTTAATCCAGCTGCCCCCCACCTTCAAGTTCAAAGCTTCCAGGTGCCGTTGCGACAGAACATCACCCAACACAGATGGATTCCACGACCTCAGAACAGCCTGTGACGACCTCACAAGAAGCCTTGGCTTCCGTGAGCAATGTCCACGACACAGCCGATACTTCCTCAGCCAACAATGGCCTTCCGACAGCAACGGGGGGCGATGCGCCCGACACCACCACTGTGTCAGAACCAAAGACCGAATCAGACGTCAAGACCGAAGCAGGTGCCGAGGAAACCAAAATGTCCAAGGGTCAAATGCGAAGACTGAAGCGCCAGGCCATTTGGGAAGAGAGGCGTGACGACCGCAAGCGCAAGCGCAAGGACAAGCGACACGAGAGACAAGCCCGGAAACGCGACGAAAAGGCCGCCCTCATTGCAGAGGCCGAAGCAGCGGGCATTGACCCCGCGACGGTCCTGCACAAGCCCCCGCCAAAGCCTCCGGTGCGTGTGCCCGTCGGCATCATTCTCGACTGCGACTTTGAAAAGTACATGATGGAGGGCGAGCGCATCTCGCTGGCAAGCCAGATCACGCGGTGCTACAGCGACAACCGCAAGTCGAAGGTCCAGGCGCACCTTTACGTCAGCTCTTTCGGCGGCGAGATGAAGGAGAGGTACGAGACGATTCTCGGTAACCAGCATGTGCAGTGGAAGGCGATCAAATTCTCGGAAAGGGACTTTATCGAAACGTCCCGCGTCGTCACCGAAGCGATGAAGGCCGATGCTGGCGGCGAGATGATCGAGCCCCTCCAAAACCCCGCCGACGGCCGACCCGCCATTGCCCTTGACACAGTTGGATCTGGAATCAAGGCAGAACCTGAAGACGAGCCGGTGGACGATGTCAAGAACATTGTCTACCTGTCGTCAGACTCGCCGTACACCCTGGAGAGGCTGGAGCCCAACACGTGCTACATCATCGGCGGCCTTGTGGACAAGAACCGTGAAAAGGGCCTGTGCCACCGGAGGGCGCGCGAGAAGGGCATCCGCACCGCCAAGCTTCCCATTGGCGACTACCTTGAGATGGCGAGCCGGCGGGTGCTAGCCACGAACCACGTAGTGGAGATTATGATCCGCTGGCTCGAGTCGGGCGACTGGGCCAAGGCGTTCCTCGAGGTCATTCCCAAGCGCAAGGGTGGCAAGCTGAGGGGTTCAGGGGAGGCGGGCGAGCCAAGCGTTGCTGACGAGGACGAGAGCCGTATTGAAGATGAGGAGGAGAATGGTGATGCCGATGTTGATGTTGACGAGGTGATGACCTCGGCAGACGCTGTCAGTAAGGGCGATGCAAAGACAGCCGCCCCTGCCACGACGAGCTCATCATGACCGAGGGCCGGCAAAATAAAAAAATGGAACATGATATTCAAGCCAACCAAACCCGGCCCATGCCAGGCACCGCCGATCCCCATTCCTGTGGCTACGCCTGCAACGCCATGCCCTTGTGTACATTAAAAGTCCAGTCCCTCGTCCTCGCGCTCCCTCTTGATGACCATTTCCTCCTTGATGATACCAGCCACAAAGCCCCTGAAGTACTCAATGTACGGCTTCAGGCTCGTCTTCTCCCAGTCAAGAGGACCCTTCTTGGCATCCTTCTTCTCCTCCTGTGAGCCCTCCTGCGAGGCCTCCTCTTTCACTTCCTTATGCGCTGCCGTCCACGCATCAATCTCGTCGAGAAGCTCGTGGACCGTAGGCACAGCCGTCGGGTCAAAGTCCTCGAGGGCCTTGGTGTCAATAGGTACACATACCCTGCCGGTGCCGGGGTGAATGACAAAGGGCGACTTGAGCAAATGGTTGAGCTTCTTGGAGACCTCGATATCAAGGCGCGGGTAGGTGTATTCGAGGACAATGTCCTGTTTGGCCTCCTTGAGCGCGCGGGCGTCGAGGTTTTTACTGGCACCCGTCTTGGCTACCGAGTCAATGTCGGCCCATTTTGAGGTTGAGTCGCGGCCAGGAGCGGCGTCCCACTTCTTACGGAGCGCATCGACCAGCGGCTTGTCAGGGATGAGGGTGAGGAGGTGCTCGGCACGCTCTTGGGTCGCCCAGGGGTCCTGCGCCTCGAGGACGTCTTCCTGGAAATGATCCTTGAGAGTTTCTAGACTCCGGCTTCGGTATGTCAGTGACGTGTGACGAAGTGTGGAAGGCTGGGACTTACGTGAGATGGGGGTGCAGCGGCCGCCACAAGTTGACCTTCTTCGCATTCTGAGCACCGCCCTTGACCACCTCGAGATACCCAGCGATGGCTCTCCTCATCTGGTCCGGCATGACCCTGGCCTTCTTGTCGCAAACCCAGGCGTGGGCACCACGTCTACCCGAGTACACCCACATGATATGCTTGAAGCCAAAGTCATCCCGCAGGGCCACGTCGACGACCTTGATAGCCATTGTGATGAACTGCCAGCACTTGATGCAGATGTTTGCCTTGTCGCAGCACGTACGGATATCGTCGTAGTCCGTCAAATCGATATCGAAGCAGAGTTCCTTCGCCAGCGGCTTGAAGGTGCTAGCGTTGCGCAGTGTCTTGCGGTCGCGGGGGTTCGTCGAGTAGACCGGGCCGATTTCGAAACGGGTGGGCTTGAGGCGGAGGACGTCCTTGAGAAGCCTGGACAGGGATTCGTCAGTATCGTGCACCGCGCGGCAGATGTATGGAAGACCACTCACGTGTCAGCCGAGGGGAAAGATTGGTATCGGAGATACGCGTCGTTCTCGAGCGTAAAGGCGAACTCTCGGTGGGCAAAGTCGGTGGTCGGCTGGGGGCTGTGGTTCAGCCACTGGAACAGGTATCGCCAGGGGAACAGTCGCTTGTAGAACAGTTGCATAATCGCCTCGTCGATCTTCTGCCCTGATGGTTGGGGTCTAGAATGGTATCAGTGTTGTTCCATGTCGGCTCTGTTCGGTGCACCTACGCTGATGATTGCGGCGGTGCTATTCTTGGTGGCGAGCTTGGCGCCGGCGTGTCAACTGGTCTCGAGCTGGGAAACTCCTCATCCGAGTCGACGTCGTCGAAGAGATCCTCCAGCTTGACGTCCTTCTTCACATCCAGAGTGTCGGCCCTGACAGCGCCCTCCTCTGTCGCATCGGCCATGGCGACATCTGCGTTGGTAGCCTGGGTGTTTGGGAGGGAAGGCAGGTCGACCATGGCGTCATCTTGCGACGGCTCGACCGGCGACTGGGTCCCGGAAGGTAGTGAGTGAGGCATTCTGACGTCGATTGTATCTTTCCTCGTCGTAGGTAACGGTTGTCACAGGAATCTCGGAGTTCAATGTCTGGAGGGGAGTCTTGAAATGTCGTGGTGGGGCGTTGCTGGTAAACCGCGGGTCGCGTCTCAGGCGCGTTATTTCGCGTACAGTGGTCACGGCAGAAAGGGGCGCTTAGTCATCGACGAACCATCAATTCAGTGTTGTGGCCACCACAGACTACCCATTCTCCGTCATACCATGTCAGCTAACAGAAGTGCTCGTATATGCCCGGATTCTACAGACAATCGCATCCAGCCTTCGGCGTCGTTCCAGGACTCCATAAAACCCATAACAATCACCACCATTTCTGCCCACTCGTCTCCCTGTACTCCAGCATGTAGGCATCACACCTCGACTCGAGCAGCAGGGGTACCATGCTGTGGACCAGCTCTGGTTTGTCTGCTCGCTCCAGGAAGTCCATCAGGAAGTCAGGGTGGCTTTTGAACAGCTGGAAGAATGCGGCTCGTGACCCCGATCGGCGAGCTGTAACCTGGGTGTAGTCCGACATCAGGCGGCGGAGGGGGGCGCCAGGGGCAGAGCGCTCGTAGACGAAAATGATGTGGTGGCTGAGGGGGCAGTAGCGGCCTTGAAGTCGCTCAACGTGTCGGTACGTGTTGATCGCCTGGTCATGTAGGCGTGTCATGCCCCAAGACTGGGCTAAGATCGTGAGATCGAGCAGCATCAGGAGGAGGTGCTCCGTCGCCGCGTCCTTGGCGGAAGTGCAAGCGGACTTCAGAGGGAACTCAAGGCCATAGTGCCGCTTCATATTTTCCACGGCGCGCTGGTGTTGCTCTTAGTACGAGAAGAGAGCGGGCTCGAAGGTCAGGATAATGTTTTCGACGACTCCCAGATGTCGGTGGTATGCCTCGCCCTCGTGGCCGGCAGTCTCGATGAAGCGAAGCTCCTCGGGTGACATTCGGGCAAGTTTGGGGTTGCCGCCGGCGTAAATATGCATGGACATGTCTTCAGTTCTTCCATTGGGTTGAAAGCCCATGCTGCTAGGGCCCTTGAAGACGGATGGGAGGTCGTAGCGCGTCTCGCCGGGAAACTCGCCGGTGTATTGAAATGCCCGAGTCAGTCACCGTACTCGATGGATATTTCTGTTTTGTGACGAATAAGTTCAAAGGACTCACCATCCACTGCAGGAACAGGGAGAAGACGTCCGGAGTGACGTTTGGGAGGTCGATCTCGCCGCCGGTCGCGTTCCGAACCTGGGCGGCCCAAAAGGGCGAGTCTTTGCTCAGGAGCGCTGGGTGGACATGGTACTGGCTCGTGCCAACCGTGATCTTCACGGGCATGTCGTAGTAGTCGCTTGAATTGCGGGTAAGCTGTAGCTCTGGCACCAGATTTGTGTTTTGACTTGCCGTCCATACAGGGGACCCTCAGGCTCTGCGATCTGAATAGGAGTCGGGCCAACAAATCCAGCGTGGTTTCCAGGCAGCTCCGGATCAGGAGTGGTGACTTCCTTTTTGATCGGAGTGCCTTCCGAAGGAAGATCCTCAATGCCCACGATGGCGGGCGATGGGAATGGCGACTGATGGTGTTGTTTGGATGAAAGGTGATTGAGAGTACAACACAAGATGGACGAGTTGATGGGGGAGTTTGTAGAAGTTTGAGGAAGAGAGGGGCACAAAAAATAATTGGGATGGATTGAGAGCCAGGAAAAGTGCAAGGGAAAGAGCGGTTGCCCCGAACTCCCGGTTGCGAATTCAAGTTGCAGCGGAAGCTACCCAAGGCAGGTGCGGGTGCGGCTTGGATTCAACGGCAAAAAATGGATTTCAGTCACGAGGCAGGAGCCAAAATGCAAGTGCCTGTTTCCATTGCCTTCTGGAGTCAGTATTAGGAATCTCCTGACTTCCGTTGTGGTGATCGACCTTCATTGAATGACTGACATCTGCCTCTCGACATGGCCAATATTCCGCGAGTTACCCAACTTTTTGCCGCAACGTCTCAAGCCCGATGATCGAATCCCAACTCCTCCAGCGTCTTGACCTGATGCCTTTTCTCTCCCAACTGCCGCGATGCCGCCTTGATCAGCGGCATCTGCTGCCTCACCCACCTTGTGTCGTCGTCCCAGAAAGGGGGCAACTTGCCCACCCCGTCATTCTCCAGGCCTTCTCTCTTGTCCGCTCTCAGACTGATGTCATGCATCATGTTGATATACTCAAGGTCATTGGGGAAGGCCAGGGTATGGAGTGACTTGCCCGCTCCTGTCTTCTCGACCACATCTTCCTCCCACGCATGCATCTCAGCGACCGACGGGAGGGTCAACCGCCCAGACCACACGCGGGACACCCATGCCGCCTGACCTTCAGAGAAAGGGAAGGGTACGATGCGCTGCGGCAGACCGGCAAAGGCTAGCGTACGGTCGTCGATGTAGAATAAGTGCTGGTACAGGTTCAACACGCAGTTGCCGTCGTCGGTGACGGGGGGTGAGAGATCGCTGAAGAACGGGAATGTGTAGAGATAGCCGGTACAGAAGACGACTGCGTCGATGTTTCTCTCGACATGGCCGTTGGTGAACCGCACAGTCCGGTCCTCGGGGACGAACTCTGACATCTCGGGCAGGAATTTCGCCCATGGAGATGCTTGTTCACCGGCAGAGGGGTCCGGGGTGGTCTTTTCTGACACGATGACAGGGAGCTTTGCGCATGTTGATATCTGGGCGCTAATGTCGACGCCAGACGCAGAGTTGCCGACGACGATGACTTTCTAGGGCCCGTCTATTAGTTATTTTCGGTGATCTTCTTTGGGTCAGACATGCCTTGTCCCTGTAGTGGTCAGGATTTCTGTAGTGCTTGGAGTGCAGTATGCTCCCCGGGTGAGCTTCTCTGAAGGCGTTGAGCCCGGGGATATCTGGGAGAAACGCATCGTTGTAGTGACCATTGGCGACCAGTACGGCGTCAAAGTGCGCCTCGGAAATCTCCTGCGTTTGCAAGTTGCGCGTCTTGATCTCCCAGACCCGTCTTCCAGTAACTGGAATCTTCTTCGCCGACAGAACCTGGGTGGAGAGTGAAAGAATGGGCTTCAGGGGCTCCGCATAATCGTCCAGATACTTCTTCACGACTTGATGCCTGGGAAAGAGCGACGAGTCTTCTGGAAACTTCAGGTCCGAGTAGTTCATCAGAGTGTGTGGGATGTTGGTTTCCAGAAAGTCGTACACCGGGGAGGCAAAATCATCCCCAGGTCCATCCGAGTCGCTGTTCCAGGGGCTGTACACCCATACGCCGCCAACAGTCGCCTTTTGCTCAAAGATCTGGACCCGAGAGAATTTCTTTTCCGCCAGGAGATACCTGACACAGTCAGGAGGTGAACGAGGCAGACGGTGTGAGGACTCACTTTGCAGCCGACAGTCCACATGGGCCGGCACCGATGACAGCGACGCTGTCGATGTTCAGGTCCTCATTCAGGTGGATGGGCGACATGGCGGCGGGCTATAAGAGGTTTGACAGATCCTTTCACTGTGCTGGATAGAGTTCCTGATTTTGTAGACATGCCTTCTCGACGAGTCACACCAGACTTCAGCCCATCAATCACAAAAACCTCGATCAACAGCTCAAGATGAGGCGATGAGGGACGGTCTTGAACCTATGCCCCAGATGCGGGAATAAAGTCGGGATGTCCCGACGACTAATGTCGGGATCCGCCCGACCTCTTACCTTCACGACTTCTCCCGCTTCCACGGCTCCATGAACACGAACAAGCGGACCACGCTCGAGAATCTGATACACCCAGCTGGCAGCATCTCTTGACGTCAGTCTCCAGCTCATCAGAGAGAACAAGTGTTACGAACCAGCGGCCGAAGATGTACTGCACCGTCCCGGCCTCCCCCTCGGCCACACGAGTCAGTCCCGATATCTACTCCCCCACTATCGACAGGGGCCTCCCATTTGCCTCTCCATCGATTGCGTGCTCTATCTCGCAGCGCTAACGAGGGGGGTTGCTTCCCTGGAAACGGCTCACGATGTCCGTCAGCGCGCAAACGATGTCAATGATCCTCTGACCGCCTTGCGAACGACTCGCGAGAGACCAGACGACCAAAGGCCCCTTCGCCCAGCCATGTCGACCAAGCAGATCAAGACAAGCATCCACCGCTTCCGCGTCCGGCGCCCCTCGAGCTCGGCAGAGCGCCGACGCTCCGCCTCGCCCCCCGCAATGCCCACCGCCGCACCCACGCCGACCGCCGACGCCGCCTCTTCGTCGTCCTCGTCGGCCGCTGCCGCCGCCGCTGCTGGCACTGGCACTGGCACCACCGGTCCGCGGGACATGCCCGCCTGCGACCGCTGCCGGAGTTTCAAGAAGAAATGCAGCCGGACCTTCCCCACGTGCACTTTGTGCGCCAACGCTGGCCAACGCTGCTCCTTCTCGACCTCGGCTTCCTCCTCTGAGGCCCAGGCTCATCATCTGCGAGCTCGCGTCGAGTGGCTTTCTCGCCTGGTCAACCAGAACCTCCCTGTCGGCGCTCCCGCCATTGAGACCTTTGGCACTGGCACCGATGTGTCGGTCCTGGGGTCGGTGGCCTCCATGTCCGCGCCGCCGAGCGTGGTAGGCGGCACCTCGCCTGCCATGCAGCTTGAGCTCGCTGGCAGGACGCCTGGCTCAGGGGCCACGCCGGGGTCCATCACCATCAGCGGCTTCGAACCAGCGTCTGATCCCAACGGCATGTCGGTTGCTGGCGATCCTGGAGCTACCGTCAGCTTGACTGCCGGGGCCACCAGCGCCATCCGGACGCTGTCTGAGGATGCCCTGGCGCGGCGGCTCGTCGACGCCTACTTCCGTCATATTCACCGAGCCTACCCCTTCATGAATAAGGCCCAGGTACTTCGGGAGCTCGAACACTCAGGAGACTCTGCATGGCCGCGTCGCAGCTCCGACTCGACCTTGCTCTTCCTCGTCATGGTCCTGGGATGCACGACATTGCAGCGCTCCGGCCAGATGTCCAGCGATGTCTCGTCAAAATTTGATGTCCCCAGCGCTGAGATCGTCCAGGAGTGCCTTCTACGGGAGGACCTCGAGTCCATTCAGATCCTCGTGCTGCTGGCGCTTTACTCGCTCTTCGACCCTGGCGCCACATCCACCTGGTCCATTGCCGGCATCGCCGCCAGAAAAGCCATGTCCTTTGGGCTTAGCCGCCGAGCCTCTGACGATAGGACGTTGTCGGTGACTGAGGTAGAGTTCCGCCACCGTCTGTTCTGGAGCACATGGGTGCTAGACCGCGTCATGTCCATCTCGCGGGGTCTGCCCCCTGCTCTGAGCGACGACAACATCGACGTCCCATTGCCTGGCTTGACAGTTGAAGAATTTGCCTCACCTGATAGGCAGCACTTTGCCTCAGTCCTGCAGACTCACCGGCACGTCATCCATCTGCGGCAGCTGGAGGACCGGATCTTGACGCAGATCCATACCCGAAGACAGTCCGAAGTCGCGGCGCTATCTCAGTCAGATCGCCAAGCAGTCGTGAGAGAAATCCGGATGGACATCGAAAACTGGTATAGCCACGGCTGCCTCCTGTCGCCTCTCGAAGCCGATAACGTGCCGATTCACAGCTCCGTCGCCTGGTTGAGCGCCCGGTACTACCAGCTTCTCTTCTTCCTCCACTACCCATGCCAGTTCAACTCCTTTGGCTCCCTGGTCCCAGCCGTCGAGCTCCTTCGCTTCGCACAAAAGCACCTGCAGTCAACTATGGTGCTCTTACAGCAGAGACAACTACCGCTCAACCGAGTGACGCTGTGTCGCATCTTCCCTGTCGGGCTCGTTCTGATGCACTGCTTCATCAGCTGCACCGAGTGCACCCCGTTCCTGGCCCTGGAGGAGCTCGACTCGGTCATCCGCGTCCTCGAGGCATTCCCAGAGCCCTGGGCCCACGCGAGGCAAGGTTGTCAGCTGTTTAGGCAGTTCAGAAGCGCCGTGTCGGGCCTTGCCAGACAGACGCCGTTGCACTATCAGGCGCTGCTGAGACCAGTCATGACTGAGATGGCGGCGTTGATGCAAGAAGTGCTCGGCAAGACGACATTTTACTTCTTCCACGAGTTCCTTGGCGGTCGGGGCCCCATGGACCAGACTGGCCATTCGCCAACGGGGCCACTGCAGTCGTCCATGGCCATGATGAACGACGAGGGCATCATCGAGGACGGCTGGGGATCGTTGGAGTTTGGATTCATGTGATGTTCTCTTTGTGTCCCTTTTCCGGGCTGTGCGCTAGTTTGAGATACCCGCCGCGAGGCTACCATGATTTGTCGAATTACTATTTGTCTGCTGTTTGGTCTGTTTCCATTGTGCATAGTACTGGTATGTGTCTTACTGGAGTTCCTCGTCGCTATCGGTTGCGGCGTCCCATGCGTCGTCGTCAGATGAATCGTCTCCAGCTTGATCATGATCGGCTGAGTCCTCCAGCGAGTCTTGGTCGTCCGACTCGTCTCCGCCGAAATCTTCATCTTCTTCTTCCTCATCCGAGGTTGTAATGTCGCTCAGATCCTCCTCCTTCTCCTCCTCGATGAGTGTGCCACCCGGCGTGTACTCGTCGCAGCGGAAGAATGATGCAAACCCGCTGACACCATTCCGCAGTCTTCTTTTCCGGGCTTTTACCCGTTGCATAGACTGGCCCTCTCGACATCTTTGGCACAGGAGATCGTACGGGCCGTCGACGTGTACGCGGCAGAAACCGGTAAACTCGCCCACGCCTTCTTCACCGACGACGATGCAGTCGGTTGACTTCCAGTTGTGCAATATCGCGCTGTCGCCGCGCGGCGCTCGTTCCCAAGCCCAGCCGCCCATAGAGATAAGTCGACTCCCAGGCGTTGGGTCCTGATTGAGCGTCAAGTCCGAGTCAACGACCCTTCCATCGGGCCAGCCGACCCACGACAATCTGCCGGTGGGCCTGTCAAATGTGATGGCATAGACAAGATCGTAAAGTTGTCCCATGGTGATCCCATCAGGCAAATCTACGGACCGATATTGTTTTTCGGCTGCTGCCAAGTTCCACCCGTTCCTCGAGGCTCGTCCGTCCCCTACACGGACATGCTCGAGCCTCCGGGGCGGTGGTTGTGACACAAGCATGCGTCTCCAGCTCGCACCGGCGCGGAGAACTGCCGTTGGTTTCCCTTGCCCGGCGATTCGCTGCCCGCCTCTAGCCATGCCCATGCCCATGAGCTTGCCGGTGGTGAGGTAGTTGACATTTTCGGAAGCCCGGTCTCGCCTCCACCCCTGAATGCCTGAGGACATGGAGCTGAGCATGACGAACATGCAGCCAAAGTGCTTCTTCAGGAGGAGGTTTTGGGAAGGGGCCAACGTCGGGACAGCATGAGCCTGAGCGGCGCGAGCGGCCTCGCGGCGTTGCGCCCTTTCCATCGCCCTCTGCACCCAAGGCTGTGCATAGTCGTCCAGCGATGGCGCCGTTGGGGGTGGAGGGGGTTCGTCCCGAGCTTCAGGAACTCGAGAAACAGGGGCGAAGAATAAATGTTGCTGGATAGGTAAAGAGGCCCCGATCATGTCACGCCACTTGGTGCTGACGAGCTGGGCGAACAACACGGTCGACATGTCGACGTGGCACAGTATCATCTCGAACAGCTCCATGGTCGACAGCACGGCAGTCCGCGCTGGTATTTCGAGCCCATCGGCGACAATCTTCAAACGTGGCGCTTGTTGAGGGCGGCGGGCTGCGTTGGCCTGGGCGGCGTGGGCGGCCTTTCTGGCCTTGACCGACTTCTTCTTGGTCATGGTGATGTTGCTGCGCTTTTGTTGGGTTGTGATGCTTGTTGGGTGGGTTTCATGTGGCTTGAGGCATTGTTTGTCGAGGGAGTTCTACCCACACTCCAGGGGGCGATCGGCTTCTTTTGAAGTGGTCCATTTGAGCAAGCCGTTGGTGTACGAAACGGTGCGGTGGCTGTGATGATGGCCAGGGTTGACAAGAGGTCAGCATGATGAGGTGTTGACGAGCTCACCGGATGAGTCATCCGGGCCTACAGGTACCTGTAGGTACTAGCTCCCGCTATGACAGTCGGCTTACAGGGGCTGTACCAGTACCCGGAGCGATCCTTCTGCCCTGGAGGACTACAAGTCCGAGCCCGCCATTGAAAATCACCTTACCTACTCCACGATCTAGCTATATCTTTTCTTAGCATATAGGTATTTCATTTCAATCCAGTCTCATCCTTTCGCTAGCATGTCAACTGGAACTGCGAATTATCGAACCACAATCACTCGGCCTCCCCTGTGACAGTGTTGTACACTCCTCATTTTGCTTGCCGGACGACCAAGGTACAGTGTTCAACACAGCCTTCGCTGCTTTAGCAACAGTAGACAACGCATTCGAGTTACTGTTCTCGTCTCTGGGGCTCTTACACATTTCAAGGGCAGCCTTTTCCAAAATGGCCCTCAAGTGCACCGTGATTCTTCGGGATGCTGCCCCATTAAACATGCCACAGGCTGGCCATCTGGAACAGGATCCACCAGACACTAACAACTTACACCCTGATCTACAGCCCTGCGACTGCGACAAGAGGTCTCATGTCATTCTTTCCCTTGGCTGAAGCAATCCCTCGCAGAGAAATTGTACAAGCTGGCCCGTCGTAAACAAGCTCCACGTGGAAACAGCAAGGGTGGGCTGGTCGACATGTAATCGGTAACTTCATCAACCAACGAGCTGCCAAAAAGGGTAGAACAGCTGGACATGGATCACGGCAATTTGCCCTTGATAACACATACAGCGAAGCAAGACAAGCTCGTAACACTTAAGCCCACATCTACTCCCTTTGCCAATGCCGTGTCTCATGCTTACCTACAACCCGCACCATAAGACCAAGACAGAACCCCCCGTATTCAGTCCGCTTTGGGCGACGGTCGGCTCTGATTTGTCACGGAGTTCGTTCCATAAAGTTAAAGGAATGCGGCACTCTCCCGCTGCTTCAAGCCACGCGTCTCCTCGCACGCCGCTCGCAACTCGTGCTTTGTTCACCTCAGCTTGGACATGATAGTGGCCATCGCCGCATCGAGGCTGACTACCAGTCTCCGGCATAATATGACATTCACGTGCTTTCGTTCTTGGCTGTGCATGGAACCCTGGAAATTTACCTCTCTTACCTTATCTGTCTAATACGCGGAGTCCTGACCGAGAGTGTCTTACAGGTGACATGGCATTTGACCCCACAACAAATCAAGACATCAGCACTTGATGCCCAGCATGTTCGGTTTCAGAGAGCTTGCAAAGCACTCACAGTCGGATCTAATTTGCCTGCTGGACACGGCTTCCTGTGGGCATCGTGTGCTCTGCCGCTGGAGAGTTTGGCACCCCCATTTACCAACCTAATTTCGGCATCGCCCTTCGGCATGTTTCAGCTCAGTGAAAGACTCCGGCTGGGCACTTGCCTACCAGAAAGATGCAACCACGAGTCTTGTGGTGTGGCGTAGGGAAGTGTTTTCTCCGAAAGTCCGAGATGCGACCTACATCAACACGCCACACCTCCAAAGCCATCGCGTCGTGTGCCTGCAAAGTGTATTTGCCCGGTCAGGCAAGCACATGCTGCCATGAGCTGGATGTAACATGCCGGTTGCGATGCCGACGTGACCCATCCATCTTCACGAGCCTTAAGGAGCTGACGTCTGGCCCCGCCACAGAAACAAGTGTGGCGGCTTGAGCTCTTGTGCCGGGCTCCCGGCTCTTCGACGCCACGTCCAGACTGTTGGGCAGTACAAAGATGGGACGATCTATAGTGGCGGTTGAGAAGCGCAGCCCAGTTGCTTAGGGAATCCTAGCGTAAGTATCGTGGCCTGATAATAGAGCAGTTTCGAGCGGGCAACTGGGAGCCGGCGAGTATTCCGGCGGACGAGGCGTCACCTGCAGTGCACCGGCGGGTTGGTGGCGCTGCAAGAGCAACTTCACAGCGCCGCTCCGAGGCATTAGATGAAGCATGCGACATGTTCCGACGGCTGAGCGGCCCCAACTTCAACAGTTGTGTGTGTGTGTGTGTGTGTGTGTGTGTGTGTGTGTGCGGCATATACGACATGATTTACACTCGGTGGCGGGTCCCTTTTGTTCCCTTGTTCCCTTGTCCTCAACGACGAGAATATGACGCGGACCAGGTCCTCGGGCCTCGCCCCCCTGCACCAAAGGGTAAGGTTAAAGCTAGGACTCGCTCAGCTCAGGAACCGCTGGTGTTGATGGTTTAGAAGGGCATATTGCTGAAAGAATGCCAAGGCACACAACACATCGTCTGCAAGTGGCGTCGTCCCGGAAGTGGTATGAGCGGGGGAGGGGTCACAAAGTAAGGGCATCATGGCCGTTGAACGAAGGTCGGGGCTGACGACCGGGCCGCCTCTTGAGGAGCGCCGGCCGGACGATCCGAGCAGATGTGTTGTGTGTGTGAGCAGTGCAATGGGAGGTCGAATGCGGACATGATGGACAGCGATCCCACGATAACTACCTTTTAGATACTGCAGTGGCGCCGGGAGGGCCCTTTGTGTTTTTCTGGTAGTGGGATCGGCGTTTCTGGTCAAGTGCGGATCATCAGACTCGGGGGTCTGGTGGGATAGGGCCTTGAGGGCCAAGCTTCCGATAGATGGGTGGACGGGCACGACGGGTCGGGTTAAGCTTGGCGAGCTGAAAGAGATGGACTTGGGACGGAGCAAAATCTGTTTGGTCTCTAGCGCGGCCATCGTGTCGCCATCGGGACATTTTATTTTTCTTTCCTTCATCGATGCGTGCCCACCCTCAGTTTTGATGGCTTGATGCCGTTGAGTCGGCTGATACGTATCGTCGTCGGCGCGTCGTCGTCGTCGTTCGTGGCTGGTCGTCAGTGCTGATGGTAACTCCTTTGATGGCCGGATATGGGGGAGGGTGGACAGCTTGAACGCACCCCCTGCCCCTTTCGAAGGAGATGCGAGAAAAAAAAGGGGAGCCATCGCAAAGGGTCCCGTGGTGCCTGAGGCTACTCCAGGCCGGCTTGCCCTGTTCGACAGCGCGTCCAGGGGACGGGAGGGAGGGGAGGGGGGACACTGACTTTCAAGGTTATCAGGCGATGGGGGAGATGATGAGGCGATGACCTGGTGGGTGCACTGGCAGTGAGCTTGGTGCAGTGAGGGGAAGGAAAGAACCGCGGACAGGAGACTCGGATTTCGGGCGATGCCAAGGCCATCTCCGGACTTGGCTGCCCTTGAGCTGGCGCCAAGGTCTTGGCAGCTGTTGCGAGCCCTTGAGAGTTGTTGTGCAGGCTCTTCCCACCCGTGGGATCTCATTCCCAACCGCCATCTTCCCAGAGAAAAATGGCGAACGGAAAGATGGCAAATGGGCATTGGAGCCCTGGGTGCTTGGCCTTGGCTCTGGCTGGAGAACCACCCCCGGTGCGGTGGGTGCGGTGCGGGTGCGGGCGGCGGGCGGCCCAGGGGACAGGACACCTCAGTGACGGGCGACCGGGCAAATCGGAAGGCGCAAGTCTGCGCTCCCGAGACGCACGGTGGAGCACACCGGGCTCCATGTCCCCGCGGCCGGCGAATGGCACGCACGCACCCGCACCTGTGCGCCCCGCGGCGGGCGAATCCGATGTCGATGTGGCGAGCCGATCTCCAGAAAAACTCATTTCACCGTCCACTCAGGCGAGCCACGTCCCGCTGGCGGGGCCACTGCCGTTTCGAGCACTGGACGTGGAAGTGTCATCTGGGACTGGCAGTGGCACTGGGTCCATGGTTCCTTCTGCTTGCTGCTGATGTTCCTGCTTCTTGCTGCTGTGTCTGCTTTCGAAATCGATCCAAAGCCGGCCGGCTCGGGAAGTTGGGGGCACACTTCCTAGGCAGCCAGAAAAGAAAGACGTGGGCGGACCTGTGACGGCGACGGCCCACTGGCACGGCGCGGGTCCAAGTTAGGGCCGAAGGGGTCCCTTGCGTTTTGGGTGCTGCAGCGGCGTGGGTGCCGTGCCGGCCGGGTGTGTTCAGTTCGTTCAGGAGTTCAGGTCACTTTCCGCTGGCATTGGGCAGGATGGGAACATCCATCATCGACATCCCTTGTCCCTCCCCTCCCCCCCAGTCCGTTCCAACTTCCCAGCACTGGACGTCCCACCTTGACGTCCGTCTTTCCAAGTCCGTCCCAGTCCCAGTTCAACAGCCTTCGATTATCCTTGTCCGAGTCTGTCCGTCTTCTGTTCAAGTTGCCTGTGCTTGGAGCCTCTTGTTCTCTTTTTCTGCCTGTTCTACTATTACAGCACTGCAGTACGGATAGTTCGCTGCATCCGTTCGACTCGTACTCACCACCCCCGGTCCCACGCCTACCCACGCACCGCAATCGAGGATCTTCTCACACCTCATCACGATATCACCACCCCATATTCTTCCTCGGTTCACACCCCCTGGCCACATCCCATCCCACGGCCAAGCTCGACATCCAAGGTCAGCGGCCCCAGCAGGATCTTGTCAGTCAGTCTTGTCTTGCTTCTCGTCTCGCCTCGAGCACCGCACCGCACCGCACCGCTCCTGCACAACCACCACCCCTCCCCCCCCCTCTCAAGACTCGACCTCCTCCCTTCTGCCCCCCAGTCCATCCATCTCGTCCGTCCCAGGAGTTCCACCGACAAGGCCGACCTTCCGACCTTTCGCCCTCCGTGCGCAATTCGAACAGACGACCCCCAATCTCCCTCCTTCAGTACAGCGCTCCTCCACGTCCTCTGTCTCACCGATCGACCAGCGACGCGGTCCCCAATTGCCATCGTCCAACACTCGTCGCCACGACTCGATCCGCCTCGGTCCCTTCCTTTGCCTGCGACATTGCATCGGCCGCGGCTCGAGAGAAAGGGTCCAGTTTGCCGCCGCTCCGGGGAATGCGCATTCATCTGTCTCGGATCTAGCCCAACACTATCCATCGATCGTGCCTCCGTGCTCTCAGGCCGCCTCTTTCGATCTTCTACAACCGCCCCCGTTGTCTAGGGAGACATACGAGAAAAGCACAGCAAACTCCTCGCCCAGCGCATCTCCGTCGAGGTTGGAACAGTCCTCGCCGCTGCTGTAGAGGCGCGAAACTCGAGTCCACCGCCACCCCCGGCCCGACCCCCGTCTTTGCGTCCAGACATCGGTCCTCTTGGCGCTCCAGCGACAAACAAGGTAGACGGACAGACCAGACACCATACTACACCGCTGCTGCCAACCGACCGACCACCCGCCACTCGGCCGGTTCCCATCGCCTCGCATCGCGAAGCCTCGCCCTGACAAGTCCGCCTTTGCGGGAAACCCCTCAAGATGCCTGAAGTCGACCCAAGCGCCGCCGGAGGCGGCAACAACTCGAGCGACTTTGTGAGTATCTGACCGCTTCTCAGCGCCATTTCTGTCCGTCCTATGCTGACCGCCCCTTGCTTCCAGGTTCGCAAGCTCTACAAGTGCGTCGCATATCCCTCGAGTAGCCGGATCTCGAGTATCGACACCGAATCAACATGCTAACCCGCTTTCAGGATGCTCGAGGACCCTGCATACGCCAACATTGTAAGATGGGGAAACGAGGGCGATACCTTTGTGATTCTCGAGGTACGCATGATACATCTATCCGCTGCCCGGCCCGTCCCTCAGGTCGCTGACATGGCGATACACAGACGGACAAGTTCACAAACGAGATCCTTCCCAAGCACTTCAAGCACAGCAACTTTTCCAGTTTTGTGCGACAACTCAACAAGTATGACTTCCACAAACTTCGTCGCAACGACGAAAACAACGAGTCCCCATACGGCAAGCAGGCAAGCGACCATCCCACACCTATCGCAGCCTTACCCCCTATACTAACTTACCTCAAATAGGCCTGGGAATTCAAGCACTCGGCTTTCCGCGCAGACAGGAAAGACAACCTTGACAACATCAGGCGGAAAGCACCAGCGCAAAGAAAGGTCCAGAACAACGAGGACCAATTCACGACGAACCAATCCCTCAACCTCCTCCAGGAAACCGTCTACGCCCAGCAGCAGCAGGTCCAGGCGCTGCAGGAGCAGTTTGTCGAGCTGTCCCGGGCCAACAAGACACTTGTCCACGAGGTCCATACGTTACAGAAAATGGTCGACACGCATAGGCAGTCGCAGCATGAGCTGCTCAACTTCCTGCAAAACCCCGACGACCGATGGCGCAACGCCCGGTTCCAGAACCAGGCTGGCCACATGAACGGCACGGCCATGGACGACCAGGCGCCGGAATTGCGCCGCGCTCGGGAGCTGCTGTCAAGTGTGGCCAGTAACACCATGATGGACCGGGAGCTCGAGCGCCTGAACGGCCTGTACGCACAGAGCTCGCCTCCGGACTCTGCGTCGTCACTCATGTTCCAGACCAACTCGATGCAGCCCATGTTGACCGATCATGTCAACATGCGCCACCTCGTGTACCCCGTCGGCGAGAATGTCGGCATCGACCCGCTGTCTCAGGACCACTTCAACAACATCCCGTACACCCTCAACTCGCTGCCCACCATCAACGACTACCAGCAGCAGCAGCCCCAGGCCCCGCAACAGCCGCAGCCGGTCGTTAAGACGGAGCCTGGCCCGACTCCCGCTCAGCCTGCCCCCCGCGCTGCGCCCCCGCCGCAGGACAACTCGCTCTGGGGACCCAAGAAGCCCAGGGTGTACCTGGTCGAGGACGACAGGACGTGTTCCAGGATCGGCTCTAAGTTTTTGTCGCAAATGGAGTGCCAAGTCGAGCTCGCCGTAAGCATGATCTTTAGACCCAGATCGAGGGGTGGTACCCGCTAATGTGTGTTGTAGGAAAACGGTATCGACGCCGTCAACAAGTGCAAGGAGGTGCCTGCCGGATACTTCGACCTTATCTTCATGGATATTGTCATGCCTCATATGGACGGCGTATCGGCCACTCAGCTCATCCGCGAGGTCCACCCTGATGTGCCTGTCGTTGCTATGACGTCGAACATTCGTCCTGAAGATATTAGTCACTATTTCAACTGGAGTAAGTCAAGCTTGTGTTAGTATGTCCAAGAAATGTGTGCTGACCGCAGCTTGTAGGCCTTAACGACGTCCTCGCGAAGCCCTTTACCAAGGACGGCATGCTGCGCATCCTGCGCAAGCACGTTTCTCACCTTCTCAAGAACCCGCCCCAGGAGGAACTCGTCGTCGGCCCCGGCGGCCCCATGCAGACGGCGCTGGGCGTTCCTCCTGGCATGAACCCGCAGGTTCGCGTCGACACACCGAGCCAGTCTCCCGCCACCACGACGTCGTGGCAGTCGCCCGGACAAATACACCAGCAGTCTCCCCATGTAGCGACTATCGAACCTGGGTACATGGCAAACCCGCAGCAAATGGTTATGCCGGGATCGGCGCAGCGCGCCAACTTCCCGCCGCAGGGCCTGCCGCCAGGAATGCAGATGCGCGTGCCAGATGGCATGGCGGGCGATGATCGACCGGAGAAGCGACAGCGGCTGTATGCGCCGCAGGCTGGATATACCCAATAATCGTACGAGAGGACAGGCTGGCAGGGGCGTGTGTCCCTCCAGCCTTTGCTTGCGCTTCCTGAGCATAGCTGTGCGCTAGAGAAGCGTGTCCCTCAGGCCCTGAGCTCTTGTTTGCCGAGCACGTGCATTGCCACGATGCCCGCAGAGCATATTGTTTGGATGGTCGGAATGGTTGGTCGGCGTTGTGTCGGTTTCTAACGGCCGGTGTGTGCTTTCGGAAAGTGCGGCCCCTTGGGTAGGAGGGGAGCTCGCCTGGTCAAGGAGGCAGGCTCATCCGGCGGGGCCGCCGCGGGGAAATTATGAAATAAAGTATCGACATCATCAAATACGTCGTCGTCATGTCGGGGGTGAATTTTGGATAGTTAAGAGACGAAGTCGGGACGGCAGGATGCCGGGCTCGTTGGAATATATCAATCATGTTGTTCTTGATCGAGAGAAGATGTGGGTGAGGGGGATCGGTGCCCTCATCGTTTTGTCGTCGGACAAAAGAAGAAGTCTGTGAACCTGTGAGGAGTTGGGTCGTGATCCAGAGATTGAAGAGAGAAGGAAAGGACGAGGCGGGACGGCCGGCAGTGGGCAGCGGGCGTCGGGTATTTAGAAGAAGGCGGGTTGCGGCAGGTGCGGTGTGGTGCTGACGGGAGTATGTATCCAGGGGCCGGGGGTCGAAGGGAAAGGGACGGGACCCGGGAGGATGATGAATGACATGACAGCAAACGGCGTCTCGGGAGGCCGGGGTATGCCAAGAGGGGGGATGCGCGCCATGGATGCTCCCGTGTGTGCGTGCAGGCAGACTGCAGAGTGTTGACTCGAGCTCCATCCAGAGAGCAGTCTCGGCGGCCTCGGACCCTTCCAGCCACGGACGGGACTGTGACGGGATCCTTTTGGGTTTTGTTGCCAAAGTCTCAAGGTAGCAGGGTAGATGGATCCCTGTGTTTGATACCCTGCGAAGATGTGACGAGTTTTCTGTCCTTTATCCTGGGGGTCCCCTGGCGGCCAGGCCTTGTCGTCATGTGAGCCATCGCGTGGCGCCTGCATGGCTATGCATCTCTGAGCCAAGGCATGTCGGGTACGTGTGACAGGAGACAGGCGAGGTGTCTCGGGCGAGAAGGATAGAGGGCAGAAGTTCCGTGGGTTGAACGAAACGGAGGAGATAACTGAGAAGAGGGGGAGGGGTGGTGGGTGTGTGTGCGTGTGTCTGGGCGGTCCCGCGGCGCTGGCACGGTGGCATTCGGGGGATCGTCAGGGACAGGCATGACGGGCGGCTCGGAGGGAGGGGGTCCCAGGAGAGCTTGTTCGTGACAGATGGAGGGGGAGGGTCTCCCAGGGAGAGATGTGAGTGGGAGAATGGGAGACGAGGTGTGATGTCGGAGGGCGGGGATCCACATTCGAGACCGTTCTGGACCCGGCTGTGCGGCGGTGTGGGCTGAGGATCCCGGCATGGCCAAGCGGGCGGCCGGGGCCCAGACCGTTTGGCGGGACGGCTCGGGGGTCAAAGGGACAGGGGGAGAGCTCTGTTTGAGGGAGACGGAAGGGAAAGATGTCAGGGGGGGAGGACCCTTTTCACCTGTGTGGGCTGTGGGCTGTGTGCCTCTGAGGGTCCTGGGCTCCGGGGGTTGGTTTGGGTAGATGTAGTGAGTGGATAGACACCATGTTCTGTTGGCAGTGGGCTCGAGAGTCTGGGGAAATAGAAGCTGGTAGGGGCGGCAGTGTTTCGTCAGGGTCCAGTGTCGACTCGTAGGGCTGCCAGTGGTGAAGAAGAGGATATTAAAAAGAAAGTTGTCGTCGGAACTCGAGGCCGCGGTGCCCAGTACAAGTACTCCAAGCTCGCGGCTCCTTTCACCCCAAACCTGGAAAGCAAACTACCGGACCACGGCCTGGGCCGGGCTGGCCTGCTTCTTATCCCATCCTGACAGCCCGCCGGCGCAGCGAAGGTTCAAGGTGTCACAGCAGGCCCCCCCTCCCAAGTCGTCTGGTCACCGCTGCAGCCGCAGCGCTACCCGGCGGCGCGGGCCATGCGTGCAACGGCCGCGGTCGAGACCGTTCTTGGCCCGCGCCCCGCGTAATCTGTCAGGCCCGTCTTGCCCGTCTCGTGCTTCCCTCTCTTGGCCGAGGCATCAGGGGGGGCTTGGCGAGACCTGGGTCGAAAAGTTACGCCAGCCAATGTGATGCGACATGCCTTTTTGAGTGTTGTGACACCGCGCGGAGGTGAGACAGGTCCGACGGGAGGAGGCGTGGGCTGGGGGCCTTGACTGCTCCGAGGTTAGTATGATCGTGAAGCAAGGCGAGGCGAGGCGAGCGAGCATTCTGGCTCTCGGAGCGAACCTACCGGCCACACGCTGCAAGGGATGGAGGGTTGGCTTGGGGAGAAGACTCGGAACCACGGATCATCGGTCTGCGCCCGCGTCAGCGAGGGGGCGTTCGTTCCACGGGTTGGCGCCGAGAGGGGGGCTTGACGAGCAAGCCTCCCGCGCGCCCCCCTCTTCCAGCTCCGAGTTCCTGCGCCTGGGCTGGACGGGAGGAACTGTTGGGCTGATTCCCTAGCCAAGACATGACCATCTTTGCGTGTGCGTCTGGCTGGTTTCTTTCTCGTTCCTTTGGCTGTGGTGTCAGCGTGACATCGTCCGAGTCTCAGAGTTGAACCATGGTTGGAGTAGCTAGGTTGACCCTGTTCCAATATTGCAGAGGGTCATGTGTGCCATGGACATGGAATTGAGGGTGGGGTCCTTTCACTTGAAGCTTTGGGCTGGCTGAGCATATGTGGTTTGTGTGCAGGCACTTGGGATGGAGAGAAGTGCATCCGTCATGACTTGCCAGTGGTGTGACACGATGGCGATGCTTGGGGTATGTTTTGGTCAGGTTTAGCCGGTTTTCATGATTAAAATACCTGAGTAGCCTTGCGACTAAGTTTGGATCGGTGTCCGTTATCTTCTTAGATGAAGCTTAGAGGTGTCCGAGTTGTTCCCGTCCGAGGGCACTACGTGGTGGGTTCTCCTCCGACCTGTGCGACTTTGCGGCTTCCTGCTCGCCACTCCAACGGATGCAATCACCAGTTTGTTGATTTAACACTATCCCTAATTCTGTGAGAGTGGTATTTACTGCTTCTGCCGTCGGCGACCAGATGATTCCCAGGTTCCTCGTGCCAGCCTGTTGGATCCTCCGTTGTTTCTAGGGCTTACTCGTCGTCTCCGATAGCACACTCATCCTCTCCAACGTATCCAGACCAATGGAGCCTCATTCAATGCTAGCAAAGGCCCTAGATCGATGATGTCGTCGATGCTGAGCTTGGCGACAAGCCGAAACCCAGTTGTTTGATGGTGTCGAGAAGCCGGGAAGATGAGCCGATACTCCCACTTGCTTAGGCCGCGACCTAGTATCTGCAACACTACCCTCGCTACTACCTTCCCCCAATATGTATTTCGCCTCTTGGTGTATGCGCTTCTATTTATCCGATCAATGTCCCCAAATGTGGATCGCATCAGCAGTTGTCTGTTCCCTAAACGAAGTGAACTTGCCCTCTTGCAGATTCTGCGATTACATATTTCCACATACATCTCTACCAGATACCCACATGCGTTGCACCATGCCCTTAAGGATAAGAAATCAGGCTATTGGTACTATTTCACTGATTTTGTGTGCAAGATGTAGCCCACGTCTGGATGGTAGACATGGGCAGGGTGCTCGGATGGGCAAAACTTGCTTCCCAACTAGACAACATTAATACCAGAGGTTGTTTGTTGAAACACTTCAGTTTGATATTCAATTTAATCAGTTCTCCCATTAAGTCGGAATTCACATCTATCCAGCGGTGCCTTGTAACACGGTGACTTCCGGTGAAGGCAGCTCAGGGGCTCAGGGGCTCACCTCGGTCTATCGCTCACCGAACTCCCTACACCGAGCACACCGAAACACCGCGAGCAGTGACGCACGGCCCCCACCCCGCCATTACACTCTCTCAATCCGCCCGCCCATCCCGCCTTTGAGTCACAACCCGCCCGATTTCCTCGTTGCGCCTGGCAAAATTCCAACCCAGCACACCGAAGCAACTTGCACCAACCCTCGCCGCCCACCTTTCCCCCAGACTCCGAGCCTCGCGCGATCGCATCCAATGTCGTCGCAACGACCCGGCGGCGCCGGAAAGGGCAAAAAGTCCTCCAAGCCCGCCGAGAGCAAGCGCGAAGATGTCCTGCAGGCCGTGGTAAGTCGAGTGTAGCTTCGCCCGGGTTGGTGGGGCAGCGTCGTCCATCAACCACCCCGACCAGACACTGATGCGCCGCCCCCATTGCAGGTCATTACAGATTCCTTCCAGGACCGATACCAGCCTTTTACAGTCGACAAGCCGAGAGTAAGCTTAAATCCGCCTCCGAGCGTCTCTGCGACACACGCTGACGAGTTGTGCCCCGCAGTGTCTGCTGCCTCTCGCCAACACCCCTCTGATCGAGTACACCCTCGAGTTCCTCGCCATGAACGGCGTCCAGGAGGTCTTCCTCTACCCCGGATCGCACATTGACCAGGTCGAGGACTACATCAGCAGGTCCCGCTGGTCACCCGACTCGGGCAAGAGCCCCTTCTCCAACATCACCTTCGTCCGTGTCTCCGACGCACACTCGGTGGGCGACTTCCTCCGCGATCTCGACGGCCGCGGCTACATCGACGGCGATTTCATCCTGGTCCATGGCGACCTCGTTTCGAATTTCTCCCTGGACAAGGCCCTGGCGGCGCACAAGGCCCGGAGGGAGGCGACGGCAACTAACATCATGACCGTCGTCCTCCGCCCCGGCGGCATTGAGCCCCACCGGACAAAGACCAATGGAATCACCCCCGTCTTTGTCGTCGACAGCAAGACCAACAGGATCCTACACTACGACGAGACACACCCCCTCCAAGCAGAGCACTACCTCACCCTCGACCCCGCCATCATCGACGAGCTGTCCGCCGACTTTGAGGTCCGCTCTGACCTGATCGACGCCCAGGTCGACATCTGCACCCCCGAGGTGCTGGCCCTGTGGTCCGAGAGTTTCGACTACGAGCTGCCGCGGAGGAACTACCTACACGGCGTGCTCAAGGACTGGGAGCTCAACGGAAAGGCCATCTTCGCCGAGATCATCGACGACGGCTACGCCGCCCGCGCCAGCAACCTGCAGATGTACGAGTCGGTCTCCAAGGACATCCTCGGCGGCTGGACCTACCCCTTCATTCCCGACTGCAACGTCCTTCCCGGCCAGAGCTACCAGCGGAGAGGCCACGGCGTGTCCACCGAGGACAACGTTGAGATTGCCTCAAGTAGCAAGGTCAAGTCCTCCATCATCGGCAGGGACACCCGTGTCGGTCCCTCCAGCACAGTCACCGGCAGCGTTATTGGCAGGAGATGCAGGATCGGAAAGAACGTTACCATCACCGACAGTTACATCTGGGACGACGCTACGATCGAGGATGGCGCCGTCGTCACACGCTCGATACTCGGCTATGCCACCACTGTCGGCAAGGGTGCGTCAGTCGCACCAGGGTGCCTTCTCAGCAGCGACGTCATCATCAGCGAGAGCATAAAGGTTCCAGAATCCACCGTCGTCGCCTCCCTGGCCCACGATGGCAGCCCTCTCACCGCCGACCCGGCCCTCGTCGGCCCGTCAGGCAAAGGCGCCGCATTCACAGACCCTGAAGCCGACGACGCCGACCCCGAAGACCCAGCCGTCCTGCAAAAGTCGCTCATCTACTCCCTCGCCCACCTCAACCTCTCCGCCTCATCCCTCTCCACCCTCAACTCGGACATCGACTCCGACTCGGAAGACGGCTCAGAATCTACCCCCTTCTCCGCCTCGCGGCAGCGCCTCTCCTCCTTCGCCTCAGACGACTCGGGTGGAGGCGGCCGCTCCTCCTTCCATCAGGATGCCGTCCACGGCCTCCTGGAGGCCCTCCGCGACGACAACGGCGACTTTGAGCCCGCCAAACTTGAGTTCATGGGCCTTCGTCTCAGTACCGACGCCTCGGACGCCCAGATGCGCAAGGCCGTCGCCGTCGCCTTCTCACGCCGCGCCGCCGAGCTCCTCACACCAGAGCACGGCTCCCTCGACTCGGCCGCCGCCGCGAAAAAGACGCTCACCCGCAAGGGCGCCTCCAAGTTCGTCGACGAGGTCGGTGTGTCTGGTGGCGAGGTCGAGCAGGTCGAGTTCATCTACGCCCTCCAGCGGAGCTTGCTCACCGTCCGCGGCCTCGAGCACGCTCGCGCCGGCACGCTGTTGTCGGCTCTGCTGCAGAAGCTGTACGAGCTCGACGTCCTCGAGGAGGAAGGCATCGTGTCGTGGTGGAACGACGAACGGTCCGGCCAAAACGACGAGCTGGCCGCGGTCAAGGAGAAGAGCAAGGTGCTGATCGACTGGCTAGAGGACGCCGAGGAGGAGAGCGATGAAGAGAGCGATGACGAGTAGACGACTGGACATTTGGCTGACAGGGAACATTAAGACTCATGTGTATTCGCGAAAGAGTGGCCAGGTTAGGCCGGGGAAAACCTCATAGCAAATGACATTATTTCTGGACGTCTCTCTGACAAAAGTCGACATGATGAGCGCGTCGCGATAACAAAAACAACATCGTTCCCGTGCGTGCGGAAGAACTAGCTGGTATCATGTTTCCCACCATTTCCCTTTGCCGACACTGGCGGCTCCCAAAACGCCGATCCCACGTGAAATTGATACAGAAGACCTGGTGATTCCTCCACAATGCATAATGATGACAGGGCCAAATGCTCCGCGTCGCCTGTCCTCTCCCCCTCAAGGCACCGCCAGCCTAGTAGTAGTTCTGGAGGTCAGTCGGGGGATTCGCAGGGCCGGATCCGCCGTTGCCATTGCTGCCACCGCGACCTTGCTTCCTCGGGTTGCCGCCGCCAGAGGGCTCGTCGTACTCGACGTGGCCGGCTTGCTGGTTGCGGGGCTCAACGTCATCAAGGCTTCTATAATGATGGTTGCCGCCGCGACCGCCGCCGCCGCCTCTTCCGCCGCGAACATTGCCGCGAGGTCCTCCTCGTCCACCGGGGCCGCCGCGACCGCCACCACGACCTCCGCGTCCGCCGCGACTGCTTGAGTGGAAGTCTCGCCGGTCGTTGCGTCCGCCGCGCGGATTGCCGCCTTGCTGGTGGTAGTAGCCGTCATGGCCGTGGTGGCCTGCGGCTGGACCTCTAGGCGCTCCCGGGCCGTCGTCGCCGCCATGCTTCCTCTTAGCGCCCTTGTTCGCGAAGAGTGATTCGTACTGATCCTCGCCAGGCTCCTCGGGCTCCACGCGAAGCATGACCTTTTCGCCGACGGTCGTCTCAAACGTCAGTGCAGTCTCCGGGGAGACGGGTTGCCAGCTGTGGATCTTGCCGGCGTCGACCGGGCGTGCGCCTCTGCGAAGGGCCAGGACTACGAGCGGTGATGGGTTGTCAGTATGGTACCTGGCCGAGACCGGTACGGCACGCAGGCTCGCTGCCCAGACCGAGTTCTCGTAGCAACCAGTGCCTGTCACTTGCCACTTCATCTTGGCGCCCATACCGCCGACCTTATCGAGGATGGACACCGGGCAGGGCCGCGGACAGATCATGATGTTGTTGGCATGAAACTTGAGTTCATGCTCCGGCACGTTGGGAGGGATGAGACCTTTCGCAAGATTAATGAGCACCTCGGTGTCCTGCTTGTTCAGAAGGTATCCGGTGAAGAAGACGGTCTTCTTGATCATGAGCCTTCGGGGACGGAGGTGCTTTGGCTGCCGCTGGATCTTGGGTGATGTGATGGCCTCGTTGTGGAGGTTGACCATGTGCTGGACCTCGGCGACTTCTACAATAGGATCCAGCGTTGTCGCCGTGTCTGCGACTTGGACTACCTCGGCGAGAATTGGGGCCCGTGTGCGAGCCGACGTGCTCTTCTGGCGGTTGTAGTCTGCGAGGAAGTCGCGGAAGCCTTTGACATGCTTGGGGCGGTCCTCGTAGATGCGAATCTCTTCGGCATTCTTGTACGTCTCCATCATGGCTGTGAGGAAGAGTTGTTTGAAGTGCATGGTGCTCGTAAAAGTCTGGTTGGTGGGACTCACAGCAGGCTTGAGTCCGACCATGTCGAACTCAAGGCCCTTGCTGTTGGCCATCCTCTTGATGAGATCGGCGAAGCCCCGCTCTGACCGGCCGGTGAGAAGCACGCAGAGTGCATCCTTCTGTTGTGTGCTTAGACGGATCAGGTCGACGATGTTCTCGTTCCACCAGCCCTCCCAGGCACGCTTCTCTTCGGCATCGGCGCCTTCGCCGGTAGCCGCGAGGATTCGAGAGTCGTGCCACCAGCCGCCATTGATCAGGACGTCCTGACTGCTTAGGGTACCGATTGTGGGCCCTGTCCAGAGGGATGTGTTCGGGAGGGGGGTCTTGAAGACTGTTTGTTACAAGCGCATAGGTCAGAACGTGGACGGACACTCTATCGAGTAGGGATTGAAGGGGTTCGCTTGCTCGTGTTGTCAAAGTCATAGATGTGCAGGACTTTGATCTTGTCCACTGATGGGAGAGGCTTGCTGAGAACACTCCATCGACTGAGGGCGGTGACTGTCTGTGATGATGAGCCGTTCTGGGCCAGCTGCGAATATGCGGACGTCATCGTCTTGAGGGAGGGGCCTGGTCGCGGCTCGGCGAGACTGGGACGGCGGGTGCGAGAGATGTAGGGGCGAAAGAGGAGGAGTTGAGGGAGATGTCGTGTCGACGCAGCGAACATCAAATTGATCTCGTTTGTACAAGGATGGTGGAAAGTCGCGGAAGGCACCTCCAAGGACCCGGGGTTGTATCCCGTCGACCTAAGGTAGTCACCGTCCCCGATCCGTCGTGCGATTGCCCTATCGTTCAGGGGAAGTGATCGCTGTATGTCGATCAATCGGTCTCTCGCTGCGATGACGAGGATTTCCGCGACGCGCCTTCCCGGTGACTCTGTGAAATCGTGTGGAAGGTGTGGTGGTAGGTCGAAAATGTGAGTTGGGGAAAGCATCATGGAAGGCGCGCCCAGGTAGCGTGGTGTTTTCGGCGGTTTTGCGCTTATCGCCCCTCCAGGAGCTCCGATAAGCTTCAGCATCCCTGCAACGTTTGTTCTGCCGGGCCACCACCCACTCCACCGGATTGGATCATCCAGGTGCTCCTTGCGGCCTTCAATTCATAATACTCGTCCGATTCTTCTGATTTTTTCAGGTTTAACATTCCCACGAGTCTGCCACTTCGGCCTGAACCGTCTGCAATGAACCAGGCCATTCGCTTCGTCGCGGGTGCCAAAAAGTGTCCCACGGGCACCATCTACCTGCGATGCCACGTCAAGCCCGGCGCTGCAAAAGCACGTGAGGGTGTTCTGGCTGTCGGAGATGAAGCCATTGAACTCTGCGTCTCTGCGCAAGCTCGCGAGGGTGAAGCAAACAAGGCTGTTGTCAAGCTGCTGAGTGAGGTATGTAGTCTGCTCCGGGCGACCCAGCTACTTTCTAAAACTCTCCAGGTCCTCAAGATCTCGAAATCTGATCTGCAAATCACACATGGGATGAAAGCCCGAGACAAGACTGTTGCCCTCAGCGGAATCACAGACGGTCAAGGCTCCCTGGAGAATATTACCAGTATGCTCAAGGCCGCGACCGAGTGAAGTGTCCCAGAGGATCGGTATAATATTCGAAGGGCTACATCCAGCAGCAAACGCCTTGCAATGCCGCGGCATTGATGCAATTTTGGTCAACTATCAGGCCGACTTCTCACCGGCTTCAATCACTTCAACTACACCCTCCGGCGCCGGTTGGAGCCTGGCCTCCCTCGCCTTCTTTTCTTCAGCCCTGGCCACCGCTCTGGCCCTTCGGCTCTCGTTCTTTTCTTGGTCCTCCCGCATCTGCCGGATGATGCGGCTCTTGGACCGAATCCGTTTGCCATACTTCCAGAACGCCAGAGGCACTGGGATCAGTGCAACCTCCAGCAGACCCAGCAGCGTGCCTGCCCAGCGGGGCGACAGGGCCTCATACATGGCTGGGCCCGCCAGCGGCAGGACACCTCCAAAAATACTTCTAATGACGGCATTGCCGGCCAGAGCGCTGGCTGCGTAGATACCGTACACGCCTCCCAGGTAGTTGGCGCCATAGATGAAGGACAGGGTGTTGCCGGCTCCGAACGGTATTCCAAAGAAAATCGGCACAGCCCAATGGATCGAAGTGGGCAGCGACGTCCAGGAAAAGACCAGCTGACCTATGGGTGTCAGGATGGCCCCAAGAGTCATGATACGGGCAGCGGCCTCTGGTGGCACCTTGCCCGTCTCTGGATCCTTGGGATGGGCGTTGACGATCCGACGGAACAAAGGCTCCAAGAAGATGGCGAGGAGAGTTCCGATACCGATGCCGACGAAGGACAGTCCCGAAATGCCAGGACCCCATCCCCTGTACTCGGAGAAGACGATGGGATACGCAATGAAGCAGAGGTAGAGGATGCCATAAATCACGGAGATCCTGGTCATTCGTCAGCGAAAGTGGTCTTGCGAGATTCAGCACATGCATGGGCCATTGCTTACCAGATGTTTGCACCCCACAGGATGGGCTCAGTAGCCGCCAGAATGAAAGGACGACTCAGGTTGGTCTTGAGAACTTGGGCCATGGACAACTTGGTGTCGTAGCGGCACCACCATCGCGGATCGTCAGTCTCCTTACGTAGGCGTGCCGCCTTTCGCTTCAGAATCGTTGGGGCGTATGTCTCCTTCAGCGTCAACATGGCGAGGATAGCGACGCCGGCTAGGATGAGAACGATCCAATTGCACCAACGCCAGCCCAGGGACTGGAAAACAAAACCGCCAATGATGGGCCCGGTCACTGGACCATTGAGCGGCGCGATGCTCCACAGAGACATGTACAATGCGCGGTACTCCTCGCTGGCGATATCGACGACGGTGCCGGGACTGTTGGAGATGAGAGCGGCGCCGAAGAGAGCACTTTGCATCGTCTGTCAGCAACATTTCTGCAATGGTGTGAATAGGAGATCCCACCCGACGAAGCGAGAAGCAAATTGCTGCTCCAGGGAGTTTGCGAGTCCGCAGGGAATGATCATGATGGAAGAGCAGAACATGCAGACGAGGTAGACCCTCTGTCGGCCATACAGCTCGCTCAGCGGCGCCACGACCAGGCAGCCCGTGGCAAGGCCCAGGAGGTACGTCGTCATTCCCAGAGTCGTGTAAGTCTTTGACGCGTTAAACTCCTTCATGAGGCCGGGGATGGAAGCCGTGTAACTGGTGCTGTAGAGGACCACGATCCAGCAGGACAGCGAGATAACCACCAGCACCCAGACCTGGTACCACATGGGCCAGTTCTTTGGGTTATCTGGGTCGTCTGGGCCGAAAGTGACCTCAAAGTCCGGGGGTCTCGAGGCCGTGCTGCCGGAAGTCTGCGTCTTGTAAATGGCCGGGTCCGACTGCGACTCGGCGTTTTGGGCACCGTCGGGACCGATCTCCTCGTCATCGTCGACATCCAGCTCCAATTCGTCTGGGCGGGCATCATGCGACGGGTCGTAGTTGTCGAAAGGGCCATCGGCCCGCCCATAGTCACCCGCCTGTGTGGCGCCCTGCTGCTTCTCGCGTGTCGGGCTGTCGCTCTGGATGGACGACGACGAGGTCCAGCCGTCCGGCTGCCCGGGGGCTTTTTCTGGGTCCGACACGGGACTCATTGCTGCGAAAGAGGATCCCGATGCTGCTGCTGTCTCAATGGTGGCAGCTTGGATGCGTGTCTATGAATCAGACTCAGAGTAGGACATCCATATCTACCAACGCGACGGGGTGATGCTTCCAGGGTGTTTGTCGCCTTTCCGACGAGAAAGTTGAGCGACGTCGGTCAGTGGGGGGCGGCGACCCCCTTCTTTAAGCTGCCGTTCGGAGATGGTGGCCCCAGTCAAAATGGTCCACAAAGGGGGCGCCGGCGGGCGTCAGCGTCAGCGAGCGGTCCCTGGGGTGGGGATCTGGCAGGAAGATGCCGGACCACGGAGCGTGCTCAGCATCCTTCTCTCGGATCCGGGGAACGTACGAGAGAATCCCCAGGGCGAAAGAGGGGGAACGGTGTGGTGTGCTTGCCAAGGGCCTGGTCTAGAGCTACTGACGCCATGCATGTTGGTCAGGATATCTTACTGGAGATCCGTTAGCAAAAGGCAAGCGCGGGACCGGGCCGCCGTTGGTGTGTGCAAGGTGCGGAATGTTTCCACCGGGATGATTTCTCATCCCCTCTCTTGAGCCGACCTAGATACGACGGGGTTTTCTTTTATTCTCGAATAGAGTCAGAATGGGCCGACGGACAATTTCGCAATGCTCGGGCCACGGATTGCTTTCGGCTTCACTGTACATATTTCGACTTTACAGTGTCAAGTATTACTGATCCCTCCGGGTCCACCAGTCGGTCACCCTCCCACTGCTGCACACCACCGGCCCGGTGCGACGATCACACTCGCCAGGAGTAAACGATGACACGCGCAATCTTGCTTCTGCTTCTGACGGTTCCGGGCGCCAGGGTTTGTTGTCTATTTTAGAAAGCTCAAGAGGGTTACATTGTTTCAAACTTTCTTGACGGGACAGCGGCCGCCCGCTCAAGTGTCGGATCTCGGGCCTTGTGTCTGGTGCGGCCGTCGTCCGGCTCCGGGTGTCGGATCCGATGATCCACTCTCGGGAGATAAAGATTCGGCGCTCCGATCTCGCTCCGGTCAAGCCTCTTGCTTCATAGTAATGTACGCTCGTTTTTTGACACAGCTCGACAACATGTTCGTACGGGTCTGAGTTCATGGGATGAATCAGAGGCGCTCTTCTGAAACCTGCCAAATATCCTGCGTGCGTTTGGGGTAATAGACTCGAGGAAATGCATTTGCAAGAAAAGAACTTCCTTCCTTCCATCCACCCATGTAGAGACAAGAAGAAGAATATCACCAACAAAAAAACACGCACTCACAAGTGCGTATAGAGCCAGTAGTTGGTATACTGTTAGATCCATGTTAAACGAGATCGATCTCTACAATGGACACGCCCCGTTCCCTCAACATATCCACGGATATGTACGAGCATTGTTCCTCGAATGTCAGCTCCTCTCGTTTACTCTTGGCCATCTTTTCGAAGATGTCGAATGATTCCAGGCGGGGGTCGTGATGCGTGCTCATTCCGGAGCAAATATCGACATATGTCGGAATTACAAAATCCGTCCATGTGACTGACATGTTCTCCGGTAGTGGACCCAACAACGCCTCTCCGTGCGTGTGCCCATCCAAAAAGCAAGAGCCAACAAGGGCATATGTAGCGATGTCTGACTTGTGCTGATCATACTCCCCGGCCTCTACTGGTCGTAGCACCAGAACCTTCTCGTAGCTCAGCAACACTCCAAAAACGTCTCCAGCCTTAGTGGAGTTCGGAACTCGGGCCAAACGGCCGTCTTCAGTGACAGCCAGACTTGCTTTATGTATATGGGACGTCCAACAGAATTCCTTGAACTCTGCAACTTTTGCGCGTATGATCTGTTGAAGGTCGTCTTCGGAGGTCTCAACAATACCAGAAAGAAGCTGCAGCGCGTTGTCAAAGCAAAATGGGTCTGGACTCCGCACACCACGATCCGAGTTCTCTTGGAACATGTTGAACTGCAGGGCGCGGCAGTATACCTGAAGCAACTTATCTACTCCCAGCGAGCCCAACTCGGGTGATTGGCCCGGTAGTGAGCGAAAGGTCTGTCGTAAAAACCGCACTGCGTCAAGCAGCTCGCTCTCTGTTAATGGCTCAGAGGGCCATGTAAAGACACGAGCGGCCCGGCTTAGAATGACACCAGATATTCGGAGTGTCCTCTTGCCCACCAACGACACTTCGGGTATCATCCACGTACCAGCCTGGCCTTGAAAGCGCGGAAAGCCTTCTTGGTAACAGGTCCAGTCAGGCACCCAGCTCGGTCTGGGAGTGTCGAGGCGAGATTCTGCCTGTGGCAATCCAGCCTCACTCAGAATGGTGAGGGAGTGAGTGCTGAGTATATATCGCCGCGCAAAATCGGTGTAGACGTCGACTGCTGTGGTCGACGGCCCATAGTCCGGTACAATTATGCCATCGACCCAGTCCTCTGCAGAACTCATGAGACTAAGCATGCCATAGATCTTATCCCGGGGATCCTGACAGCGAGACAACCGGGCAGATAGGAGGATTGCAAGTACAGATTGCACTCGTGGTCTGCAGATACACCAGACCAAAATCAATCGTTCCACCAGGTCACGTCCCGAGAAGGAGGTGGCGCTTGCTGAAGGGTACGATCCTGCAGACCTGATGAAGTCGATTGCGTTCTTGAAAATGTCCCAGGGAACGACTCGAGGGCCGCATTGCACGATCGCCTGCCGGGCAAGAAAGATCTCCTGACGAACCCATACCCGCTCCCACCATGGACGGCAGAATAATGCAAATACAGCCAGTTCCTCAACTGCCGAAGCGCCGCAACCCTCGAAAGTCGCTATGTCTTGCAGATACACTGGCGTCTGGGCTTCATCGACAAGACGGAAAAGAGGCGTTCCATTGACCGTGTCCCAGTCGATTGTAAATGACGAGGCGAGCCGCTGCAAGAAGTTCAGGGCCAGGGTACTATCGTCAGCCTCTGGCCCAAGCCAGACGACGACCTGTTTGGCGCCCCTGTAAACATCTCCCATGAGCTGCACCTGGTGCGATCGTTCTTTGTCGGCTTCCTGGTCGATACAGATGGCATCAGCCCAGAGAATGCGAGCTTCGTTCTTGAGACGGAGATGTCGAAGGGCAGAGTCGAGACTGGCAGTTACTCCTAAGCGGCAGTGGCTGTCAATCGTAACATGCCCCGTCTTTTCATTGTCGCCCCAGGCGTAGGATATGGCTTCATATTCTGGACAAATGTCGCTTGCGATGTCGACGACCCGGAGGCTGACGTGGAGGTCATCCTCGAGCTGGTTGCTTGGAAAGAGGGTGAAGATTCGTATTTTGGCGGGGAGAGCTTCCTCGGCGGCGCGGTGAGGGTCGACAAGGGGAACGTAGGTGTATTCTGGATTGTCGGTGATAGGATGGGGTTGATCTGGCATGGTGGCGGGCAGGTGCTGGATTCGACCAAGGAGGTGTATAAGATTGAGCCTTGAAGCGTTGTCAAGAGGGACCTTGCTCTGGGGAATGACACTGAGTACGACGAAGGAGGTGTATGGCTTCGAGCTCTGAAGCGTTGTCAAGAAGAACCTTGCTGTGGGTACAGAAGCTGGACACGACGAAGTGGGTGTATGAGGAACGTTGTCAAGAAGAATCTTGCTGGTAAAGAGGTCCGGACCTTCCAGTTGGGCGGTCATGCGGGGAGGGAGGGAGCCCAACGAGGCTGTGAGGTTGAATCGGTCGCGAACCATCTGCTGCCTTTGATTGCTGTACCCAATCACAACACCAAGCTATGCCAAGATAGCAGTCATGCACGAGACAGCATATTCTTTGCCCAGGCACAACTGCAGGCCGCACACCATCTGCCGGAAGCCTTTCATCATCACACTCTTGATCACAATATCCCGAGATGACAACCACACGAGGCAACATATTCTCTGTCCAAGCCCGACTCGGGTCATAGGTATCCATCATGTCATAAACTCTAAGCGAGCGGTGTCGTATGCGCACACAATGAACAAGAAACAACCGCATAAACCAAAGTCTCGGTCTGATGCTCTCCCCCACCGTCCTGCTTCTCTCCGTCTGGTGCTGTCCGTCCGAGCAGGCCCTTCCGTATTCAAGCTGGGCCGTATGATGAATGATTGAGAGATAGAGGGAGAAACCAAAAAAGTAAAAAGAGTAAACAAGCTCCGTCATGGAGCATGACACACAACGCCCGGTGTAGTCTCATCTATATGTTCTCCTTGGGGACTGTAACCCCCCGTTCCTCTCGCGCCCGCCGTTATTACCTTCCGGGCGACCTTATTTCTCAATCAGATCGTCAATGTTCCACTCTCCCCGCTGCGAGCGCTCCTGGACGGCCCGGCCCTTGTCGGTGAGCTCTGGCCGGCCGCTGTCGTCAGTGACCTGTTGGAAGAAGATGGGCTTCCAGACTGTCTGGGTGCTCTCGCGCTCGCGGGCCTTTTCACGCTGGCGCTCCTCAAGCTCCTGCTTGACGGTGGTGGCGCGCGAGAACTGCTTCGAGTGGATGGCCTCGGTGACGCCGCCCCAGAGATTGAGGGACTCGTACTCCTGCTGCAGCTCCTTTGGTGGGAGGATCTTGGGGGCGACGTTGAGGGGAGCGAGCTCGATGATGGTGAAGCGCGCCTCGGCGGGCTGCGAGTCCTGTTGGTCACGGGTCAGAATGTGGCAGGGGAAGGGGAAGTGGCTGAAGGAACGTACTATCGGCTTGGAGCCGAGACTGAACTCAATCTTTTCTCTCCAAGGACCGCTCAGGCGAGCGACAATATCGGCCTCTGGCACATCCTTGATGGTGGTCTTGTCGTCGTTCTCGGGGTCGTAGCGGAAGATGATGCCCTCGACACGGTTCGTCGACCTGCCCAGCCAGCCAGCCTCAATGTAATGCAGGATGGTCTTCAGCTTGGTCTCAGGGCAAGTGATGTAGGTGTACTCGCTGACGCTGACGCTCAGAGTGCCGCGCAGGATGCCACCGAGGGAGGCGGTGGGGTGGGTGAGTCGGTACGTCTCGTTGTTGCGCTTCTCCAGGGTAATGAAGATGCCGAGGTTGTGCTCGCCGGGGAGGACCCTGACGCTGGTGCCGGTGAACTTTGCCGAGATCTGGTCGAAGCCGCGGGCGTAGATGCCGCGCTCGGGGCAGACGACGCTGAAGGCGCTCACTGGGGGGTGGTGAGAGGTCTGCTCTGTCAGGTAGGAGATAGTGAGGGGCTTCGCGTTGGGCGTCGAGGTGCCGTGCTTGGGGACGGTGAGGGAAAGTGTCGAAGCATTCTTGTCAGCCTTAGCCGACTTGAAGCTCGATGCGCTGCTTGCAGTGCCGCTACCGTTGGCGCTACCGCTCTTCAGGGCGGCAGTGTTGATCTTAGGCGCATTATCCTCCGTCTCCCAGTTGCACTATTGTTGCGCCGTGTCAGTCTATGTCGGGGAGGGCACGGCGCCAAGTTTTGTTGGTCGAGTCACATACCCTGAAGAACTCTCCGAGGCACGAGTTGTACGGCTTGCAGGGCCTACCCTTGACGTATTTCAGGTCCTTGGTAAACCAGAAGCGGCACACCTCCAGCATGCGGTCGAGGGCATCGTCGGAGGAGCCGATGGCGACGAAAGCGTTGGGGGCGTCGATGTAGGTCCAGTACTCGAGGTTCGGGGTGGGCTCAAGGAGCTGGGAGGGCAAAGAGAAGCGGACAGCAGCAAGATCGGCGACACCGATGAACCTGTGCGTGTGAGGCGGGGGTCAGTTTCGGCGGTACATGGAGAAATATGACAGAAGGCAAGGTGCGATAAGAGCAACATACTTTCTGAGGATGCCGATAAAGGTCTTGAGCTTGGAGGTATCGCTGGGGTGCTCTTCCACTGGAGCATCCGCCACGGTCGGAGGTGCTTCGGTAGCAGCAGGCATGGTGTCGGTGTCGGTGTCGGTCTGGCGAGGAGGTTGCGTGATCGAGTGCCGATCGGATCGGTGGCGCGAGGCGCGGGATGTCGATGCTGCTGGCGTGGGCAGAAGTAGGAAAGGGGGTTCGCAAGTCGGTGAAGAGATGCGACGAGTGGATGCGATCGTGGGGAGAGGTGGATAAGTAGGGCAGATAGATGGATGGATGGTCGCGCAAGAGGAGGGGAGAGCGACAATCTGCTGCTGGTAGAGGAAGTCGAGTTGGCCGGGGTGTCACCACTGCAGCCCGCCCGGTCGGTTGTCTTGTAGGTTTGACGACAGTTGGATGGTGATGGTGATGCCGGTGGTGATGATGAAATGGAATAGACAAGTAGTCCTCCGGACGTCGAAACGGGTCTGCTGGTGACCTTCTGGTCGAGTCTTCTTGGGAGGGGCTTTGGGAAGCTGGACGATGGCAAGGCGATGGACAGAGGGCGGTGACGTTGACAGTGGGGATGGGGCACTCAAAAATTACCTGCTAGATGCTGGGCGTCGTCGGGGTTCGGGGGGGAAGACTGGAGGCCGGCAGGCAGAGTGTTGAGCGCGGTCGGCGGGGTTGTTCAGGTGATAAGGTGAGAAAGGGCGGCGATAAGCAGGGGGGCCACTGGCACTCGTCCAGTCTCAAGTTTGCATGGAGATGCACTCCTTCTTCCGACGTGCAAGGTGTTTGTTTCCGTCTCGAATGGGAGGAAACCAGATGGAAAAAGTCAGAGCGGGCGACTAGAAGCCTCCACGACGCCCTCAGACCCTTTCCTTCTCGCCTCTTTTTTCCTTCCCTCACCCTTCTTTTTACGCCTAGCCTGGCGCCTTTTCCGTCATTCATTGTCCGTCGGCCGGAGCGGGGCCGGCGAACCGGTGGTATGCCCGTGGCGCGCCCTTTTCCACAGCCGGACCTGGCCTAGAAGCCTACCAGGACGCCCTCGTGGTCCAAGGCTCTGCGCTACTGGGCCCTCTGTTGTGTGCCTCATGACAGACCATCTGCCACAGGAGGATGACCTCCCGACTCGTTCGGGGGTGGATCGGCCACCAATCATTTCACCACATGGCGGTCAGCCTGAGTCCGAGTCCGGGTCTGGGCTCCGAGTCGACGAGTCGAGTCGAGTCGGAGTGCCACTGCGCTGCAGTCTGCATGTCAGTGCCAGTTCGGCCCGCGGCAACTTCAACGCAGGAGCCCGCTCAAGCCTGTGCCGCGAAACACCTCCGAGCGACCACCCGAGTCATCAACCGCACTGGCAGTCGAAGTATACGTGGTATACGTGGTATACGTGTCAAACTGTCGATGAACTGACCGACTGACTGAGCGTCAGTCTGCTGCAGGTCGGTGTCGAGGAGCGAGATGCCGCCAGGCCGATGCACCTCGACGTTTCCATCAAGCTGCACCACGGATCGGAGCAGCCCGACGTACGCTTCCAAATTTCAAGATAACACGCCGGAGGCTGAGTTAACCTCACCGAAAAATTTCAAAAGGCCCATCACCGAGATATGAATAGAAATATCGTCTTGTCGATCTCTTCGTGATAAAAGGGGATCTGCCAGGACCGGACCCCAACACGAGTCGCGGCACGTGGCTTTTTGGTCGATCATCACCATCTTCAACCAAACCGCCAACGCCAACTCCCAGGGACTTTGTTCAATATATTGGACATGCCCACAACACCATTGGAACCACGATGCGACGCTGTTTCCTGTCACTTCCAACATCGCGCCAGCTCAGGGTCCAAGAAGATCTTGGTTGATCGGCATTACCAACCTTGCATCGCATCGCTATCACAAGGAAAAATACGAGCTCTTCCAGGCACAATCTCGCCATCGCTGGTACCGCCACGTCGGTGAGATGGGCCACGGTTACATGGCTATCGTCAACGTCGCAATACCCCCCCTAGGTGCAATTCAACACGAGTGCTGATCACTGACCGACACCGCAACTTTACTCGCCGCGGAGCCCCTTCCGGGCGCTTCAAGGTTGTCGGGGTGGCCCACGGGCATGTCTCTACCACCATGCCGGGTCTTCAATCTTACTTGGACAACTTGCTTGTACAGACTATTGAATGGTGCATGCGCAACCCGCCCGCCCGGCGTCCCCCTCGAGACCGGCAGTGATCGTCACCATAAGATCAGCACATGCGGTCGAACCTGCCGAGAAGGTCTTTCGTCCCTTTCGAAGCCCGTATCGAATCTGGTGCAGCGTCTTCCAGAAGCCGATTTTCACTTTCAGGGCACAAGTGATCAGCGAAAAAAACAGCCACACACACCACCACCCCTAAACTAAATCCAGGGTTCTGTCAGGGTGCGCCGTTCCTGTTCTCTGACCCCCCTTCCGATGATCCTTCGGGGTCCCGTATGCACCCTGATTTTCGCTGTCAACTCGACGCGCGCAGCACGCCCTAAAACTCCCCGCGGACGATGCCGACGACTGTGCGCCGGCCACAAGGCCAGAAGCAAGCAGCTACCAGGGGAGGCATCTCACCTCGGAGACGCATGCCTCATTTCGAAAGACGAACCCCCCCTCCCCCCATCTGCCCTCTGATGACAATGACCTCATGATCGACCGGGCCCTGCTCCATTGGGGCTTTACCGCCGCCAATACTGCTGCGCCAAGCATTGCTGCCATCTCATCACGGGTAAGCTCGCGAAAGCCACCTTTCGTGGGGACTGCCAGGCAATGGCATGGGGGCAAAGGCAAGCAGGGTCCCAGGGGCCATGACCATGTCGTGATATCGCGACGAAAGTACCACCGCAACAAACCAAAAACCAAACCAACCGGCCCCGCCCGTCGTACGTCGGGACTGGCGCCGGCGGACCACTGCCTGTCACGTTCTTGACCCCCGTTCCTGAAGCCCTAGAAGCACAGCAACAGGGTGCCCTTGAACCCCCCTTTCCCCCCTGCCACCCCCAGCCCAGCCGAGGAACCACCATGGGAAATTTGGGGCAGACGTGTCGACACGCGAGGCGCTGACCACAAATCCCCCCTCGATGGAGCAGGGTCGCAGTATGGGTATATCTTATGTGCTCTAAGGGGCGTTGAGTAGCAGCGGAAAAGCTTCGGCCCCTGGCCCGGACTGCAACCCGACGTGGAGCGAATGTCCAAAGCTGGCCTCGTCACCCGTTGGCATCCTGCTCTGTGATGCCTGGATGACGCCAGATGTGGGCGTATAACTGCAGGAGGAGCACCAGGAGGAGCAGCATCAGCATGCCAGCCCGCCAGCCCCGTGCCTCAGGGACGCATCATGTCGGCTTCAGGGTGGTGGGCGCCTATGGGGGTTCGGAAGGGGGCGTCTCGAGGCAACTGGAAGTCCTGGCACACCGTTCCCCGAGACCTCAGAGAGAGAAAGACCGCCGCGGAGAGCGCGATACGGAATTCCCATTCCCCATCTCTTTCAAGGCAAGGCTACCCCTGGACGAGGCCACGCAGTCCTTTTTTGTGTGGCGCGATTGGTTTTTTTCCCACCCTTGCCGCTGGCAAAAAAGCTATTGTGTGCTGTTCTACCCAAAAATCCCGATGGGCGGCTCGGCGGCTGATGGCCCTCCGCGGTGGCCGAGTCGGTTCTCGCTAAGAAATGGCGGCGGATCGAGATCTACCCCAAAAAGGGGGGCCGGCAAGCCCAGGGATGTGGCCTGCAACCGCCTCCCGCGAAGTTAGCCCCAGGCGTCCGTCCCGCGACGGTGTGTATGCCCAAAGGGAACTGGACGACGCGCGCGCGCGCTGTCATCTCGGCGCGCCCTGCAGAGGGGTTGCATGTGTTCTCAAAGCAACATGTGTCTGCAGTCAGTGGCCCCTGGGCGGCTGGCAAGGGGTGCTTGCTTCTACCCCGGCTGATGTGTTTGCCCGACGCGACGACTGACACGGAGAACGGCACATTTGACAAAGTCGAGGCGCCATATTACATGTCCCGCCAAGAAGGCCATGTCTTGCCGTGCTCACCCATTGCGAATTATGACGTCGATGATGCGGAATTGTCACACGACGTCTCCGACTCGGACGGGACGAGGTTGACAGGCAGGTACCGTTTCACCTCTTTGGGCGACGGCCACCCACAAGCTCGACTGGTCCGGGATAGAACGGGATCTGCTCGGCGTCTGTTTCATCGTCTGTCAGTTTGCAAGTGCCGGGTGGGTTCAAGTTATTGGATCAAGGCGCACCCCCTAAGTCTCGAGAGGACGTCCATTCTGATGCAAAGGGTCTGGTACAACGGTGCCATGCACCGGGGATGGAATCGTCCTTTCCGGTGCCCCCAAGACGGACGGGGAGAGATGCCGCTTGCTCACACCGCCATCGACTTCAAAACGTGCCGGTGGCTGTCTTCTGGCAATGCAGGTGATCACAGGATATGCGACAATCCTCCTGCGGCCGTGGATCCCTGCGGGTTCTTGCGCGAGTCACGCAACTTGTCTACGTCTGACCTCACCTGCACACGGTGGTGCATTTAGAGGATTTTTGACCACTTCCAGCACTTGTCCGAGCTATAGATGGGATGGATAATATCCAGCAGACCAGGCGGTCAGAACAATCATGCGTCTTCATGATCTGCCGAGCTCCCGTAGACGGTGTGGTTTCGATGAGGGACTTGACGCCTGGACGCTGTATTTCGGAACAATCGCCGTGCAGGTGCAGTGGGTGGGCGGGTAAAATGGGGGGCCCCAGGTCACGGTCTGGACCTCGACGCACAAACTACGTCATCGCTCTGGAGATGGGGGAGCCACGAGATAAGATGAGCGCGGGGGTTCCGGACCCTTGTCGAACCACAGCGCGCCTCAGTTTGGGACTCGGAGACGGACGGTAAGCCACAAACTAAAACTGAGCTCGAGTCGTGAAAGCTGAGGGAAAAATGAGTACGGCCCGCATTCCAACAGCCGAGATGCGCGATATAGCCAAAGTATAGGGAACTAGCATACCTATGGTCACGGAGAAAAAGCAAATGCCTCCTGACTTGTTCCCTATTTCGGGGAATCGCCGGATGGTTAATACGGGCGAGTCCACCTCGAATCAAACGTGAACCCCCGAACCGATTCACACGGACGAACGTCTGACTCAAGACCCCCGAAGCCCCAAGTCCCGTCAACGGGCGGGACGGCACCCGAGACCCAATGACGTCAGACGTGGGTGTGCCGGGGCCGTTGAAGCCTCCGCCACCCATTCAGACCTTTCCATTTCATTCAGAACCCCGTCCGAACGCTGCGCTGGGAAGGCCAGTGCTGGGGCATGGGCTTTTGCCACAATGCCATGCACCGAACCTCCGAGTCTGGTGTCATTGAACCCCCTCCTCCGAGAGCGCCCTCGGGGATGCCCGTTGCGCATCATTTGCTCATCCCACCTCGTGCCGCAGCAATCCGTCGGATATGCTTGGCAGCCTGATGGTTCGATTTGACTCGCGAGGTGGCGAAAGAACATCTCTAAAGATAGATGCGATTGTTGAATTGACAGTAAGAAAAACGTCAATCCCAAGACGGGGGTGGTCTTGGGGGGATGGGTTGCCAAGAGCGCCGCCCATCGCGTGGCTGTAGCCGAGCCGGACTAACCCTCCATCTCAATTCAACGTGTGCCGTCTTGTCGGTCGCATATCGTATCGTGTGCTAGATGACAAAAGCCGGAGCCACGATTATGGCAGCTTTACTCAGCCACAAGCTTCGGCGAGGAAGACGCTACGCAGGGGTAGAATGTACGGCCGGTGTAGAAGTTTACAGGCCTCGGGTGGTGTACTCGAGACAAGGGCGTTGGGTAAAGGCGCGGCGAACACGTGCCGCCGAGAGGCTGCGCTGGGGTAGCGCCAGACGAGCTGGCGGAAAAGATAGGACGGTAGGTAATGGCTTCGCACCGGCGTGGTCCAGCAGGCCATGTGCCAGCTTCCCACGACGGCCCGGCAGCGGCCCAATTGTTCGGGTTCTTGGCTCGACCCCGTGATGCCTGCCTGGGAGACAGAACTGAAGGGTCACAGATAATGCCACGCTGACGAGGCTTGGTGTGCATGAGTGGCGATGCTGTGAAGGTCAGGCCCAGGGCCATCAAGTCGAATCATTGCTCCTGCAAGAGGTCGACATGAAACACGAGACTTCGCCCCCCGTGTTGGCCGAGTGTGGCTCGCCGGATGAACGACGTGCCCCAATCGCCAAGACGCAAGAGCTTCCTCTGCCATTCCAACGGCAATGATCATCAGCTTCGTCGACCCGAAGTGCCGAAAGACCAGCGACCACGCCGACGAGGCAGATGATGGTCCCAGTGCAACGGACGGCGATCGTTTCCTTCGACTTTGCATTACCGAAAAGGCCCAGGCCGGGGCCGTCCGTCCTCAAGCATCCGGTCCATCTGATATTGGACCTCTGCAGACATTCCTTGCTGCTTGTTGCTTAAATGGCGACTGCCAGGCACAGCAAGGGCCGGCGCGAGGTTGAGTTTGGCATCGGAGCAAGCTCCAGACCAGTCCAGGCCAGCCGGGGACTTGTGAGCTGATGTTACCATTTGCAGACAGAGAAGCCGCCCAAAGGGGGATTTGACGGGGGGTAGCCTGCATGTTTTGGGGAGGGGAGGGGAGGGGAGGGGGAACGAGATGCGAGCAAGGTGGACGGGGGGGATGGATGGATGCAAGACGACCGGCGGTCGATCCGCGATGCGCGCCAGGCTGCACAGAGTCGGGATGCCGGGTAAGGTTGGTAAACGAAGAAGACGAGGGAGGGGAGGGATGAGATGCCCGTTGAAGCGAAGGCGAATGCCGCGTCAACACATAACGCCACCGGCCCTTTTCCATCCTCTTGCCGCCCACACGAAGATGATTTTGGGCAACTGGCCGACGGGAAAACAGAGCCACAGAATCTAA
Organism: Plectosphaerella plurivora; assembly: GCA_020726575.1. Lineage (NCBI taxonomy): Eukaryota > Fungi > Ascomycota > Sordariomycetes > Glomerellales > Plectosphaerellaceae > Plectosphaerella > Plectosphaerella plurivora. The sequence continues at coordinate 367,454 of JAGSXJ010000012.1, read as the reverse complement.
GCCGGGTAGCCAGCGTAACTTCGTGCTGCGAGCGAGGGGTAAAAGGGGTCTTGTGGCGTCGACATGTAGAGAGACGACGCACTGGCACGCTCATCGTGGCCGAACTTGACCTTATCTGGGGAAGGGGGTCACGATGATGGATGAGGTGCAGGGAAGGGATGATGGAGAGGCGCACGAAGCAGAAGAGAGGGGGGGGGGGGGTTTTGGACGAGTTGTCACACCCAGGAGTGCGCTTAACTCCCTGTGGCTGGCCCCCCGTGTGCTGGAGTATTGCTCTAACAATTTCCGTTCCGGCTGGGTGACTTGCAGGGGAGGCCGTTGGGGAGGGGGCTCCAGCCCCCGACGGTGCAATGGAAGGAGATCCGTTGCACCGGCCGGGGGGGGGCGGGGGGGGGGGCGGGGGGACCCTCAGACAACGGACGAAGAGCACAGACACATACACAACAGACACCCCCCTCCCTTTCAAAAAAGCCCCCCCCTCCTCCGAATGTATCGTCCGTCTCGTCGGGCCCCGAAAAAAAATGGAAGTAGCTTTTTCTTAACGGGTACCGTGGGAGCGAAAATTGACCAGGTCTGTGGAGGGGGGGGATAATGGATGGACGGATTGAACGAGACCGGGGTGTCCCCTCTGCAATAATGCATGGGGGGGCAGACAGGCACCTCATCTTTGGCGTCGAACGGGACGAATCGTCGATGTACTCGATGGCGCTTCCACACTGCAAAAGAATACCCGACCACGAGGTCCAATTCGCGGTCAGCAGCGAAAGGAGAGACCTGAGAGAATGAACAGAAGATTCGAGGTACAAGTACAAGGGACCTTCTAGCCCCGGCGCGCCGCCCTCACAGGCCTTCTCCCTTCTACCCTCCTGCCTTCCCTTCCCGTCTGTCGCATCTCGCGCCTTCCCTCTCTCCCAATCCCACACCCCCCTGCTCACTGCTGCCGCGCCTCTCTTCTCCCTTCCCTCCCTCTTGCTGGCGTTTGCGCGTCGGGCTTCTAGCACCACGCACATCAACATCCATTCCCGCACTCCGTCCCATTCCCGCTTGGCCAAAGATCTGCATCTTATTTTTTCCTCGCGAAGTCGGTCGGTAACGATACTGTACTCGCGACTTTCGAAGGCCTCCCATCAGTCCAGACGTCGAAAGGAACTGCACACCCCCCGGCCCGGGGCCCAGAACACGCTCGACTTTCACCGGGGTCGAGATACCTCGCACCGGTATCACGCGAGGGAACCAACGAACCCCCGGACCCCGACCCCGACCAGGCCACCGTCAGCCCGCCGCTGTTGCTTGCTGCTGTCGCTGCCACTGCTGCAGGCTATCCACGGGACCTCATCCACCCCCCCAAAAAGACCACACCCAGACCACACCAGACCAACCCAAAGGCAAGGGCTTGACAACACACGACCGTCGCGCCGCGCCTCGGGAAACTCAAGTACTTACATACCTACATACATCCCATCCATACCCTTACCTTACCTTACATACAGTCATTCTCGCCCACGACATCCCGCTCGTTTCTCCTCTCCTCTTACCATACCCACCGGCCGGACAAAACAAACGGACAAAGACGCAAAGCACCTATTCGACTCTCGATCGACTTCGTATCCTCGATCGAACCGCACCACCCATCGCGTCTCCCCCCCTAATCTGCAACCCGATCGTGCTTCGTGCCTGAACCTGGACGAGACTCCCTGTGGCTCGTGCAGTAATCTCCTCGAGGGCCTACCACTCTCCCCGTCCGCCGCTGCGCCAACTCGGGCCTTCTCCACCCGGAAGAAGCAGACAGACACACCTAGCCTCTCTCACTGTGAGGCCCAGTCACCCCCCCAAAAAGGTCCCACACACCATCCTCCGTCGGCCCTGCAGTCGGGTGCGCTTCATATTACACCCCTTCCCACGCCACGACTTTGCCGCAACACCTTCACTCCTCGGTTTGCAACAAATCTCTCTCTTTTCTCGTACCTCACCTCGACTACTTCGACCTTCTTCGACCGTTGCGCCGTCCTCTACCTCGAGCACATCGTCGCCTGGCCTGACTCTACACACCTCTCGGACAACGCACCACCCAGGTCCCGTCTCTCGTTACGCCCAAGTGCACCCCCCTCTCGTCTCCGTTGGCTCGCTCGTCCGTTGCGACGCATGTAGACCAGACCGCCGCTTCTACATCTCAGCCCTCGCCTACGCACCTCGACCTTTCTCTCTCGAGCGCACCTGACACTCCCGCTCCTGTCTCTCACTCGGCGCGCGTTTACTTCCCTCAGGCTGCGGCCCACCTCGATTTGCGCCCAACAACGAGAACGCTGTCGCAGACAGCGCATTTGATCACCCGACGAAATGTTTCGCCAAAGGTAAGCAACTCTTTGCCGTGTATTGGCATCCTCGCTGCTCCTCCTCATGCGCCATCACCGGTCTGGCTCGTCGGCTCTGTTTGTTGCGCTTCATGGTCCGCGTATTATGGCTCATGTCGGCCTTTCTGCCTATTGCACTCCTGCGCCCCACTTTCAGTGAGCGTTCACTGCTAACACATCTGCTCCTCCAGAACGAGTTCGCAAAAGCCCGGGGATGACCTGCTGGCGAACTTTAGACAACAATTCCCAGAGGCCGCAGTAGGCTCTGCCGCGCAGACCCAGCCGGGCCACACCGCACCTGTCGACAACCCAGGTGTCGCGGCCCCGGCACTTGACCAGTACGTTCCTGATATGGGTGACTTCCTCCCCCAATACTGGAACTTGGAGGCTAACGTCGCGACGCACTACAGTCCCAACCATGAAGCCTTCAGGGACCAGGACCCTACGCCGCGCGCCTCCAACGAGCCGTGGAGGTTCACCCCATCTCTGATGGACCCCAACTCGTTCTCCTTCACCAACTTCGCCAACGCACCGCCTGGTTACTACACGCCCACCCCCGGCGGCACCAACACCATCTACCACAACCGCGCCGGCGACCTGCACACCCCGACCATGGGCCTGGGCATGGGCCTTGGAACGCCGCTCTCCATGCCAAACAGCGAAGGTGCTACCATGCACCCAGGCCAGGCCATGATGGATCTTTCCGGCTTCCAGACCATGCACCCCCAGCATTTCCACAACTTCAACCCCTTCCTGCAACCCCAGGCACCGCAACAGCAGACCTTTGCGCCTTCGTCCTTTGTGCACCATGATACGGGGTACGAGACTATGGAGCAGGACGGCTCCCCCATGGACTCTGACCCGTCAGAGGAGCGCCTGACCTCCATCGACAACGCACTGCATGGAGGCTCACCACTGGTTGGCTTCCAGCGCCAGTTCAGCAACATGCCCATGGCCGCCCCATTGCCCTCATCGGCTGAAAAGTTCCGCTTCCACGCCACCCTGAACGCGCCCACCGCCATGATCAAGCACGCCGACGAGATCCCCGTCACCTACCTCAACAAGGGCCAGGCCTACTCCTTGTCCATCGTCGACACCAACGCCACTATCCCGGTGCCTCCAGGGACCAAGTACCGTACCTTCGTGCGCATCTCCTTCGAGGATGAGGAGCAACGCGCAAAGCCCGGGGGTTGCTGGAGTCTGTGGAAGGAGGGCAGGGGCACCAACGAAGCCCACCAGCGTGGAGGCAAGCTGCAAGCAGTCGAGTATGTGGAGGCCAAGGAGCTCTCTCATGAGGGAGATGACCGAAGGACACGCATCGAGGTCGAGTCCTCCTCTTTCGACGGTTTCTGCGTTACCTGGACGCCTGGCATCAACAGCGGCCCCGAGTGCAACATTGCCGTTCGCTTCAACTTCCTGTCCACCGACTTCAGTCACTCCAAGGGCGTCAAGGGCATTCCCGTCCGTCTCTGCTCAAAAACGACCGTTCTCCCCGCCGACCCTCTGCAACCTGCCGCCGACGCCCATCCCGAGATCTGCTTCTGCAAGGTCAAGCTCTTCCGCGACCACGGCGCCGAAAGAAAGCTATCCAACGACGTCGCCCATGTCAAGAAGTCCATCGACAAGCTGAAGCAGCAAATCGCCCAGGCAGAAAGCGGCCTCAAGGACTTCAGCAAACGCAAGCGGTCCGCCGCGTCCCAGGCAAAGATGCCTCTCGGCGACCAACGGCCAGGCAAGGTCCAGAAGCACAAGCGGACATGGTCCATGTCTTCAGCAAGCTCCGCGGGTGCAGGCGCCGGCGGCGGTCGACCGCCCATTGAGGAGGAGCTGCATTTCAAGCTTCAGACCCTCCAAGACATGTTCTCTAGCACGCGGCCAGTGAGCATCCTTTACCTGCGGGGCGAAGACCTCGACGATCCCGATGCCCACCCGGTGGTGCTCCCCGGTGATTCGGATCTCGCCAAGGTGGAGTCCCGCGACAGCGCCCAGTGGCAGGTTCGCAGCAGCCGGAGTTCCGTCGCCGGTTCTTCTCTGGTTTCGCCCTCGCCAAGCTCCTTGTCACTCGTCTCCCAGGCATCGGCAGCACCGGGCCGCCAATGGACGCAATTCGATGCAGACAACTCGGGCGGTTCCTCTTCCCGCCAAGGCTCCTCCCAGCCGCCAACGAGGGTCCCCAAGACCGACGATACAGGCAACCTGAGCGGCTGGATCGAAGCCCTTGGAGTCGACCAGGCCTACCGCCCGCCTCCCGAGAAGGTCAACAAGCCGGTTGCCTGCTTCTATGTGCGCAGGAACCCCACGGGACCCGAGCAGCGTGAGCTGCACAAGGCCATCTACCTGGCCCAACGATCCATCAAGGACTTCAACCACCGCGTGGCTCTGAAGTGGAATCTGGACCCGTCCAGGGTTCTGCGGACTGTCCACGTTCTCAACCAGGGGCTGGAGGTCGAGATGGACGACGACGTGATCCAGGAGCTTCGCGAGGGCCAGGACATGACACTGGACATTATCGAGGTCGGGCCCCAAGCACCGGTTCCCACGAAACGCGAATGGGAAATGGCTGTCGACCCTGCCGATGGCGAGGAGTCGTTGACCCAGACAACACAAGCCCAGTCCGGGTTTGAACTCCGCCTCGGCTTCTAATGACGACTGACGCATGTTGGTCCTGACGACCGTACGGCAGCATATTTTGCGGGAGCACATCGGCCAAGCTCCGCATGTTTTCAAATACGCTTTCCAAGGAAACGACATTTGTTTGGCATTCACATGCCTAATCGGTTTTTTATGTTCTCTCAAGATACCATATTTCAGGGGATTTTTGTTCTTTTCCCGCCCTCCCATACCATGAGGGTGCCCCCAAAGCAACACATGGTCCGCTGGCCTACCATGGATTTGGGGGCAATCCTTTTCTGGCAGGGCAACAGGCTCTACACTTTCTACACATATTCTGGGGGGCTTGAGCGGTAGCAGTTGGCGCCAAGGGTGGAAGGGGGGGTTTTCTACGGATAAAATATCACACATACCCAATTCTCTCTGATCATCTACCACCTTACCTACCTATCCACCCCCGGCCATGCATCCGACACCCCCCTCTTGGATAGAGGACCCAAGGGCCCAGGCCTTGAACGACTGCAGAAGATACTTTTGGGCAGATAACTAGTAGAATAATAACAGCAGTTGACCGGTTCCACGATGAACGGCGCCATGTCCGGCCTTGCAGTCGCTAGTGCCTGACGGCGGCGGCTGGGGAAATTACCACATCCATCAGCCCCCCGTGGCTAATCTCGCATCCCAGATGCCATGGCAATCACCAGCCGCAGGATGGCTGGTGACATGACGATTGTCAAACGACGGTTGGACCCGACAGCACCGCTAGCTCCAAGGCCTGTGAGCCGCCGAGCATGTGCTGCTACACCGGCGCTGTCTGGTATGATGACGGGTGATGGCCCGGATGGGGCTTCCACAAATTCATCCGGGCCACCCCCCCAAATCGGCATCGACACGGTGTTCTGACGACGCAACCAGTGCCGTGATGCCGGGGTCGACCGTCCGCGTGCTGTAGCACTCGCGACGCGATGATGACCAGGGAGGGTGCCAAATGCGTTGAAGAGGAGCTTTGGGTATTGCTTAGCCACGATAGGGCGTATCATCAAATTGTCATTGCAGCACCCAAAAAGAGTCACAGGCACAAATGACGTGACATTTACCCCAAAAATGGCCGAATCCAGACATCTCCTGGCCATCCCTCGCCGATGCCATCACCATGACGCCTCAGAGTGGCGCATGCTTGCGCACTTGCCACACCATTATGTGGCTAGTGTCGATAGAGCGATGCACGAATCCTTGGGGCCTTAAGGCCTCAGGTTCGGGTAGTAGCGCAGCCGTTTTGGACCTTTCGTCGGGGCCACGTTGATCACGAGTCTTGAAATAGAAAGAGTATTCGGTACATTGGTGCGATGGGAGGATGTACCGGCTGCTGGCGAGATACTTGGGACATTTTGGTTTTAGTGGACGTTGGAATGGAGGGGGTCAAGCCACAGCTCGGTTCGGCTTGGCGAGAGTGGCGCAGGTTGCATTGGGATTAGTGTTCGTGCCCTGGCCTCGGCGGATTTGACACCAAACACAAACTGCATCAACGGCAAACATCGACAACATCCACGTCCTACCGGTATGCCCATGTGCCGAGCTGAACGATGACTGTGGGGGTTTTTGACCGCTCCTCTTGTGGCTGCCCGAGACATGCTTGCGTGTGGCGTCCGGGTGCTTCTGTTCCGTGACCAGCCAGCCTCGTCTTCACCCCTTATCTGCAGCTCACAACGGGAGATGTCTGTTCCTTCGAAGCAGAGTCGGGCAGGCCCGGCCCCGGCAGCAAGTCTTGTCGAATCACGGTGCTTGAGGCTGCGGACAAACTTCGACGAGGGCATCAACGTTCCACCCTGTCGGTCACACGATGTGTGTCGTCTACCTCTAGCACGCGGCTGCATGATACCGGGAGGGCTACACCGGGAGGGAAAAGGGTCACCGGTGCACGGAAGGAAGCTAAAGCAGCGAACCCGGTGCTGTCGTCCACCCACGAGGTGTGGCGAGTGTGACGCGTCCCCAAGCGCGCCGTTGACATGAAGCTCATGCAAAGGTTCAGGGGAACGTCTTCTTTAGCCTGTGCGCCTTCTCTTTCCCGTTGTCAAGACCTCTCGCCCCCGGGGTGCAGATGCGAAATTTGTCTCAGGCATCCCGCGGGCCGGATCCAGACCGAAGCGACTCCTTTATTTTAACCTCGACCAGCAAGGCGAGCGAATCATGGCCTTGGGATCATCGCGGACCGGCGCCAAGGTACCGCTACCTCGTGGTTGAGGACCGGGTCTTTGCTCTGGCGTTGGAATTCTCCGGGAGGGCGCCCATGACTTGAACCTCATGTAGCACTGCCGTGGCGCTTGCCGGGTCTTCGGGAGGAAGTTCATCTGCCCGTCCGTCTGAATTCTGCTTGAGCGGGTGAACTTTGTGGATTGCGACTCGAACGTTTTCGGGCCGACCCAAAATCGTCGGAGGAAGCACGGATCCGGCACGATGATTTCAACGTCTTGTCATGTCCTGCGGCAGATATGCAGGAACTGAGCATTTCCACGGGGGGTTCACTCGGCCGACCACTGTCCCGTTCCACACCTTGAAAAAAATAGCCCTACTGCAGATCCTGATCGCTGGGCAAAAGAAGACAACGGAGGGGGCCGGCCGCTTGGAGTCGGAAACACGGCTTGGCATCAAACTTGGCCGGCAGCCGCATCCAGAAGGGCAGTTGACACCAAGATGAAGGGTCTGCTAGACACAGGTTGACGGATTCTTGGGGTGGGCTCCACGCGGCCGTACATGTCCAAGAACCCCCCGGGAATCCGTCTCGGCAGGCCTGCGAACTATTGTTGGTAGGGAGGACGATCCCAGCACGTGCAGCGCGCAGCCGGCGTGCGGGTTGGAGTGGCATGGTATTCCGGGGTGAAAGTACCGGTACATCTTGGGAGCACTCGCCACAAGATGACGACAGACGAGGGGAAGGGGAGGGGGTTCTGTCGAGGGGTATGCGTGGCTTGACGTGTCTATTTTCCTCGGGTCAACTTGAACCACGCCCAAGACGAAGAGGGGGCCAAGGGCTCGGTGCTTTCGGGGCGCACTTCCTGCAAACCTCCCCTCTTGGAGCCTCGCCCGATGCGGACGTCCGTATGCCGATCACGTTGGGGTAGCTGATGGTCTTTGGGAGCACATCGAGCTGATGCTCCTCTTCTAGGTCAGTCTCCGATGAGTCAAGTCGTCGCGTCTGGACGGGTTCCGGCGTTCATGGGAAGAAACCCGACCACTAGACGGGAGCATTCCAGAGGCCTCCTGTCGAGGGGGTCGTCGTCGTCGTGCGGCTCGCAGTGCAGATCACGGCCTCTCCGTGCGAGCCTTGACGTCGGAGAGGAGAAAGGGCTCGCCCTAGCCACATGATGGTGCCACAAGTTCGAGACCCCGAGCGGCTCCCGTCGCGGCAACGAGACGGGAAAGAGAGGACGCCAAGCCAATCGGGCTTGGACAATATGTCACTTTCAGCTGTCCCAGGTCAGGGCGGTCCGTCTGTTGGGGAGATACATCCCCCAAGTTTGAGCCACGAACCGCCGATCACCGAGCTAGCCGTGTGGCGAGAGAGCTTACGAGCCACAGCGTACGTCTTTCCATCCCACCAACGGAAAGGAGGGGACTCGAAGCGAGGAGACCAAAAGGGGAACCCTTCTCGGTGGCCGCATGTAGCTGATCGTCCAATGAATGTGTCGGGACGGGCTCTTCTCCGGACAATACCTAGCTCCCACGGGGCGGGCGGCCGATCTGACTGGTCTCAGCCCTCTGTTCGCGATCGACACGACAAGAGGGGGGGCGTGGAGGGGATCTTTTGGACCCTGAGAGGGGGGTGTGTGGGAGTCAGAGGAGGCGAAGGGTCTGGGCATCGGAGGGGGGCAAGTCACTCTCCATCACCGCACAATCTGTGGCTGTACACCGGAGGCTACTGCACGGCGGAACGTCCAGACCCTTGGGATCGCCGGGGGGAGAGGGGGGGTTCGCGGAAAAGGGGGCAGGGGACGCAGACGATCGAGAGGATGTCGAGCCACAGGATCTGATCAGGGGTTGGACTTGGAAGGAGGCTGAGTCTTGGGTCAGGAGGGTTAAGAATCGAGCATCTCCCTCTTGTTCCTGGACAGGAGCATCTCGCGGGTGAGCTGTCTTGATGATGATGCTTTGACGCTTCTCATCAGGACCTTCATTCCTTTCTACATACCCTCTCTTCTCCCACTTCTTCTCTCCCTTCGTTGCTGCCCCCACCCGGACGACCATCTCGATCCCCCTCGACACCCCCCTCACCAGCCACAAGCGGGAAGACATCGCCACGAGGGACGCAGGAGGACTTGTGGTCGACTGGAACGTCGACGGTGAGCCAATGGCAGCCCGACAGATGCCATGTCACTTGCCTGATGAGGCAGTCACGACACTCGACGCAGGGTCCTGGAAGTATCCAGACCCTTCAGGTTGATGGAGCCGTCGCCGCACGGAAGCTGCAGGGTCTTCCTGTGGCTCACGGAAGAGATTGAGATTTAGGGGGCGGTGAGTGGCCAGGGGTTCATCTCGAGGGGATCGCCCTGTTGTCGACGCTGATGAGCGCCTGTCGACACTGTTGGGCGCCCTCGAAGGCAGGAGAGAGTGCTGGAAGAAGGCCTGAGAGCTTCCCACTGCCCCTGTGGCGATGGGGAGTGAGGCTTGATTGTCAGTCGATCCCCAGCGATCACCGAGGCAAGTTCTGAAGCGCCATGGTTTTCACTCGTCAATCGCAGACTTGATGCCTTCGACGAGCTTCTCCAGCCACTGGGATTTGTCGAGATGACGCCCGTGGCGGGTATTGCGATCTTCACGACGTCGCAGAGCTCTCCATACAATGAAGCTCTCGCAACAGCTCGCTACCCTTTCGGGAACCATGGTGGTGGCGAACATGTCAATCGAAGCGGGGAACCTGGCGCGTCTGTCACCTCTGGGCGTGGGGAAGCATCTGTGAGTGTTGCCCCTTTTTTGAGGTTCTCTCTATGGCTCAGGGGGAATTGCGGATGCTGTGGTTTGGCCAGTGCCGAGGCAGCAGCTTTTCGCCCAGAAAGAGATCTCAATTGCCCCTACCGAGAGCGGATTGCTAGGGATGGGAATTGTTTTTGTCCCTAGAGCGTTGCCATTGAAGTGGTACAGGGATCGGGTTTGGGGAAGAGATCGGCATGTTCTGCGATTTGTGGGATCTTCGCCACTCAACGATGACGACGAGGAGCTCTCGAATTGGAGAAAACAGTGAACCTGCGACATGTGGCTGGCAATTCTCTTAAGTGAGAGAAATGCGCGAGAATTGATAATCGAGGCAGTAGTAAACATACCTAAATTGACGCAAAGAGGCCTCTTTTGGCAGGCTACATCATCGGCTTCATGTGGAATTCATGGTTGTGATGTTGGTGAGATTCGCCCACCAATGTTCAGTTGATACTACTTGTGTAGGAGTTCAGAGAACGAGCCACTCATGACCCAGCCCCAATATGCGAGTCCGGCTGTCCAGGCCTGCCGTCTGGGCTCGTAGGCAGACATCTACGCCACGACGGATTGATGGCGAGAAAACCTAACCACGCCCCTGCTGCTTCATTGCTCTGGCCACGTTCTGTGCCCTCTCCGAAACAACACGCCTCCTCGCTCGTCGGCGTGACAGCGCCTGCTCGGTGCCTTCACGACCAACATCGTTCTTGCTCCACGCATCGGTTGGATCGGTAGCCCCGCGAGGGGCGTGACTGGACGGCTTGGGTAATTCCCACAGAGACCTGGGGGACGACGCAGCAGCCCTACGCCTTGAAGGAGATGACTCTGCTGCCTGGGCGAACTGCGTTTGATGGGCGGTCGCCTCGTTGGCATTCGACGATTCCGAAACCTGCTCTCCATTCAGGTCCTACCGCTTGGGACGCAAGTCGTGGAGGTAGAAGTCGAGGTCGTCGCGCGTGAAAACATGGCCTGGCGGGTTGACAGCCTTTGTGTAGATGTTGTCGATACTGTGCGTGTGGAAGGTGGCTGTCTGGTTGCAGTTCAGAATATATGGTAGACCGGGGGGATTTGTGAGACGGAAGATGCCGTATCTGTTTGACAACTGTTAGTACCAGCAGGAAAGGCGAAAACCAGGCGTTGTGACTCACGAAGGCTCGAAGCGAGGAGCACACACAATGGCGATACTCTCAGGCATCATGACCTGGTAGCCGGCTTGTGTGTGCATGTCGCGCGAACTGAGGAAACAGGTCTGCGTTGGGTGCGTGTGTATCCACCCAAGCATCAGGAGATCTTCGCTGATGCAGTAGTCTAGCAGACTGCCCTCATTTTCCGTCTCGCACGTGTCCGTGGTGCACTTCTGTTCTGGGATGACCAGACATGTAACAAACAAGGCATTGTTGATAGGTCTGCCGCAGAGAATGCCACACATCTCGAGACCTTGCCTCGTGTTCTCGGCCGCTGCGTTGAGAAAGTCCCGTCTGAGTCGGCTGGGGATGAAGACGGAACGAATCGGGTCGCCGTTTTCGAGGTATGCCACGGGCCGGAAGGCAATCCTCTCCTCCTTCGGTGGAGGTGCACTGATCGCGGATTCTTTGGGGGGTCGGCTGGGAGCGGAAAATGCAGGCTCTGGAGTGGGTAGCCGCTTGTAGGGTGATACTGGCTCCTTGACAGGGCGGGAGGGCGGTGCGATACGCTGGTCTCTGTTGAGGAGCTCTTTCGGGGGTTTCGAGGGGGCGGGTTCCCAGGGTTGTCGCGGCTGTAGCGGTGCGGCATCCCAAGATATGGGCTGGGATCGCGAGACTGTCGGATAATGATACGCATGCGTAGGTGGTGGCGGTGGTGACCGTGGTCTTGATGGCTGGTAGATGTCGGCCAAGTCGCTCTCTTCGGCTCCTCGATCGAGACGTCTTCGGGTCGCCTCCATCTGCTTCTGGAAGTCTTCCTCCTCGGTCAGGGGTCGGCCGGCGTCCCATGAATCCCAACGGCCTGCCTTCCGTCGGTCCAGCTCCTCCTCTTCAGACACGCCCGCCTGGCGGATGCCTCTTCTAGCGGCATCTCTGCGCCGGTAGTCGCGTTGTGCGAGTGTTACGGCCAGATCTTGGTTATCTCCAGCATCAAGCACCTTGGCGTTGCCGCTGAGTGTCGGGTCTCGTGCCGCAAAACTATCGTAGCTTGCCGGCGCTTGTTCTTCCCGCTCGACGTCGATCTTCTTGGCCGACGAGGTCATCCGAACCCATTCTTCATGTTCGGCATCGATGATCGGTTTCAGCTGTTCCAATCTCTTGAAGACCTCTTTCATTTGTCGGTCGACCAGGGGCTTGGCCAATGCCTTGTTCTCGGGTAGCTTCGCCTCAGGGTGTTTGTCGAGGTGTTGCAGGACCAGAATCGAGTGTCGCCAAAGCATGACATAGGCCTTCCGAAGGTCATGTTCGTTCAGTGCCGCTCTTGCCTTCCCAAGTTTTATTAGCACTGCCGCGGCCAAGTTTGAGGAGAACAACGTACTTCCTGGTATAATGTGTCTGCAGATCGTGCCCAGTATTTAAACGGTATTGTGTGCTGGAATTGGAAATTGTCGGCCATGGCCGACAGCTCCTTCGAGCTCATCGGCCGGTTGGACCGCTGTGAAGCCATCGTTCTCGTCTCGTTTGTCGTTCGAGCGAGCGCAGTCGCAGTTGGTAGAGTCGGTTGAGGGAAGGTCGGGGATGGGGCCGGCACTCAACCCAGAAAGTGCATCGTAGAGTGCTTCAGAGGGAGGGTGTCGCTCGTTGGTTTAGGGCAGAGTGGTTTGACCACCAGGGTTCTCAGGTACAACAAGAAGGGATGCCCATCGGCGCCCGAAACCAAATCCACACCTGGATTGATGGAGCCTGGAGGTATGACGAACCAAGCTCAACGTCCCGCCACATGCCACCCCGCCATCAACCTGCCGCGGGGCAGGCGGCGCAGGCAGCACAATTGACATTACGTCACGTGCCTGTCTGGTCGTTCAGGCCTTATGTAAGCAGGTGGATGGTTCCAGCTAGACTTCCACGTGGGAGAGCTGCCAGGTCGAACTTCGCGGGAGGAGCCGACCCCCGAATCCCAACTGACCGCACCGGACATGGCATCTCCCCACAACGGCAGATGCTTACTCGGACCATCTGCCTTCAACTTGAATGCAGCAAATGCCACATCATCTACAATGCTCTGCCGGAGGCAATTTGTCTGGCGACTATGACGTCTGCGCTGTAGCGGTGTCGTGCAGTGCTATCCAGACTGGGCTGTCGGGAAAACCCGGGCAGGCAATTTCGCTCCCCGGGGAACGGGCCGCCGAGTCCGCGCAGCAAGTCGTGAGCGGTCAGTCTCCCTCCTTGGATGACCTTGCCAGGTTGCCCATGGTCGGACATTTGCAAGCCGCAGCTGGCCAGCCTCATCCCGGGGACGATGCCCGACTCGTGGAGTATTTTTGCCGCCCGAGTGCAGAAACGGACGGCCGTGTTGCCCCGACACCTGATATCACACAGAGGGCAGGCCACTTGTTGACCGGTCCGCGCGGGATATGGTATGTCGCCGCATGGGGGCACATCGGAAAAGGGGGAGAGCCATGGCCAACACGGCAGCCATCGTGTCGTCCACTGGCCACCCAGACCCTTGACCTTGAACCTTGGCCCGTTCCCTGATGAGGCTGCAAGGCCACAACCTGCGGGAAATGGCAAAGTATAATAACTGTCCGAGATGTCTCCCTGGACTTGAGATCTGTTCCTGCTACTGTCACCATTCCCACCTCTCCAACTCGTCTAATATTATCAAAGAATAAATATCCAGATCTTGGTTCATCACCATCACCCAACATGAAGGCAGTATCAACTCAGTGCAAGAGTAAGAATCTCCCCAACAACAACTGATTTGCCATGGTGGCCTGGACTAACACAGGTATCCCTGCAGCAAGCATCGAAAATGTCATCCCCGTTTTCACCGTGACGATGGGCAAGGCCTCCGTCGAGATTCCAAATTCAGTCTGGGAAACACTTGGTCAGACTTCTGACAAGCTCGCCAAGAGCTACAACCTGAACGACCCAGAAAGCATCATGTCAAGCCGGAACACCCTGCAGCGAATCCTCGCCGCCACATTCGACCGGGATGAGCTTGCCTTCCTGACCCAGCACTCGCAGGCTCTCGATCTGCTTGACGACTCGCTCGACGGAATCACCAGGGCGCATGAACTGGCGCAGGCCATCGCCGGAATGGTGACGATTCTGGAAAAGGTCGCGGCCATTGGCCGACAGGTCGATGCCTCCCTCGTCAACGACGAGATCCGCCACTTTGCCGAGAGCGAGCACCGGCGCAGGATCGCCCAAACGATCGAGGGCAGCCGCGTGTTTGCACGGTGCTACGACAGAAGTCAGATCACGGATCTTATTCTGAGGGCCGTGGAAGATAAGGAGGATTCGCAGTGGGAGTCTCTGGCGGACGATGAACAGGCCGCAATCGGGTGGGCGTCGGAGTTGCCCTCGAGGAATATGGGGTTGCCATGGGGATTCTCCATCCTGGCTTTGAATTAAAGGCCATGGGCACTGGGCTAAAGGCGTTTTGGGGCATGTGGAAAGCCGGCGTATCGGTTTTTGGTTCATCCTGGTACATCTAACAGGGGCACGAGGCTGTGCCCAATTGACCATCCCTTCTCATTGAATAGCTGTCATCTTATGCTTGCGCCTGGCTCGGGCCAGCTGCCGCCTGTGCGCTGGTCTGCAGCTGAATGATCTCAGTCTTCTTCTTGTCGAGCTTGGCCTGGCAGTCCTTGATACTGGCCTCCTGTCGGTCGCTGGAAAAATGTCAGCACTCAAGTACCTGCATACATGCCATGCCGCCCCAACTCACATTTCCTTGTTGATGAACTCGATACGTCCCTGGACCGTGCTCTCCGCCTCGATTTTGTCTTGCTGCAGCAGAACAGGGCCGACGAGCTTGTATATCCGCTCGCCGTCCTTCAGCTTGTTGAACTCCTGAGCAAGTGGTCAGCGAGAGGCCATACAGGCTAAAATCACGATGTTGAGATCCCACCTCCTGCACACCAAGGTTCTCCTGCCTCTGTGCCTCGAGCTGCTGGCGAGATTGCACTGTTGTTTGGAGCTCTGGATCGCGAGTTAGCAGGGTTCATGGTTGGGCGGCCAGACGAGGTACTTGCCTGTCTGGATTTTTTGGTACTCCTCAGAGAGGCCCTGAAGCTGTGCCTGAACGCCCGCCATCTTGTTTTTGATTGCCGAAAATCGATACGAGAGAAAAGACGATCGGCCCGGAAATGTGCTTTCGGTCAAGACTTTGTTCCGACTCGCCTGATGTGGACGATCGATGGTGAGTGAGCCTGCCGCCTGAAGGGGGATTGCTTCAGTGGAGGGGCATCAGAGACCTGATTGGTGGAAGATGCCCGCTACCTCGGTCACCCCGTTTTATCGGTCGCTCCGACAGAGGCATATGTTGCGCTTTGTCTTTGAGTACTTGTGCTGACTTTGGGCAAAGTTTCCATGATTGATAAAGTGTAGAATCAGAATCCTTCCGAAATGGACTAGTATACTCGTAGAAGGACTTCCGCCGACATTGGAGATGCAGCTGTTTGGCCATGAGATTCGAGAACCTCTTTTGAGTGCCTAATCATGAGTAAGCGAAAACCCCGATACCTGCTGCCTCCTCCAGCCAATCCACTGCCCTGACCGCCGGTTCGGCCAGGCAACGTCACTCCCACCATCGTCGATGCCCGCCCGCCCTGATCCAGGCCCTGTTCGTCGACGAGGCCACACCCCGCCTACCTCGCTGCTTCAATCCAGCCCCTGGTGCTAGGCCGATCAACACTCACTCCGCGTGTTGCTTCCGAACTCACAAGGCAAAACTCCATCACGACAAGTTTGCGCAAGCACCTTCCCCGCGCATCGAACCCAGACTCGAGTCGCTCGACCGACCCCGCGATTCACCGACCCCCGCCTGGTCTGATCGACAACCCCAACGTGACCTCGGCTTAGCCTCATATCGCGCAACACAACCACCGTCCGACTGCTCGCAAGCACGCCTTCAGCCATGTCGAACGTCGATTTCCTCGGCCGTGCGGTCAACACCGTCAAACAAGCCATCGAGGCAGACAATGCCGGAGAGTACGAAAAGGCGTTTGGCCTCTACAAGCAGTCGCTCGAGGTCTTCGTGCTGGCCATCAAGTACGAGAAGAACGCAAAATCCAAGGACCTGATCCGCCAGAAGACGGTCGAATACATGGACCGTGCCGAAAAGCTCAAAAATCACCTCAACGAGCAAGAAGCAAAGAAGAATACCAGCAGTAAGGGTGCTGTAGGTGCCAACGGCAAGGGCAAGGACGACAAAGACACTGAGGACGGCGAGGATAAGAAACTGAAGAACGCCCTGAGCGGCGCCATCCTTCAAGAGACGCCGAATGTGCATTGGGAGGACATTGCCGGTCTCGAGGCTGCCAAAGAGACGCTTAAGGAAGCAGTGGTGATACCCATCCGCTTCCCCAGCTTGTTCCAGGGCAAGAGACAGCCGTGGAAGGGTATCCTGCTGTATGGACCGCCAGGTACTGGCAAGAGTTATCTCGCCAAGGCGGTCGCGACAGAGGCAAAGAGCACCTTCTTCAGTGTCAGCAGTTCCGACCTGATCAGCAAGTGGATGGGTGAGAGTGAAAGGTATGTCGCGCCTTGCCTTTTTTCGAATTGTGTCATCATCTAACCAGAAATGTGCAGGCTTGTCAAGCTCCTCTTCTCCATGGCCCGCGAGAACAAGCCGTCGGTCATCTTCATCGACGAAATTGACGCGCTTTGCTCCCCGAGAGGAGAGGGCGATTCCGAGGCATCGAGGCGTATCAAGACCGAGCTGCTCGTGCAAATGGATGGTGTCGGCAAGGACAGCAAGGGAATTCTAGTACTCGGCGCAACCAACATTCCCTGGCAGCTCGACTCGGCTATTCGTCGTCGTTTCCAGCGACGTATTCATATTGGTCTCCCCGACGCGCCCGGCCGGGCCACCATGTTCAAGATCTCGGTCGGAGACACCGAGACCAACCTGACGGCGAACGACTACAGCATCCTGGCCAAGAACAGCGAGGGCTACTCCGGAAGTGATATCGCAAACGTCGTTCAGCACGCCCTCATGAGGCCAGTGGCCAAGATCATGCAGGCAACGCATTACAAGGATGTAAGTTTGGAGCGCATCGGGCTGGGTCCGGACATTGCTAACACTGCCAAGGTTGTCGTCGACGGCGAGAAGAAGCTAACGCCATGCTCTCCTGGTGACCCCGAGGCCAAGGAGATGAGCTGGCACGACGTGCAGGGTGACGAGCTGCTGGCGCCTTCGGTCGACGTGAAGGACTTCAAGCTCGCTCTGCAGGAGACGCCGCCAACCGTCTCCATGACCGATGTCGAGGCGCACACGGCGTGGACCAAGGAGCTGGGCAGCGAGGGCGCATGATCTGCAGGCGCCGGGAATTTTTACGATAGCGAGGTGTTCTATCCGGCTTTGGTGATACACGGGGGAAGGGGGGAGGCCATGAAATGCATGACATGTGTGAGACGCCACGAGCAGCTTTTAGGGAAACAGAATACGGCGTCCAGAGGCGTTCCATTGCGACCACACGTTTGGCTTCGGAACAGGCAAGGGGTTTGGAAGGCTCATCTCCTGTCGTCAATATGCATTGTGCTCTTTGTAGCGTATGAGCAAAGCCTCTCAGCCATGGTTTTACTTTACTCGCAGCGTTTCGTGTGATTCGTCAACAACATGCACAATATGATGGATGAATCAAGTCAAGAGGAGATTGGAAATGCAGAAAAAAGTGATTGGGTATGACCTTCATCGTGATAGTACATACAGCCCACAGCGCGAACAGCAAAAAATGTCCTCAAAACTCCCAATGCCAATGTGCCTCGTGAACTCCGAAAATTCCAGAAGAAATAGAAAGACAAGGCCGCGAAGGTTGCGGAAGAGCGGTGGCGGAAAAGGGACCCGCTACGCGCCGAGCTTCTTGTCTGCCCTCTGCTCGTGCTTGCGGTCGAGGGCGACGATTCGCTCCAGCTTCTTCTTTTCGTTGGACTTTGTCGCATGTCCGGGTGGCCCGTTGTGTTTGGGCCCCGACTGGCGCTTCGAGTCCTCCGTCCGCTTCTCCATCTTCACGGCCTTTGGAGCATTGGTGTCCTCGCCCGCGCTGACCGCCCGTTTGGCAGCTTTGTCCTTAAAATTGGCCTTGGGAGGGGCTCCCTCGGCAATTTTGCGTCCAGAAGGCGCCTCGGGCGGGGTGGGGGTGAGATAGAAGTGCTCCGCGTCGTCCTTGGTCGACGATGCCTAATCGTCGTTCTTGGACTTCTTCTTCTTCTTCTTCTTGTCCGACGCCTCCGTCTCGGGAACGGCGGCGCCGACCTCGGACTCGCGCTTGCGCTTCTTCTTGTCGCCCTTGTCCTTCTTCTCCTTCTTTTCCTTCTTCTCCTTGGACTTCTCGACGGCCTCGGCGACGGGAGCGGCGACCATGGACTCATCGAGGTCCATGGCGTCAGCCTCGACGCGCTCAAGAACAGAAGACTGTGGGTGAAAACGTTAGCAATGAGCCTGAGTGAGTTTGAAAGCGGCATGCTGCTTACCATGACGTCGGCGTTCTTCTGGGGCTTCTTGCCGGAGGCGTAGAACTCGAGGCGGTCCTCGACCTGCTGGCGCAGGGCCTCGCCGAACTTAACGGAGGGCTCCTCGGAGAAGTTGTCGATACGGCTGGCAATGCTGCACTTGTTGGCGAGGTACCTGGAGATGCGGCCCTTGTTGCGGACACCGGCCTTGCCGATGAAGCTGCTGTGGTAGATCAGACCGTACTTGGGGGTGTTGCTCTTGGTCTTGAGGGCACGGAACAGGGCCTTCTCGGCGCCGAGGATCTGAAGGGTGGAGGCGGGGTACTTGGAGAGGTTGGTCAGGGAGCCGGCGTGCGAGATGAGGCGGGCGGCGACGGGGGTGCCGATCAGGACCTGCAGGTTGGGGGCGACGACGTTGAGCTTCTTGTCGAGGTAGTTGGCGGTGGACCGCCTGGCCTCGGCCTGCTGGACGACGGCCTCGGCGAAGCCCTTGACGATCTCGAGATCACCGGGGGTGATCTGAAGACCCATGGAGACCTTGGCGGCGTCAATGATGGCCTGGGCCTTCTCGCCGTCCTCCTCGACGAGGGCGGCAATGTCGTGCAGCCTGTCGTCAGTGAGGGTGGACTTGTCGCCAATGGCGAGCACGAGGCGGCAGTAGGTCAAGTTGTCGCCGACAATCTTGACCAGCTCGGGGAAGTGCCAGCCGTACCATTCGCGCACCCTCATGAAGAACTGGTTGACGCCCTTGTCCTGGAAGTCGATGGTGGCGCTGGCCTGAATGACGTGGTTGTCGTTCTTCATGGTGTTGAACTTGACCTTGCTCCTGGAGTAGGCGTGGCCGAGACCGAGACCGGCCTGGGCGGTCTCGCCGGTCTGCAGGCCCTTGAGGAGCTTGTCGGCGTGCAGCCTGACGCCGCGCAGGAAGTCGGCGGCGACCTCGGAGGTCTCGGCGGTCTCGCAGTCGACACCGGGGAAGGTGGACTTGATCATGCTGGCAAGGTTCTTCTCGGCGACGGCCAGGGTGATCTTGCTCTTCTTGCCGCTGGTCTTGGGCAGGTTCAGCTCGAGAATGGACTTGAGGTTGTCAGACATCTGGCCCTCGGAGACCATGTTGATTTCGCTCAGGGCCTCCTTTCCGGTACTGATCAATCGGTGGTCAGTGGACTGGTACAAAACTCGCTTGCTGCCCACCGCTGGCTGGCAACCACGCGTCGCGCCAGAGATTGAAGGCTCCAAGCCGCGACAAGAGTGAGCGCTTACAGGAAGGGAGTGAAGTTGAGCAGCTTGATCATCTTGCCAAACCGCGCAAGGTCATCGATGGCCTGCTGGGTCTCCTTGGAGCGGAGGCCAATGCTGTCGGCCTGGTGTTCGACCTGGAACACGCCGTAGCCCATGGGGGCTTCGTAGAGGACGTAGTTGACGCTCATTGTGAATGCCTGGAGTGGGGTATCTGATCGGTCGGCGGGAGTTGGTGCGCGATTGAAGATCTCGGACCCGGCCTCGTCGTAAGGTCGTCGTCGGAGTGGTGGTGCGAAAGGTCTCGAGACTCAATGCCGAACGGTCAATTTTTCTAAAATTTTCCCCCACCGCGGCCAGTGGTTCGCATTGGATTTTTTTTTGGAGCTGGAGCTTTGAGCACGGACCCTCCAGAGGGGCTACAATTGGCTGGTTGGCTGCAGGTCACGTGTAGAATTTCAGCCTCTTGGACGGCAAGACGGGTGGGTGCAGGTCCTGTGGCGCAAAGTGGCTGGACCCGTCGCTAAGGAAGAGGCGATGAGGTCGGGACGGGACGAGCAGAGATGGACGTTGCACTGACACCTCTAATCCAACCTCCGCCCAGAATGTGAAAGACCATGTTTGCACTTATGTTGGAGCAAGTTCATCCATATTTCTCAAGTCTGTCGCGATTGATTCAAAAAGCCACTTCATCTCGACTAAGCACAAAATGCCACCAATCATCGCTTGCTGCGTGCTTCGCTTGCCAACAGGGAATCCAATCAGGCCTCCAGCGGCTTCCTGCCCCAGACAAAGTACACGGGAAGGTACAGGTGGATGGCCGGGTTCTTCAGGTCGTTCTTCACCTTGGCGATGAGAATCTGGATCTCGGTTTCATCCCAGCCCAGGACGCGAGAGAAGAGGGCGGGCGTGTACGAGTCGATGACCTGCTGCTCCTGGACGATCTGGTACTTGCCGAGCTCCTTCAGGTGAGGGTCCTTCGGCCAGCCACCGATGGGCAGCTTGCGAATTTCCTGGTGAACATCCTGGAAGCCGGCGGCCTTGAACTTCTCCAACCACGTGGGCGCGGCGTCGAGGGGCTTGCCGAACTTGCCGGCACCCTCGCAGATGTTGGTCATCCAGAACTGGGCGTCCTTGGCGAGCTTTGCGGTGCCGTCGTCGGAAAGGAAGCGCGGGTAGACGGCTTGCATCTCAAAGTAGCCGCCGGGAGCCAGGTGCTCGTAGGCGCGACGGAAGAGCTGCTCGTCGTCCGCGATGCAACCACCAAGCTCACGGGCGTGGATGTAGTCAAACTGCTTGCGGTAAACCCAGTCCTGCTCAAAGTCATCGACCTCGAAGGTGCAGTTGGGCGGCGTCCTGTTTTCCACTGTTAGCGTGGTCTTTTGGCATCGAGGTTTGCGATTTCCTTACCACTTGGGCTGAATAGGGCTCAGATCAGTACCGAGAACCTCGGCGGACTGGAACTGGTCTGCGAATTCCATGGCCCAGATACCGGTGCCAGTTCCCAGGTCAAGAACGCGCTGGGGGCTGTCGCCGATGGGGGCAAGGTGCAGCTCTCCCCGGAGCAGCAGGCGGTACAGGTGGTGTCCCAGGTCCATGCGGTCTTGTTCATCATCATCGTTGGGGACGAGGTAGGCGCCCTCACGGAAAGCATGATACCGGCGGCCGTTCTGATTCGAGTTAATTTTGGGTGGGCAACATGATGGCAGGTCAGAGCTACACGAACCTCGTACTTGTAGTTCAGGATACTAGAGTTGAGGGACGACAGGAAGGTGGAACCCGCCTCGCTGCGGACGTGGTTAATCACCCGGCTGCTAAAGACAGTACTACATCATTACTCACGAGGCGGCGTAGGTCGAGTCATGCTCAAGGTCCTGCCAAGCTATCAGCCCATGCGACCAGAACTGACGATCGTCCGGGCCCGGGATCACTCACATCGTCGACCTGGAGAGGTGCCTGGGTCGTAATCTGCGCGTCAGCAGTCGAGGCCGGGGCAGGCTCCTCCGCTGGAGGCGACTGAGCTGGGGCCTCAGCCGGAGCCGGAACCGGCTCCTGGGTGGTAGCGGTCTGTTCCTGGGCCATATTGCTGCTTCTCGTGTTGGCGGTGTGAATTGACAGGCAGTCTGGTCGTGACGATTGGAAGAGAGACAGGAGTGAAACAAAGGTCAACCAACAAGCAGCAGGTCAATCTTCAAGCAGAACTTCTGGAAACTACAGGGACCTGGAAACCTCGCCCCCCACAGGGGGCCGCAACGATTATATTGTGCGGTGTCTCTCCCCTGCATCCACGAGGGAGATCATGCCACAACCGGCCCTCCCGCTGAAAGAAACCGTACTCGTACGGCCGTCCACTGACGCGCGGCGAGCCGAGGCGACGCTAACGGCTTGGTTTACCTCGCCGACTGGCGAGAGACCCTGGCAAAGAGGGGTTTGGCAATGCTTGCCCAGAGGCCAGGGGTGGGCGTCCTTCAACCGGTCGCAGAAGCTGCAACATGTGTCCTGATGCGTCCTGAATGGTAGCATTTGGGGCGGGTTTAGCGGACCTCGCTCCGTTTGGCAGTACATTTCCCAGGTTTGCAGGCAAACGGTCAGGGAGTGGCCACTGGCCAACAGCAGAGACGCGGGACCCTTGTTGGTCTCCACTCCGGAGGCGGTTGTGGCCGCAAGTCCGTCGACCCGGGGAAGTCATCCCGATGCACTGCAGATTGTCACCTTCCCTCTCCCGTCACCTTTGTTTTTTCCGCAGCTTCCCCTTCAGCTGACCAACAAAATATGACGCAGAAGATTTCATTCAACTTACAGATCGATCAATCAATTAAACTTTCGGCGACCCATTCGTTTTCAAAATCGGTTCCGTCGCTGTTGGTCCTTCGAGTCTGTTGGCAGGAGCAACCCGTGACCTGTGATGCCGTGGGACTCCAGTCGCCGCCCGTGCCGAGGAACTTTAAACCCCTCTCACACCTCTCCCTCTCTGCCCGCATCCATCCCACACATCACCCCTGCTTTACAACGCATACCGACCTGCAACCTGCACCAACCGCACCAACCGCCCAAATTTTCAACCCTCTGGGGCCCTTACCATGGCATCCGCCCATGAGCAGGTGACGGGCTCCGCAGCAGGCGCCTCTCGAATTCCTGGTCGTGCATCTCGCCGACTGTGAGATTGTCCTTTGGAAGCTCGACCAACCACCCCGGGTCTGCAGCAAACACCCCCAGACCCCTGTACCTGCCCGTACTCGACCCCGCCGTCGTCACGAACACCTTGAAGATACACCCCAGCGCGCTGTCGTCCACCACTTCCTTCAACGCCTCCATGACGACCGCCAAGTCTCGAAACTGCCGGTCCACGTCGAAGCACGAGATGGAGTCGATGATGCAATACACCCTCGTGTCCGGCGGGAACTGATACAGCAACCAGTGCAACGTGGCGCACAAGCTGTGCAGGTCGTGTTCTTCCAGCTCCTGAAGGAAACCCCTGTTGTTGATAAAGTCCAGGCTCTCGTGGCCCATCTCGACTAGCTTCATCAGGACCTGCATCACGATGGACCGGATGAGACCGCAAGGCCCGAACCAGTCGTCTCCTGGATGTGCGTGCAGGCCACAGAAGAAATGAGTCACCACATCGTCCGGGTACACCTCCAGCATGCTGGTGACCAACGTCCCGCAAAAGGCAGACACGGCCGAGATGGACTCAAGCGCAGCGGCTTGGAGATTGGCGTCGACCGAGATGATCCCCGGGTGGTGCCGCTCCATCCACTGCAGAAACTTGTCGTTATCAAAGATGGACTGCACCTGGCCCTGATCCTTGCGCGAGAAACGGCATCTGGCTGCAAGCGCCTTGTCCAGGTCCCTGCTCGGGTGCTGGAACATGTGCTCGAGCTGTCTGGGAGGAATTGGTGGTCCTCGGGACGACGGCTGACACAGTATCTGACAGAACCGCTGGAAGCTGACTACCGCACCGCCAGACGACTGCTGCGATAGTTGCTTCTCCAGTTTGCTAAGTTGCGCTTGGGTGCCTGCAATGCTGGGTCAGTCTTCTGCTGCTCAATCTGTCCCTTGGGACTGGGAACTTACGACGCCTCTCCTCCAACAAAACCTCCATCAGCAGGTTGCGGTTAGACATTTGGTCTCCGAGCGCTTGCTGGGCATCGGCACTGCCGCCCTGACCTTCCCTGCTGACGATTCGCTTCACCTCCTCCAAACCACTCAGCATCATGTCCCTGAGGTCCTGATTCTGAACGTCCTGTCGCTCTCGATCTCGCCTCCTGTCATCCGCATCTTCGTCGAGACGCTTCTTCACGTAGGTCGCGGATGACGCGACCTTTGTCAAGCCAGCATTGAGGCTGCCGATGCCGTCGACAATCTCTTCTCGCGCAGCGTCCACCTTCGTCGTATACGTCTGTACTCCGGCTTCAAGGCGTGCAGTGCCCTCTCGATTCGCCACCACTTCCTCGTGGATAAGCACGGTCCTGACACCAGTGTACCGGCCCATCATTTCGGTGTTCTCTATCGCTTGGTCTCGAGCAACGTCGAGAGCCTCGAGGTAGTTTTTGGTGGACTGCTGAAGCCGCTCGAGAATCTCGTCGGAAGTCAGGAGTTGAGATTGTTTCGAACCTCGTACTCGCTCATTTAATTTGGACACTGGGCCTTGTCAGCTTGTCACAATCTCTCTCTCAGACTGCGCCAGTGGCCTACATCGAGACCTTCCGTTTGCGGCCAGCAGATGGAAGAGATCCTCTATGGAGTCAACGACGGTCTGATACAGGCTCTCCGAAGAGTCAATGACAGCTGACTTGTTGCGAAACCTTGCATGTTCTGGGTGTGCGGCCTTGATGAGCGCCTCCTGCAAAGCTGCGAATGTGTCGAATATCTTCTGTCGTTTCTCAACCGAACGACCGGCCATCATGAAGATGATGGCAAGCCCGCCCTTGACGACACCGAGACCATACTCATCTGGGATCAACCCGGCCCAGGCGTTCAACGACTCTTCATGGCTTCCGGCCTTGTACCACAGGGAATGCCAGAAGCCCTCCTTGTGGTTGCTGTACCCCTTTTCCATCTTGGCAATCTGCTCAGAGATGCCATTGTCCCAGTTTGCGACTCGCATGTGATGGTGCTCATCCATGTAAGTCCTCAGAGCCTGGTCGAGTCGTCTGGCACACCATCTGTCAGGACGGGGCTGTCAAAACCTGGAAGCTTCCCCGGATCCAACTCACGCGTACGGCCGCACAAACTCTCCCAATTCTGCGTCAAACCGCGATGTTCCCGCGAACCCGATCGATATCTTTGGCGCCTCATTTTTGACAAAGTTGCCGACGACGGCGATCTCGCTACTGCCTGGGCGCTCCCAGTCCATTACTGCGGTAGCGCAAATTCACGAGCCGCCCGAGGCGACTTTGACAACAAGGCGTCGTAAGTGAACTGGTCGTCTGGCTCGACCTGGGTTGACGTCGTAGATGAGTGAGAAATTGGAGGGGCAGGCCAGCCTGCAGCCGAAGCATCTACTACTGCCCCCTTGGTAGCGGCGTTACTTTGGAAAGGTGCCCTCCCAGATGCCGAAATGCAGGTGACAGAAATCCTTCTCTGCATTCAGCCTCGGTGTTCGGCCCCCTCCTCGACACGAATAGCAGCGAAGCGGGAGGCAAATGAATCCCACGCACCACTACGCCCCCGGCGCTTATCAATCCTAAGCCTGGCGTCGAATCAAAAGAACCTGGTGATGGTTGGGGGCCGCCTCTACCCCGCCGAGAGATGCAATTTCGCAGGGGGCCTGTGGCCGCTTGACCCTATCTTCATTGAGCTCCTGGGTCGCCTGCATATGCATGATCGTTTTGGGGCAGATTTGCGCGTCAGCACGGAAAGCGGCTGCCGGCGCGTTGCTATTGTCGAGAATTGGCCGTGCTACTTACGAATGGTGCTTCCCGTGGACTTTTCAACACTTTGCCTTCTGTAATACTCACAGCTGCCGACTTAAACCTGTCAACACTCAGAATCGAAGAAACTTATGATTTGGCGCCATGGACATTCCTCCCCTTGACCGGCCCCCGCCCCTCGATCCTGTCCCTCCCCCGAAGAACTTCATCTTCAATGCAACAAGCCATGATGCGAGTCCTGAACCTCGACCACCGCGACGTGCTGAAGGCAACGATCGCCAGAACGAACGAATCGTTACAAGACGGCCGAGGCGCAGGCGGTCATTCACTAGCGACGATGACAGCGTCTCGAGACGGAATTCGGTGGTCATTAGGGAGTCCGTGTCGAGTGCCAGGTCGATAAGCTCGGCAGGCATGTCGGAACCGGAAGGGGGCCGGCCAATACTCGCATCAAAGATGGACCCAGTGGTGACTTGGCTTGATTTTCACCACTTCAAGAACCGCAAGTCCGACACAGACGGGCTGTCAATCATCGAAGTGCTGACAGGCCACCCGCTCATCCATCAGGAGGTACTCTCGGAAACCCGGGGGCGGCGGGGTGGCGGCAGTGGGAAACCCTGGGACCAAGGACCACCACCGGCTATCGACAGCGGTGATCAAGTCTGGATTCAGCGCATTCGCCTTCAATCACCGCCACTGATTTGTCTGCTTTCGCGCCTCAGCGGTCGTGGAGACAGATGGCCGTACTATTCTCCTCGGGTGTTCTTCCTGCCTTTCCGCCTCTTCTTTTACTACCTGCCGCAGATGAAGGAGTGCCTCAAAATACTCGAGGAACGCTGGGGCGCTGCCGAGGAAGGGGACGAGGATAACAAGGATGAGGCGAATGCTGATGAAGCTTCCGATGTCTACGAAGCACACCAACGGCCTGAGGCAAGACGAGTCTATGACGAAGGGCACAGAGAGCCTGCTCTTGTGGTGACGGGTCCGGTCGCAAATTCCCGGACAGCTCTTATCCATGTTCGATGGTCGGTCACTTCCCTTTTTACAACTGTTTCTGGGACTTATCGGTCCGGTGCTACAGTCCCGGGGCCCCTACGATGCAGTTAACTGACCTTTCTGTCCTAGTTACGTCAACTTTGTGGAAAAGCACATCATGCCTCGCTGGGAACGTGCTGCGGGCACCTCCCAGACCATGGTCCGGTTCCAGGATCTCTACATGTTTTTCAAAGAGGGAGAGCTCATTTACCTCCCTCAGGACGCAAGCCCCCTGCTTTGCAGACACACCAACAAGAAGGAACATGCCAAGATGAGCCAGCGGGTGTGGAGAGTGTACAGTCTGTCTCTTGATGCTGTACGGGGTTCTTACCCCGATGATACATACGTGTCACAGAGGCGAGAGCTGCACGTGTTCCTCTATTACATCGACTACGACGGCTCCTCTTATGTGCCGATCAGGCACGAGATCTCCATCAAGGATTACGAAGGCGAGGAGGACATCACTCGCATGCCAATTGTGCCTATGCGCTACGTAAGGGACGCAGAGAAGATGACGGCCGGTCTGAAAGAACAAGGAAAGTGGTTCCAGCAGGTCATCAAGCAAAGACACCTCTACCATGACGGCTGGACGGTCACTCATGGCCCAACAGGGCACCACGCCGCTCCTGAACCTACTGCCATTGAGCACATACAGGGCGACGTCATGATCGATTTCGTCGAGGGTTACAAGTCGGGCCCATCCATCGAGCCCGGGCCACAGACCTGGACCAAAGGTGTTTTCCGCTTCAACGACTTGGACTGGTCGGCGGGTAAGGACCTTCTGCGCATCCTGTACCCGCCGAAGCCCGGGGTCGATCCGGATGCGAAAAACCTAACCCTGGAGCAAATACGGAACCAGATTACGGAGACGTGCCAGAACGCAGAGTGGTATCGCCAAATGCTCACTGACAGCATCGTGGAGAAGAAAGAGATACTCAGGGCCTACGTCAACGACAAAAGGGTCACGGAAGTTGAGGATGATGACATCGTCCTGCTCCCGTCTCGAGTGGTGGCGTATTCCCTGCGGGAACGCAAGTTCGTCATGTAAGTTATCCCGGAGCTGGTTCCTTTCGATCGCATCTGCGCATTTGCTGACTTCATCTATCTACAGGCTCGCCATCGACGCGTTGAGGCTCGTCCCGCCTGCCAGGAACGTCTTCAAGGATCTCAAGATTGACCCCGAGCATAAGCGCATGGTACGGTCACTGGTCAAGAGCCACCTGCAGAAACAGACAGCACAGAGGGCAAGGCCCACGGCCACCTTGGACCAGGACTTGATCCGCGGCAAGGGCTCTGGCCTGGTCATCTTGCTTCACGGCGTTCCTGGAGTAGGGAAGACAGCTACCGCCGAGGCTGTCGCACAGGCAAACGGGAAGCCCCTATTTGTCATCACCTGCGGTGACCTAGGATTCACGGCCAAGGAGGTCGAAACGGCGCTGAGAGATATCTTCCGTCTTGCCCACCACTGGGACTGCATTCTGCTTCTGGACGAGGCCGACATCTTCTTGTCGCGCCGCGAGATGTCGGATCTGAAGCGCAATGCGTTGGTGTCTGGTAAGAGCCGCCCCTGAGGAGACAATGTTTCGTCGAAACTGACCACCATCTCGCCAGTCTTCCTTCGAGTGCTCGAATACTATAGCGGCATCTTATTCCTCACCACGAACCGGGTCGGCACCCTCGACGAAGCCTTCAAGTCACGAATTCACGTGAGCCTTTACTACCCACCTCTCAGCATAGACCAGACCATGGCCATCTTCGACGTCAACATTCGCAGACTAGAGGAGATTGAGACGGAAAGGCAGGAAGCCCATGCCAAGCTCGGCGACGACGCACCGAAACGAGCCCCAGTCAACCTTGACCGAGACAGCATATTGCATTACGCAGAGTGGCACTACTTTGCGCACACAGACACGCCCGAGCAGCGATGGAACGGCCGCCAGATCCGCAACGCATTCCAGATTGCGCACTCGCTTGCGCACTATGACATGCAAGGCTCTGGTGACGCATGGGCCGATGGAGATGATGATGACGACGAGGAGGGCGAGACGATCGACGCCATCAGCAAAGCGGATGGCGGGTCGGCCAAGCCTGAGGGTCCGGTGCACCTGAGCTATGTCCAGTTCGAAAAGGTAGCAAACGCCATCGAAAAGTTCGAGGACTATCTCTACCATGCCACCGCCGGAACCGACACGGATCGCGCCCGCTTGTCACGGACAAGGGCAGACGACTACAACCCCCAGCGTAAACCAGAGACTCCCACCTACCGCCCCCTACGATACCAGCCACGTCACGACTATGTCCCGCCGGACCGTCGCGGTCCTCCTCCGCGAGGAAGTGCACCGCCGCCGCAGCGTAGCCAGTTTCAGCCCCCAAGGGGAGGCCAGACGCCTGATCGCAGACCTCCGAGCAGCAGACACGGGGCATCAGGGGGACCTCAGCGAGGTGGGCTGAACCCTGGATCAGGCCCCTATGGCAAGTCGCCATCCCCCACGCCTCGACGGGGGCCTCCCCGGTCTCAGCCTTCCGGCTCACGTGTCGAGGAGAGCCAAAACTCCGGGTGGGAGGCCGGTGGTTGGGAGAACAATGCGCCAGCCGTATCTCAAGTGCCGCGGTCAGTGGAGCGTGAGAACGACAACTACTTTGGTGAGGAGGCGGGCCAGGACGAGGGGTATGAGGGGTACGATGACGAGCCCAGGTCGTCGTACTATCGAGAGGACCAAGGGGGCCATCATGGTCGTGATAGGGATGAGCAGCAGGGGTGGCGGACGGAGTACCGTGGGTGAGGGCAATCGCGATTCAGGGGTACTCTCAGGGGTAATGCTAAGGGCTGCTCTCGTTCGCACACGACACTTGAACACTGGTCTTCTGCTTCCAAATACAGACCACCAAATGATCGATTACAGGTGCCATCGTGGCCTACTCTGGCATCTCAACCGAGTCGTAGCTCGTGACCCATGCCATTCTCCCCCCCTCATCCTCTCCCATATCCACCAGCTCAACTCCCTCGGGTAACTTCCCGTCAGCGTCCAGGGCGACATCCCCTCCGAGATCAAGCACTTCATCCTCCCCTGCGCCATCTCCATCGAGGAGTTTCGCTCCCTCAATCTCGTCGGTGACTTTCAGGGTGCCTTTGCCCCACCATTGCCACCACTGCTTCTTGTACACAAGCTTGATCAGGCGTATCCCAAAGATGAAATCCGTTGAAGCTTCAAACTCTGTCCCAGTTGTGATTCGATTCTCAGTAGCGATCCGGGCTCCAATATCCAACGATGTGTTTGGTTCGGTCAAGTTGCCCTCTGCCTCAATCGTCCTCTTCTTCCCCGCGGTCGCTGTCAAGGATGGGCTCCTGACGATCTGGAGTCCCGTCACCATGTAGACTGGCTTGCGCTCGCTCCGAATGTAGTCTTTGACATCAATGTACCCCATCATTTTCTCGATGTATCCAGGGATCTTCTTCGGATTGAATTCAATGACATCGAGAGCCTCGCAGGAGAGAACATCTTCGGAGGAGACCTCGGATGACGTGGAGACTTTGCCGCCAACAACCCCTGAAGCGAGGACCTTTGCAGTAACACCATACTGTCCCGAACTGAGAGCTGACAGGGTAGCCTTAAAGCTTTCGGCGTGCGCGCAGTGAAGCCGGTCATTGGGAATTCTCTCTCTGCAGTCTTCGTTGATGGGGTCGGCTGCGGAGGCTCGACCAGCGATGATGGAGCCCAGGCCGAGCAAGCCGCCTGCTTCAGGGGGCGGGATGCGGAAGTTGGGTGCAATGTGGTATGTCCTGATGAGATCGTTTTCCATTTAGGGGCTTGACTTTGGTCACGTAGCAGAGAGGAGTAATCGACCAAGAGAAGAGCCCCTCGTCGAGCCACCCGGGGATTTGGTGTTCACATGGTTCCCGTCTACCGTCAGGCTGAGCTAGAACTCTTCGCCATTGGTCTGCGAATGGGCCGCCTGAGGCATTTCTGCAGTGTGCTTCGCCAATGGTGCGTATGAAACTATTTTGAGGCGGCGGCTAGGCCATGCATGATGTGTTGGTGCTGCATAGGCACCCATGATGTTTCCGTATTACACACGTCCGGCGAGGCAACCGATCTACATCATGACGAAACGCTGTGTCAAGATTCTTACTTGATCATTCAGTCAACATCATGATTTGGGGGTTCTTGGCAGCGCTTCTTGGATGACAACTTCACCAGAAATCTCAAACCAGCTCTCGACAGTAGTGTCCTTGATCTTACAAACCCCTTGACATTGCCTCTATCCCAGTGCATCCATTATGTTCTTGATTACCTCTCCGGTGTTGGACCAATCCCAACGACATGGCCATACATGATCGTAGTCCGTACGCTCCTCTGACATGTCAAGGAAGACCTGGCTCATGGCCTCTTTTTCTCGTAATCCCGTCATCTGGGCAGATGCCAGGTGGAAACTGGCAAATTCAAGCACGTTGGCCGCCAGAGCCGCCGCCACAGGGGTCGCAAATGAAGTCCCAGACTTGTGTACGATATTGCTTTTCCACTTGGACGGAATTGCAACCCCGAGCATCGAGAAGTTTTCGGTCTTGGGTTTCGGATTAGGGCTCATCCCGCCTTCGTTGCCTTTGCCGTCACATGCGTGGATGCAGATGACCTTGTGAGACGACGCTGGGCGAGTGCGTCCTTTGCCCTTCTTAGCATTACCGCCCTGGTTCGAAGCGGCCGCGACCATGAGAATCCCTTGGGTATATGCGCGGGAGACGGCGGCTTCAATGGCCCTGTTGTAATTCTCGTAGCCGAGGGACATGCTGATAATGTTCGCCCCTTCGTCGATTGCCCAGTTGATGGCCTGGAGGTCACGTTAGTCGGTCCATGAATATCAGGATCCATCAGCACAAACCTCTGCGATTCCACTCAATTTGTTTTTGGGAATGGTCAATTCGTTGCTGACCTTGGCCACGAGAATGTCCGCGCAAGGCGCCATGCTCAACACCAGCCGGGCAACGTGAGTGCTGTGACCATGGTTATCGCTGATGTCGTCGGGTCGAGACTTGTCAGTCCAGTTCATCTTGCCCTTGAATCTTCCGGACCGATGGTCGCGCTTTATCGCTTTGTCCTCGAGATCGATTCCCGTGTCAAGTATAGCAACCAGTACCCGGTTACATGGCACCGCAGTCATTGATAGGTTGTCTCTGGCCTTTCGAACATACTCGACAAAGTTATCGTCCCACTGATTCATTGCCTCTTGGGCCCATTTCGCTCTTTTTTACCAGTTAGCAGTGCCGAAAGATGGCCCGAAATGATGGACGACTTACTTCACGCCTTGTCCATCAGCTTCGCCATTGTCGTACAAAAGAATTGACGAAGGCTGCTCGGTAGAATCGTAGCCCGAGGGAAACAATTTGAGTCCCTGTGAGCAACGAGCCAGCTCCTTGTAGAGGGGTTCGATGATGCTTCTGTGAAGTATGGTGAGATATTGGAGACACGGCTCATCCTCCGCGTGTTCAAACTCCTCAACGTGCGTCTTGAAGTCGAGACATGCCAGGGCAATTTCGCAGAACCGTAGCTTATGCTCATTTTCCCACTCTATCCACTCGTCATCGATGACTCGTTGGAGACGCCGCAGGTTCGTCCGTCTCTGCGTCTGATAATCCCTGTCATCATCGGTCCCTGGAATCAGGCGCTGCATTTCAAGCTCAATCAGAAGGACGCCGAGAGCTGCAACATCTTCAGCGAGCGCTTGAAGAGTTTGCTGATGTTCTGGTCCAGATGCTTCACCCCCCGGGCGAGGACCGAGGTGGCATAGGACATGGGGTTTCCATCGGTCCAAAACGCTGTCTTCAGGCCCTCGCATGATCATGATGCAGTCGCTCCTGAATTCGGTTTGCAGCCAAGAGCTCTGGAATAGGCAGAAAAGAGACCGGGCGAGTCGGTAAGCAACAATTCTTCGCCCGAGCTCATCACATCCGCTAGGTCCGTGAAGAAGGTCGTTCAGTGTCCGCGGTGGTTGTGCGTCGGCAACACTGTATGCCACGACATCGTCTTCCCATATCTGGTTGCCGTTATACCAGCATCTGATTCTTCTGTCAAGAAAATGACTGTAAATCTCCTGAGAGCACCCTCTGTAGCTGGATATTTGGGTGGGTTGGTATCCTAGGTCCAACCTGCAGACATCCGTCACTTCCTTACTGTCCTTGACTCCGAAAGGCGTGGGGGAAGCAAAAGGCAAAACTCACAGATCGATGCATGTAGAGAGCCATGATTCCTCGCTGTCGCTCAGAAGCAGCTCAAGCTGCCCCGAGTGAAATCCTGAGAGATGAAGTCTTGCTTGGAGATTCGAGCCCGTCGCGCAGGACATGCGGTCAAGAAGATGCAGAAATAGGTCCTCTGAGGCCTTTCCAAACCTGAGAGTTTCTTGAATGTACGTTTTCTCCTCTGGTTTTATCCTCGGCATGAGCAAATTGGCATTTGACCGTCGAGCATTTTCACAAAGCTTGTGCCGGAAGAGGTGGCGGATATCTTTGAGAAACGACTCGATGACCACACGACATTCGGCGATTGTCTTGTCGAAAGGGGGAAACGATATCAGCCCCTTTTTTGGACAGGTTCCAGCTCCCTCAGGTGGGATGCTGTTGAAAACATGCAGGTTTGGGTATTCACGAACGGCAGTCTTCGTCGTGAACTAGGTGGTGGATCCGTAATCAGCTCCCATCTTTGGCCAGAACTTGGACATAGAGTCTATGAAAATGGAAAAGTGTAGCTTACTGCTTGAACCTCGGCTTCTGGAGCCCCTAGAAGTATCGACTTCTCCAAAAGATCGAGCACATGCTTGAAACTCTCAACGAGTACGTCAAGTTCGTCGGCGGCAGCAATCTGATCGATATCCAAAGACTCAAATTCCGAAGGGAGGCGGCTGATATCAATCCAAACGACAGTCCAGTCGTCAATCAAGTCATCGTCGTGATGTGGCTCCAGACTCATCAGTGAATCATGGATGTATGCCGTGAAGGGTCCATGAGCACCCTTGAGGAGTCGAAAGCGCTCGCACGCTTGGAGCCGTCTCTGTTCCATGGATGGTCCGAATCGTGGAGTTGAGGTCGGCTCAAACCCTAGGATGTTCATGTTTGGGAGATTTGAACACTGCCTGCATTGGAGCTTGAACCCAGTGCTCCGAGCTGGCAATTTGTCACAGCCTGATCGGTCTTCGGTGACAGCAGCAAAATCCAGCACGGCCAGTATAATACAGAATGAGACATGCCTTCTCCTCATTTGCGTTAAAAGATTAAGCGGGATGCAGGCTGGTCTGCTATGTCAGCTCAAGTACCTGCATGGCGCATGCATGGCTGGGCTGAGGTCGTGAGGCCTGATGACCCAGACGCCGCCATCCCGGATATACCAAGCGACGCTCTGCGTCCATGCAAAACTCGTGGAAGAACTCACCTTATAGACCGGTTTCGAACCATGGTTGATACGAAGCCTATCAAAGAGCATGAATTGCCTGATCCTAGGCTGGACAGTCCTACTGGGGCGATTCTTTACGACCTCACGGAAGCCTGTTTTGCACTCTTCGGGTCAATCATTTCCACAGCCGATAGTGAGAAACCGGAGGATTCAACACACCCAGACTCATCACTCGTCAGCAGATCCAAGCTCAACATCCAAGATCTCCAGAACAGCTTCGCCCAGTGGGTTGACTATACTGGCGCTAGGGCTCCCATCCATGTTTCTTTGGACAACAAGCTACAAGACCATGGCGACATTCGAGAGATGATTGAGATGCTTCTCAAAATGGTGGAGAGAAATCCCAGACGTCGTAAGTAGTCGCTCTCGTGTCAAATCGTGAGCTGGGCTGACAAGACGGCTACACTGTACATAGTCGACAGCAAAAATAGGAGTGAGGCAGCAGCGTCCTCCATCGAAGCAGCGCTCAAAAGGCTGCACTTGCTAGCCAGGGTTATCCGTAAACTATCTGTTATCAATCAGGATCAGAACCTCCTCAGCTTTGGCAACGACGGAGACAATGACATCCGCAAGCTGGCGGTTGCTTTCGTTGGATGGAAGTTCCCCAACGCATCGCCTGCGCTCTGCGAACACGTCGGCTATACACTCGAGGCCCGACGCCGAGTACTGCAAGTCAATATTCGGAGAGCAGATCGTCGCGCTCAGAAGCGGCTTGAAATCTCACAGAAGACAAGGGCATCAGTGGTCGCCCCTCACGAGGTTCCAAACCCTCCACCAGCATTGCAAGGCGCGCACCGTCTCCCGGTCCAATCAGTCGCCAAGACGCAACCAACCCAACAGTCAGGGCTTGACGCGAACACCTTTCGAGCCTTCGCCGGAAGCAAGAGGCTGGATCTCGCCACTCCGAGCATTCCATCGACACCTGGAGAAGGGTCTGGTGCAATGACAGCTGGCTACCCAGATCCACCCGAGCTCAAACCAGGGGATGTTTCCGTGCCATGTCCGTACTGCAAGGAGTCACTGTCAGCCGCTCAGATCCGCAGGGGAAAGGGCATGAAGAGCACTTTCTGGAGGTTTGTTGCTACGTATCCAGTCTTATTTGGTATGGCTCGAAATGCTAAAGGCTCTCGCATCAACAGACGACACGTTGAAGATCATTTGCAACCATATGGTTGCTTGTTCCGGCAATGCGCAAACGTGTGGTTTGCACGAGAGGCGGACTGGACCGAGCACATGAATACTGTGCATGCCGCCAACTGGCCACGGATTGTACAGACGATGGCGTGGTACTGCGACTTGAACCACGGATCGGCAATTGACGATACGCCCGAGACCTTTTTCACCGAGACCGCCTGGAGGGAGCATATGATGAACGTTGAGTTGCATAGGAAGTACTCAGAACAGCCTACTCCTTCTCAGCCCACTCATTCTCAGCTTGAGACGCTTTCTATCCAGAAACAGAAGCAAGCCCCCCGTGAGAAGGGCTCGTGTCCGTTTTGTGCCGATATCCCCGAGGAGATCCGCAAGTCCAGAGCACCAATGTCCCTGGACAATGACCCCAGACTCATAAGACACATATCCACGCACATACATTCCCTTTCCTTCTTTACTTTCCGTTTCCTCGACTACACTGCGGTTCCAGAAGACGAGCAAGTATCCGACAGCTCCAAGGTCTCAACGATCCAGGTCATGCTTAAGCCCAGAGAACTTTTGACCCCATCCGAGAGGGGCGATGACCTGGCTCGTGTTTCTTTGACCTTTTTCGACAACAATGACAAAAGTGTCCGGTCATCCAAAAAAGATCACATGTATATCAAGGAAAGACGCTACATCGACGATGATTTTGAATTGGACGAACAAGACCCTTTCACCACTCTTCGACATTATGTTCCTGACGACGAGCAAGAAGGCGCTTCTTGGGACTTTCTGCCTGCGCGGAAAATCGAGATCAAGGCTGTTGACGAAGCTTTCAGGACCTGGACGTCGAAGCGACTTTTGTGCCATTTCTGCGACCACATACGGAACATGGATGCTAGAGGCCTCATGTGTCCCAGATGCAATCACAGGTTCACCGAAGTCGTAAGTCATGACAATGCCACGCACTCAGCCTGATCGTTTTGTCCATAACTAACCACGCTCTTAAGATAACCGCCGAGAACAACACCACCTCTTCCCAGTCCGCTTCCACGCCACACTTAGATAATCGCAAAGACGTGGATTTTCGGACCAGTCTATTGGGAAGGGTTGACTGGTCGTCCAACTTCTCGAACGCAGGCGACCTTACTGTCACTAGCCAGGATTATCTTGATCCAGAATACAACCCGGATCAGCATTCGTGGCATCTGGAGCCAGATGACGAGAGCGGCTCTTGGGAATCTCCTCCACAAGCAGATGTTCCGTTCACTTCGACCGACGAAGACCTCAAGAATTGGAACAGCCGCCGCCATCTTACTGCCGATGAAGTGCCTCGAGGACGCGATGAGTTCCACATCGCCCTCATCTGTACACTTCCGGTAGTGTACGATGCTATTCTTCTTCTGTTGGACCAGGCATACGATGATGAGGACTTGGACTACGGACGGGCACCAAGCGATCCTTATTCCTACGCTACCGGCTGTATCAGTGGGCACCACGTCGTTCTTGTTCTTGGGTTCCAGACAACTACTGGGTCCCTAGGCGCTGGCCTGCGAAGCAGCTTCAAGAACCTCAAGCTTGCCCTCACCGTTGGAATATGCGGCGGGGTACCCGTGATCCAAATTGCAGACCCAAGAAAACGGGATTTATTCCTGGGAGATGTGGTCATCAGCTCCCAGGTCCTTCAACTCGACTTCGGACAACATGTTGCAGATGCATTCCAGATCAAGACCGATAATCTTCCAGTGGTAGAGGAGGCGAGGTCCCACGCTATCCACGACCTGTTACAGAATGAGTTCAAGTCAGAGGTTCTCTGGGCATCCTTCCTGGAAAAGTCCATGAAGCACTTGAAAGAGATCCAGCAGAAGGCGGTCGAAGAAGATTATGTGACTCACTATGAGCGACCTGATCCGTTGTCGGACATCTTCTTCGCCCCTGGGAACAGTCACATGCACTGCAATGACTGCGCCGCATGTGCAGCTAGTACTGGACTTCCCTGTGGTGCAGCACATAGTGACTCCTGCGAGGAACTCGGCTGCGACAAGGCCGAAAATGTTTCCAGCAAGGGCAGAGTCATCGCTAGGCGTCGCCAATACCACCCCATGGAAGGAGACCTAAGGGTGTTCCATGGACGCATCGGCACAGCCCACCAAGTGATCAAATCAGGCCTGACTCGCGACAAGCTCGCCGCCCAGTACGAGCTCATGGCATTCGTGCCGGAGGAAGTCGCCAGTTATCTAGAAGTGCCGCACATCGTGGTCAGCGGCGTGTCCGACTATTCAGACAGCCACAGGCCGCCCAAGGCATGGCAAGCCTTCGCGGCAGCAGCGGCAGTGGCTGTGACCAAGACGCTGCTTCAGCCGTGCAAACTGGTGGATGCCGTGGTCAACGGCGTAAGCGACCATTCAGACAGCCATAAGTCCAAGATTTGGCAATCCTACGCCCCAGCAACGGCGACGACAGTGGCCAAGGAGCTGCTTCAGACGCACAGATTGGATGCGGATGACTTGGTGACCGACAGCGCTCCAAGGAGCAGGGTTGTATCTGAAGCAGAATTCTCTGTTGGCAAGGGGGTCATGGTAAGAAAGGGAGACAAATCCAAGTAAAGCGCAGAAATACAGAGTGCATGACGTCTTCTGTTGTTTCAGTGCTTCCCCCGTAAGTCCGCATCTAATCACATTTCGAAAGGGATATCATGCACAAAGAGGCAGGTCTTGTAAATTTGTCATACCGAAGAAGGTGCCTAGATTCAGAACAGATACACCAAGACCACATGCATGGAGACGACAGTTCCAACGAGGCCGACGTGACTCCATAGCCCCTGAGACGCCAGGCCATGAGCAGACGAATCGGGCTTCGGTGTGGTAGAAGGAGTACTCGGAGACCCAGACGCCGACGGAGAGCTCTGTTCTTCCTTTCCATCACTACTATCACCATCTTGCTGATCCTTTCCATCTCCACTGCCGGTCTCAGGGGTGATGCACTCTACCCCCTCGCCGCCTGTTGCGGGACATGTCGTGCCAGCCGGGCAGCTCGTTTCGTGTTGACTGCAGCAGACCCTGCCCTCAGGCATACAACCGTCGCCACATACCTCATAGCCCGCCTCGCATTGCGCCTCGCCTCCTGGCGTTCCCGGGGATCCGTTGCCAGCTATTCCAAGATGTTATTATCGATGGGCTCTTGTCCTTCTTCTCGCTATTGGGGACGGGACAGCGAGCCGACTCTCACGAACCTGACATGCAGAAGACCGATTCGCATTGGCTTCCATTCTCGTCGACAGTCGAACATGTCGAGAGTTCCGACTGGCAGTCTAGGACGACGGAGACTGGGCACTCGCAAGAAGTCGACGTCAAGGTACACTGTCGGCAAGAGGGGGTAGTGAAGGCGATGTCGATGCACTGGTAGGAGGTAGTAGGTTAGCTTGATTTGCTTCTGGGCCTCGACAGAACACTTACACTGCATGGCATCTGGCGTGGCATCAGCATCGAGGCGCTCCGGGGTAGAAGCCATTCAGAGGTAGCTGATACACTCAGGGCAAAGCCCACTGAAAGAATACAGAAAGTCTTCATGACGATTGTCGAATGTCTCAAAGCCACAGTCTTGAACTGCTTTTCGCGAGAGACGAAGCTCCTACTCCCAGAGAGGGGTAGCTCTCAGCCTTTGCTATATACCTAGGTCAGGTCTTACCCAGGCAGACGTTGTGTGAGCAGCTTGCCAAGGCAGATAGGAGAAAAGGCCCCGAAAGCCATTTTACCGCCCGGGGAAGTCAGACTATCGACGTGCCTAAATTGGATTATTGCAGACGAGCTGACATCCACGTGCAGAGACGAACTTGATGTCACTGGTTCAGATCGACGTCGGGGTCCGTGGACCCTGGCTGCACAACGGCGGACAGGGGCATCAGATCGCCAAGAGGGGACTAGCAAACCAAATGCTGCATTTCAGCTGGACGCCACATCAGCAGATGTCATTTAAGCTTGTCTGCCTCGGAGAGCTTCAATGGTCCGTGGATGCTTCCAATCCCCGCCTATTCTGCCTTGTGGATGCATTCAAGCTGTCACAGGGTCCCACGTTGCTTGGGCGGCCGACTGGGGAAGGACATGGGTAGGCGCATCGAGAGAGCATCTTGTGTAGGTTGTCAATGTCTTTTATCCATGTTGTAATCCTTGAACCCAACTTCCACGTCTCTCGTATCGTATGCCCAAGATAAAGCACCTTGGCTTGCGCCAACCCAGACGCCCGATTTCCGATTTCCGACTCATCTCCCCAGCCGCCGATAAAACACTAATCCAGGCACACAGCACGCCAGGACGCCCTCTAAGCAAACCCGGTGCCCGAGGATTCGGTCGCAGGGGCAGGGGCCTCGCCGTCTTCCTTGGAAGGGGTAATCTCCTCTGGCTTGGGCTCCTCATCCTTGACCTCTTCCTTGACCTCGGCTTGCACCTCCACCTTGTCTTCTGCTGCCGGAACCTCAGGGACGGCTATGGCCTCGGCAGAGGGCTCCTTTGCTCGTTCCTCATCATGCTCTTGGCCCAGAGCACTCTCCAAACCCGCGAGCAGATCCGGCCCTTCCTCTGCAGCAGCAACAGGGGAAGGAGACTTGGGCTTGGGCTCAGATGGAGGGGCCTCTTCCACAGGCAGCGCCGGGGGAGATGGTTCAGGGACCGTCTCGACTGGTGCAGCTTCGCTCTTTGGTGGGGAGACGGGCGGTTCAACGACCTCTTCCTTGACCTCCTCTGGCGCCTCCAAGTGGGCTGGCTCGGTAGGTGATGGTTCCTTGACATCCTCGGTTTCTGGAGCATCCGCCATCGTAGTGTCCTCCTCAACCTGGGGAGCGACCTCTTCCACTGGAGGCTGAGGCTCTTCAACTTGCTCAACCACGGGAGTGGCCTTGGTCTCTTCGGCGGGGGCTTCAGGCGCAGGCGCAGGCGCAGGTGTAGGTGTAGGTGTAGCCTCAGCAGCAGTGATCTCGGGGGACTTGACAGTAGATTCGACCTCCGCAGGGTCGACTTCTGGCGCCTTAACCTCGGGCGATTTGACCTCAGGCGATTTGACCTCGGGCGACTTGATCTCGGGTGACTTGAACCCCGAAGACTGGGCCTCAGTTGACCTGACCTCAGGTGACTGGATATCGCCAACCTGCTCAGCAGGGGGGATAAATGTCGCCGCGTCCGTGATGGTAATGTCCATTTCTACCACCGGAGTGCTCTCAGGCTCGGGAGATTTGACAGTGGTCTCCTCCGCAGCCTTTGCTTCTTCCGCTGCAGGTTGCTCAACGGCAACAGAAGCGACCTCCGCAACTACCTCGACAGCCGGAGCTTCCTCGACTTGCTGAGCAAGAGCCGCATCAAGACTCTGGGTGTGCGAGGGCTCTGTCGGAGATGGCAGGATGACGTTCTTGAGGGGGCTGCCCTCGATCTTTGGCGAGGAGATGGAGAGTGACGGGTTCAGGGGCGGCGCCAGCAGAGGGTTCGGAGGAGCCTGGGTCTTTGAGGCAAGAGGCGATTCGGGAGCGGTCAGCTCCATAGTCGTGTCTGCAGAGGGCGGGACGGACGGAGAAGCATCGGTCATCTCCTGGTCCTGGTCTTCGGCGTTATCGTCGCCTTCATCGCCCTCGCCCTCGTCTCCGTCATCGCCATCATCATCACCTTCATCATCGTCGTTGTCTGCCATCTCGCTGTCGGGGTTGTTGGAGTCTTCGCGTTCTTGCTTGACAGCCTGGGTATTGGTCAGCTTGGCGTCAGGCGACAACATTGGATCACCACTCACGTTCTCTCCCTCGACCGCCTCGGTTTTGGGTGCCACAGGCGCTCCAGCGACGGCCCCTTCCTGCCCAGGCACAGGCGCTGGGGGAGGGACCATCTTCTTCTTGCGCCCACGTCCTGGCCCGCCGAGTTTCTTGTTCTTCTTTGGAGGCGGCGGCCT
Organism: Plectosphaerella plurivora; assembly: GCA_020726575.1. Classification (NCBI taxonomy): domain Eukaryota; kingdom Fungi; phylum Ascomycota; class Sordariomycetes; order Glomerellales; family Plectosphaerellaceae; genus Plectosphaerella; species Plectosphaerella plurivora. Next base: position 326,298 of record JAGSXJ010000012.1, on the reverse strand, counting down.
GCGGTTCCTCGGGGGTGTCGGTTGGGGCTGCTCATTGACGGCGGCGAGGGGAACCACGGTGGTAGCGATGATCTCGCCGTCAACAGCCAGGCCCTCCTGGAGGGTGATCTCCTGTGTATACGGGTTGCCGGCGGCATCGGTCCTCCTCACTGTAGCCCTGGTGACGGTAGCGCCCGAGGGCTGTGCGACGACGGTCTTCGATGCAATAGTAACGACGCCCTTGCGACGCTTGGCCAGGTGGGAGATGGGCGCCTCGTCCGTGTTACGGGTCATCTGCTTCCACACCTTGACCTGGAATCCCTTGGTCGCCGTCTCGTCCTCTTTCTTATCGGGCTTGTCGGCGTCGACTTCGGCTTCGTCTTCTTCCGCAGGACTTGGGCGCTTGTAGAGACGTCCGGAACGCGCCGCGCGGAGAAGCTCCTGGCTGTGCGAGGCTAGAAGGCCGGTGTCGCGAGGCATCCCCCAGCGGAGCTCTACCGACCATATGTCGTCTTTGCGTGTGGGCTCGGCTTGCACCGGGGGCTCGGCGTCGGCCCATTCCTGCCTCCATTGGCGCACTGGTAATCCTTCGAAGTCGTCATGATCGGTGTAGGCGCCGCGGTTAGCTCGTCGCGTCTATTCCAAAGTTCATCAGCAATTGTCGCAGCATCGAGTTTGCGGGACACACTCACACCGGGAGCCATGGCTGCGATTCACGGCAAGAGGCGGTTTGACGCGCTTGTAGATCGTCCAGGTGCGGCGCGAGGAGAGGATCGTATTCTGTTGGCTCGTAGGGAAAGTGTTGCGCCGGAGACAGGACCAATCTGGTGGTGGTTTGAAGTCGGCAATTGTATCAGTGTGGATAATAGATTCTCGAGAGATGGTGCGCGTAGTCGGATATAGAATGGCGGGGGTATTATTTGTTGGGTGATGCTGGATGCGCCGACCACGCGTGGATTGATTGAAGTTGTCGCGACACTGGACGCAGGCGGCGACCGAAGGAGCTCGGACCATCAGACGTACTCGATATCACCAGCTGTCAGCAGCTGTCCGCGATTTTCTTCACGCCTGCCCGGCCATCCTGCGCTGCTCTTCTTGGATCGATGAGTGCACCTCCAATCCATCTCTTTACCATTTAGATTGGTAAGAATTAGATTCATAATGTCCCAGTAAGTATCTGACCTGATGGGAGTGAGGATCTTCTTTCGTTATCTATATTTTTGGTGATCTGGGTGGAGCCTGAACGATCCGTCACAACCTGTCATCGACTTGTGAAACCCAGGTCAGCAACATATCTTGCTGGCAGTCCATTCCACCCTCAGTAACATCGATCCAGAGCCATCGGTCGTCTTGAGGAGTGATCACGGTCCCCGCATATTCTCGACTGTCCTGAGCGGAATGTAAAGGTCTATTCGCATAATCCATAGAGTCCAAGCACGCCCCATCCGCCTGCCAGAGAGGTGCCATGTATCCCGCAGGCGAGCGAGCGCCTACCATGTCCTTAGCCGCCGTGGTATTGATACACTTGTGTTTTTTTCCTGCTGCGCCGCCTCCTCCCTGGTCTTGTCGTGATATTGTACAACGCCTCGGGTCATGGCGCCCACCGAGGGGGGCCAAAGACGCCGGAGGCCGTGGGCCGTGGCATAGCCGCAGGCGTATCTTTTTGTTGATCTTGCCATATGTGTCCGGTAGAATGTTCATCTGATGGGGTCTGGGGCAGCGCTCAAGCCCAGCCCTGCTCCTTTTGCCTCACAACCTGGTTTCCGCCCTTGTCCTTGCCCTGTGAAGTGTCAGCGTCGAACCCGTGGTATGGGAGGGGGAGTATTTACCGAAATTCCGGTCTCGACCACCAGCCTGTCAGTCTCGAAGAACTGGCTGACAACTGTTTGCCGCTATCGATATGTCAGCATAGATTCGCGCAACGCATGCTTTCCGTTCCAACGGCGGGAGAATATCTCACCTTCAGGCCCTGCAGCTCCTTAAGACCCTTCTGGATGAGCTCCTGCACCTCCCGAGGGTCCTTGACCTTCTCGTGCTCCCTGAAAGCATCTCTCGTCCTCCTCTTGGCATATTCTCGGAAGTTGTACGCCGCAAAGTGGTTGCCCTGTCGCAGAAGCTGTCGGTACTGCGGGAAATGTCAGTCTCGTTCCGATGCAAATCGCTGTTTGCCCCAGCGAGAGCGACATCATGACCAAGCAAGCACGCTGTGCGCGCTGCGATGACAGATGTATCCGACAAGACGTACTAGTGATCGGGCCTGCTGGGGCGCATCACCCTTGAGGGCTCGCACTGCGGTCGACATGGCTCTGTATGTATAGGGGTTGTACGTGGAGTCGGATATGGGATGTTGGAAACCCCGGTGGCGGAAGGGCGTCAATGTGTCGGAGATGTTCACCTCGAAGCTCGCAGCGGGAAGGCGAAGCGGCGCTGGAGATATTTTACTGGGGCGCCCTCTTCGGCCTATGATGCAACGGGCAAAGCGGCCTCGGCGCAGCCGATAAGAAAGTCGGCATTTTCGGTGACTAAGCATCAAACCCCGAATCTCGGTGAGCAACTTCACCGAATCAACCTCATCACAGTTGGGACAGAGACTTGGCGCGCGGGATTGAAGGGTTGGTTCATTGGTGGTGTACTTTTGGGTATCTCTAGGATGATTCTTATCCAGATTCTATGTGCAGATCCCTCTGCGAGATGCAGGGCTTCGACCTGAGTGCCGTGCCCTCGGCAGCCTCATCTCAGGGGGGTACCGGACAACAGTAGCGACGCCCCTCCGCTCTAGCATGGTAGCCAGCAGCTCTAGGTACGTGATTTACCATGCAAACAGAATGATAACTGGCTGCATACTCCTGTTTTCAGTCTCATCGCCTGGTGCTTGTTAGTCTGTGCTCGACAGAAATCGAGGCGTTACGACTTACTTTTGCAACGTGGTGAGAGCCTTCTGCTCCTCAATGATGGCCATCAACTCGTCAATCTGCTTCTGCGCCTCAGCGCTGATACCCGTCTCGGCAACCGGCTCAGTAAAGGCAAGAGCGGCCTTTTCCAGCACGTCATCAGCAAAGCCCTCATTGTCGAGCATGCCGTCAAACCGAGAGTCCTCGCCCAGGTCCGTTTCCAGCTGCGCCGTAAATGTGTATTGGCGCTCGGCCAGGTTGGGCTTGACGACGGTGATGGTTTTCGTGGGCGCGGCTTCTTGCATGAGTGGGGCAAAGACGATGTTTGTGACGGCCGCGTTGAGGTCGGCAAGCTCCGTGGGATGGCCGCTGTCAGTGAGCTGCCACTGCAGGATCTTGCCCTTGGTGTGGCCGGTCAGAACGGTGGTGGCGTCATGGCTCAGGCCCATGCACGTGGCGGGACCGCCGTCGGGATCGGCCACGCCGAGAGGGGACGTGACCTGGACGACGGTTGAGGACATCTCGCCGCTGTGCTGGCCGATAAGAGCCTTCTCTCCAAAGAGCTCGACGAGGTAGAGCGAGCCATCCTCGCAGGAGACGCAGAGGGCACGCGAGCAAGGGTCGAGGGCGATGCAAAGGGGGGCGCTGGGGAAGAGGAGGGTCCGGAGGGCTTCTCCGGTCTGGTAGTTCCAGATGATGCATGTCTTGTCCTTGCTGGCAGAGACGCAGATGCTCGTCTCGGCGTTGAGACTCTGGGCCACAGCCAAGGCGGTAATGGCAGCCCTGTGGTTCGACAAGGTTCTGTCAGGCTCCAGTTCCGTAGTGGCATTCAGCTCGAGGAGGCGAGACAGGGTCCACACGTGGATGTTGGAGTCTTCAGAGCCTGTCAAGACATGCTGGGGGGTTGAGGCCAGGCACGACACGGGCTGGACGTGGCATGGCGGTGTGGTGACCTGGCGGCCGGTGCATGTCTAGCAGATGTCAGCCACGTTTCGCTTGCAGCCATGCGTCGTGTTTGATGTGAGAAGTGATGGTGCGTGATGAGAGAAGGTGGAGGGGGGTCGGGGAGACGGGTCACGGAAAAAAAGCAACGAGAGAAGGATGGGCTCACCTCCCACAGGATCAGGCTGCCGTCAACGGTGCCAACGGCGAGGATGTCGCCTATCAGACGCAAGCTCTTGATGCGCTCTGCAAATGTGACGGTGACTTCGTGGTTGCCACGCGCCCTCGAGTACACGTGGACCTGCGACTTTTCGTTCTGGGCGGCAAAGACGTGAGAATTGCTTATTGCCAGGCAGTTGGTGGGAGTGGCGCTCTTCTTGAAAGTGGACTTGACGGCATAGCTGGGCGTCAGGGCGTGGCAGTAGATGCCGACGTCCTTTGAGATGGCTGTGTTGGCGGCGATGGGCGCCCCGCACACGGAGGAAAAGAAGTCTTCCGAGAGCATGGTGGTGGATGGCCGGAGTGAAGCAATGGTGAGCCGATCCGGGCCGTTCGATGAGGAGGCGTGATGTTCGAGACCGCGTTCTGGTCCAGATGTTGATACTGTCTGGTATGCGATTGAGAGTGAAAAGGAGGTTGGCAAGGGAGCCGCCGGTTGCTCGGTTAAAATGACCGTGGAGACTCCAATGCAGCTACTGAGAGTAGGATTCTTCGGCTTGATGCACGAGAGAGAATCAGGTCGTTTGTCGTGACGAGGTCATGCAGCGGTTGGAGGTTGGCATGTCTTAGACGGCTGGACGAGGCTTTGGAAAATTTCCACGTTCGGCAAGGCGGTGATGCAGGCGACGTTGGAGGTGGGCCAAAATGCAGGCATTTTTGCTTTTGCCCTGCGGCCGGCGCCGGCTGGCCACCTCGAGCAGTTGACGCCCGGCAGGTCACAACTTGGAGCGCCTCCAGCTTCCCGTCACGGTCCAGCTCCATGTGCCCTGGGGTTTTAGCGCAACGGCTTGCTGTTTTAGCGGCCTTTTTAGGCGGTCACACCAGTAAGGACCGCCCCGAGTCCGGCGGCAGACGTCCCCGGGTCACCCCCGCCAACTCCCGCCCGGCCTGGCCTGACTTGAAGGAGTTCGGACTGACATAGCTTCGGATGCTCCAGCGCAGCTCCACGGTTGTGGAATGATGTGGGTTTGTTTTTTGTTCGTTTGGGCGCGGGAGCCGTGGCACGCCTTTTCCCGGTTGACTCGTTTGGGATGTGTTGCACCAGGAAAGGCTGTCGGCGAAGGAAGGTGCGAAGGTGTGACTAAATGGCAAGTGCCTGTTTCGTATCAGCAACGACGCGGGCAGGAGCACATCCGTCGCGCCTTCCCTTCCGCATCATGTTCACGGACCGCCGGTCGTGCATGAGGAGAGGACTGGACCCTTCGTTTCTTCTCCCAGCACACACAGGGTGACTTGCCTTTGCCTTGGCTGCTTGACTTCATCTTCCCCTCACTTGTCACTTATCGCACCTCACCTACCTGCGCCATCGGCGGCGACATGTGTCTATTCCTTGCACTGCTGCAGCTGCAGCCGGCCCTGTCCTTCTCCATTTTCGACCCCACCGCGCCCATCTTCTGCTGGCATCAACGTCGATAGCCCCGAGAAGATGTTTCTTTTTCTTCGCAACCCCTCTTCTTGCCCTCTTTCCGACGGAGTTCCATGCATGACAGAGGGGGGCAAATTACATGGCGCTGTCGTAAAATCTCTCACATCTCACGAGTCCGCGGTAATATTACAGCATTCGAAAGGACTGGAGACGGCCGATCCGATGTGGCCTGCAAACAGTTTACGGAAGGACTCTCGTCCTTCTCTCGCAGGCATACCCACGTCAACATCGACCTGCCAGGGCCCCAGAACCGGCCATGACTGACCATTTCTCCGCACCCAACAAGTCAGCTTCCAAGCTCTGTCCAGCACGACTCACAGCTCGTCGGTAAATTAACGACCTACGTCGGTCTTTGCGCTTGTTCGCCGTTCAGCCGCCTCTCACCCGAGTCAAGTCTGGGCAGAAGAACACAGAAGAGGCTTGGTCACCAGGCCAAAACGTGGCCGGCATGCTCCGTGGACAATGGTCGGACCAATCCAAGAATGACGAGCGAGTCGAAGAAATCTCCCGTCATGTTTCGACCCTTCGTTCCCCCGCCACGGCGTTGCCTCTCTTGACCACGTCCGTCTTGCGATACCCACGTGTGGTGGTCAGAGACCCTTGCTCCTGGTCCGTCCTGGACCACGCATCGGGGTCGCATCTAGATTCGCCAATTCGAATCTGTGCCCAATCTCGCCCACCGCCTGCAATGCCGCCACGCTCGGCATCCAGATGGTAACGCTGCACTGCAGAGTGGACTCACTGCTGGACTGCTCCGCTGTCGCGCTGCGTTGCGTTGCGTTGCTCTGCTCCCCCACCTTCCACCTCCCGAATACCGATGCATCCGATGCAACACTCCGCCCCAGCTGCGGGCTGCCAATCCACCAGAGGACCACCCCTCTGACCCTTTTTCCCTCTCTTCAGTCTCTCAATTGGCCAATGTCCGGAGCTCGGGAGCTGAGGACGGCGAAGGGATATTCAGGGGAAGAGAGAGACTGGGGTCCTGGGAAGTTCTCAGGGACAAGCCCTCGACCCTCAGCCAGCCAGCAATCGCCGGCACTTCCTGGCTAGGCCTAAGCCGGCCGCCCGCGCCTGCTCGGTGGATTCCGCCGCGTTGCTGCTGTTGGCAGCCCGGCCGGTCTGTTCTGGTTTGGTTTGGTCTGGTCTTTTCGTTCGCTGGCATTGCTCTCACCACGCCTGCCAGGGCCGCTGGGCAGTTCGTCTCCCTGGAACAATACGCGGGGTTCCGGACGTCGTCCGACCTCGCCAGGGGTTTTCGTTTTCGACCAAAGGGACCAAGGGACTGATCTCCGACCCTGCTCCTCAAACCGGAAGATGATTTACAGGTTCCTGCAGCAGCTTGTTTCCCGTCATCAAGAAGCACTGCGTCCGTGGACAGACACAAAGCTCAATCTAACTGACACGGTACCTCACGCGCTCGGCCTCCCGTCGCCTCCCATCGCCTCATTGCCTCCCCCCCCAACGCTCTCCTCTGTGTGACCATTGATCAGGGCGGCGGCGGACCATGGCCAATAACTAAGCTACATTGGCTCTGCGCTACCGAGCGGGAGAGGGCGCCGCTCGGAACCTCCCTGGCCGAACTACTCGCACAAGAACTGGAAACTCGCCCTTTCATCTGCCGCCAACGTTTCGATCGATCACCGTGGCCCTGCGCCGCCCGTGCCGCCCGCACTCGCCGCAGGGCGCTGGCAGCTGCTGGTGCGAACCACCGGCTGCGTGCTTGTGGGTTGTACCGCGGTAGCTGCAACCGTGGGACGCACACTGCGCGGCGGGAACACGATACAACTAAACGATTCATCAGAGCGCCCATTCTGGCGTAACGCGAGTCTTGCGACCCCCAAGGCCCCCAAGGTCGTTGGTGCGCCCACCGTTTCGAGTCGAGTGTCCTAGCGGTGGATGACATGTTTGTCCCCTTGTCTTTCTTCCTTTGCTTCTTGGATTGGCCTCCCTCCGTAGGGGAGCTCGTCAGCAAGCACTAAGTAGGGAGCTTGGGAGGCAAACAGGCCCGGTGCCAATGATCATCGCATCGCCCATGCTTGGCCGGTCCCGAGCCACGCGCCAGTCGCGAGGATCAGCAGCCTCGTTCGACGCGGCATCCCCGGGCCCTGGCCGGTCTTCTCCGCATCCAGTATTTTTCCTGTCACATCTCGTCTGAACTGTCCGGGCGCCTTGCCGCACCACAAAGGCACGTCAGAGATGTTCCCTCGGGCGCTCGTTAGACTCCAGTCGGCTCAGTCGGTGTCAAAGTCTACCGTGTAGTCGACCACACCAAGCTGCTCTCCCTACTGTCCAGGCCCCGTCCCTCGTCGGGGCTACGCCTACAACACACCCTCTTCTCGTCAGTCACGTTTCTTCTGCGTCCCAGGCTGGGCCCGCCAGAGAAGATGCAGCTCGACTATCGAAAGGATGCCCTGTGCGTACATCTCAGATGGCGGAGGGAGACGACAAGGAGGAGCCACACCACCATCACGACAGACCTCCCCCCCCCTCCCCAGTGGACAGTGGCCCTAGCTTGGTTGCTTGGCCCTTGTCCCCAACACCCTCCATCTCCCCTGACCTGGGTCCCCTGTCGCCACGACCCACCCCCCTTGCCCGGCTCCTACAGCAGCTGGTGTGGATCCTCTGCAGCTTTTCGAGATCGTACGTACCGTACCTTGGCCACTAGACACGAAATCAAGCAGACACACACACACAGAGTCTGCAGGCAAAGACCGACGGCGCTGTCTCACTCGCGTGGGAGGATGGTCGGGCGAGAAAGCACGCACAGGCACCCGAACGGCCAACCCATCCATTTCATCACCAGGTTGTTTCTTTTTCTCTGGTCTGGGTTGTCGCCGTCTGGTCGGGCCGGGCTCTGTGCTCCCCAGGTCGCATATGTCTGCTGCATGTGGTATCACGACAGGAGCGCATTCCGCAACGGGGCCGCGGGAAGACTTGTGGATTGTTGTCTGTGGGTAGACAGATAGAAAGCACTATGTAGAAAAAAGAATGTACTTTACCTCATGTCCACGCTTCTTCTTCCTTCTCCCTGGGACTGTCTCTGGGCATGAGATAACTCACGCCTCCTCCTCCTCTCCTCCTCATCCGCCACATCATTCATCCATCCCCCTCACCATCCCTCTTCCTGTCCCTCTCGCTCGTCCCTTTCGGATTTCTTCTTTTTCCTCCTCGTTCCGCATTCCTAACCCTGGGACCCACCCCGTCTCTTTTCCGTCCCATCTCGCTGTTGCCCTCTCGTCGCCCATCCATCCACGTTCCCAGTCCGCCGCCCCCGTATAATATAGCGATCACGCCCCCGAGTGGCTCAGGCCCCCGGTCAGCACCCTTCTCGTCACCTCCCGACCCCAGTCCAGGACTCCAATGGCACCACGCTGAGCAGACCACACCCATGCACCGCTGCACCCCATGTCGGCCCTAGACGTTGCAGAGCCCGGCCTGGCTGCCCCACGCACGGCTGAGGCGGCCGCCGCCCTGGCCAGAAGACGAGCTTCCTCGTCACCCCGTACTAAAAGGTCTTCGTCACCGTCCCTCGCGCGCAGGCGTTCTGTCCGGAGCATGAAGCAGCTGCTTCCGCTCGCCCTGCCCTCCAACTGCTACGTCCTGCACGCCCAGGAACGACCCTTCTTCGCCCACGGCACAATGGCCATCCCCGAGCCCACCATGGACGAGTGCAACTTTCCCGAGATGCTGGCGAGGGATCTCGACCTTTCGAGCCTCGTTTTTGCGGCGAAGAACATGACCGCCGGCCCGCCCTCGCGGAGCTTGGCCTACGAAGAGGAGACATGGCATACGCCCGCCACCTCGCCACGGGGCCTTCACTCGCCCGCCCTCGTCCCGCCCATTGTCCGGTTCAAATCCTCCAACCTACACGACGCACGCGAGGCATCCGACAAACAACTGCCCGACGACCAGGTTTCCGTCTCGACCTCGAGCTCCGCGAGCGGCCTCTGCTTCAGCGAGGTCGAGCCCGTTTCCGACGCACGGCATCAGTCTGTCGTCACCAGCGCTACCTCAGTAACCGGTGGCCGGAACTCGGCCCTCTCACAGAAACGACGAAACTCGGCTGGCCACGATACAAACGCCAGCTGGATCGATCTGGAGCCGGATCTGGTAGAAGCCGTCGAAGACAACGATATCCGATCTGCGAACATTGTGATACCAAAGAGACCTGTGCTCCAGACAATCGTCCAGGTAGACACCACGACGGCATCCCCACAGAGGGCGGCCACGGCGACGGGCGAAGACGGCAGGTCATCAGATCCATTTGCCAACTTTTCAAAACCCGCGAGCCGCACATGGAGTCTCCAACTACAACAACACAGGCCATTCTTTCCCGGCCAGCCTCTCGAGTCAATCGAGATAATCGTACCACAAAGACGCTCATCACTGAGAAATCAGCTCGAAGGCTTCAACCCGACACTTTTGGGTGAACTCTTGACACAAGCACAGGCGGCTGAATCGTCACTACCGCCAACACCCATCAAGACCACACCAGACGCCAGAGAAGAAGAGGAAGAGACGAGCGTCCTCACTCTTGAAGACTCAAAGAACGATATCCAACCCTGGTTCCGCTACGTGGACCGAGACGACGACGATGACCCAGGAGACCAGTTCTTGCAACCAGGGCAGCCCACCAGCTTGCCACTTACACCGACAGAGAACGTCCAGACATGGCTCGAAGACTCGTTAGAATCCATACCGCTCGAAGACCAGAGCCGTCGCATGCGTCTCCCGCCAGAAGTCCTCGACACGCTGCGCGTGTCCACATCCTGCTTCCCCGAAACCATGCTCCTCTGCTCCAGCCTATCCATCGAAACCATCCGGAGCTACTCCCGCAAGTACAAGCATCCAGCTCACGACGGACCCTCGAGATTACAAACTCCACCACCATCACCCAAACGCTGGAAATGGTCCAACGTCCTCAGTCATCGCCGCAGCGCCTCATCCCTCCGGCCACGAGATTCGGCACTGAGAAACATCCCCGACAACCACGATGTCGCTCCACCGCCATCAGCACCTGCGCAACCGCCATGGCCACGACTGCGGAATGTCTTCCCCTCTGGCGCCGACCACCTCCTCGACACGCTCTACGCGCACCTCGTCGCATACACATACGTCTCCTCCTTCTGTCCGGCTCGCGGCGCCGCCGCCGCCGCAGTCGCCAGCAAGCCCCTCTCAAGTGAACTCCGCCGACCAACACCACGACGCTGTTCAACCCCAGACCGCACCGCGGCACCACCCACAGAGTCTCCCCGCAAAAGCAAAGATTCCAATCACGACATTCCTCGCAAAGCTGCCTCCCTTCTCGGCCTCCAAGATGCCACAGGCAGCACCGTAACGCTCAACTTTGCCAACGCTTCACTACCCCCTCCCTCTCACCCCCCGGTCTCCCACCGCCTCCTCCGCAAACGGTCCAGTTTCTTCGATAACATCCGCGCCTCTCGTCTCCCGCCCCAACTCACAGCCGAGTCTGCGCCCCTTCGTGAGCTACAACTCGCCCTGGGCCGGTGCATAGCCCGCATCGTCACCGCCCTCCGCGCCGGCGTCGAAGGTGACGATGCAATCCTTCTTCTTACCGACGAGGACCCAAAAATCACCGAGATCGATCCCGTCCTCATCCGCACGCTCTGCGAAATGGTTCGCTGCTGCGAGGACAATGTTGCCTGAGGGCGTGTACCATTATTTCTTTCCTTCCAACATTTTTTTTCTTCATCTCACATCTCTTGAGCCGGCTACTCCGCTGTGCATGGTTGGGAAGAGCGGACGGATGGAAGACGGCGTACACACATCATATACCATTCTGTACAAGTCATGATTTTTTTGGAGGCAAAGGGGCGAAATGATAATATGCCAGCAGCACCGGAGTGTGCGATGGCCAACGGGGCATCACCCCTTGATAACAGCATCATCTACGCTCAATTATGTAGACATCAACATCAATATCACGAGTCTCATCCAAAGCACTTTGAGTAAAGCAAGATGGGGCATGGACACTCGATTTTAGCGGGGTCATTATTTGTAATATTGCAGTGCTTGCGCACCGTCTATTAGCATCTATCGATTATTTTCAGCCTCGCGCCTCAGGGCCGCAGGTCCCTGGAAGGCGCCGGTGGGCTGGACGTCGGACAGTTCCAAGCCCTGGGCATCGCTGGGGGTCCTCTTGCCCTTGCGGTCGCCGAGACGCTGATCGCCGTGCTCCGCCTTGGCCTTGAACCGGTAGTATGTCGGGGGGCGAGGGCGGCAGAGCACTACAATCCAGTTCTTGATCATGCTGCCTTGAGTAAAGGCGCGGAAACGCTCCGACTTGGCGAATTTGTGCGAGTTGATGTACTCGCGCGTGGTCTCGCCACGTGCCATGAGGAAGATGTGGTAGCCCATGAGGGCAGCCGGGTATGTAAAGGCCAGGCCACCGTAGATGACCATGGCAAAGGGGACGCGGAAGTGGCCGATGGCGGCGCCAAAGGAGATGTTCTCCCTGTTGGAGTAGACCATGATCTGGGCCAAGGACGCTCCGAGGAGGTAGAGCGCGATGAGAGTCGCTGATGTGACAAAGGCGAAGAAGTAGCGGTAGTTGCGCCTGCCGACGCAGTTGTTGAGCCAGACGCAGTGGTGGTCGTGCGTCTCGATGCAGTTGTCGCACAGGCGGCAGTGGTGCGCGCGAGGGGGGCGCCAGATGTTGCAAGTCCTGCAATGCTTGACGGGCACCTCCATGGCGGCGGTAGAGGATTCAGATGACTTGATTAACGTCCAATCGTTGGTGGGAGGACTCTGGCGGAGAGGGTCGTCGTCTTCGGCGGGAGGGAAGTGGTGAAGGCTTCGCGGGAGGATCTAAATTTTGTTAGTTGTGAGAGCATTAAAGGCAAGTTGATTGCAGACTTACCCCTGGATCCGATGCCGAAGCATGAATGAAGGATGACATGCAGATGTAGAACAGATAGGCAAAGGTGATGGGGATGGCCGGGCTGATGTTGTTCCACAGCCACGGGGCCGAGAAGATGAAGAAGAGGACCGCGGGAATCACAATCATCAGGCCAGTGGCGACGTTGACTGGGCGGTGCTTGGTGTTCTGGAACCTGCCTCCGAGGCAGAAGACCGTGTTTCCCTCGAAGTACTGGAAGACGTAACCCGCGTTCGTGTTGGGCGCGGTCAGATTTGAGAGATCTGCAGGTCGGCCTGTGTTGACGGGGTTGAGGCGAGGAGAGGATGCGGCTGAGGATAGCTTCTCGGCACCAGGCGGCACCCTGTTTGGCGTGCTCTGCCCGTCACCGCTTCTGCCCGGCAGAAGGAAGCTGGAACGGAAGGACCTCGGCGATCTGCTCGGCGTCGGGAGATTGCCGCCTTGGGCGAGTTTGACGTTGAGATGACTGGGTCGGTGTTGCTGAAGGGGTCGAACGCTGTCCGTGAGGCTTCCAGTGGCGGTGTGTCCGTGAGTAGGACTCGTGTTGGCTGTTATTCGGTCGAGAGTCTCCTGCTCTGTGAACTCGGTGCCCCTGGACGGCGGCCCACGCAGCTCTCCATCCTCCGTCGTTCTCCGGTCGAGGCGTGCCATTGGGTTGGAAATGATGCTCTGTCGCTGCTCTCCTCCGAAACCGTCAGGGCTATCCAGTGGGACGCTGGGCACGGGAGGCTGCTGAGAGATGGTCGATGGACGGGAACTTCCGCCGCTGCGCTGTGCCTGGAGCTTTTGGGAGCTCAGGGGGTGGAAGAAGGCATGCGACGTCAGGGAGGGCACATGGCTGCGACTCCTCGAGCTTGTCGGCCGCGAACTTGCAACACTGGTAGCGCCGATGCTTCCTCGTTTCGCTGCGAGAGATGTGACGTAGTTTTTGCGGAGTGGTTGGGGCTGTCGCCAAGCCTGTGAGCCGGATGCGCCTGTCCTGACAGTGCCTGGCTGCGATAGTGCGTCTGCGGCGGTCTTTGTCGGGCTGGCGGGAGGACCGGATTGTTTTGGCACGTCGAAGCCGTCGTCGGATGCAATATCGGTCATTCGTGATGAGATGATACTTGGCGGGCCTCGGTCGGGGAACTGCGGGCTGGGAAACGCGTCATCCGCCTCGGGGGACGTTGCCCTCTCTGACGCGGCGGGGTTTGACGCCATCGAAGTATGTGCGGACGCGCGAGTGTCGTTTGATTAGAATAGAGATTAGAGACGGGCGTCGTGATGGCGCAGTGGAGGCGATAGTTGGGAGTGATTTGTTTTGCAAGGAAAGAGTCGTCGTCGTTGTGCGAATTCGAGTCGTCAATTAGGCCGAGAAGGGGGTGTTTGTCGGCGAGTCGGATTCGAGCGTCGAAATGAGCGTCATGAGAGAGAGAAGGCGGATTAAGAAGGGGGTATCGCAAAGAAGAAGAAAAGACCGCGCTGTACTGGAAGAGGGGTGATGATGAGGGACCGGTGGTGGCCTACCTCCTCACTCAACCAGGTGACGGACGACGGAACTGAGGGGAGTAGAAAAGCAAGGTTGAATGGGTCGGGATGAGAAGATGGAGCCTGGAGGTTAGGACGTGAATTACAGCAAAGGCAGGGCCGGGGGGCCTCTCAGAACGGTCGCACCGGCTGCGCGGTCAAGGACTGGGTCGCAAGCCCCTGCTAGGGGGTTGCGATCAGCCAATTACAATGGGAGAATGGCAGTGGCACGGACCGCTTCTGGTTGTGCATGAAATTGCGGGAGGGCCGGATCGTGACGAGAGCTCTGATTGGGTCGTGCCTTTTGACGATTCACTCGGAATGCAGATGGTGGCATTTGAGACTGTCCTGACATTCTGTCTTGACGCGACATGCGCCGCCCCTGAATCGATAGGTATGGACGCCGGGTATTGTTCGTCGGGTGAATCCGAGATGGCACATTCTATTGACAAATATGCAAAAGCGCGTGTACGTGTGGTGAATCAGCCAGGGACGCAACCATCTCGTCGCATGTGCAAGAATCGGGTCGTCAGTCAGTCCTCTACACGCATCCCCTCATTTGTAGCATATCCCACGGCCCTATCCGGGCGATGAAGTCATCCCGCAAAGCTCCCTTAATTGACCAATCAAACCCACCACAATACCTCGGCCAATCAATTCTCCCGCCCACCCGTCATCGTGCAAGAACTGGACCTCTAATCCCGAACGACCCCATCATACGACATTTGAACCTCCTCAGATTCACCAAATCCCGACCCGACGAGACATCCCTCCGCCCTCCTCAGCACCCACCGAACCATATTCACAATGGCCTCCTTCGTCGCCCGCAGGGCCTTCTCCACCTCCCTCCGCCGCATGTCGGCCGACTCTGGCAAGGCCGCCCTCCAGCAGGAGTCGAAGCGCAACCCCGAGCTCTACGTGCGTGATATCCAACAACAGGTGGAAGCAGTCCGAGCTGCCCGCCGTCAATACGGGGCTTGAAGCCACGTCTGTCGACGAGTGAAACACAGCTGACGGGAGACGCAGGTTCTCGGCGGTGTCATGGTCGCTGCCTTCGCTGGTGCCGGCCTCTACTTCGGTACGAAAGAACCCTAGCCCAGAGCCCCCGACCCGTCCATCTAGGGCGCCAATACAGAGCGCAGTCCGAACAAACCATGCGCGGCGCTTGTGGCAAACAGAGGAACCCAAAGAATCGCAGCTGACAACATCCGCACAGGCTCTTCCCCCACCAAGGCCACCGACGAGCAGTACGTCGCCAAGGCCGGATCTCCCTGGGAGACCGGCTCGGGCGAGGGTGCCTACCGCTACCACCCCGGCGGCGACAAGTCCAAGGAGCCCCGGGAGGCTCCCAGCGCCGTCAACACCGTCGTTGTCCCCAACGTCACTCTCCCCAAGGTACGGAACTATGGAACTATCAGGCCACCGCAGGCTTGCGGATGGCGGACGTGTGACAGTCTACTGACAAGTTTACAGGAGCTGCACGAGAAGTTCAACAAGTGGGGCAAGGAGGGTTACCCTTAAATCATCAGCTCTCGCTGTGTATCACAACCTGGAACAGGAGACGAGGGGCCGTGTGGCAGTCGCTTGGAGCGGAGTTTCTCTTTTGTAGATAGACGGAATTCAAGGGCTTTCCGTTCGCCATGGCGCCCACTCGTTGATGCACTAACCTGAGAAACACGCTACCAAAGTATGTGCGGATTTCATGTTCTGCCTCCCATTGCTTCATAAGGCATGTTCATCATCTATTCAAAAAGGGAAACCCGGGTCTACGCCACGAGCTGGTCTATCTCCTCAGCTGTGAAGCCAAACATGTACAGCAACTCCAGGAGGCTGTCGCCGTTGAGCCGCACGTCAGCCTCCATCTGGACCCGTGGCTTGGCGTTCCAGGCGACGCCCAGACCAGCAGCCTCCATCATGAGCAGGTCGTTGGCGCCATCGCCAACAGCCACAACCTGGGTCAGGTCGACGCCCTCCTTTCCGGCAATCTCGACGAGCAAATCGCGCTTGCGCTGCTGGCCGACGATAAGGCCCTTGACCTCGCCAGTCAGGCGCCCAGTGGCCTCGTCAATGACAACCTCGTTGGCATGGGCATGGTCAATGGCCAGCTGGCCGGCGAGCCAGGAGGTCAGGGGCAGGAAACCGCCGGAAAGTACGGCAGTCTTGACGCCGAGGCGCTTAAGGGCGCGGATGAGCTTGGGCACACCCTTTGTGACGTCGAGAACGGCACGAAGGTCCTCGAAGATGGAGGCCGGAAGGCCCTTGAGAAGCTGGACGCGCTCGCGGAAGGCAGCGTCGAACTCGAGCTCGCCGAGCATGGCACGGTGGGTGATGTCGGCGACACGAGCAGCCAGGTCCGGCGGGTCAGTGATGGTGGCGGCCAGCAGGTCAATGACCTCCTGGGTGATGAGGGTGCTGTCCATGTCGAAGACCACAAGACGGGGCAGGCGGCGCCAGAGAGTATCGGGCTGGAGGGCGACCTCGACGCTCCACTCCCGCTCGAAACGGTAGATGAGCTCATGCTTGCGCAGGTCCTTGAGCGAGAGGTAGGCGGACGAAGGGGCCGGGCTGAGGTTTAGCTCGACGACCTTGGGGGACTCCTGGTTATCGAGGCAGCGGTGCGAAGAGACCATGTCATCCTCGCCCTGGGGCAGGGGGAACGTGGCCATGAGGTGAAGGAAAGAGGTGATGCATAGGGGCGAGATGTAGGAGCCGTAGAGGTGGTCGAGCTGCTCGGCCTCGGCGACGGGAGGCTCGAGGGGGAACTGGGCAGGGTCCTGGGTCGGCGCGAAGTTGGCGGGGATGTCCTGGCCGGGGCCAGATCCAGCATCGGAGCCGGCGGTCGCAGCGACGGAGGATTGGGGCGGCGAGGCGGCACCACCGACGTTGTTGGACGACCGCGAGGCGCTGGCGCGGTAGAAGAGGGTCGCGGCGAGGCGGGTGGACTTGCTGCCGGCGGCAGGCACGCAGTTGGGGTGGGAGTAGGCATGGTTGATACCGCTCTCGACGACGGTGGGAGGGCTCTCGGCGTTGGGGACGCCCCTGAAGGTAGCGTAGGTCTTGGGAGGAGGCGACACGGAGGTCCTGCCGAGGTCCTCGACGACGGTATCGATGCCGAAGCGGCCTTCGGGGTGGTGCGGCGGGCGGTACTGCTGGTGTTCGCGGAGGAACGAGCTGCTCCTCATCGTCGAGGTGAACGTGGGCCGCTGGGCGGTGCCGGAGCCGCGGCGGGCGGCGGACGAGTCGGTTTCTTCGGCCATTGCGACGGAGTGTTCTGGTGTGGTGGTGGTCGAGGTTGGAAAGAAGTCGACAATGGCGGGGTAGATGCGGTCTTGGAGCTTTGAACTATACGCGAAACAGGGATGTTGAAATGGTGTCGCGGGGGGAGTAGACGCCTGGGCAAGTCGCGATACGCTCTCGACCTCTGGTTCTCACAGCTCGAACAGTGAGAAGACTCGAGCGCGACAGCAAGGGAAGACCCGAAGACCCGGACCGAGGGAGGAGAATGACTGGGCTGAGGTGGACGTGGAGGTGGAGGGCGCAACTTTTGGGAGCCAGAACTTGGAATCCGAGTTGAGTTGCCCCGCCGTTGCGCGCCGGAGGCCGAGCTCCAAAGGATCTGCAGCCAATCGACCGTTCTTGGCGTCTGATTGGCCCGATTGTCGTTAGTCAGGGCTGTCAGGTGCCTGGTGCATCGTTCCGTCTCCCCGCACTCACCGACTCACCGGGAGTGGCAGACGAGGAAAGAGCAACCAACAGAAGCCGCGATGTGACATGTCGGGCATGAAGGCGTCATGTCGCCGAGGGAACCCGACAGCTTGAGGTCCATTCACATTTTCAAACTCTGAGGACTGCCTGGCTGGATAGGTACATCTTCTCGCGCCAAATCGACCCTGGTACAGGACGAGATGAGACGATTCTACAACCGACGAGCGCCACCAACTGACTTCACTCTTTGTCGTTGGATCAGATACGGAAGGCAGCTGCAGGCACATTTACTATGACTCCACTTCCGCGTCAATTCCCCCTGGCAATGTCCAAATATGGTACGCCGAGTGATTCACCCAGATGCATGACCTCCAACTGCCATGATGGCTTTACCCGCTCGCAAAACCATTCTGCTGAACCGGACTTCATCAGCAGCCAGCCAGTCATAAAAGGACTGGACTATCGCTCAAATATACCACACGCCGGGACCTCCCATAGACTGATTCACACAAGTCGCAACAATACCCAAATCATCTGCAGACCAACTGGCGACAGCGACGGCCATGGATCTCTCCAACAAGGACGCCTTGGGCGAGCCCACATCCGGCAACCCGACTTCTACCAACAGCGACTTGGACTCTCTAGAGAAGAGACTGAGATGTCGTGACTTCAACCTCCAGGAGACAAAGGCCGCGATCCAGGGCCATCAACTCCCCACCGATCTGGGGCGACTCGTCACCCAGCACGCCGTGGTGAGGGGAATCCGCTACCATCCCTCCTTTGCCCTTGGTCCTGCTGCAGTTCTCCGCGGCGTGCGCCCTCTATTCACCAGAGCCCTGAATGCGAGAGCAATCATGAGCAACACGATTCCTGAAATATCTGCCGCTGCCGACTTTCCTTACTGCATCTGGCATCCGGATCTCCCCTCTCAGGAGACTCTTCAGGAACTCGCCGCGCGGTACCCGGAGATGCGATATCAGGTCGGCAGAACTTGCGCTATTGCTGGCCACTTTGACGTCTATCAAAACCTCGACCTGCTGCCCGAAGTCGCCATCGCAGAAGAAGCTCGCGAAAGCGGGAACCTGGACATCTACGAGCACATTCTCAAGGCACCCATCAAATGGCGCGTATTCGATGATTGCAACGGCATCATACACCACTCAGACCCGCGTCCTGCGAGGTTGAACGGTGATACTTGTATCCGGTCCTGGCTTGACCTCAAGCAGCCTGTCAAGGCTCCGTTTGGGCTCGTGGATGGTGAAGAGGGCGACCCGACGTCAGGTGATGATGCCGATTCCGAAGATGAATTGGGTTTCTGTTTGAACGAGCCCTTCGGATTTCCAGGGTACAACACACCTCCTTACGAAGTCACCGAAGACAAGCAGTTGGACGTCAAGAGCTCTAGAGCACGGTCTTCCTTCGATTCCCCAGATTGGGAGCCTGCAAGCCACATCACAGACGAGAGAAACTGGGACGGGCCGAGAGAGCCCCTGCCAGAGCTTCCCGATGTTGTCAAGAAGCTGCTTTACGAACCCTTGCCGGAGGACCTTCCCACATGCAATAAGGACTGGTTGATTCGCATGGCCGCATACACTGGCAATGTCGATCGATACACTCGTCTTCGCCGGCCATGGTTTGTTGAAGACGAGTTGCGCTGCTTAGAGCGTGGTATATGTAGGTCTTGACTACCAGAACCAACCACGCCTGAGACGAGCTTGGCTCATGCTTCCTAGATCACAACGCGCTCTTTGCCCGGTGGTGGGCGACACAGATCACGAAGGACACGAGCCACATCATCCGACGGGCTATCAACGCTCGATACATCATGAGTGATGATTTATCCCGCTTTCTCGGCAACGACAAACTGGACCAGCCGTTCGATCTACCTTATCACATCTGGCACCCAGACGTAGCGAGAGTCGAGACGTACTGGGCTCTTGCAGTTCACTTCCCAAACATGCGCCACCAGGTAACTCGTGCTGCAATTTACGCCGATTACCAGGGACTCTTCGATCTCCTTATGAACGGATCTTCGGGCGAAGCCGGACCTTCTGACTTGGCAACGAGGGACCTCAGAAAGGTTGTTGATGTTTCCGAGGCTTACATGCGTTCCTGTTCCAATGAGCCAATGTACGAACGAATTTGGCGACAAGACCTTCCGGCTGCATCGTCCCAGCGTGTCGATGATCTCTTTACCGTCAGTAATGACATGGAGCCCGTCAAACCTGATCACTACCTATACTTGGAAGCCCACTTCAGTTCGAATCCCCACTACAAGACAACTCTCCTCAAGAAGGCCGCCGATCTGGAACTGGATATCACCAGTCCGGAGGCTTTCCCTTACATGCCCCGGCGGGAACGGCTCGAATGCGTGGGTGAGGCACACAAATTGAGACTGGCCTTTACGCCAGAGAGTATCCGCATAGCCGTCGACGAGGGCAACTTTACTTGCGACGCAAGAGCTCTCGAGTCATATGTGCTGATGCCGGAGGAATGGAGGCCAAGTCCCGAGGAAGTCTCGAGCTTTGACAAGTCAAGTTATTACTTGCTTTGCTACGCCAACTGGCCTCGGAGTGTGTGGGCTATGACGAGCAGCGTGTAGATGCGGGACGAGGGAGTCTTGATGTCTTCCCTCGACGGTTGGCGCTGGGGTAATAGACGTGGATAGGAAATATGTATACAGCTGGAGCTGAGCTGCGAAACAAGTGAACATTAGGGTGAGGCTGATGAAAAGCTGCGAGAACCACGCGGCAGGGCTGCCACGCGAGCGCCGGCCGGCACACCCTGGTTGCATGCTTGCACGGCATTGAGTTCACTGAGCTGTCCACGCCTTCGTCGGGCGCCTGTCGGGCAACGCGGTGAGACGACCGGGGTATGATGAACTCGGCGGTGTCGTCATCATCCTGTGGCGAGATCCTGGGGCTGACGCTATGCTTGGTGCCGGTAGATCGGGCTCGGAGATTACGGAGCACTCCCGAGGACCTTTCCCATTCCGGTGAGGCAGGCAAAGTGAGCTTCACCGAGAGTTCGATCAAGTTGTCTGGAGGGCACGTGACGATGATGATGATCTGACCAATACACCAATGCTGGAGTCCTTGTATCGTGCTGTGGGTTTCATCTGGGTGCTATCCCGTCGTCCCTGATGAAAAGACCGCGGCAATGACCAATCCTGCCTATCAGTCTGTGCGAGACATTCCGGGGGCATTTCGATTTCCAATCCACCATGGTCGAGTAAGCAGACAGGCAAACAGGCCAGCCCCCACAGCATCGAGACAGGATGCGTGCCGTCTCGTCCAGTCATCGGTCAATGCGAGGCTGGTCCGTTCCCTCCGTTGTCGCTTCGCTGCGCGCAGAGTGAAAGGGTGAGGACGTGGAGAGGAGCAGGGAAAGAAAAAGCCATCGATTGCGCCATAACCTGTGACTTTGAGATTCTCCAGTGCCAGAGCCTCTCTGACCAATCGGCGACCGCGGCCCTCATCACGAAAGGCCTAGCGCGGATGTCGTGATCGATGGCCCCCGTTTTTTTCAACCTCATCCATCTTTTTTCGCGCGCTCCCACCACAAGCCCGCTCGCCCCTTGGGAACCCCAGTACACGCTGCCACACACCCCCGGAAAGGCGTGCCTGAGCCTGTGATTGCGCCATCGCCCGTCCAAGTCGCCATCGAAGTCTCCCCCCCGCGCTCGCTCGTCCTTAAATTAGTAATGCTGCTTCGTGATCTGCCC
The DNA here is from genome assembly GCA_020726575.1 of Plectosphaerella plurivora. Classification (NCBI taxonomy): domain Eukaryota; kingdom Fungi; phylum Ascomycota; class Sordariomycetes; order Glomerellales; family Plectosphaerellaceae; genus Plectosphaerella; species Plectosphaerella plurivora. Next base: position 305,008 of record JAGSXJ010000012.1, on the reverse strand, counting down.
CCGTCGAGGTACCTCTGTGTTCTCAGGAGGTCTCTCTTCTCTTCGATGACGAGCCATGGGCCATGTTGGATGAGGCAGCTTGCGTTGTAATGGTGAAAGCAACGGGGCGTGTGTAAGGGGCGTGTTGGTGCTGGTGGTGTCGTTGCCGGATATATCGCTCCCCGGCCACGGAGGGACGAAAGAGGGCCCCAGTTGTAAGGTACACACCACACACCCGCGACGGTACCTCGAGTCCCTCCCCTCCTCGTAGTGTGTATCGACGGGTTGCGTGCGTGCTTGTTTCCACTTGATCCTGGCGCCTTGTCCGTTCCATCCCGCTTTCCCCCTCCCTCTCTCTTAAAACAAATCTCTCCCTCTTCTCCCACCCCTCGTCTTGTCAACATCATCTTCCAGAAGCAGAACCTCCTCATCCAACCTACCCCTACCCCGGACTCTGTCTCTTGCGTCATTCACACACTCCTCCATCCTCTTCTCACTGCTCCATCTCCCCAGAGCCTGACTGAAAAGCAAGACCCCTCCTCTCCCATACCCGGACAATTACCCTTCGTGTCCTCACACGACCACCACACGCACACATCCACAATGCCTTCCTCCGTGTCTGAGCAAAGCCCCCTGAGGGTCGAGACCGACTCCAGTAAGCTGGACCAGGCGGAGCTCGAGTCTGGATACGCCTCGGCCACCGACTCTCAGTCGACCTCGTCCTCGACGGCGTCCCTGCCCAGCATCGCCCTGACCCCCGCCCACATCGACCACCTCAACGCCCAGCTCGACAACATGAGCGCCATGGACATCCTCCGCTTCTCCAAGATCATGTTCCCCAATCTCTTCCAGTCCACCGCCTTTGGCCTGACCGGCCTCGTCACCATGGACATGCTCTCCAAGATCCAGGCCGAGTCGCCCTCCTCCGCCCCCGTCGACCTCATCTTCCTCGACACCCTGTACCACTTCCAGGAGACCCACGACCTCGTCGCCCGCGCCGCCTCGCGCTACGCCAACGTCAAGCTCCACATCTTCAAGCCCTACGGCGTCGAGACCACCGAAGACTTCGAGGCCATGTACGGCGAGAAGCTCTGGGAGACCGCCTCGGAAATGTACGACTGGATCGCAAAGGTCGAGCCCCTCCAGCGCGCCTACGACGAACTCAAGGTCGCCGCCGTCCTCACCGGCCGCCGTCGCTCCCAAGGCGGCGCCCGCGACCGCATGCCCATCATCGAGGTCGACTCGGAGCGCGGCGTCATCAAGATCAACCCCCTCGCCTCGTGGAACTTCCAGCAGGTCCGCGAGTACATCAAGGCCAACGACGTCCCCTACAACGCCCTCCTCGACCAGGGATACAAGTCCGTCGGTGACTGGCACTCGACCGTCCCCGTTGCCGAGGGCGAGGACGAGCGTGCCGGCCGTTGGAAGGGCCAGCAGAAGACCGAGTGCGGCATCCACAACAAGAAGTCGAGGTACGCTCAGTACCTGGCGGACGCCGCCCAGAAGGAGAAGCTGGACCAGGCCTCGGCCGCGCTGGAGAAGGTCGAGCTGCAGGCCGCCGTCGCTGCGTCATCATGAGGACGTATCGGGTGTGGTCCGGTGCTGACCATGCTGTCGGCGTCGTGATAACGAGAGACGAAGAACCTTGTTGCATGATAAGGCGTTTGTTTTCGGCGGGCCTGTTTCTCATTTTCCTTCCTTATTAATTGTTTGTCAACTGATACCACGCCCCTATCCTACCCCGGGCGGGAGGGTGTGCGGGCAAAGTGAGCATGCCGGCGATGGTCGCCATCGCCGGCCGGGCGTTTTGGGCGTAGCAAAAAGAATCAAGCGGCGCGGGTCAGCAGCCGCGGGGGCCAGGAGAAGGTCTCCCATCAAGTACCCATCGATGAAGCAAGCATTTCGATGCTTGAAATAGAAGACGAATAATCAGTATCGCACGATCTTCGAACTGATCTGATGGAGCAATGTGATGTCGATATCGATGTTTGATAGATGGCGGTCGATGTCGACCCCGCTTCTGAAGTTGTGCTCAAGTTTCGGTGTGTCGGAGGGGCTCCGCGGCTTCCGGCGGCTCTGCTGAGGCCCGCTTCAGACTCGGCGGGGAGGCTCGTGATCAACCTACACTTGCCAAATCCGAACACTGTGGGACACGCTGTTTGCTTGTTCATGATTTCCCAGGAGATGGAGGAGCTTTGCGGATAAAATCGAGCGGTTGTGATGATAAAGTTGGTGCAAGTCGTAGAGACCATTGACTTGGGCTTCGCCTGGACAATCTCCCACTTTTGTCTTCACGTATCGATGGCTCGAGGCAGAACATCGTACCATCATCACGCTCAAGTGTAATGATCGCACAGTACATATACTGTAACCACTTCGCGCTTGCATCAAGATGAATGAGATACCGGATGTGATCGAATGCTTCTTTCCTGATGCACTACGAAAGAGCAATGCCTTGAACCCAACCGCATGTTTTCCCCGCAGACCTGAAAACCCTCGGTACCTGCAGCCCAACCCATGATGTCCATGTCCATGCCCAGTAATTCTACAACAGAAAATGCCGCGTCATGTCGCTACTCCCACTCGGTGTAGCCCTTCTGCTTCTGCCTGGTGTTCCAGCCCAGCTTGCCACTGATGCTGTTGACCCAGTCCTCGCTGCGGCGGCCTTGAGCCTGAACAGTGGCAAAGGGGTATCGGCTGGCGCTGATCGTAACGTAATCTCCGGGGAACAGCTCGTGACGCTCACGTCCGTCAAAGCTGGCCCACGAACTGGTCCTGGCCTGGTAGGGAACGCCGACGCGGAGCACAATGGTGTCGGGGAGGATGATAGGGCGGAAGGACAGAGTGTGGGCGCAGATGGCCGTCACCAGCATGACGGGGTTTTCGGGGTGGCACAGCGAGCCGCCAGCTGCGAGGTTATATGCTGTCGAGCCGGTGGGTGTCGAGACACAGATGCCGTCGGCCTGGACGGATGTGAAGTGTTCGTCATCGCCAAAGATCTCCACATAGGAGAGGGCTGCAGCAGTATCAGACGTCTGTTTAAATGCTCATCCCGGATAGAGGAACTTACTCGGGTTCGGGCCGCGATCAACGACAATTTCGTTGAGAATTTCAAAGGTACCGTCGGGCTTGTGCGTGTGTTCGTCGTCGCGCTCCTCGCCAATGAGCTCTTCGACAAGGTCCTTGCGCTTGCCGTCTTCATCCTGGGAGCTTGTGCTGCTACTGGCCTCGTCGCTGCTGGCAATGCGCTTCTGGCTACGCATGATGGTTCCCTCGAACCGCAGGCGCAAGCTGACGGTGACACCCTTATTAAAAGCACCGCTCAGGATGGACTTGTAGTCGTCAAAGTCGAACTTTGTCAGAAATCCGAGACTGCCAAGGGCGAAACTCAGGACAGGCGGCACAACGCGCTGGAAGAGCCAGCTGGCGTACAGCACTGTGCCATCGCCGCCCAGCGTGATGACAAAGTCGAATGTGTGCGGCCTGGTGCGGCACATGTGGTTGTCCCAGTACCGCAGCCGTGACGAGATGGCGTCTGTCGACTCGGCGTCGGTCGTGCTGCTGGCCTTGACGAAATCGTCGTGCAGCTCATCAATGAGGCCGGCGGCGTTGAACTTCTTGTTGTCGCGGAACCTGTCCTCCAGGTAGACGTTGTAACGAGTGGACTGTTCGGGTCCGAGAAGCCAGCGGACTATCTGCCTTGTGCTGGTGATGAGGTCCGTATCGTGAATCTTCGTCAGGATGAAGATGCTCTTGACGCGAAACCGGATGCGCATGCTGCTCAGGCGCCGGCTGAGCTCACGCACGCCCCAGGCCATCTCGCTCAGCTCCTTCTTGGTGAGCAGGCGGCTGTGCATCTCGTCCTTCTCGGGCGGAGTCATGGACAGGCGCGACATGTCCAGTTCTGAAGCGGTCTTTGTGATCTCGCTCTTCCACGACTCTTCGTCAAGTTGACCACACTTCACCTCGTCCGGCGTGCCAGTACCGACGCCGAGGATGTCAGCGCGTGAGGCGCGGCGTCCCTTGGGTTCAACCTGTTGCTCCAGGGCGGCCTCGAGGTTATCATCCTGAGCCTGGACGACCTCGGAGTTACGATGGTCGAGCTTCGGATGACTCTCGTAAAGCTCTCTGGCCTGTTGGGTATCTGCGTCAACTTGGATGCCCGAGTCGGTGCTTGCGTCGACCTCGTCGTGGTCGCTGATGGAGGCTAGGGCATCATGACTTCTGCGCTGGCTTTCGAGGAACTGGTGCACGATACACTCTGTCTTCAAAGTCTTGCTCTTGCTCTTGCTGATGGGTGTCATCCTCTTGGCTTCTGAGGCGACAAGAGAGCTCTTGCGGCGATACGGGCTGCTCGGGTCGAATGTGACCTGGGGCGACGGTCAGTCTGCATACAGAGGGCAAGGTGACACTTATACAATGCTGCATGCGCCAATGCAGCGGTGACGACATGTCAAGAGACTTGGCCGACGTACCTCGACCGGTTGGCGACCCCCGCTGCTCCCATCCGAGTCCGAGTCATCCTCGTATGCTATGTGCTTCCCATGGCGGTCGTCCTTGCTCCCCATGTCGCTAATTGCGGTGTTGTGAGTGATCGATGAGGGGATCTTGGTTGAGTCCAGGTCGGTGTGGTAACGTTAACGCAGGTGGGCGCCAGGTGTACGTGGGCGGGCGCGGGGTGTGTTATGTCACTCAAGGGTAGGCGGGGTGAGTGAAGAGCCGAGAGGATGGATGAGGTGAGTTCTTTTGGCTGCGCATGGGTGATGATGGAGGAAGAGGAGGATTGGACTGTTGTAGGATGAAGATGAATTGTTTCAGGAGAGTTGACTCGAAATCTTCCGAGTATCCGGGGGGTTTGGGGAGGGAAAAAGATGCGGTCGATACTCGGATTGATGAAGGTTACTCAGCCAAAAGGGGGTGCGCGGGGCTTTTTGTTTCTGAAGAGACACCAATGTCACCTGGATCACAGCGCCGAGAGCGCTGAGCGAAGGGCTCCCCGCCCCCACTAAGCTCCCTGGGATGGAAGTCACGGGCCGTGACTGTCGCCCCTTCTCCCGCTGCTGAATGCCGTAGCACCTCAGGTCGCTTGTTGGCCCGTGCCCGTGCCACGCATTGTTCCTTGGCTGGCGCGAAAGGCATCCAATCAGCGCCATCTTCCCGAGGACATCCCACTTTTAGTGTCCCAAGGCTGCAGGGTGCAAGGCGAACATTCGTGGGAGCTGTCCCGCGCTGCGTGAGAGGTTGTTGACGGCGTAGGTCTGACGCTGCAGGCCCAACTCCAACCTGTACACATCACCAAACACAACAGAACCCCCAGCGCAAGCTGCGCCGACCTGCAGTTTTACATGCATTGTTTGTTTCGGTCATTTCTTTCTCTGCAGATGGCCAGACCTTCTTCCCAATAGTCCTCTTTTGTGAGCGAGAGGCAGGCACGAGACAAGCTTCACGACCCGCCCCCTCAAATTCCAACCTACCCTGCCCGATCGAGGTATCGCCAGCAACAGCCCTCAAGTAACTGTCGCAATACCCTTTCAGAGTCGATACACTCTTTGCGACAAGATGGCAGATGCCAACGGCTCTGGCCCAGGCCCCGAAGTGGCTGACCGACCTCCTCCTCCACCGCCCACCTCGGCCGCTCGTCCAGGCCTCCAGCGAAACGTGTCGGCACCACCTCCAGCAGTCCCCGTGCCGCCCGCTCCTATGCCGCCTTCGCAGGCAGGCGCCCATCCTCCGACAGACTCCTTGTCACTTGTGCAGCTGCGCAGGATTGTGGCCGAATTTAACAAGCCTGAGCCCATCGCCTACGACTTCCAATACGAGGACCTGGGTCCATTTGAAGAGGAGGTTGACGAGTGGTTCGTCTACCAGTTCTGGCAGTGGGTTAGGCTCAATGCTGCTCAGGCCGCGTTTGAAGCTCAGTGGGAGCTGCAAAACGGCCCGGAATCCTGGGAAGAGTCCAGTCCAGAATCAAAAACCCAGTTCCTCCGCGAGGTTCTGACCAACCTCGCCTCTCCCGACGACTCGGAACGGTCAGAGGCCGTCAGGGGACTGCTGTATGTCGCTCTCGGCAGATGGGCAGATACCGCTACCGCGCCGTCGCCTGATGAGGCTGAGGATGAGCGCTCCGTGGCCAGCTCGTCACAGCTGGAGGCCATGAAGTCCTCCATACAACTTCTGACATCTCAGGGTGGCCTCGCTGCCATCTGGAAAGCCACACAACGAGCATTCGAGGTCTTTTGGTCCGACGACTCGGTACCCCTGCAGCCCGCTAACCTCCAGGACGCACATGACGAAGTACTGAATCTCATGACCATCATGTACATCGCCGTACAGCAGGCCCTAAGCGATCCCGAGGCCATGGCTTCGACGCGCAAGGCACTTCGTACGTACAAAATCTCAGTGTACTCCCTTTTGTGAAACAAGCTGACCCCACACAGTCGCCTTGAACCCGACAGTCGTCAGCTACATGTCTTTTGCAACATCCAAGGTTCGGTGGGATGAGAGTAATGCCCTTCCCCTGCCGCAGATGCTGCTCCTGCTGTGGAAATCCATACTTCTGGTCTTTGGTGGCACCGCAGAGATCGACGAGGTCAAGAAGGCTGTTAGCGAGACAGACAAGGACGAAAAGTCAAACGACTTGATTACCGCATCTCCCCTGGATTACCACGCCTTCCGCCAAGAGCTCACATCAAAGTATCCCGCCTATGTACCCCCACAACCTCTCATCCCGCTGGAGGCGGAGAACAGCACCATCCTGCCGCCTCCGCCCAGCCTGCCGCCAAAGAACGCGGCCAACGGCATCATTCCGGGGCCGCCCAACTCACAAAGCGGTGGCGCCTCGATCCTGCACCAGCCAGTCCACATTGCCACTCCGGCACCCTCGCCGCCACCTTCTCCTGCCGTTGGTGGTAAGGGCGGTAAGAAGCAAAACTACCAAACCAACCAGAACTTCCCCTTCCTGTACCCTCCCCTGGACGCAACAAGCAACAGCGCAGGCGGAAAGGGTGGCGCGGGTCTCCAACACACCCTCGTCGGACGGAAATGGGAGGGCAGCGATATCCCCGCTTCCATCCTCGAGGCGGGAGAGCTGTTTGCCACACGCGTCCGGATGAACCGTGCCACGAGACAGCTCTGGGATGAGCGGGAGAAGTTCATGAAGTCGGAAAGGGGTTGGGATGAAGACTCCTTGGATGGCGACGTTGACGGGCTTGACCTGGATTCCGGCCTGGACCCGGAGGCTGATCTTGATCTGGACCTCAGCGAGCTGAGTGTAGAGGACCGCGAGCTCATCATGGGCTTGCGAGGTCCGTCGAAGAGGAAGAAGACGGCCTGGCAGTCAGAAGCGCATCCAGAGGAGGCCAACATCGACCTTGGCCCACACCCGCAGGCAAACGAGGAGGTTCAGCGGCGGCTTCTCGCAGTTGAGAGCTTCTACGTAAGTTTCTCGTCTCTGTCCCCCGTACCACGTCTGACCATTCTACAGAAAGAAGCCCTGCCTCATCTTCAGTCACTGGCCATTGTGCTGCTTAGGCCGACCTTTATGAACGTCTCGGCCGTGGCATCGCAACAGGCCCAACAACATCAGAATATGGCTGGTAGGGGCGCCAATCCTGGTGTTAACGGCGGACCAGGTGGCCCTGGCCGGCAGCAACAAGATCCGCCATCAGCAGTGCCCCCAGAAACGCGGGAGCTCACACCAGAGGAAGTTGACGCTGCCCGGTCACGCGAGATCATGACAAAGGCCGCCACGGGTGCCATCCTGCTCCTTCTCAAGTGGCTGAAGCTCTCACGTAAGTCAACCGAACTATTCACGGCATGCTCAGTGCTGACCATCGAGAAGACGTCCTCAAATATGAGTATCTGTCACAGCTACTGCTGGATCATAACTATGTCCCGTTAGTGCTGAAGCTATTTGCCCACCAAGACATTCAAAATGTCGTCGACAGCAAGACGGATCGCATCGAGAACAGGTTCGTACCCCCTCAATTCAGGTCAGGTTCCAGCTCTAACAGTCATAGCTTCTTCCACTTCTGCAACGTTCGGTCCAATCACAAAGAGCAGACCAAGGAACTGATTCTCCCGAATCCCACGGAAAGCGAGCTCATCGTCACCGACAGCGAGGATGAAGCCGCGCCTCCCCCAATCAAGCGACGGCGCTCTCCTCCCCGCCCAGAGCCGACCGAAGCCAACGGAGCCGAGGGAGAGGGCCAAACCCAAGAAGGCCAGCAGTCGACGCGACCAGAGGTTGACGAGCTGGGCTACCCGGTCAACCCACTGCCAATGGAGCCGATTACCGACTTTTCCAGGCGCAACTTCTTCTCCATGATCAACTACCTTCGCATCATGCAGAAGCTCTGCAAGCGCAAGGCGCACCGCAACCTTCTGCTGGTGCAGTACAAGTCGTCCAACATTTTACGCAAGTCTTTGAAGGTGCCTCAGCCGCTGCTCCGGCTGTACACCCTCAAGCTCTTCAAGAATCAGGTCCCCTACTGTGGCCGTAAGTGGCGACAGAGCAATATGCGTGTCATCACAGCCGTGTATCTCCACGTCCGGCCCGAGCTGCGTGACGAGTGGCTCGCCGGCAGCGACGTTGACGCCGAGGTTGATTCGGCACTGCCACTGGAGCAGGCGCTTCGTAGCCTGACACACTGGTTCAACGTGCGTCGCTACCCGGACAAGATTGCCAACGAGGTGCGGGCTGCGTACCGTGAGGAGCATGGCTTCTTCACGCGCGAGCTCGAGAAGCTGGGCTTCAGCTTCGAGGGCGCGGATGATGGCACCAACAGCGATTGGGGACACTAGGGGGCCACCGATGACGATTCTGCTGAGGCTGCTAGGGAGCTTTGGGGTACTGTTGAGACTCCCGTAGACCCTTGGGTGTAGGGCGGAACGATGAACATGACGGGCGTTCAGAGGAAGGAAATGAGCGAATGACTGAGTATTAGACATTAGGTCCTATGGACAGCGAGACTTGTGGTCTCTGAACAAAACAACAGTGAACATAACGATCGTGAGACGTGCTTCGTCTAGTAGGGGGGGCTTGCCCTCCTTGGGTATCTCCATCACTGGATTTTATACACCTCTTCCCCCAGAGTTCCTGTCTCTTGTACACGTATTACATCCTTCATCTCCGTCTGTGGCATAGGTCGATTACGCACGACGGTCGTACACGCCATCATCGTAGGCGACAGCCGGCTGCTGGGTCCCGTAGGGACCGTGGGGGACCGTGGTGGCGTTGTTTGTGGTGCCAGGGACAGTGTTGTCATGGCCGTAGCCAGACTCGCCGTACTTGTTGTGGGTGGCGGCGGTGCCGTCGGGGTGAACTGCGGTAGCCTCGGTGTTGTACGAGTTGCGCATCTGATCAGGTGTAGTGTGCTGGGGAAGGTTGTTCTCAGTGTCGAGAGGCCTCTCAGCCTTGTTGCGGCGCCAGGGGAAGAAACCGCGACCCTTCTTGCCGGAGCCTGAGGTGTAGCCGTTGCTGGGGCCGGGGCCGAAACGGCGCTCCTTCTTGCGGTTCCGGACGAGGAAGACCTCGACGAGGATGGAGAAGAGGAAGAAGAAGATGGCAACAATGGCGACGGCGAAGCAGGCGGACTGCATACGGCAGGCGGAGCGGAGGGAGGGCAGGCGAGTGAAGGCGTTTTCGTTGCCATTCACTATGCGGTTTGCATTTCCTTGGCCGTATGGCGTATCGAGGTATCCCGTGCAGCTGGACGCGCCATTGCGGTTCACCCAGGCGACGTAGATGAAAGCTGCGGCGAAGCAGATGTCGAGGAAGATGGCGATGGCCGAGGTGATTACGTGGCCGGCCAGGCAGCAGAGCAGACCGAGGCCGAGGATGGTGTACAAGACGCCCAGACCAGAAATGCCGGTAACAGCTCGGATGTGGTTGGAGATGACCAGGTCGTGGTTAGAGAGCGTGGCCAGGAAGTAACAGTAGATGGCGAGGATGAGGGCGCAGCATGCGAACTGGATTCCGCGGATGAACCACTGGAGGAATTTGAGGCCTAGTCCTGCGCGAGCCATGATGGGCGATTGATGGTGTTGTCAGGTACAAGGATTGGGTATAAGACGAGTCGGTAGAGACGAGGGAGTTGGGTCGCGGTGATTAGGGTGGTACTATAGAGAAGAAAATGGGTTCAGATGAGGCTCGTATTGGGTTGGGGTTACAGATTGGGATGTGGCATCGTCAGATGAAGCAGGAACAGATCCGAAGCGGCCGAGGGGAGGAAGGAGCTGCTCTTAAAAAGAAGGCTGCGGCATCATGCATCTTTGCTGCCCACCTTCGCTTCCCGCGCTGACGCTGAAGCTGCCGGCACTTGAGAGGGACCACGCGCATTCTAGTGCCGATCCGTCGATCTTCGGGACCAGCCCCAGGGCCACAAGAGGCCTCACACCCCTCGGCCGTCTGAACTGTGAAGCTGGAATAAGACGGGGTCAAGGGGGAGGGGGGGGGGGGGGCCTCGTGGCGATGACGACCCCCCCTTCAGTGTGGCTGATGATGTCATGCAGGGTCCTCGCGGGGTGACGATTGGGTGTGAAGGTCCGTGCTCAGCCACGGGAAGTGGCGCGGGTTGAGGATCCGTGGCAATGAAGAGCCACTTCTACGAACCGAGAGACCGACTTGGCGAATTGATTTTGAGGCTTGTGACTTTTTTCGCCGGATGAGGACGATTGCGGCTGTGATTTTGGTCTTTGAGAAGAGATGCTTCGGGGTGGTTTCACTGGGAGCGCATGAGCGACTCGTGGTAGAGGTCTGATCACCAGGGGGGGACGGGCGTGTGCAGTTGTTCGATCGATGATGGATCCGGCGGTCGAGAGTCTAGAGGTTTGAGCTAGTACGCCAACGCCGGTTGTGGACGGGCCGGCGCCAATGACCTCAGCGTCAAGATGAAGCTGGCAAGCGTTTGGGTAAAACCTGGAATGTAGCAGCCCTGATATCATCTAGGAGTCGGGAACGCCGTGAGCTTGGTGATGGTTTCCCGTTGATCTTCAGGTTGGAAGAACTAACTAACCAACTTCCTTGGCTTGTACTCAGCCAGACAGGGTCTTCTAGCAACGAAGATCTAGCTCGGCTGTTGACGATGGGTAGATCAGTTCGACTTAGAGTTTGGTCAATTCGGAAACAGGTCGGGCATCACGTCGAGACTCTTGCCACTGGCATCGCAGTGCATCACGAAGAGGCGGGCTGGCGCAGCCCATCATGAACGCACATCGACGGCCACGGCACCAGGAGGCCGGCTCGGAATGAACAGTGCCGTGCCGTGCCGGTGGTGATGGTGGGTCTTACGGGTCCGGCCGGCTCAGGGCCGCCGCAAAGCAGGGACGGGAGGCAGCCGTTTGAAGACCGTGTTTGCGCAAAAGGTACGTTTCCTCTACTGGATTGTGGCATCAATAATTCAGACAGTCTTCAGGTACTGATGCGTGACAATTCATCAAAGATAATTGGACGCTTGTGTCGTGTGGAAGGAGCAGCCCAGGGTCTTTCCCGCTCGCCCAGCGCACCACACATGCCGCGCCGCTATCCTGACCGGGGCTAGCGCGCTATCAAGGGACCTGAGGCCTGGCAGGGAAGGAAGCCCTGAGGGGTCCTTCCTCCTGTTGGACATGCGGCAGGGAGCCATCTCGGCCTCACCACTGTAGTGTAGTGCTTTTCCCCAAGTTGCATTGCATTGATTTCTCGTGTTCCTCTGCATCCGCCAACGCGCCAATTCTGCCCGCCTTATCGCAGCTGCGGGCTTACATCCATCCTCCAGTCGAACCATGCTCGGCCGATATGCTCCGCGGCCACTGCCACTGCCACTGCCACGCGGCCGCCTCTGCCCGACTCATTTCCACAAGCAGAGCCACCACCCACACGCACCATCACCACCGGTCTGACTGCAGCTCCCAAGACAATGTTTCTTCTCCTACCCGCCAAGAAGACCGCAACCTCTTGGCCCAAGCTTGTGCCCGACATTCGGCTGCTTTTCCATCTGATCCTCCTCGCTTCCAATGGCGCCGGCCCAGTCCGTGTCAAGACCGATTCGACGCCCCGAAGCTCGGCAGCTGAAGAAGGCCCCTGATCTAGCGTGGAAAAGAACACAACGGTGAACCGACATACCCCTGATCGGGATGGTCAAATCAGCGCCGCCGGATATCATCGATATCGACCTCCAGCAGGTTGCAGCCTCCCACTATTCCGGGTAGTGAGGGTGTGACAAGGCAGCCCGAGCCCGGGTGCTCGCAGATGATCATCAGTGTCTGTTGTCACCACACCCAGCCCTACCGCCTGGTTCGCGCCATCCGACTTCAACCCCGACCAGGGCATCCAGCAGGAAGACGACGTTTGTTGTAACACCACCATGTCTCACGAGAAAAGTCCCGAGCATCGCCTTGTACGTCGTCGGGGAAGCTTCCACCCGACCGACCTCTGACAATCCGAGAAAGGCCGCCCACCCCCTAGGCAGCGCCCCCTGCCACCCCACCTGGGATCTCTGTGCCGAGATTCGAACTCCCCAGCTCCCGCAGGCTCGTAAATGCGCCGACCCAGCATCTCGCATACCTCAAAGGCAAAGTCAGCCACGGCATCGATAGTGTCGTCTTGTACTGCAGCCGTTGCTGGCCGCAGCTCCTCATCCCCCTTGGGACTCTTTCAGCAAGCCGCTTCTCGACTAGATGCCCAGAATATGCCCAGGCACCGGCGCATCCACCGGCCGTCTCGCTCACTCGGACACGAGCGACCGCTCACCGGATTCATTCGCATGCTGCCCTGGGACTGGCACAGCGTCCCGCCCTGCCAACGGCCAAGACCACACCTGCATCTCTCGCCCACGGTCCGCCCCCTCTTTTGGGTGTTAGCCAGGGGCTTGCCATGATGATACCTAGATACCATCCTGCGGCTGACACCGACAGTCGTTGGACATCTCTCCAATGAGCGACACTTCTGCAACGCCTTTTCTTTACCCGCCTCACTAGTGCGATGTGGCTCGCCCAAAGGATACGAGACCCTGGTGCATATCGGCACTCTTGCCATGCCACCATGCCATGCCATGCCCGCCCGGCCGTCGTATCGCGTTACCTACCCCCCTCTCCCATTGATAGTCTCTTTTCAGGGTCTTGGCTGTCAGGCCTGGGCTGCATGGTCGGTCAGCCCGTTGGGAAATATTCAGCCTTCCCGACAATGCCATACTTGGCCCTCGGGTTCCCGCTGCCTTCTCCTTCTTTTCCATCCTTCTTCCCTCTCATCCCTAAGGGTCACACTGGCTGGCTTCAATTTTTGATTGAGCCCTCGTCACTCGTTTCTCGAGCCAGTGTAAATCCCTATCTGTTATTGCCCGCTTCCATTGCACCATGAAGTTCGACAAGTCATGGCTGCTGGCCTTGGTGGGCTTCACTGCCCATACGGCCGCCGATCCGACATGGCCCTCACCCCTGATCGACGAGCTCGAGGAAATCATGTTCCAAACCGACAGTGTAAATTCACGAAAGTTTGCCGACAGTGTCTCCCCATGCTCCAATCAAGCCAACGGAGCTGGTCGCTTTGCTGCCGCAGAATGGCTCAGAACTGCCTTCCACGACATGGCCACGCACAACCGTGTACAGCAGACAGGAGGTCTGGACGCCTCGATTCAGTATGAGCTCAACAACGGCGACAATGCCGGCCCGGCCTTTGCGACCACTCTTGCCTTCATGTCTCCGTTCCTGTCACGGCGCAGCTCGCTGTCCGACTTGATTGCTCTCGGCGTCTACACCTCCGTGAGAACATGCCGCGGTCCTGCTGTGCCCTTCCGACCCGGCCGCGTTGATGCCACAGGGCCGGGTGCCGTCGGCGTACCTCAACCACAAAACGCAATTGGCATCTTCAGGAACCAGTTCACCAGGATGGGCTTTACGAACCAGGAAATGATCCAGGTCACTGCCTGTGGTCACACCCTCGGCAGCGTCCACTCAAGCCAGTTCCCGGACCTCGTCCCCCCAGGAACCACGCCGAATAACCAAATCTCCATGGACTCGACCGTGGCCGTCTTTGACAACAGAGTCGTCACTGAATACCTGGGCTGGAATACCACGAATCCTCTCATCGTAGGCCGCTCTGTTGCTTCCGGCAGAAACTCGGACTGGAAGGTGTTCAGCTCTGATGCCAACACAACCATGAACGGAATGTCAGACCCTGCCGCCTTCCAGGCAGCCTGCAAGGCTGTGCTGCAGAAGATGATCGATGTTGTGCCCCCGGCGGCGACACTTGGCGACCCTATCCTCCCGTACCAGGTGAAGCCTACAAACATGCAGCTTTCTGTCGGCGCTTCCGCCAGCGTTCTAGAGCTTACGGGGTCCATCCGCATCCGAACAACCGAGTTGCCTCGGACTACGATCGCGGGTTTGACAATTACCTACAAGAACAGGAACGGAGGTTCCATCTGCGGCGGACCATGCTCCTTCGCAGTCAACGCCCAAGGACTGGGCCGCGGCATCGATGACGAGTTCGTTTGGTTCCCCATCGCGGTCAACATTCCCGTTGCCACGGGCATTTCGTCCTTCGTCGTCACCATACGCCGCACAGATGGGACCAGCGCGACGTACGACAACAATGGCAACGAGTATCCGCTGCAAGATGCCGTCTTTCTGCAGCGGTTGCAGAGCTGCCTCCTTCAGTCATCCGGTGTTTCGACCTTCACAGCGGCTGTACGCAACGACCGCGCCAACCTCCCTGCTCGTGTCCTCATCTCGTACAAGGTGAACCAGGACAACAGCCCCGTTCCTAGATTGACGAGCATGACACTGGATCTGACGAAAGGTGCCTGTATCGGCGCATACACCCTCTTCTCTGTCAGCACAACCATCCCCGGAGGCCACAGTGCCGAAGCCGACTTTGACTTCATCAGCGGGACCGACTCTTCTGCCGTCGTCGAATCCTTCAGGAAGACGAGGATTCTGGGAGGCACATGCCGAGCCTTTACGCCGCCGAGCACATGTAGCACTCCTGGCGTTTCTTCTCTGCCCAGCTCGACCGTCAGCAGCACAACGGGCGTCGCTGCTACTTCAACTGTGAGCACGGCCTCGCCTGTCCCGTCGCTTTACCACAGGCCGACGATCGGAGGCTACAGCCTCGTCTCATGCTGGACCGAGGGCACTGGGGCACGCGCCCTGGGCGGCGCCACCTTTGTCTCTGCCGATATGACCCTGGAGCGCTGCATGGCAAACTGCGCCGGCTTTGACTACTGGGGAACCGAATACGGCGTTGAGTGCTACTGCGGCAACTCTCTGCACAGCTCAAGCAACTCCGCTCCGCTGTCCGAGTGCAACATGGTCTGCGGTGGTGATAGCACCCAATATTGCGGTGCCGGCAATAGGATCGAGCTGTACAGCACCACGGCCACCCGCTCAACAACAAGCGTTCCTGCTCCAACTGCTACCCTGGCCCATCTTCCCACTGTTGGGAAGTACTCGCTCGTAGGATGCCAGACTGAAGGCACCGGCGTACGCGCCCTCACTGGCGCCGCACAAGCAGCCGATACCATGACGCTGGAGATGTGCGCCGATTTCTGCAGCAGCTTCACCTACTTTGGCACCGAGTACGGACGCGAGTGTAAGCACTATCTCCCCATTCTCCAAAGACAAGACTAATGAGATGTTCACCAGGCTACTGCGGCAACTCGCTGCACTCGTCCAGCACCACCGCGCCCCTCGAGCAGTGTAACATGGTCTGCGCCGGCAACCCCTTCCAGTACTGCGGCGCCGGAAGTCGTCTCGAGCTCTACCGCGTCTCGGCATCAGGTACGCGGTCCTAGTGATGTCAATAGCTCCAGGCGACGCGAATGCGATATATGCGCAAACCCTGGACCCGAGGACGCCCGACGCATCGGACGACAGTGGCTAACACGCCCCAAGACCCTACCAGTTCAGTCCAGGCATTCAGTACGGACACTTCATCTCAGGTTTCCTCGGACATTCCGTCTTCCGCTGCTCCGTCATCTGTTGCTCCTTCGTCGGACGTTGCGTCCTCCGCAGATCCATCTCCAGAAGCCCCGTCGTCAGCTCCATCATCGGTTGCGTCCTCGGAAGCTCCGTCCTCAGAAGCTCCGTCGCCTTCTCCATCGTCGGCTGCGTCCTCAGCAGATGAACCCTCGGTTTCCGCGTCTTCAGCTCCATCATCGGCTGTGTCCTCGGTTGATGAATCCTCGGTTCCCGCATCCTCTGCCCCCCCTTCGTCCACGGATGATGTCACGACCACGACCACATCATCCTCGACAACAACGCCAACCGGTCCCGTCCACCGCCCCACTATCGTTCCCTTCACCCTCGTCGGCTGCCAGACGGAAGGAACCGGTGCCCGCGCGCTCGAGGGTAAATCCTACGCCTCTGGCACGGAGCTGACCCTCGAGGCCTGCGCATCCTTCTGTTCGGGTTTCCGCTACTTCGGCACCGAGTACTCCGCCGAATGCTACTGCGGCAACGCGCTGCATCCATCTTCCTCGGCCGCTCCCATCGCTGACTGCGCCATGCTCTGCTCCGGCAACGCGAACGAGTACTGCGGTGGTCCTAACCGCTTGACGCTCTACGAAGACATGTCCATCGCCCCAGAGGAGCCTGCCCCAGAGCCGCGCCAGCCTGCCGTGGCTGGTGACTTTATTTTCTTGGGCTGCCGTACCGAAGCCACGGGGGCGAGGGCGCTCGCCGACCGCGCCACGGCGTCAAACACGATGTCTAATGAGGTGTGCGCCGCATTCTGCCAGGAATACCAGTACTTTGGTACCGAGTACGGGGCGGAGTGCTACTGCGGTAACGTGCTGAACGAGACCTCCAACGAGGCGCTTGAGACGGATTGCAGCATGCTCTGCTCGGGAGCGGATGATGAGTTTTGTGGTAATGGGAACAGGCTGAGTGTGTATGTGAAGCAGGACTCGGCAGACGAGTAGGCAAGGCCGTGTTACAAGGAAGTTGGATGTACATTTTCCTGGATCCATGATAGGGTCATAATATCCTGGGCAAAACGTACATAAGGGACATTCAGTCTACGTAATCAGTAAATCTAATATCGCCATCACTTGTCCAAGAATATCGGGCTTAACATGTATTGAACTGTCATGTGGAAGCAGTATACTTCCCGCTATGGCATGTGGCATGCAGCCATCGATACAGACTCGGGTAGAATCGGGCGTAGTATTTTACGTCATGCTGTTCCGTCTCCCACCTCCCTCCCACCTTGCATCACCACACACTTGTGGCAGACAGGATCCTGCAGTCGATGACTTCGGGACAGGGGAGCAGACCCGGTCACGTATGCGCGAAGTACACAGGTGTGTATATCCGTCCAGAGCGGCACAAGCGAGGCGCCTCACTAACGGTCGTCACGTAGCACTACACTACACAGGGCTTCAGCGGACACACACACTCAAGCATAACTGCAACGATGCAGCAACATCACGACGGCCACGCCAAGGAGCAGCACCTCGTCCTCGTCGGCGCGTGCTACATGGACACCATACTGAGGTAGGCATCCATCCTCTCCCCATCGCGATCGCGACGCGAAGGAAGGACGGCCACATGCACAGCGCTGCGCGCAACCACCTCGCTCGCCTACGCACATGCAAACAGCGAGCACCGCATGAGGGGGCCTCCCTCGTCAGGCGATCACGAGTTCATGAAAGAGGCGGCAACCTCTCTTTCCTTCTGTCAGGGCCGCAAGCGAAAACGCACCTTTGCTGACGGGGCCACCCCCGGCGCCTCGCAGCGTGCCTCACTTCCCGGAAGAAGACTCCAAGCTCCGCGCCACGAGCCTGTCCGTCCGTCGCGGTGGCAACTGCCCAAATAGCCTCGAGGTGCTTCAGCAGCTCCTCCGCAGCTCGGCCGGCATCAGCAGCGGTAGCAACAGCGACGACAAGGCCGCGGCCGCCACACCGGCGTTCTCGGGCCTGCAGGCAGGACGCGGCACCCGAATCCAGGCGCACCTCGTCTCGCCCCTGCCAGGGCGAGCGTCGGCGGCCACGGCCCAGATCAAGTCGTCGTTTGGTGCTCGCCAGGGGCCGGACGGTATCGACTTCTCGCGGTGTTTATATCGCGAAGGACACGAGGCGCCGGCGAGCAGCTACGTTTTGCGCAGCGCGGCCACTGGCAGCCGGACAGTGGTCAACCATAATGACCTGCCCGACATGACGGTGGAGGAGTTCACGGCGGTGGTCGAGTCTCTGCAGGCGGACGAGGCCGAACGCGACCAGGGACGACCGCGGCAGTGGTGGTGGCATTTTGAGGGCCGCGTCCCTGACACGACGCTGGAGTGCATGCGCGTCCTGCGGCGAGCCTATGGCCGAGGCAACGACGGTTGCAGCAGCAGCAGCGACAGGCCAGGTGACGATAATGCGCTCCGGATCAGCGTCGAGGTCGAAAAGCCGGGGCGGCAGGGGCTGCGGGAGCTGGCAGCCGAGGCCGACGTTGTCTTTTACTCCCGTTCATGGGCAGAGGTGAGTGACCGAGTGAGCGAGCGAGCCGAGCATCGAGGTGGTGTGGTGTGCAAGGCAAGGGGTGGGAGATGGCGAACGGGTTTCCCACCGCCCATCCATCCATCCATCCATCCCCAGCCGTGCCCCTCGTCACAAATCGGACGGCGGCGGCCCAGAGCGAGCGAGTGATGCAGCCAGGCATCTGCTGCAGCTGACCGGGGGCATGCAGGTCGGAGCAATTCAGCGACGCGGACGTGGCGCCGGACGCGAGTGAGCGAGCGAGGGGGGGCGATGGAGAAAGGAGATGCGATGCGAGACCCCCACCGCCGCAACCCATCCACGTTCAGGGCTCGTCGGGCTGGGCGCCACACCATTTCCAAGAGGCGTGCTCCTGCAGGCCGGCCCCTTGCCCCCCCTCCATCTCCCCCTCCCCCCTTTCGTCTCCCGCCCGCCTGCCCGCCTCCCTTGTTCTGACTTTACCCCTCCTGATCTCGTTGCCCCATCCATCATCCATGGCCTGCTGGACCTGAAGTTGTTGTGCTGACAGACGTGTGTGTCGAACCTGCAGCACAACGGATATGCCTCCCCGGAAGAATGCCTGCGAGAGCAGAGGCTGCCGAGAGCGTGAGTGGGCACCGCCGTCACCAGCACCGATACGGGCAGGCGGGCAGGCAAGCAAAGAGAAGCAGGCTTGCCTGCCTGCCTGCCCACCCCCTCTTGGCCGTGACTGACTCTTGCTGTGGCCGTGGTCTAGATCGTTGGCTTTCTGTACGTGGGCCGCGGAGGGGGCAGCGTGCCTCGATATCGCCAGACAAACCTGCTTCCGCAGTCGCCCAGCCGTGACCGGGAGGAACATCGATATCGTCGAGTAAGTGGCGGTGTCCCCAACCCCGACAGCGCGCGTCATGAGTTCTGGAGACGCGAGTTGTTCGCAGTGCTTGCGTGTGGGGTTTTGCTACCGAGTCAAACGGACGACAGAACCGTCACCTGGCGTCCGTTACTCTGTGGCATAGCCAACACGGCAGCACCGCGGCAAAAGCGTCCATCCCTTCCCGCGCTCGTACGTTCGTTGCTGACCAAGTTGTCACAGTACCCTCGGCGCAGGAGATACGTTCGTCGCCGGGGTGTTGTATGGCTTGATCAGTCGTGGCGGCGAGTGGGATCCGCAGACGACGCTGGATTTCGCCGTCGAGCTAGCCACGTCCAAAGTGCAGCAAGAGGGGTTTCAGGGGCTGGAATACAATCGGACGAGATGAGCGCGGCATGCCCGCCTCGCGAGCCGAATGCGCGAAGACGACGATACCTTTGTCATGTTGGGATATGGGGCCAGTCGACCAGCCTGGGATCAGGCACTTGGCCGTGATACAGATGGGGTCTTGTCTGTCTCCATTTTGCAGTCTCCAGTGACCAGCCCCCGTGCGATGCGGGCTCGTCATGCGTGGCAGCGTGGGCAGCAAGACTTGAGCCGCCGCGCGCAGAAGTCCGGCCGAGCCCAGGCCGCAGCGACGAGCTCGCCCGACCGGCATGCGCGTGACCGTTGTGGATGTGCTTGTGTGTGTGTTGAGCGTGTGTGTGGTGATGGATGTGGGGGAGAACAGGCGGTGAACTTTGCGAGACGGGGACGCATGAAACTGGCCGGACGGGACTTGTCCAAAATTGCAATTGTATAAGCCGCGCTACACGGTCCATACATGCATGCCGGGCCGACCAGGGGCGCGTCCGGTTGCGCCGGGATTGTGGCCCCCTGGCTGGAGAAACTTACGAGGGACGATGCCTTCGTCATCTATATCGTGCAGATGGTTGTAGTTGTATCTTGCTGGAGCAATACAGGCTCGGGGTATATCGTGTTGACCGCCTGGTTCATGGCAAGGCATCCGTCGGCTGGACGAACTGCCAGGACTTGTTCATGTGCTTGCTCCGCAGGTGTCCAAATGTGCCCTCGACGGACAGCTCATCATCTGGCCATGAGTCAACCCCGATGAGGACTGGCCATGGATGGTCACACGGGTCGTGTGAACAAGTGAATTGTTCCCCAAAGGCGGCGCCGAGGCAATCCCTCGCACTCTCTTCGGCAAGGATTGACGACCGCAGCGGCTTTCCGGCGACCAGTGGAGATGGCGAGTGGGCGGACAGCGCCATTTTGCCGGGCTTAGGCAATACTGTACTTGCGGTGGTGGTGGTGATGAGCGAACGGGATCCGCAAGTCGCCTTGTCCGGAAGTTGGCTTCATCCAGGGATCTCAGGTATGAGGAGGAACTTGCTTCCAGATGGTCAGCTTGCCCATCCTGCTGTCGAGGGAGGGTCCAAGGACAAGGATAGGCGCCTGGACCGTGCCTCCACCACCCACGGGATTTGCCAGTGTTGCCACATGCGTAGAGAGGGGAGGGAGACAAGGAGTCGAGGTGGAGGAGCTGACCGGGTGGGCTATTCGTAGGGAGGCTTGTCCAGGGCACGCACGCACTCGCATTTCTGTCCGTCCAGGATGTTCTGTCCGTGTTGTGTCGTGTCGTGTCTTGTCGTGGTGCCCTGCCTTGCCTTGTTGCTTGCCTCAGCCTAGCCGAGTGGGCCAACTTCCATGACCGAAAGGATCGTTTGCTGATCGGGGCGCGCCAACGAGTGAGTGAGTTGCTGCCCCAGTGGCCCGCACCCCTTGATCTAACCCCCAATCGTGGCTTTGCACAGCACAGCAAGGACACCCCTGCCCCGAACTAGTGAGGTGTGCCACGCATTCGTCCGCCCAGCCAGGTGGTTGACGGGGTACAAATAGGGGCCGGCCCATAGTCTCGGTTTAGCAACAGATTGCGCTAGCCACTCCTTTGCCGGGTTGCGTTTGCTCGCCCGCGCGTGCCCAGGCGAGCGCTGCCCGGTCCGTGGGTGGGTGTCTGAGTGAGTTGTGTGGTGGCCGCTCTCTGATAACCTCGGACCCTCTAACTTGTAGCATTGCGAGGTTGGTCAGTGGTCACCCACCTCCCAACCACTGAGACAGACAAGGACCCCAGCTTCGGGGGTAGCACAATTTTCACAGGGTACACTGCTGCCCTTTCCTCTCTGTTGGCGGCCCGCCCGATGGCCCGAATGGGGAAGCGCTCTCAGGTGTGATGTGGCGGTCCTGGAGGTTGTCTGTGATGGTGGTGATGTTGAGTGAGCGTCGAGCGAGCCGCAAGCTTGCTGCGGGATGGATGGATCATGTGTTGAACGGACCGGATCCGACTCCATCGATGCGTGAGGAAACACGGCGCCCTTCTTGGACCAAGTAAGCATCGTATTGGGCCGTACAAGTCGAAACCTTGTGAGCCCACACGGAGCCAGGCAGAGCATATCGTGATCGCTGGTATGCGGCTTGCTGGCATCGTCGTCCCGCTGAGGCAACGGTCTTTGTCGAGGCATGCAAGCCTTGCCACCATTCCCGCCTGACCCCTGTGTCCGGCGATCTGTGGATAGCGGGCAGCGAGCAAAGATTCCGGCGATGAGGAGGGAGGACTGTGCGGTCGACCACCAAGGACAAGGCAAGGTGCGCGAGGAACAATGCCAAGACAGACTCCTGCCAGACCCGTGAGACCCCACACCACCCCGGTACAGGAGGGACGGATGCACCGTGTCAACGGCCGATGATGGTTGTCATCTTGATCAATGCCACACGAAGGAGGGGGGGAGGACCAACGCCCTGGCGTGTCGTTAGTCCGGGTCGTCATGTCTGTCACGCGCAGGACAGGACATTGAAAACCACTCCGGTAGCGCCGCCCTTTGAGCGCCTGGAACTGTTTCCTGCCATCCGAGATGCGCGCTGGGCACCAAGCTGTTCGATGGCGAGTAAAAAGTCTCAGGTTAACCACCCCCTTACGGCTCGGAAACAAACGGCCTGTTGCAGCAAATTGTGCGAATCGTGAGGTCTTCTGCTCGAGTGGAACGCATTGGACTCGGTGTTGCCAAGAACCCTCGAGGCCTAGGCCACACCCACCCAGTGCCGTGCCCGTGTGGGTTGTCGAACTCTCCGGACTGCCCTCGTCCTGGACGACAACAGGGGAAACAATGGATCCTGGGCAGAAACGGAACTGGGTCCGCTGATGCAGCCGCAGCCTTTCTCAGGGACACCGGACTTCGCGGCTCTGGAAAATGCGCTGACCGTGCTGAAGAATCGGGGGCGTTGACTCGGTTATGACAAGCCTCAAGCGGCCGATGACGGGGGGACATCTTGTACCCTCGGTAGTGCCTCAGGCGATGGTTGCGTTGAGTTGAGTGCTGTGCGACCAGCCAGGGCGCTAGATTCATAGTTGCGAGACCCTGTGCTAGTTAGCTGGGCTGTAAGCAGGACAGGCTTGCCACCTGCCCAGCTGAGCCAGGCTGACATGAAGGTTGCAGTGTTTGAGTCGCGCGAAGGCCCGGCGGGCGGACTTGCATCTCACGGCCGGGCCGGGGGGCACGGGACCAGTCAACTTTGGCTGCGCGATATCTCCCTGAGATTGCTGGGATCGCCCTTCATTTGCGTGTGCTGTTGGTTTGTCCGAAGAGAAAGGCGGTGGCATTCAATGCGCCCCTTGGAGACGGCAGGCTAACCAAGCACGGGACGGTTCCTGCGACGCCCCCCTCCTCGGGCCAGATGGAGCGTGGCATGCGGGGGGTTGGCTGCCGAAGGCCCAATAAGAAGCTCGGGAAGCTTCATAGCAAGCTTGATGACGAGAATTCGTGGCTCGAGAGCTTTGCAAAGTGCTGTACAGGAGAACCCGGCAACCGAGCAACAGTACTGGCGGCGTCGGCGGCTGTCTTGCCCGTGGAGGACGAACAGTGATGAAACCATCGGAGGACACGGCAGATGCTGATGCTTCACCCCGAGTCGTCTCTGGTTCCGAGGCAGGCGATTCATCGAGTTCGGACTGGCCGCCGTCTGATGAACAGGCGTATTCGCAAAGGTACGGTGCCAAAGTTCGACAGCCAGAGCCGGAGGTGTGACCCTCTTTTCTGCACAAAACTCTCCTGGGCTCCGGTGGGCATTTGCTTTTCGTCTGTTTGTGGTACGATCGTCCTCCCGTTTCCGTCGGTATGGTAACCGGGCCCCGGCCGGCCCTAGGCTAGACACCGGAAAGTGAGAGGTACGAGCACTGTATTACGCAGGACCTGGGACGAATGTGGTACACCTGACTCGTCATATGGCAGGGCAGGGAGCAGCCGAGACAGCAATCAAGCGGTAACATGGCATGGCTCTGGCGGAGGGCGACCAAGTCGGGCACGGGAGCGGTGCGGTGATCTGGATCGGCGGCGCGGTCTCCCCCCTCCGACCTCCAAGGTCGCCGGCTTTGAAGAGGGCCCATCTCCGGAACGACAGGGAAAAGGGAGGCAGGTGAGGAGCGTGACCAAAGTGGCCCGCCGGTGATGAAGTCTCGGTTTCTCTCAATGAGTCAGAGGCGATGTTTTTCTGGCAGAGCAAGTGGCGCCGGCTAGCTGTGACCCAGAAGTGCAACGCATTCTGTCGGTAGTTGAGCGGCGGAGCAGTTCGGTGCGGTGCGTCGCGGTGCCAGTGTCCAACGCGTCGCCCCGTCGGAAGGAGTGCAGCGGCGTCACCGGCGTGTGAGGGAGAGGAGAATGTGAGCAAAGAGAAGGACGGTTTCGCCAAGTCAGGGCGCTAGGAGCGGCGGAGCAGTTGATCGATTAGGTCATCGTCAGGGGGCGGCCTTTTGCTGGTGAGGCCGTGAGGGGGAGAGGATGAAATGGAGTCTGTCAGCTCAGCCGTGGCCGAACGGAAGTTGTACCGTCCTGTGTGTTGCGACCGGGTGTCTTTCCCTCCATGTACCTGTGATAATCCTCCGAGACGCCGTTTGGCCGGCTTGAGGTGCTGTGCATGGTTGTGTGTGTTTCTGTTTTGAGCAAGCCAGGCCACTGTTGTCCTAGGCAAGGTGGGCGGCTGGCTGGGCGGTGAGAGCTGGCCCAGGGGTGGCATGTGTTGGAGGTTGCTTGGTTGCTTCCCTTGGAAACCAGTGAGCCACCAAGCGCCGCTCTAGCTGCGTGAGATGATGCATTTGGCAGTGGGATCGGCCTTTCGACGTCGGAGCCTAGACCGGGGCTGGGCCACCGCCTTTGACCACGCCCCCCGGCTGGCGGAACAACTCACGAACTCGAGGGCAGATGAGGGATGGAGGGGGGGCCGCCAGCAATGCAGCGTGTTGGAACTTGGGTGTGGTGCAGTGCGAAGGGCGACGGGGCCACCGTACGAAGATGGGCCGCCGCGACATCAAGGTCGGACGAAGAGGACCAGGGTTGCCGATCTTGCGGTGGCGTCCGTTCTCCGGGCATGTCGAATGCGACTCTGCTGGCGACGGACGGGAAGAACAGGGTGACGACGCATTGACTCTTTGATGGCACAAGAAACGTGCCGGAAGAGGAGAGGGTGAGGAGGGATGGACAGGGCAGGGGGCAGAACGGTAAAGGCAATCTGGAAGTGGAGGTTAGGAAGGTGCCGTCGGCCGTCGGCGCGGCGTCAGCGTCAGTCAGTGTTGGCGTCAGTTGCCGCTGTGCCTAGCTGGTAGCCTGGTCGCACCTTCACAGCCTCAAAACATGGAAGGGAAGAGAGAAGGTGCGGCACCAGTCATCAAGTGGTGCCTTCCTTCCTTGCCACCATCGATCCTGCCGTGATGAGCAGAAGTGACTTGCACGAAAGTACCCACTGACAAGCCTCGCCAGGGACAGAAGGCACCACCCGGGAGAACCGACCTGTGGTGCCGCCGCCGCCGCCCGCTCAAATCTCCCGGCTTTGGGAACGAGGCAAGCTTGAGGCAGGTGCCCAGCGAACGACTAGATCCTCCAGGTTAGGTAGTGGCGCCCTCCCACTAAAACACGGGCATCACGCCCCTACAGTTGGTGGTGGCCGCGTATCCCTGGGCGGACGGGCTGCGACTCGGGCATGCCCATGCCCATGCCCGCGCGGCCTCAGGTGGTGCAGGTGCAGCAACAGGAACGGGACGGCCGCAACTCGTGCATCGGTACCTACAGGCTACAGCACAGGGAAGGTATGCGATGCGCTGGCTGGCTAGCCCGACCGCTGTGGCCCGCCCGATGGCCAATAGACGTGAATCAAGCTGGACGGATCCCCTTGCCCCGAGGCCCAAACGCCCACCCCACGCGGCGCATCAGGGAGGGCGGGCAGGCACTGATCTCCGTTGCTGATATAAACTGGCCAATAGGAAGCCAGACGTGCACCTTCCCCCCTCCACTCGTGGAATGTGCTCGTCCCGGGCAGGCGCTGCCAGCGGACGGGCGGCAGGACCAGAGCAGGCAGGACAGGGCAGGGGCACTCTTCCACTCATTTGGCAGGTTCCATGTCTCGAGTCCCATCCAAGTCCCGTCTCGTTTGGCCCCGCGCACGCAAACAGACCGACTTCCTTTTTCCACTGCTCACCCTTCCACACAGGCCCCCCCGGCTCGCCTCGTCCAATGTCCATCTCCCCCCCCTTCCACCTAGGCGTCCCTCCCGCCTACTTGTTAGCCCGTTCCTTCGGACGACTCGCATTTCGACCCTCCCGGTCGAGTCGAGTCTCTTTCACGACCTCCACCGCCGTCCAATGACGCCGCGACCACGCCTTCTCACATTCCATCGATCCATCCTTGGGCGCCTGTTCCTTGTCATCCACCACCATGCCGCTCTGCCCGCCCCTCGCCCTGCACACATCGTCTCGGATGCTTGCTGGCCTGTCGCCAGTGTCGTGTCGTTCGAGGGGCTTTTTTTCGTTTCCCTGCCGGCGGCCTGACAATAATACTGTACCCCCACTACGCATCGCGCAGAAAAACACCGCCCATCATCACCCGGACCGCCTAATCGAGTAGTATCCACGACCATGGCCCGCTTGGCCCGATGGCCTCCCTCACACGAACGAGATTGTGGTCCCTGACTTGCCCGTCCAAGGACAGGACTTGCGAATCGTACCACTGCCAGACGCCCCGGCTTACCAACAGAAGTTGGCCCCCTCACGACGACAACTGCGCCGCGCCATGCATCCAAGATGGGTGGGCTGGACTTTTGTTCGCCCTGCTCTACCGCGGACCTACTGACAACCAGGCTAGGCGTGCCAACCCGCCACCATACATACAAGCAGGCACTGTCGCGTCACCACCGCCCACCAGTCCAAGTCCCTCTTTGCTAGCGCATACCAAGCACAGTGACCTGAGTTCTGCGCGCGGACAAGCCGGAGTTGCAACCAGTGCGGCAGTACCCCACAAAGCAAAACCCGACCTGGCTTCGAGGTCACACACAGCACGTCCCCTGGGCTGGGGGCCAGCGGCCCCAGTAAAAACTTGCTCCCTGCTCCCCGACTCGCGTCTGAACCGCCTCAGAGAGACTCCAGTGTCGTGTCTTCTTGGACATACCCTGGGGCGTCGTCTCCACCCCTAGACTCGCGGCGGGAACAGCCCTCACTGCGTATCACCGAAACCACTTTATCCTTTCCAGAGGCATGTTTTTCTCTACGTTCACCCCTCCTCCGCCTTCTGCAATGGCCGTGTCCAGCCAAGAGAGACAGGCGTTTACAGGCAATGTCGGCAAACTGCAACAAACACATCTGGTTTTGCCTTCGGACCACCTCACGATCTGCCTGGCTCTGGCTGCAGAGGACGGACCCGTCCCTACATGCCTGCCTCCTCGGTCCCTTTTTCGTCTCCTTGGTCACCTATTCTTCTCACACCCTCCTGGGATCGCCGTGATCGAAACGAGGAGCGGCGGACCAAGGGGGACACTCGGTGGTTCTCGCGCAGTCTTTCCCCGTCCCGTCACAACTGTGTGTGGACATCACTAAAGCCGGACCGACATTCTCGACATGCATCCCGAGACTATCACTCTCGCTAGCTGAAGCAAGTACAATACTTGTACATCATCTCCGGCTTTCCTCGAGCAACTTGAGACTCTGTTCCGTCAGACAGCCCTATCGTCGAGGTACATACCATACCTGCTCGTATGCAGCTTGCCATGAGTCTCGTCAATCCGCTCGCTTGCATCACCTCGCCCTGATCGCGTCTGCCACATCAAGCACGTACCGTGGCTTGTCACTCTATTTCTTGTACCGCAAAGCAAGGGTGTGTGTGGATGGCATGCGGAAGGCGACCATCCTTGTTCCCGTTCAACGCCCATCATCCACCGACCCCGGCCCCCTCAAGGTTGCATCCTGCACTTTGGATCACTTTGCCCTGGCCGACCCCCCTTCTCCGAGGCAGAGCCCTTAAAATTCGAAGCCGCCCAAAGAGCAGGATCCCCGCGGTATAGGGACACCCCCCTCGCGTCCTCTGCTCTGCCCATCAACCGCCAAGCCCCCCCGTGGTAGGGATTGTTTCGTCGTGCACTCGCGCGTGGGAAAGGCCCAGCAAGCCCAGCAACGTCCTAGATTTGGGCTTGTCGCGCAGGCCGGCCCCTGCAACACACCACGCCCTGAGGTGGGTGGATACACCTCACGCTCGTTGCACACACACACACTCTTGGGCCGTCCATCCCTTCTCACGAAGCTGCAAGCAGGGGGGGCAGAGAGGGGGACGACGAGGGGGATGATGGTCAACCGGAAACCCCACTTCGCCTCCAGACTTCTGATGCTGCAGGCAGGGTTTGGGCGGGCGACTTGGCCTCTGCTGGCCCGAGCGAGAGATGGTTCCTTTCCATCCATGTTCTTTTCCTTCCTTTCCTCGACCGCGCCCCGCACCATGATTGGCCGAGCCACGTCCCGAGACCATGAACGGCCGGAGACTAGGTGCCATCATACCGGCCTAGCAGGGGGAAGCTGAGCGGTGCACCGAGCCTTGCGAGCCCGCCCGCCAAAGTAAGAGTGGGCGCCTGCCTGCCTGCCTGTCCTGTCTGCCCTCTGCAAAAAGACTGACTGACTGCAACCGACAGAGACGCTCCACCCGTCCGTATCATCTTCAATTCCCAAGGATCAACCACACCCCCTTGATCAGGTCCGGTCCGCCGCTGTGCGTGCACCAGCCCGTCCGTCACAAGCGCTGGGCCACACCCCCTCCCTCCTTTTTCGCCCACCCCCCTTCCGACCGGCCGACGGGCTGTTGCGGCATGTCCTCCACCCGCTGTTTATCCTTGGGCCAAGATTGCCCCAAAGGAACGGGAAACTTTCATCCCAAAGGACTCCATCTCGAATGGAGGGAGTCAAGCCTCCCATCCCCTCCCCTCCCCTCTTCCCCCCTGCCTTACCCCCCCTTACCAGGCACCCCCCCTTGGGGATGGACATCCCTGCTCAGCCGTATGACGCAGCCCACCACCCTTACCATCGACGGATAGTCAGACATGCGCAGGATAGCGTTACAGTAGGCACGCGAAGCGGTACACGCTCCGCCTTGTCCCTGGCCACGGACGAAGCTGCATCCCATGCACCCGCATTTCGGGGCTCTCATCCAACACATACCAGATCCGCCAACGCTTTATTGCCGTGTTTCTTGTCCCCTTCTTTCCTGCCCAGGCCCACTCCAGGGATCTAGATGGGATGGTAAACCTGGGTCCTGATTTATTATTCTTCGTCCCACCCCGTTCTTGCTCGTCAAGCCCCCCTCCCATGAAAAGACGTACTTTTACGCAACAACTCAACGAACGACCCGCCCTTCACGTCCGCCTGATATATCACACTCGGCCCCCTTCTCAGCAGGACATCAACCTTCCTTCCACACCAAACACCTGCACCCACCACAACTACTACTACCACTGCCACAACAAAGAGAGCTCTCAAAATGATGCCCTCTACTTACTTGGGCGTGGCCCACCAACCTGGCCCCGTCTCATACCCGACCAACGATGCTTTCCTCGACGACCTCTCCCGGCAAATGATTCTCTCCCAGCAGTCCCGCAGGCTATCAAGGGGAGCATGCGGCCACCAGCGGGCAGTCACGTCTATGGGCAACGCCATGAGGATTACCAAGCCTACCAGCGCAAACAACAGCCCCCGTTCCTCGTCAACGGCATCAAGGAGGAGAACTATCATGAACGAGACGACGCTGGCCGCACGGAGGAGACAACAGATGGGCCAGACGTTGATGCCCTCTTACACCCCCGAGGCCGTCCACTCACAAGCCCGCTCCAGCCGGCCTGTGAGCTGGCATCCCTCCTCATACCCTCAGTACCAAATGGCCATGTCGGCACCATATCAGCAGCCATATGCGCAGGACTTTGCCGCGCAGTACCCCTTCCCGTCGGCCATGGACAACGACATGACCGCGGCGGCTTACCAGCCTCACTTCTCACCCGTGCCTGCCTACTCGTGCAGCACTTCACCCAACTCATCCTTCTCTCCCCTCTCCCTGCCCTACAACAACTTCGACTCGACACCCTACCTGCCCGTTGAGGGCTGGAACCTCCCCCCTCAGCAGGTGCCTAGCTACGTCTCGGCCAACGCCGGCACGGAGCCCTTCCCAGCCCTGACGTCCGACTTTGCCCCGGCCTCGTCGGCTGCCGCGTGGGCGTCCTTTGTGTCGCAGGGCTTCAACAGCACATCACCTCCTACGCCCGAGAACCTGCCCCAGTCTCAGCAGCCCAAGCCGGCAGTGTCCTCAGAGGAGTCCATTCCCTACCAGTCTTTGGACGACCCGGAGGACGACGGCGAGATTCTCGTCGGCATGGGCCTCTACGATGCGCCAGAGAAGGTGGATGACGACCCATCTCTCAGCCACTCGCGGTCTGCCTTCTCCAGCCTGCTCGGCACCTCTTACCGCGGCACAGAGGGAACCGGCAAGGGTCTCAAGCTCGAGGAGGCATGGCAGCCCCCGGAGAGCGATGACGAGGACGACGCGAGCAGCGACGCAGATGGCGACGATGGCGAGGAGTCTACGGAGATCGCGCAAAAGGCGTGAGCGGCTCGCCGCATGTTGTCGATTTCCAGATGCCGCGGGCATCTTTGTTGTTCTACAGCCATGTTTTTTTTACGGATTTAGCGACGGTGCGATGGCGTCTCTTCAGCGGGTACTCAGGCGGGAATCTTCAGGCGTTACACGGAAAGGGGGGCAAACCAAACAGCGGCAGAGAGGGCTCTTGCACGCAAAATGGCCGGACGGCTTGGTCAAGAGGGGCCATATTAGGCGGTGTACATTAGATTCCAGGGCCCAATGTGCCTGTAAGAGGAGGAGCCTTGCGAAAGGCAGAGAGGGGGGTAGATAGGAACTGTCGGTTCCCGACAAACAGCCGTTGGTTGCTGAACAAGACTTCCATGACAACCTCCCAAAGAGCATTCCATTCAAACGTGACAGTGACCAGCAATCGAGTCGATGCCTGTGTCCAGACCGGGCCCAAAAAAGGGGGACACGGACACAGACACACAGCACGTACCGCCGCCCGTCCGTCCCAGTCCCAGCCCAGCGAGCGCTCCGAGCAGCCCAGCACCATGTCGATCGTTCCATCAGGTCCCGGCCGCTAAAAATAAGCGAAGTGCAGAGCCGCCTACAGATCCCTGTCTCAGCATGTGTCTTGAGCGGGTACACCCACCGTCTCTTTTTTCCACGCCCGGGGGGAGCCGTCTGACCGCCTCCCATGATTGGCGGGGCTGGGTCTCGAGATGCGATCTCCACCCCCGCCCGCCGGCTCCCGCCCGCCTCATCGGGGCGGGCACGGGCCTTTGAAGGGCACGGGCCACGGGGGGCACAACGTGACGAACGTGATGTGACGCCACGGGTGAGGCATGGAGATGGTGGGGTGGGGTTCAGACCGTTTTGAGGTGAGGTGTGGTCAGTTGGCCACCGTTATAGCTGTGGCTACATTCCGAGTGGTTGCTCTGCCAGCACCACGCAATGAAACAAACTCTCTGCCCGCGGCAATACTTTACGGGTGTTTTCTGCGAACCTGCGATGTTGGTGATGCAAATTTTGATGGAAATACAATAGGGCGTACGCTGGGCGGGGCGTATTTGCCAGGGTCGCTGTCCTTTGTGGGCAGGCCCAGTGTAGAAAATTTCAGCGCGGAGATTTCCTAGGGGGTAACCTGGCGACCAACGGGCCACCACACAAATGACCGTCCACCAAAACGGTACACGTCCCCTCTCCGTCTGGGTACGTGTGCCGCCCCACGTGAAGATCGAGAAATGCACCGCGATGCGGCATGCCCCGTTGTGTTCCACCGAGAAAAGAAGAAATTACATCGCAGCACAAATCATCCATCACCGAGCCGGGAGCCCGTCTCGTCACTTATCAGCAAAGCCGGGGCAGACAACACATTGCTGGCGAGGCCGCCCCCCAGTCAAGAATCTCCCGTGGCGCCTGACTCTGCGTGTGCACCCGCGGACCCGGGCCGATTCCTGTCGCCTTGCTTTTTTGCCCGGGGGTGACCCCCCGACTGTTGGCCCTCGAGCCCTCATCGAGTCAGCCACTGCCTGCTGGAACGCCGGGCGCTCCCTCGACAGAGTTGCCGCGGGCCAGACGGGCATCTGATACGGCCGAAGAGTGAACCCGCAAGAACGACGCCATGGTGCAGTATATCCTCACGCCGTGGCGCCACCACCGCGAGCTGTTGGAGGTCAGGCGGCAGTTCTACCCTGAGGATGGCCAGGAGACGCCGGGCGATGACGCGACGCGGTCGCGCGAGAGGCACGGAGCTGTCGCGCGCGTGTCTGTGTGGATGCAGCGGGGGGCATGTCCTCATCTCGTCGAGTCGACGGCACTGCTGACAGCGGCGATACTGAGCGATGCGGCTTCGGCATCTGCATCTGCGGCCGCGTCTGTCTCTGGCGGTGGTGGAAGTGCTGGGACTTATGCGGCGCGGGCTGCGTACGCGGCGGCCTTTAGTCGGTACGTCGCTCCCAAGGATGAGGGAAGAATATGGCTGACGAAAGCGGTGCAGATTCGTCACAGGCTTGCTAGACGGCCACCAGGACAAGCAAAGGAAGCTGAGCATGTACTCTGTGGCCAAAACCATCGGGCTGCCGGCGACATTTGTCGAGCTCAGACACCAGGCGACGCACGAGCAGCTCCCTTCGCTGGCCAAGCTGCGATCCGCCGCGCGGAAGGCGCTGGCGTGGATTTGGGAGTATTACTGGCGGCACCTCACCGACGTGGCCACAGACGCGGGAACGCAAGATGCGCCGGGCACTGGCGCGGCGGCTGATGCAGCCTGTAGTGAGGCGGTGGTCGAACTTCTTGAGGGCGAAGACAGAGACTCTGCCGAGGCGAAAGGGGCGCTTTTGAGCCGTTGGGGCGAGGACGCTGTGCTACGGGCCTTGGAGAGCATCACGAATGCGCCGCCTTCGACGACAGCGATGCTACGTGCATTGAGGATGACGAGGGAGGTGTTGCAGGCGCGGGCGGAGACGGTGAAGAAGGACGAGACGATGCCTGATGCTGGTGCTGGAGAGGACGACTCAACTGGGCTGGCGCAGGCTCAGGCTGATGCCAGTGATGGGACGGGTTGGTCGCGATGCAAGGGGGTTTGGAAGCCGAAGCCAATTGGTGTTGTATGAACGGAACATTATACCCTGGAGGAACGACGGGACGTTCGGCACGCATCACTACAGGAAGTTGGTGCTGTCGAGGGCGTCTGGTGAGGAGTATCTCGCTGTACAGCTTTGCATTGACGGCAGAGCCCACTGAGCTACACATTTACATCCATTTTCACACGCTCAAATATCGCTGGTGAAGGTAGTGGTTTGTCGATTGTATACCGGACATAGAAGTTCGGCCAAATGCCGACTCGGAGTCGGACTCGGAGACGATCAAATCGGCGCGCCGTGACAGGCGGAAGCTCTGGAGCTTGGGCCACACGACCCCCGCAACGTCATATCCGACAAATGCAACAGAGCTCATCATCTTGAACTCATCGGCTTCGTTTCTCTCTCGAACACCTCCATCAACTTGTCTGAAAGCCATCCTGCCATTCATGTACCGACTCATTGCCCGACGAGCCATCCCCAAACCGAGACTCACATCCGTGACCGCTGCTGTCAGTGTCGTGGCCCTGTCTTCACTGAATCAACCACTGACACCTCCCCAGCTTACGCGAACCAACGCTATGCATATCCAGTCGATTCCCATGTGTGCGTACCTTCGAATTGAGTCGTGGCCTCAAGATGAAGCTAATGGCACTTCATAGGGGTGGGCAGTAGCAACAACTACGCCTACCTGGTACGCGACGACAAGACTGGCGATGCCGTCATCATTGACCCCGCCAACCCTCCCGAGTATGTCGAAGACCGGCCTGTCTTACAGTACTTGTGCTTACCACTGTCCTGTCGTCAGGGTTGCGCCCGTCTTGAAGAAGGCCATTGAGTCCAAGGAGATTAACCTAACTGCCATCGTCAACACCCACCAGTATGACCCCTAGACCGCCAAGGAGGAACCCCAAAGACTAACCCATCGATAGTCACTGGGATCACTCGGGAGGCAACAAGAAGCTGGTAGGACTGTCCCCAAGCGATAGAGAATACTTCTGACACCTGCACAGCTTGCGGACCTCGGCCTTGGAGACCTGCCTATCATTGGCGGCAAGCAGTGCGAAGCCGTCACGAAGACACCAGCCGACGGCTCCACGTTCAACCTGGGAAGCATCTCGGTCAAGGCGCTGTACACACCCTGCCACACCCAGGATAGTATCTGCTGGTTCATGCAGGACGGCGACCAAAAGGTCGTCTTCACGGGCGACACGCTCTTCATCGGAGGTGCGTCTGACAGGAGCAGAACCCCCTAAGAGTAACCAGGTAGCTGACTCGCAAAGGTTGTGGACGCTTCTTCGAGGGCAACGCCGAGGAAATGCACAAGGCACTCAACGAGACCCTGGCCAGCCTGCCCGACGACACGGCTGTTTATGTGAGTGAACCTGGATACCGAGAGGCGATGTAGCTGACTGAGATATCCTAAGCCTGGTCACGAGTACACCAAGAGCAACGTCAAGTTCTGTGTGTCGATCCTGCAGAATGATGCCATCAAGAAGCTGCATGACTTTGCCGAGAAGAACCAGGAGACGCAGGGCAAGTTTACGATTGGCGACGAGAAGGTATGTCCTTGGTCTCTGAGCGACTTGCTGGAATATGACTGACACTTCATCCGCAGAAACACAACGTCTTTATGCGCGTCAGCGTGAGTAGCCATTCCCTGGTGATTCCCTGCCGAGTGCTAACAACGGCGGGATGCAGGACCCCGAGATCCTCAAGGCGACAGGCGCAAGCGACCCCGTCGAGGTCATGGCCAAGCTCCGCGAGATGAAGAACAACTTCAAGTGAGTGGGTAGTAAGTGGACCGACAGATCCTGCACCACGCAGCAATTCCGTGCTGACGAGGTCTTGCCCATAGTCCACCACCCGAGTCGAAGATTTAAGCTCGGTTTTGCATGGGCACGGCTGGAGGACTCGGCCTTGCTCGGCATGCACTTTAGCTTCACCGTAGAACAAGAATCAACGCAATTCACGATATGGCATGTTCCCGACAGGCACGAAGCATCCGACGATGAATCGGATGAAACTAGGCGCGGCCGCGGACCGCGCACCGGCCCCTTGTGAGGGTCGCGATACGCGGTGTTTTTCAATATTGCTTCATTGTCCACACTTGCTCGCTCTGGGAAATAGAAGGCGGCAAGCTCTAGCATATATGTAGAAGCGTAGGTGACGGTTGTCGTCAGATGGTGGGTGATCGAGATCCAGGACCGGACAAGGGATGCCGAGCACTCGCTGGGATCGTGTCGTGTCCGACGTCGAGGTTTCAGGACCTTCTTTGACCGGACGGGCGGTGATTGACCGAGCCATAAAGAAAGGACGAAAGGACTCGAGGCGTTGTTTGCTTGCTCTGGCTTTGTCCGGCTGACGCGATTGGAATCGTCAGACAATCATATTGGATTGTGCGGGCGGGAGAGCCTTGGAGCAAAGGCACTGGATCTCGAAGGTTGGTGATGGAAGAGAATTGCAGTTGTGGGTTTTGGCGTGGAAAACTGCCGTCTTAAATACAGTGACCCTCAGTTTACGCACCGTGTTCCGCACCGTACGTGCCCCACCAACGGTCCCGTCAACGCGCGAAGGTCATCATCGACTCGATCGAAAGAAACTCTCAGGGAAATCTTCAGGCCAAACACCAAACCAGCTCTCCACCACTCGACCGGCAGCTCGGCCAGCTGGGACGTCCTCTTGCCCGGGAGAACACTATCCGACTGTCACTGCGAACACACGTGCGCACGCACTTACACCGAAGCCCGGCAACGGCTCGCGATCACGATGGTCAGTTCTGACGCCGTGAACACTAATCGACCACCACTGACGAGAACCTCTCCAGCCTCCCAAGCGCAAGACCGCTGCCGCCGCAGCTCCCGCCTCCGCAACGCTGGGCCGCAAGCGCGCCTCGGCCCTCGCAAAACAACACAACCTCACCGCGCGCGAAGAGTCCGAAATCTACGAAGCCTGGACCCTCTTCGCCGAGCCCGCGCCCGAATCCTCACGCGACCCCGACGCGCGCAAGAACGGCGTCATGCCCACCACCGAAGTCCGCTCCGCCCTCGCCGCCCTCGGAATCCCTCCGTCCTCGCGCGCCGAACAAGCCGAGTTCATCGAGGTTCTCGACCCCGACGGCGAGGGTTTCGCACGGTATGAGGACTTTTTCGCCGTCTGCGCGCTAAAGTACCACGCTCGCGGCGATGATGAGGCTGATGAGCGACGGGAGAGAGAGGCCGAGGAGGCGTTTGCGCTGTTTACGGCGTCGAAGCCGGGGGATCTGGCTGGGTCGTCGAGGGGGAAGGGCAAGGCGCCGGCTGCGGATGTGATTACCCTTGGCGACCTGAAGAGAGTTGCGGCTCTGTTGAAGGAGGAGGTTAGCGACGAGGTGCTTCGGGATATGATTCTCGAGGCCAATGGCGGCGCAGGCGTGGGTGCTGGAGTTGCGCGTGAGGAGTTTGCCGATGTGATGCGGCGGGCTGGTGTCTTCAAGTCGTGACCTACCGACCAAGTGTTTAAACCGGGTGTTTTGAAGCGAGGCGTTTGGGGTATTTTGTTCATTTCTTCTTCTGCGGAAACATGTCGCATAGGCGAAGCATTTGCTACGAGTCCCACGAGTAAAATAAAACAAAGATGGCGCTGGTATTTCGGCTCACAATGGCGCGCAACATGCTCTCTATCTGGCCACGCGATATCCTCCCCAAGTCCGGCCATCTGGCCTCGCACTCCAGCCAAGGGTGCTTTTTGGCCCCCTTCCACAGGACCGTCCATATTTCCCTGTTGGCCCAATTACTCGGCCATGCAAAACGCCAATCGATGCATCAAAGAGGCCCGTACCTCCCTTGCCTCCACGGGAGAGTCCCCCGGGTCCCCCTTTGTCCTCCTCCATGGCCCTGTCCTTGTCCCCGTCCGAGGCGCGATTCCAGCATCCTCGGCCGTCCTGACCATGTCCTCCCAGCCTATCCATTCCGGTGCCTGACGCCCTGTTCCCCGTCTCATATCCTCCATTTCCTCTTCCTGCAGCGCCTCTCTTCAGGGCTGACCTGCGCACTCGCTCTCTAGGCGGGCACGCTGGCAGGCTCCTCAGGCACAACGCCGGCCTCGGCAGCAGCGGCGGCGGCTGCCTTTGCCTTTTCACGCTCTTCGTTCTTCTTCTGCGAGTCGAGGACGGCCTGCAGCTCGGGGGGCACCTTGAAGCCGGGGTGGTCCTGGTGGCGCTTGTAGAAGGAGCCGTCGGCCTTGGGGCGCATCTCGGCGGGGAGGTCCTCGAGGACGTGGGCGAGGATGGCGTCGATGGACTTTTGCTTGGAGGCGTCGCGGTGCCAGACGGAGATGAGGTGGGAGTTGAAGCGGACGGAGAGACCGACGCCGCAGAGTGTATCGCCTGGGAGGGGAAAAGTTAGCATAGATCAAGCTTGAGGGGTAGATTAAGGCTCACCCTCTTCCAGGACGCCCTGCAGCGACTCGCCAATGGCCATGAGCTGGACGCGGGTCCAGACGTCCGGGCCGATGGCCTTGGGGACGCGGAAGGTCCAGGCACCGCCGCTAATGTTGCGACGGTCCTCCCAGACGGGGCGGAAGCCCTGCTTGAACAGGTAGATGCTCTCGCGGGTCTTGATCTGCTCGACGGGGGTGTTGTTGTTGTACTTCCAAAAGTCCTGGACGGACTCGATCTGGGTGTCAAGCTGCTCGAGCTGGACCTGGTACTCGTCGGCGGCGCCGGCGGGCTTGCTAGGCTGCTGCTTGTCAAAGTAGACGTGCCAGTAGTGCTGGGTGGGCAGCGGGCGCATGGCCTTGAGGAAGTTGCGCTTGGCGTCGTCGCGCTGCTCGGCGGGCGAGGCGACGTCGCCGGGTTGCGTGCCGCCCGACATGTTCTGGGTGAAGAGGGAGGGGAGTCGAGACATGGTGGGGGTTTGAGGGGAGGAGAAGGAGGGACAAGAGGTCGGGCTGGACGTCGGAGGAGTGAACGTGTGGTCCTCTGTTGGTCGGGAGGAGGATAAAGAGGAGGAGGATGATGTTGGCGACGTGGCGGACCAGGGGTGGTGGTGGTGGGAGAGAAGGGGAGAGAGAAAGGAGGGGCAGGACGGAGGGCCGCGGACGCCTTTGTAGATCGTCGAGGTATATACGAGACGGTCTCCTTCAGACAATGGAAGTCAAGGGTGCGATACGGGGTGCGGCGTGGAGGCGAGGGCGATGGTGGTGGTGCCTGGATCGAAACAGCTGATGTGAGGTCGGGACTCGATCCGGCGGAGGGGTCAAGGAGCCTACCACGGGCTACAGTACCAGGTTGACCTACCGGGTTGAGGCGTGGGATCTCAGGGTCACGGTACAAAAGGGGGGGCCGTTTGGTCCCCTGTCGAGGTGGGGTTAGGTTGTTGCAGCTCAAAGGTACCTTGGAGCGGGTGTACCTGGGGCCCAAAACACAAGTACACTCTGCTCAGGGGCTTCCTCATCTTCACCGTCGGCGTAGCACCCTCAGCGGGACAAGGCAGCCGAGGCCGAGATCCTTAATCATTGGGGTACTGTAGCAGGAAACGCTCTCCAAGAGTCTAGCAGCTTCTCGAGACTGTGGCGGAAGAACTGCCCTGATCATCTCGAAGACATGCAAGTCACACTCGACCAAGGGTACCTCGAGACATATGCTGCTTACTGTAGCACGCATAGCAGAAGACCGATCAAACGACAGAAACACCTCGAGTGACGTCCTCCTCTGACTCGCCCAGACCGCAATCCCATCATCCTACTCGTACTTGTATTCCTCCATGTTCTGCTGCCGGGAAATGCCCAGGACCGTCCCATGTCTCATGCACTTCGGAAGCAAGCCCGGGAGCCGCAGCACATCCAAACTTGGGACGTTCAGTCACCACCAGGGAGGTTCGTTGGCCGACAGGGGACAGCAACAGGGGGGGCTTCCCACTGACAGGGCCCCTCGGTCGCGCGGAGATAAAGTACCGACAGCGGGCTTGCACCAGAAACTCTGAAACACGTCGAGTTGAGTCGTCCCCCTCGCTCCCTTGTCTCCCTGACTTGTCGCCGCTCGTCTCAGAACCTTTTCCCGAGGGACGGGACATGACAGGACACGACATGCTGGGTTGATGCTCAGCCCGCGCAAGCAATCCCAATACTGCTTCAAGTCTCGTCTCCCCCCGGTCCAGCCACTGACGCAGAGTAGATTTCAGGCACCGACCAGCCGGAGCAGTTCCAGAGTTTCCACCCCCTCGAACTGACCTGACTGCCCTGGGCTGGCCGTCCCGTCCCGTCCAGACACCTCCATCACTTCAGTTACCCAACCCCTGTCATCTCTCATCCATCACGTCGAAACCAAAGGTCCGTGGATCAAGATCCATCTATTCCAGCCTACCTACACTACTTTTCCTCCTGCCAAGTCAGTCCTGGTCTGACATGCCTGATCTGCCCTGCCCTGCCCCCAGTGGCGGCTCAATTTCAACAACGCCGAGGAACACCATGCTGTAGCCCAAACTCCCCTCCAAAATAAACAAGAGCACACGCATCAGGAAATCACCCCTTCTTCCCTCGGCTCAAACCTTGCCGAGAGGCACCCTCGTGTTGTCACCCATCCACCGGCCCATGTCGTCGCCAATCTTGCGTCGGAACATGCCCAGGTCCTGGAGCAGCCCTTTCATGTACTCCTCCATGTCCGAGTCGTCCGGCGCCTCGTCAGAGTCGTACGCCGTGCTGTCCGAC
This sequence comes from Plectosphaerella plurivora, assembly GCA_020726575.1. Lineage (NCBI taxonomy): Eukaryota > Fungi > Ascomycota > Sordariomycetes > Glomerellales > Plectosphaerellaceae > Plectosphaerella > Plectosphaerella plurivora. The sequence goes on along the minus strand of JAGSXJ010000012.1, from coordinate 265,548 downwards.
TCGTCTCCATGCGTCGAGGCACCATCGTCGCCTGCCCCTGCGCCCCTGCTGGAGCCCTCTCCGCCATCGTCTGGTGTGTCGTCTTCCACGCCCTCCTCGGGCGTCCTGATTTCCACCGCCGGGATCGGGTTCTTGAGGCTGTCCAGGGCCAGCCGCAGGTGCAGGCGTAGTGCCTCGTTTTCCGTCTGCAGGCTGCGAATCTTGCCCTCAGCAACCAGGCTCTTCTCCTCCATCATGCGCTGCATCGACACCACGCTCTTCTGATACTCTTCCAACTTCTCCTCCTGCTCCTTGGTCGTGTCCTTTTCGCGCCGCCGCGACTCGGACACGGACAGCTGCAAGGTGCGAATCTCTTCGGCCATGGCGGAGATCTGGGCGTCGCGCTCGGCAGCTGAGATGTGGTCCTGGTTGACAATGGCACGCGTGCGGATGCGCTTGGCCTGGTCGGCATAACGTAGTGTCGACAGCGTCTCCTCGTAGTCCGAGGGCGCGATGCACGCAATCATGGCCGTCTTGCTGTTGCCGCCGAGGGAGTCCTTGAGCAGCCAGGTCAGGATCGAGTCGCGGTAGGGTACCACGTCCTTGTTGCGCTTGCGGGAATTTGCCTTGGCATCTGCCAGTGCGCCGATGACACGACCCAGCGTCGTCAACGACTTGTTGATGTTGCTGCCCTCACGCAGTCGCTGGCCCGTGGCCTCGGTTGATTTGGCACGTTCGCTGCCAGCAAGGTCCACGAGCCGGATGCGTGAGCTGCGCTCCGTCGTCTCGTCCGTCTCCATGTCATGGTGGATCTGCTTGAGCATGATGGTGAAGACGGCATGACTACGACTACTCGTGTCGTTCATCTTGGTGCTGGCCACGGTGCGCGAATCGTCGCCGTTCTTCATGTAGCGCAGGATCTCGTCAATGTTTCGCACCGGAACCTCGGTCAGGTCCTTGACGTAGGGGCCCTCGGTGGGCGACTCGCGGATCTTGAGGTAGTAGGGCGGCTGGTTGGGCACAACCGGGACGAGCAAATCGCGAACGTGCTCGTTGTAGACTTCAAAGTACGAGACGCGCACGTTGTACGAGATGTTGGGCGTCTCGTTGTGTGCGGCGTCGATGCGCTCGAACAGATCCTCGCAAGTGCGCGGGATCAAGCCGGGTTGGTCGGGCGTGCCCATCATGGTGTAACTCTTGCCGGAGCCTGTCTGGCCGTAGGCAAAGATGCAGGTATGGTAGCCCTCGAAGTTGTGGTCGAGGAAGTCCTCGCCAAGGGTGTTGTAAATCTCCTCTTGTTTAGCATAGTGCTGGTCGCGGATGTCATGACTCCAGAAGGAGTTGTCAAAGGTAAACTTCTTCTCCTCGATGATCTTGCGGGACTTGGCTCTTGCGTTTGCCGGGTCGTCGTCGTTGGGTACGAGCAGTGTCGTCTGTTGTGTGATGGGGTCCATCTCGATCAGGCAGTCGGCGCCGCGTTCGATCTCTGGGGAAGCAAAATGTCAGCTCTGCGGTAAGTCTTTGCGGCACGAGGCAACTCACCTCTCGGAAGAAAGGCTCGAACGCGGACGACGACGCGCACGTTGCCGCCTCCATCCATCCTGAGGTGCGGTGGCAGGGTGCCATCGCGAGACCGCAAGGAGGGTGTTGATGCGGACGACCGAAGGGCCGGGGAGTCGGAGATGGCAGACAGCGGAGGAGGCATCAGGCGGGAGTCCAAGGCCATTCCAAGCAGTGTCTCGTTGATCTCGTCGACAAGATGGCGATAGCGATGACGATGGTTTGCCCACATCACATTCCGGAAGGGCCGCCGGGATGGTGTTTACTTGGGTGCTCGGGGTGCTCCGAATTGGGTGGGGCGCCGTTGCCGGATCGACCGCTGGCGGTGGTGCGTTGGCATGCGCCTGCCAGAGGCAAACCAGGGTATGTGGCGGTAGGAGGCGGTCGGCAGGGGTGGCCAGCGAGGGGTGCTTGCTTGGTCAATTGGACTTGTCACGCGCAATCGAGGTCGTGTCGGTGATGTTGAGAGGTCAATCGTCGGGCAGCTGGAGATCTCTTGTCAAGGTGAGTTGGAAAAAGGAGGAGCTCAAGGAGATGGGTGTTTGTTTTTCTGGCAGATGGGAGGCGGGACAGCACCAGAGGAGGGGTCAACAACACGATACCTGCACCCACACATGTCGGCCGCTGGAGGGGCAAGTACCGTTGCTGCCCACCACTGCGCTCACTGATGCGACGACCTCCTGCAGCATCCCGCCCGCTAATCTCTAGTGCAGCGGGTGCCTTTTTTAGAGGCGGGCTCGCGCAGCCTGCGTTATTGCTACCGCAGCATGCGGAAATACGGGTCAAGACAATAGGTCGACCGCGACAGTCAATCAACCGCTATACTCAACAGGCATGTCACTGGGTAAAAGTTAGTCACTGACATCAGAAACAACGGAGTGGAAGGATCTATATTTTCGCAGGCTGCGGTAGCAGGACTCAATGTGGCGGTGGAGGGTGTCATCACCTGCCAGCACTGCCAGCAGTGCTGTGGAAGCTTCCAGGCGAGGCGCGGGCTCCCGGCCATTCGCCCCCCTAACTCCGACTCCGACACTGCACCACAGCCACTGCACCTGATGCGCTGCGTGTCCCAGTGCTGCCTCGATCTACCCGTCTCGAGTATATACCCGACTTTCAACCCAGCAATACACTCAACAACTGCCAATCCACCACACTCACCCTCCCACCCGTCAAATCACCTTAGTACTGTTTCAATGGAGGTCCACCTCCTCATCTACGACCTCTCGCGAGGTCTCGCCAGTCAAATGTCCCAAGGCCTCCTCGGCTTCCACCTCGACGCAATCTATCACACCTCAATAGAGCTCAAGGGTCGCGAATATGTCTACCAGGGCGGTATCCAGAGCATCATTCCTGGCTCGTCGCACCACGGCCGTCCCCTGGAGCGTCGGAAGCTTGGCGTCACTGAGCTGCCCATGGATGTCGTCTACCAATTCGTCGACTCGATGCGCCCCGTCTTCACAGCACAGGTCAGTCTTACTCAATACATTGACCTGATGAAAACCTCCTCACACATAACAGGCCTATGACCTCTTCAAGCATAACTGCAACAACTGGTCAGACACGTTCGCCAAGTTCCTCCTTGGCACTGGCATCCCCGACCATATCGTCAACATGCCCCAAGCCGTCATGGACTCGCCCATGGGGCGCATGCTCATCTCTGGACTCGACTCGTCCGTTGATGCCGGCAGCCAAAGTAACCCGCTATTCGGCAGGCCAAGCGCCGCTGCACCACCGCAGAACCACCAACCCGTCGCCCCTCCGGTCAGTCCTAAGGTGCGGACCGTCACCAACCTCCAGGAGCTCGATGCCGCCCTTGCCGCAGGCCAGGGCGCATGCGCCGCCATCATCTTCACATCCGCCACATGCCCCCCGTGCAAGACGCTGTACCCGATATATGAGGAGCTGGCCTCCACCTTTGAAGGCAAGGCCACCCTCATCAAGGTCGACATATCGCGCGCCCTCGACGTCGGAAACAAGTACCAAGTTCGCGCCACCCCCACCATCATGACCTTCCTCTTTGGCAAGAAGGACAAGCAGTGGAGCGGCGCCGACCCCTCGGCTCTGAGAAGCAACATTCAGGCTCTTGTCCTGTCCGCTTTCCCTCCCCATCCCCACGAGTCTCTGAATCTCCCGAGCCTCTCAGGCTTCAACAGCAAGCCGGTCCTGTTCGCCAAAGTCCCGCCCCTTCCCAAGCTCCTTGCAAAGATGGGTTCCGCAGCGCAGGACCCAGCTGTGCAGACGACCAAGCATTTCATCGAAACTCGGGCGGCATCCGGCGCAACTGCAGCAATTCTGCCAGACATGCAACAGCTCTCGAGCTTCCTACAGCGATCTGCCGCTTCTCTGGCGCCAGATGTTCTCTTCAGCGTCGTTGATCTTTTTAGATGCGCGTTGGTAGACCCTAGAGTCAGCGCATACTTTGCAGAGGAGAAGGAGCACCAGACCGTCGTCAAGATCCTGGACGCCGTCAACAACAACGATGCATGCCCATATGCCTTGCGGCTCGTCACGCTGCAGCTGGCTTGCAACCTCTTCTCCACGCCGCTGTACGCGGACCCAATCCTCCACGATGACCGCCTGAGATCCTCCATCACCCAACTCATCTCCACCAGCTTCCTCGATGATAGTCACAACAACGTTCGCGTCGCTGCCTCTTCACTCCTCTTCGACCTCTCCCTCATCAACGGGCAGGCACGAAGACGAGGTGCCGAGGGTCTGCCGGAGGGTGACCAAATTGAGCTCGCAGCATCGGTGCTCGAGGCCATCAGCCAGGAGGAGGAATCACCCGAGGCTTTGCAGGGCATGCTTCTCGCCTTGGGGTACCTAGTCTACTGCTCGCCCGTTGATGGTGAGCTTGCAGACCTGCTCCGCACCATGGACGCGGAGGACACCATCCTGGGAAAGAAGAAGAAGTTCCCCAGTGAGAAGCTAGTAACCGAGGTAGGCTCGGAGTTGCTCGGCAAGGGACTGAGGCGGTAGTGAGGAACATAAGTGTTTGATTTGATAGACTTGAGCAAGCGACTGTTTTTTTAGAGGCATGGCCAGATAAACGCATTCATGGTACGGCGGTGAGAGCCCCTTGACTTTACATAGGACCTGCATGCTTGACTTGCCTAACAGGCAATAGAGAACCACATATACACTGGGGTCCGTAAGATAGCTCTCACCGGCTTGATGACCCTGCATCGGGTAATGAAGCCCGCCAGGGTCATTCGCCCGGTCGCGTCGGCATTGCAACCATGTTGCCACCGGGATTCCGCCGGATGGTTCGACGGCATATCTTGAAGAGGGGTGGTATTCTTCGTTGATCCGCTGGCAATCAGTATTTAATACCCCGTCTGCCCGCCTTCACTAAACGTGCCACTGTAGTATTCTCGTCTACCTCCGATCTGCGGACGGTGCCCACACAATGCGCGCTTCCCCTCTGATCGCCGCCCTAGGGCTCGGTACGACCCTGGCCCTCGGTGCGCCTTCGGCAGATGTCCCTGTAGAGACCCGTTCGCTCTCTGAGGCCGAGAGGATTCTTCTGGATCTGAACGCCCAGGCTACAGGTGCTCTAGAGGAGTCGGGAAGCCTTGACAAACGGGCCAAGGGCTGCTCAATCTTCAATGCCTCGGTTCGCCGGGACTGGTGAGTTGAAGCATCTACCGCATGTCAAGACCGTCGTACTGACCGAGATGCAGGGCTCTCATGACCAAGCCGGAAAGACGCGACTACATCAAGGCAGCCAAATGTCTGTACAATGCGCCCTCGCTTCTGCACCAGAAGGATCCTGTGACGTATCCCGGCCTGCGCAGCCGCTACGATGATTTTGTCGCTGTCCACCTGGAGCAGACATTGACCATCCACGGGACTGTAAGACGAAGTCACATCTTGAAGCAACTTGAAGCATCATCAAGCTGACTGCGTTGCCCCAGGGCAACTTCCTCACCTGGCACCGCTACTATGTCTGGTCCTACGAGCAAGCCTTGCGGAACGAGTGCGGTTACAAGGGCTACCAGCCTGTAAGTCGTGACAGACTGTCATCGGAGCGGGACTTCATCTAACGTCCCTACAGTACTGGAACTGGTTCGCCCATGTCGACGATCCCACCAAGTCGCCCGTTTTCGATGGTAGCGACACCAGCCTCAGCGGCAATGGTGACTTCTTCGAGCACAACGGCACCCTCACGGCCATTGGCTTCATTCATATTCCTTCCGGTGACGGCGGCGGCTGTGTTACTTCTGGACCCTTTGCAGAGTACGTCTCACTCCTTACCAACACATCTTAGTTATGCTTGAATTCTGACCCGTATCCGCAGCGTCCGTATCAACATTGGCCCCGTCTTTCCTGAGATGGACACCATGGTGCCCAACCCCGGCGGTCCCATGGCGCCTAACCCCCGCTGTCTCCGACGCGATCTCTCGTCTTTCGTTCTTTCCAATTGGATGACGGCGGCTAATCTTCTCAACGTCACCGTCGGCGACGCTTCGAAGAGTATTGGGGCCATGCAGACCGAGCTCCAGGGTCGCTTCCCAGATGGATTCCTCGGTATGCATGCATCCGGCCACGCAGCTGTGGGAGGTGAGGCGAGTGATATCTTCACCTCTCCTAACGACCCTTCCTTCTTCCTGCACCATGCCATGGTTGATCGTGTCTACTGGATCTGGCAGGTCTTGCACCCCAAGGAGGCCAAGGAGATCGCCGGGACGATCACCATCAACAACAATCCCCCGAGTCGCGATGCCCTCAAGAATGACACCCTTGAGATGGGTCCCAATGCTGTCACGAGGCCCATTGAGCAGCTTCTCGACACTCTGGGCGGAACTCCTCTTTGCTACGTGTATCTGTGAAGGATACCCAGTGGCACTTGAGACCTGCCTTCCCGACTTTTTAATGTATTTACTTTTTCGCTGACCCTTCCTGGGCTCAAGAATATACAAGATATCGACCACACCGGCATCGCGCCGCAATTGGCATCTCTCTAATCCTCACAGATGGCTATCACCACAGGCCGCCGCAGAATTCAATGTACGACGCAGGTGCTCGCCAAAAGTCACTCCACATGTAGAGGGAGAGTGCTCGTTCCCTGCCGCCATGTGAATGGAGCCACAGCAGAGATTGGCGACGACCAAGCCCGCGTCACGCAGCAGGTCACTCGTAGGTCAGTTTTGGAAGCGGTCGGCGCAAGCTGTTCTAGCCTGAGGTGCAGAGGACATGCCGAGCAATGAGTTCCATCCCCTTCCATCGCCTTCATCTCGTAAATCAGGTGAATTGGGCCGACAAGAAGATCGGGTGTTGCAACAGCACAGAGCTCATTCGGCCTGAGCGAATACTTGGCATGCAGCCCACTTCAAAACATCAATCCACCTGACTCTTGACTCAATCAGTCAACAGTCGTCTTCCCCGATCGTATAGTGGCTAGTATGCCAGCTTGTCACGCTGGAGACCGGGGTTCAATTCCCCGTCGAGGAGCACACTTTTTTGCCGTCTGCTCTTCTGGCACTACAACGCTTATCAAGATTCTACCCACGGCCTTCGAAGAAAGCGGCTCCCTTTTCCCTTTTCTTTTTATCCTTCGTCTTGACTTGACTTGATCCGTGCATGCGGCTGATGACTCTCGAGGGTGTGAAGGGAATGGAGGCTGAATGCATTCCACCGTAGAGCTACTCTGTCCGCAACCGACCAAAATAAACAGCTCCGGGTGTAAATGCCACAGCAATGGACCTCCGTAGTTAAAGAACACGATGTTCAGCTCATAGACCTAAATAAATAAGACCGCCCCGAAGTGGTGTTTCCCTGCTCCCGTGAACATCCCAACCTTCAAAAGCTGGTGACTACCACGGGCAGTGGGGGTTTCAGAAGATGGGAAAGCTTCTCGACTGGGATGATCTATGTAAGACACCTAAAGTGTGTACCATCAATCGGATACACTGATCCATTTCAAACTTCTAGTGCCTTGGCAAAAGTACCGCCATTCTCTCCAGCTCTAAATGTAACTGGAGTCTTGGCAGCTGGCAGCAGACTGACTTGCGAGCATAGGGACAATGAGTTTGTTCTCGCAGGCTACCGGTAAGGTGTCTTGTACCGACTAAGATTTATGAGTGTATCAACTACATCGGGTTGCGGCTAATCTCATCCACAGGGCCGCCTCGTACTCGTACTGGAAGAGTGTGAATAGCATCTTTGAAATCCACAACGAGACAGGTCAGCAACCCCAAGCCCCCTCGGTCTACTATCAACATTGACTCCCCCAAGCCAACATATGGTCTCACCTCCTCGGCGCGACATGGTTCCTCCTCATGTTCATCGAATTTTTCTACTCAGGTCTCGCCTACCATATCTCCCTGGGAGACGGTGTCGCCCTAGGCCTCTACTACCTCTGCGTCATGGTCTGCTTCCTCCTCTCCACCAGCTTCCACACCTTCTGCGACCACAGTTCCGACGTACACAAGCTCAGCAACGAGCTTGATCACCTCGGCATCGTCCTTCTCATGTGGGGGACCGGCATGTCTGGCACCCATTTCGCATTCTACTGCCACCCTACCATTCGGAGTGCCTACTTTGCTCTCCTCACCATCACCGCTTTTGGCTGTGGGCTGTTTACGCTGCAGCCAAAGTTTCGTCAGCCGGACTACAAGACAACTCGGTACCTCATGTACGTCTTGTTAGACGCCAGCCTATTTGCGCCTGTTCTACATGGTCTGCTTTCCTTTGGGGTATCTAGTCTGGAGGAGATGATGGGGCTCGGATCGTTCCTTCATCTGGCGGTCATCAACTCTTTTGGAGCTGCCCTGTATGTCTGGCGCATTCCAGAGCGATGGTATCCTGGGATGTTTGACCTCATTGGACATGGCCACAACTGGATGCATGTATTGGCATTGGTCGGTGCGCTGGTCAGACTTCAGGGGCTGCTCCAGGTCGCTGATGCTTGGCAACGAGGTGGACACATGCATGGCTTCTGCAACGCCTTGTGATATATCAGAGCTAGCTTGCAAGATACATCAACATTATCAAATTTCCTGGCCAAAGGCCTGCAAGAACCGATGGGGTTTGGGGGAAGCGGCCGGTGGTGTTCCGGGCCGCAGAATAGACGTTTGGGGATGGGATTATGGAAGGTATTAAAGGAATGTAGTGGTCGATGCCCAATCTAAACCCAAGTCATGATATGACGAAAACACTTCATATGGAAAACGCTGCCGCCAGTTGTCGAAACCAATAATGTCAAGTCGCTCATTGCCTCCTGCCGCTAGGGCCGCGGCCGTGGCGGTCCTTCTTGGGTGCCGTGCGCTGCTCAGCGTGGACGTACTCGGGCAGCTCGGTGTTGGACACGGCGGGCTCAATGTCAACGTTCTCGAGCTCGAGCTTGAGGCTGGGGACCTTGTCGAGGGGAATGACGGTGCCGTCGTGCTGCAGATAGGTTAGCTTTAGAAATACTTGATCAGGTAGGGTGAATGTAACATACCTTCTTGATCTCGATGCGGATCGACGCCAGGAGGTCGTTGACGACGTCGGTGGTCTTCTCGTCAATGGTCTCCTTGGGGTCCGCGGCGGCGTCGAGGGAGAACTTTCCGAAGAAGGAGCCGGTGGCAGGCTGGCCCATGACGATGAAGTTGCCGACGCTGGTGACGTTGGAGAAGAGCTCGATGGAGCAGGGACGCTCGAGCTGCTCAACGTCGACCTGGATCTGGGCGAAGTAACGGGTCAGGGTCTCCTCGTCGCGCTTCTTGAGGCGGACGGAGCCGACGGCGTACTTGTTGTTGATGAAGGCGGTGGCGTCCTTCTGGAGCTGGGCGTCCGACTTCTTCCAGTACTCGAGGCCCTCGTAGGTGTAGCCAAAGTTCTTGATGCTCTTGACCGAGTCGGGGGTGTGGAAGCGGCCGGCGGCGGCGTAGAAGGGAGCGAGGGGGGTATTGGCGTTGATGACGGTGTTGGAGCGCGAGCTGAAACGAGCCTGGCCGCGGTAGCTCCTGGTGAGGGTGGCCTCGGCAGGCTTGATGAACTGCCAGTAGGTCCAGAGACGGTCGACCTGGGTGTGGTGCAGCATGAAGAGAGGGTCAAAGGCGGAGTAGTCGGCGTTCAGGAACTGGAAGCCGCAGGAGCCGTCCCAGTGGATGGCGTTGTGGATCTGCTCGAGACTGGTGCCGGCGCTGCCCGTGGAGGCGAACTGCTCAAAGGTGGTGGAGCGGGTGAAGGCATCGTAGACCCAGGTCTTGTAGGCGCGCTGGCCGAGGAGGGAGTTGGCGGAGGCGGGGAACTGGCCGTTGCTGCACTTGGCGACCTGGGCGTCGCGGGCGAAGGAGCCGAACTGCTGGTTGATGGCGGCCTGGGGGAAGCGGTAGTAGCGGAGGGGGTTCTCGAGGGTGTAGTCCTTGAGACCGCTGCCATTGGGGATCTTGATGGTCATGGTCTGGGCGGCAGTCGCGGGAGGGACCTGCTTGGCGGCAGCCCAATCCCAGAAGGGGGAGCGCAGGGTCTCGGCGGCCTTGATGTAGGTGTCGCGGTAGGCAGCAGGGTAGCCCTTGGCGAGGCTGATGGCGGTCTCGACGAGGCGCTGCTCAAAGGCCAGGACGTAGGGGCGGTGCCAGGGGAGGAAGAGGGATTCCTGGAGGGGGTGTTAGCACTGGGGGTCTGATTGATACTCAGATGGTGCTTACGCCGTGCGGGCAGTATCCGAGCCATCCATCGCTGTTCTGGGCACCAGCGTTGTTCCACTGGATGTAAGGCCTGCCGTGAATACCGGCAATCTGGAAGTAGGACAGGCGGTCCGCGGGGTCCTGCTTGTAGAGGACGACGAGAGAACGAATGTAAAGATCCCTGTGCCATGTTAGCTCGAGGGACATGGGGAGAGGCAAAGACGAGCATACCACTGGGGACCTCCGTAGTTGTACATGGCGTTGATGTCCTTCCTACGGGGCACCTCGGCGCCGGCAGCGACCTTGATACCGGTGATGGGGTAGTTCTGGGCGGTAACCAGAGAAGTGACCGTGGCAACAAGCCAGACGGCCAAGGGGAATCGCAGCTGCATGATGGGCGATTTGGAATGAAGATTGGGGTGGTGGTCGAAGGATGTCTGTGCCGGATATTATTACTGTGGTATTAAACACAACAAGTTGGCTGGCAGCAGATTGTTCGACTGGGCGGGACGTTAAACGAGTGACACGCGCAGCTGCAGAACAATGATCGAAAAGGAAGGGAAAGATTCGGGGATTGATGTTTCTTTACATTAATTCAAGGCTAGGGGAACGGGAGAGGCAAGAGCATGGTCAGGGGGGCGGCATGGGGTCTGTTCTGGGCTGGGGCAGAACGGCCGGCGCAGAATCGTGCCGTCGTCGGCGTGTGATTGGGGACACGGTCATCCATGACCGGGGTCTGAACTGACTGTGCTGTGCTCGGAGGATGGATGGAGTGTGTGTGTGTAGTGGTGGTGCCTCGGATGGAGCATCACGAAAGGAGGCGGCGGCGCGCGCGACGGCGGCAGCACCACATGGGCCCATCCCATGTCCTATCCCAGCGCACAGCAACGCCCGATCCGTCCTTTCCAGGTGGGCCATCCAAGATCCACACCCAATAGGGGCCTCGTTGACCCCTGTCGTTTTTTCTCGCGGAGCTCCCACCCCCTGGTTCTGATGGGTCAGGTCAACTGGGCCGAGCCCGAGCCCCCTCCACTCATCGGTCGACCGTCCCAGCAGGCGCGGCCCCGGACAAAGTAGCGCCAGGGGCTGAAGCGCAACTGCCCCAAGAAATTACAGCCGATGCACCTCGTATTTCCTAACGGGCATGACCAGACGCCAGGTCAGACCGTCAGACTAGGCCACACCTTGGGTTCTGGCCCATGCACCTGCAGTAAGACACTGCCCTGGACTTCTGTTCGGCTTCCCCAGAGCCTGGCTTGCTTGGCACTGCATTTCTTTTGCTTCTACAAACCCACGTCCCTCACGCGTGGCCCGGTGCCGTGCAAGTGCGTGTCGTGTACAGTCTTCTGCTCCAAGCCAGACAACGGTGGCCTTGGTCTTTCGTTGGCATGGCCCGCGCGCCCAGTCAAATACGAGCTTTCCCCGCCCCGTCATCCCAGGTCATCCATCCATCCTTGGTGCATCCCGTCCGTCCCGCCTCGAGGTCGGACGAAAAGAACTGCAGCCCACTTCCAACTTCAACAGCTGGCCCGCCAGCGCAGCAAACGGCACCGCCGGAGCCTGGGTGGCCTTGCTAGCCTGCCGCCTGACTGGACGCCCAGCGTAGCGGTGCCTCTCTGCAGTGCTGTCGGGGAACACAGTGGCTGCCCGCCTCTTCTGCTGCCTGCAGCCCTCATGTCGATCCCTAAAAATAAACCCCGCGGATCATCGTCTTTTTTCTCCCCTCGGTAGAATGCCATTACTTTGGACCTTGCGAGCACGAGAACACGAGAGGAAGAAGCCTCCGCGGCGTCTTGTTAGTCACTCCTCGGCTGTCTTGCCCTACCAACCACAGCAACACCACCTCCAGAAGACGCCAACTTTTGACTGTCGACTATAAACAAGCTTCAACTGGTGATGCTTATTTTAGAGTCGGTGACCGGCCATCGCCTGGAGGGCCGCCGCCTCGCATTTACGAGCTTCCTGCACATCGTCCACTTCAGCCCATATACTTATGACTAAAAGGCTGATCGCATGTCTCACTCAGAAGATGCAGCCCGACATCATCCCCAATCGCATCTGCGTCTTGACATGGACGATGCAACTCTGCGCTGTCAGTAAAGCTCAGCTCACCCGCCAGCTTACGGGGAGGCAACCACTGGCTCTCGGGCGTCGCCCAACTGAAGTTCTTAATGTAAAATCTCACCGCCATCCTCGGCTTCCCTCGGTGAATCAAATTGGTCTGACGGCAGCGCAGCACGATCCTTTTTTCAGTCTCGTATTAAACCGTACGACGATGCTTTCGGTCCAATCCCGCCATAGCCATGCCCTTGGCGATCTCTCTCCTCTGGCCAGCCTGAAGCCCCAGCGTCAGTGACGATCTCTCTTCTATCTCACCGTGCGTGCCGTATCCGAAGGCCCGTCGGTTTATTGATTTGCACCGCAAAATACAACTCGAGCCGACAGGGCTCCCCATCACGGAACGGACGGCTCTTCGGCGCCGTCTGGCCGCGAATCACGGAGATGACCAGGTCCTTGAGACCTGCCACTTTCCAGGCGTCCCACCCCCTGACCCAGAACGGCCATGCCCCTTCTCCCCCCCTTGTCTGCACTGCCCAGTGAGTGTCCACCGAATCTGCAGCGAACTCGAACAGGCCGCCCCGAGTCAGGATGAGTAAGGAGATCCATGCTCTCGCCAATTGGGGCGGCCTCACCCATCAGGCAGATTACAGCGGACATCCCTGGGGAAGTGCGGCGGTGCCAGCCAGGTGCCCACGCTTTCCCAGCAAGCAGATGGTAACGAAATCCCCCGAAAGGGCTGATGGCACCGACCTTCTCGAAAGATGCGCAGGAACCGGCGGTCTTGGCATGATCGCGAATGCGACATGACGACACACTGGTGGCCGAGCGATGAGTTAAGACACAGGTTCCAGGGTCCAAGACCTCGCTGATCACTATACATTAATATGCAGGCCCCTCGCAGTGACACAACATGCTGTTGACGGACCTGTGCATCGATGGTGGCTTGGACTTTTGTCGTGTCGCTCGATGAATCGACGGTACGTTGCATGAACGCCAGTCCGTGTGGTGTTGTGATCGTACAGATGCGCGCGCGCCCGTGTTGCTGCCCGCACGGGAAAGCGACTTTTCTCCGGCCTCACAGTCGTTGCACTTGGTCAACCGGACAATCGGCAGTTGGTCAGGCTAGTCCGATGTTCCTGGTGGCCGTTTGTGTACCGACGAGAATTGAGTTTGGTGCCAGCACGGTCTACCGCTCAGGCCTCGACGAGAGATCTGCCCGCTAGCATCACCCAATATTCGTCACCCGATGCTCATCGTTAGACAACATCTGTGAGTTACGCTCGGCCCGGAAGGCTCCAAGTGCTGATGCAGTCCGTCGTGAACTTCACGGTAGCCTTGTCGCCGAGGCTCGTAAAGAACGTGCCGTGGAAGACTGGTGAGCTGGTAAAACAAGTCCGGTTGTCTTCTGTTCCTACCTAATCGAGTGTTTGAGCTTGATCTGGAAGTCTTCAAGTGCTGATGCGGCTCAGCGAGAACGTCCAGAACAACCGAATTGCCGTCTTGCCGAGTCTCGAAAGAGCACCGGGAATAATGAAATGGTAAACCACGCCCGGTTGTTTCTTTGCTTCCACCTGACCCATCGAGAAGACCGTTGTCGCAAGACCAACCGAGTCCGGGCGAGAAGACTTGGCTCTTGAGGTCGACAGTGAGAAGGACTTGGTTGGACCTTTGGGACTAAAATCGCAGCTTGCATCGATGGCTCCGCACAGTATCTTCTTGGCAGCCCGGGTGGACGTTGGGCATGATAGCCTGCAAGAGTCTAGTTCAAGTTGTCCTGACTGATCATCAGCTACCAACTTGGAGACGATCCGAGCCATCGATGCTGGCAACCAGTCTCGGGCATAGTCGTCAGAGAGCGGACTCACTTTTGGAAATACCCAATATCCATTGAACCCCGGGGTCTGCAAAAGACCTGAGGTGCATCCATATCATCAAACCGAGAGTTGCATGCAGGTGGTGCATCTGTTTTGAACCTACCCATGGCACATCGCAAACATATGCAAGGAAGGATTCGCGACCACAAGATGAAGAATGGCAGTGCCTTTGGAAATAAAAAGTCAAAAGACCCCCTCCGGGCACCCAGTATTAGGGATCCGAAGGGGTAGAAAATCCCACGATGTTTGGGGATTTTGCTGGGCCTGGGAATTGAACCCAGGTATAGGGCGCAACGGTGGAAGTGGGCTGTTTAGTGAATTTCACTGACTTAGCCAGCTCGACCACCGCGGCCCGTTGGAATGGGAGGGAAGGGACGCATCTCAAGTAACCTGGCAGCCTGGATGGGAGTTGACATGGACGCGTCTTGACCGAACTCACCGAGTCTACCTCACCGAGTCCATCGCCCGGGACCCACCTCACACTGCAGTGACGCTACCAGACTTTGAGCTTTGACCGAGTTCACCGACCAGCACCGACGGAAAACCACCAGGCCAGGCAGACCCTAGAATCAGAGCAAGACTCGCCAAGATCAAGCGTATTCGTATGAGAAATTCCAACAAATCTGCCGGCATCATCCAAATGACCACAACGCCAAACCCAAGGAGTGGCTGCATTCTAAGAGGTAAATGCTACGTAAACGGAACGCCCGCCCAGCTGAAATAGGGGTCGCTTAGTCACCAGAAGAATTCCTAATGCGGCATCCGCCACTGCGCTCCCGCAAAAGCCACTCTCAGCCAACCCAACTCTAACATTTCGTCCCTTCGCTCCCGCCGTCTGTCCTCTTCAATCGCCGTCAAGACGACCCATCTCGCTCCTTTTCGTCCTTGACAGCTGCATTTCCGGTTTCCTAGTTCCTCTTGTAATCCAATCCGACCTTGCCCTTCCTTCCACCGGCCCACGATAACGACACCTCACGACCCCAGACGAATGCCGCGACCATCGCGCCCTTGAACATCTCTCCCCCCTTCACCCCTTCCCGACACGACAAATGCGACAGCCGTCCGTGTCATTGCCCACCATCAAGAACTCGAGAGATCCGTTCGAAAAACCCGGCCGATTCGCCCCTGCCCGAAAGCCTGGTATCTGGGACGGTTTTAAATCCATCATGTCTCAAACGCAGAAGTCGAGGTGGTTCAAAGCCGGAGTCATTGTGTTCCTGGTTATCCTCGGCCTCGTCTGGTTCTCGCCCCGCGGTGTTGATATCTACAATGGAGGTGAGTGCAGTCCGGAGAAATGTAAGCCTCTGTCGCTATTCTAACAACTCCCAGCGGTCTCGTCAAGCAACTCGGGCGGCCAGACGCCTTCCGACTCGTCCTACGGCACCGACCGCTGCACCAAGTCCAGCTCTCCCTCGAAGCCCATCGTCCAGTACGTTCTGATGATCGACGCTGGCAGCACCGGCTCCCGCATTCACGTCTACAAGTTCAACAACTGCGGCGCGGCCCCTGAGCTCGAGAAGGAAGAGTTCAAGATGACCGAGAAGTCGGTCGGCGGACTCAGCAAGTACAAGGATGACCCCGAGGCCGCGGCCAGGACTCTTGACGACCTCATGGCCGTTGCCATGAAGGAGGTTCCCGACAAGCTCAAGGGCTGCAGCCCTGTCGCCGTCAAGGCCACCGCCGGTCTCCGTATGATTGGCCCCGAGGCCGCTGACAAGATCCTCGAGACCGTCCGCACTCACCTCGAGACCAAGTACCCCTTCCCCGTCGTTTCCAAGGAGCAGGAGGGCGTCTCTATCATGGATGGCTCTCTGGAGGGCGTCTACGCCTGGATCACCACCAACTACCTCCTCGGCAAGATTGGCGGCCCTGACAAGAACCCCACTGCCGCCATCTTCGATCTCGGCGGCGGTTCGACCCAGATCGTCTTTGAGCCGACTTTCAAGGGTTCGCCCAACGGCGGCCTGCCCGAGAAGCTGGCTGCCGGCGACCACGTGCACGACCTGTCCTTCGGCGACCAGAAGTTCGAACTCTACCAGCACTCCCACCTTGGCTACGGCCTGATGTCCGCTCGCGATGCCCTCCACACCACCTTCCTCGACGACCTCCTCCAGTCCAAGGGCAGTGACAGGGAGTGGCTCAAGAAGGATATCGTCAACCCCTGCATCGCTCCCGGCTTCACCAAGGAGACCTCTGTCAAGCTTCCCGAGGGCCACGTCCTCGGCTCGTCCATTACCGTCAACATGACCGGCCCGACTAACCCCGCGCCGGCGCAGTGCCGGGCTTTGGCCGAGAGGATCCTCAAGAAGGACGCCAGCTGCGCCCTTGCTCCCTGCTCCTTCAACGGCGTCCACCAGCCGTCGCTGGCTAAGACCTTTGGCAGCGAGGACGTGTACATCTTCTCCTTCTTCTACGACCGCACCAAGCCCCTCGGCATGCCCGACTCCTTCACTCTCCGCGAGATGCACGACCTGACCAACACCGTCTGCGGCGGCGAGAAGTCCTGGGATCTTTTCACGACCATCCCTCACGCTCTCGAGGAGCTTCGCGACCGCCCCGACCACTGCCTTGACCTCAACTTCATGATGGCTCTGCTGCACACTGGTTACGAAATGCCCATTGACCGCGAGGTCAAGATTGCCAAGAAGATCAAGGGCAACGAGCTGGGCTGGTGCCTGGGTGCCAGGTATGCATACTCCAAGAACTATGATTGCCTCTACGTTACTGACCCCCTCCTTAGTCTCCCTCTTCTCTCCCCTGGCTCTGGCTGGGAGTGCAAGGTGAAGCAGATTGTGTAGACCATTGACCTTTGGCGTTCGCTGGCGACTTGTATGGTATAGAGTTTGTAATTTCATGACGCGACTCGACAAGACGAAAAAGTCTCTTGGAGACGCCCTGCCGCGGGCCTACCGCCGGCAACCCTATATATCTATATGACTTTTGAATTGATGATGCTTGGTGTGTTCATAGTGGTGTGGAGACCATGTCAAGTACTTCGTCCATCACATCTTCCGGGGCGAAATCGCCCAGGTAGGCCTCGACGACCTCGGCTCGGCTGCCCCATTGCATGCTTCTCTCTTGGCTGGCCGACGCCATCTGTATCCTGTGCAGGTATACCTTCTTCAACGCCAAGGCGACCAGAGCCGGCGTGACGTAGTCGATCCCGTGTAGCGGCGCCAACGACTTGACGAGCTGGTCAAAGTGCTGGGTTGCTGTTGGACTTATGCCGCCGCCAACGGCCCGATGGATTCGCATGTATGAAATGATGTTCATCTGGTACCGCACCACGTCGACATCGATCTGCACATGCCGACCAAGCTCTCCCAACGTTGCAATGCTCTGATGGGGTGTTAGCTAGGTGAAATCGGGACCTCACAGGGGTTAATACTCACTGCATCACTGAGAAGAGGGTCAAGGCTGACGACGGGTTCTCCGCTCAAGCTCTTCCTGACCACGACGCTCTCTGTGCTAGCAGTTTCGGCATCCCCGCCGCTAACGGGAAGCTCATACTCCTCTTCGAGATTAGCGAAGCCATCTTCGGGATCATGCCAGTGAGCAAGGTACAGAAAGTCGTTCAGATGGGGAGTAACACGGGCTTCGCCGCCAGAACGTGCGGCTAGAGCGGCGACCAGGAGGAACTGCTTAGGCGCCGCCTGAACCGAGGTTCGAGTAAAGATGCGACGGGTACGGAGGAGCTCGAGGGCCTGGATTTGGACAGCCTTGGGTGCGAGGTTGAGGTTCTTGGCGATAATGACATTGGCCATGGACGGGGCGGCGCCGGTCGGGCTTGTCGTCGTGATGGAGGTCAGTGGTGTCAGAGCGCCTGGGCGAGAGGTGAAGTAGGAGTCTGCCGTAAGGTTGTTGTTCCGCACAGCAAAGGGTGAAGGTGCGCGAGGTGCTGCTGGCGAGGCAGCGCCGAGAATGGCGATGGCGAAGTCGTCTAGGGTGGTCTGCGGCGTGCAGTGGACGACGGCGGGCCTCAAGCCAAAGGTTTTGGCCACGATCTGATAAAGTGGTCAGCCCGGAAGAGTTCCAATGAGCGACCGTGTTACAAACCAGCTGCAGTTCATCAATAAGTTCGTCCAGAGCTTCTGGCGGCGTGCTCACGAGGCAATGCTCCCTGTTCATCAAGCAGAGCAGCGCCGCCAGCTCGAGGTCGCTCAGGCCATGGACCTTGCTCAGCAGATTATCATCCGCCATGTTGGCCCAGGAGCAGATATCGCAAGCTGTCCATGGAGTTTTCGATTAGAGTTGATGTGGTGCTGATGCCATGAGTTGTTGAATCGAGCGTATCATCACCAGCCGCAAAGCCCGACCCCACTGACCCAGGCGGCGCATCACATGTGGCGCAGTAACCGCCGCACCCCGGTGACCTCACGCCGACCGCCGCTAGCTGTTCCTGGGCGTCTGCAGGCAGCGAGACCAGCCACCTGATACGCTGAAACGAGGCACATACTGCAGCAACTGGGGCGGAGACGCCGCACCTCACCTTCCCCAGCCCCAGCGAACTGCTATCAGCGACCGCAATCACCTTTTGAACCACAGCCGCCGGCAGGCCCAATCCATCGATTCATATCCCAACCCGCCTCCGACCGACCTACCTCTCGCAACGAGACTTGGAGCCGACAACGTCCCGATACGACCGCCTCCGATCCAACGTCCGACGAACCTCTGCCGTTCGCATCTCTGCGGCTAGTGACGAGCCATTGCATCATTGACGAGACGAGCGACGACTGCTCCCCGAACACCCTCCCAGAACAAACCGCATAACTCGCAAACATGTCTACGAGGAAGAAGGTCCTTCTCAAGGTAGGATCGCGGGCATTCTGTTCATTCGTAGTAGGCTTTGGCTAACCGATCGGTGCGACAGGTCATCATCCTTGGTGATAGCGGTGTCGGCAAGACGAGTCTGATGAACCAATATGTACGGCGGTGCGCCCCTCCCCCGAGATAGGAAAACAGTCGCTGACGACGGTTCCGCAAACAGGTCAACAAGAAGTTCAGCGCGAGCTACAAGGCGACCATTGGTGCGGATTTCCTCACCCGCGAGGTCATCGTCGATGATAGGCAGGTGACGATGCAGGTACGAGGCGCCAGACATGTCCGAGATTGGGGGTTTCGGTCGCTGACGTTGAGATATAGCTCTGGGATACTGCTGGCCAGGAGCGCTTCCAGTCCCTTGGTGTCGCTTTCTACCGTGGCGCCGACTGCTGCGTGCTCGTCTACGACGTGAACAACTCCAAGAGCTTCGACGCGCTGGACAGCTGGAGGGACGAGTTCCTGATCCAGGCCTCGCCGCGGGACCCGGACAACTTCCCCTTTGTCAGTGATCTACGAGCGTGAGATGCAGTAGTCAGTGCTGACAGTTTTACAGGTCGTCCTCGGCAACAAGATTGATGTTGAGGAGAGCAAGCGAGTGGTAGGTTACATCCATGGCTTTCATGGCTTGGCGTGAATCACCGAAACTAAATGTCCGTACAGATCTCGACCAAGCGCGCCGCGACCTTCTGCCAGTCCAAGGGTGGCATTCCCTACTTCGAGACCAGTGCGAAGGAGGCTGTCAATGTCGAGCAGGCGTTCGAAGGTATGTCTACTTGTATCTTGTGCATACATCTGGTTGCTAACACGCCGCAGTCATTGCCCGCAATGCCCTCGCCCAGGAGGAGTCGGAGGAGTTCAGCGGCGACTTCCAGGACCCCATCAACATCCACATTGAGAACGACCGCGACGGCTGTGCGTGCTGAGCAGGTGTACATGGACAGTGCAGGTAGATGGGCACCGGGCAGCTGGCCATTGTCAGGCGGACGAGGGGTGTTTTGATTTCTGACGTTTCTCTTATTTCCCCACGAGCGCATCCAAGGACAGGGCACCCGCATAAATACCTAGGACTTGATGTAGCATATTTTCTGGCAACGGGTTGAATTGGTGTTTCGCGGGCTGCAGATATCGGTAGTGAAGTGAGGGCGTATTGTTATGAGGTATCGATCGCTCGAAAGGGAGCCAAATCTGATACGCCAAGGCGACGCACAGCCGACAGTTGTTGACGTAAATATCCCTTGGGTTGTACTGATCCTCAAGGGATGCAGCTGCGTATTCTCCCAAGGTATCCCACAGCTCGTTATCGTACCATTCATCGGAAACATATTGTTATGTAACGTTATACTGATGCTTGTTCGTACCCAACGGCAAGATAGGCACGCGATCACGCATGCTGCTGTCGTCATGCGGGCTCGGCCAGCGGGGAAAGGTTAGCGTCCACTGCAGCGACATCCACCTGCCGTTTCAGTGGCCGTCAGAGCTGCACCCCTGTCCGACAAGAGCCTCCAGGCGGTGCAGCTTCAAAGTTCGCCTCTGCGGCAGCGGGCAGCGTCAGGGTCCAGGCCCCACCAGGGCGCCGGATACGGTGAGTTTTGGTGCATCCCCATTCCAGAGCACCGCAGTCGGGTCCCTGTCTTCGCCGGATGACTCTCGGGTCCCTCCCATCCCATCTCAAACGTGTTCCCTTTTGTTTCCCCCAACACTCAACCCGACCGAAAGCGCACTGCCTTGAAGCGTTCGACGACAGAGTCTCCATGTCAAGCGCTCCCAGAAGCCAGTATCCCGACCGAAACGGACCCCGAGCGCCGTAGACCCCTCTACCGATCATCGACGTCGACCCCACGTCGCTCCGACTTGGCGATCCGCGATCCCGAGTGCGATTGATGTACTGCAGACGAGACCAGATGCGCCGCATCCAGCCGTAGCTCCTTTCCGATCATTTCCTTCTTCTGGCCAGACGGTTTCCTGAAGATCTGCCTACCTCGGGGCTGCGACTTGCCCGTACCGACGAACCATTACCGATAGATAAGCGACGACATGACGGTCAACGAGCCGCTGCTCTCGCCCACAGATACCTCCTCTCCATCTGGAGATGGCTACTCGACGAGAAGACGATCGCACTCTGCCGAGGACGCTGAGGAGGACCTGGCAACAATGACTGCTCTGCGGCGGACCAGGTCCAATGTCAGCACCTTTTCAGCATGGCGATCCAAGGTCGGCCTGGGGAACGTCGGCAGACGCACATTAGGCATTGCCTGTCTGCTCGTGACGGTTCTGCTATGGACATTGTCCAACTTTATGGCTTCGGTGGGTGACCTCGCCAAACTTGGCGTGATACACGGCAGCTGACAACAGTCCTTCTAGTACATCTTCTCCGACAGCACCTACGACAAGCCCTTCTTCATGGTCTACCTCAACACGTCGGTGTTTGCGATCAACCTGATACCGTCGCTTATCCGCTTCTTGATGCGCAACGGCGTGTCTGGAGTGCGGAGCGAGGTGCTGCAGATGTGGCACGAACATAGGCAGGGCGACCATCGGAGAAAACCAGTGGCCGCTGACGGTGACGACGAAGAGGAATCAGCTACAATCAGCGAGCGCCTCCTGGTAGATGATGAGGAGGCGGCGACGGAGGGCTTCGAGACGGCATCGGGCAGTGCGTCCAAGAGACCCTCGAGCCTGAGCGAGGCGCAGCTCAACTTTCGCGAGACGGCGGTGCTGAGTCTCGAGTTCTGCATGCTCTGGTTCCTGGCCAACTATTTCGCCTCGGCGTGCCTCCAGTTCACGAGCGTGGGCAGCGTGACCATCCTGACGTCGACCAGCAGCGTGTGGACTCTCATCTTCTGCGCGGCGATGAAGCTTGAGTCGTTCACGGTTCGCAAGCTCATGGGCGTACTGGCGTCCCTAGTGGGCGTGGTGCTCATCTCAACGGTGGACTTGTCGGGCCACAGCGACAAGGATCGGGGATCGTTCCCGCACAAGAGCACGAGCGAGATGGCGTTGGGTGATTTCATGGCGTTCCTGAGCGCCCTGCTGTATGGGTTGTATGTGACGGTGATGAAGCGGCGAGTGGGAAACGAGGACCGTGTCAACATGCAGCTGTTCTTTGGGCTGGTTGGCGTGTTCAACATTTGCTTCTTATGGCCGCTGTTCCTCGTCCTGCACTGGTCCGGGCTCGAGACTGTGAGTACACTCCTTCCAGAAGCAGAGCCAAGCTAACATATTCGACTAGTTTGAGCTGCCACCGACGGGCCAGGTGTGGGCTATCATCATCGCCAACTCGCTGTCGTCTTTCATCAGCGATATATCATGGGCATACGCGATGCTGCTGACGACACCGTTGGTAGTGACGGTTGGGCTGTCATTGACGATCCCGCTATCGTTGATTGGCGAGATGATACAGTACGAGCAGTACAGCAGCTGGGTGTACTGGTTCGGAGCAGGCGTCGTTTTCTTGTCGTTTGTGTTTGTCAACAACGAGAGCCATGACGATGAGGAGGCTCGTACGGCGAGACCGGAGGGGGCGCTGGCGTCTGCGACATGAGGCGCCCTTATTATGAGCTAGACTATGATTCATGGGACAATAGACGGGAGTACGATGCTAGTAGCATTTGCAATGACAGCAACATCAAACTCGATGCTTGAAGCCTCCCCAACAGGTCGAAAGAAACGTGCTCCTGACTCGAGCGAAACATGGAGGATCGACAGGGACCCCGATGCGGTACCTTGGCAGCAAGTGACTGTTGCGCACAGAGGGCTGAATGTGGCTGGACAGGCGCATGGACATTTCCGATCTAGAGCCAGAAATTCGATCCAGAATGGCCAAATCCCCATATAGCGGGTGTGGCTGGTGACGTCGGATTTGGAGGGGCTCGGTCAAGAAAGATGGCCGAGATGCCTGCAGCATCGGCCTCTAGACCCTCGTCGAACGTCCCCCCCCTGGCTCGGGGATGGGGAAGGAAATGGGATTTCACCCGGTGGACGGGCGATTCTCTGCCCGAGGACCTGGTTCTTCGTCCGCCGCGGGGTGCTGTAGCCTGTAGCCCCTCCTCCTCCTGGTGCCCAGGCAAAAAAAGGTGGAAGCAAAGCGACCAGCAGTGGCGAGATGTCGACGCCCGCCAGAATTGTCATTCAATTCAACGTGGTTCAAAACTTACGGTCCGATCGCCCGCATAAACCGTCCACTGTCATCTTTCCCACATCATCGGGTTGTCTCCCCCGACGTTGCGTTCCCCCGATCCAAAGCACCCCGTCGGACTTGTCGGCGGAAACTCTACGAATAAGCGCCTTGCCCTGACGTTCTAGAGACGGACCGTCTGGCATCGTCTCGTTTGCTGGGCCGAACCGGGCCTAGTCCTCGCGCCTTCACCCTTTAACGCTGTCCACGGCCGATCTGCATCCCGTGCTCGGGATACCGGTCATCGTCGCATCGTCACGGGGTCGGCTTCTTGTTTGTATTTCCTTTTCCTGGTCCCTCTTCAGGGGCTCCTCGAGGACTGGTCCCTGAACCTCGGTGCTTCTGCCGGAGAAGTTGTCAGGCGCGACCTGGCCTCCTTCCCTCCGAATTGTCACAGTGACTCCTCAACACGGGCACCTCAAGCATCGCTCCTTCCCACCTACCTATCTCCCACCTCCGTCAACCTGTGAGGAGTAGCACATCTGTCCCGATTTCTTCCTCGCCAACCCGCACCTGCAACCTCCATAAGCAGCTCTGTCACCCTTGGCGACCTGCTCTGCTCTGATACCATATCCTACACATACCTAGAAGCCCATATTTCTACAAGCCCCTCGCCGTCACCTCTCACCCGATCACCATCCACCTTGACCAGCATTACCACCCCTCACCACCTAGACGTTTCCCCCTAATCCCTCGGTTCTCGGAACTGCTTCCTCTGCAGCAGTCGGCTACTAGGCCGCTTTCCTCGGTGGGACGACCTCGAAGACTCGGTCAGAATGGTTCTCCCGGCCGACTCCCCCGGCACCCAGGAACATCGACAACGGCCCCTTGCTGAAGCCATTAATGCCGCCACGAGGAACGTCCACGCCAAGCTTAACAAGCTCATCATCGCTCGCCTACCGCTGGCTCTCCCTCCTCACGCCGCCGATCCGTCTCTCTACGCCTCTGGATTGCTTCACATTGCGCCCATCTACATCACATTCGAGACCCTCTGGCAAGATCTCATCAGGTCGCCAACAGACCAGGAAGGTTCCGATGTGGCCACCGGAGACCCAGACGTGGACGACCCTTCCGAGTCCAACGTCGGTCCTACCAACAATGCCAATGACAGCATCGATGCGGACGACCACATGACCGGCGTTCTGCGGGATCTCTTCCTGCCTGGGCTGATGCGCTCCGACCGTCTGCGCTCCGACATCCGCGCCATCACGGGATGGAGCCCGCAAATCGTCAACGAGCAGCTGAAGGCCGTGTCCAAAGAGGGTCGCCTTGCCGACTTTACTCGTCACATCCGCCGTTCAGTTGAGAAGCGGCCGCATGTTCTTATCGCCTACTCATACATTCTGTTCATGGCCCTCTTCGCTGGCGGTCGTTTCCTCCGTGCTAGCCTCGAGTCCGCTGCAGAGAGGGACGCGTTCTGGGAAAAGAGCCCCTCCCCCGTCAACGACCTGGGCTGCCACCGCTCTCCAAAGCCTCCGCCAAGCACCCCTGCTGACGAGATGGATCTTGTTACCGGCTTCTTCAACCACAGCGACGCCAAGCACAGGAGGCACGTCATGAACCCTGACGGCACGAGCTTGCCCTTGTCATTTTTCCACTTCGCCGGCAAAGCAGACGGCGAGGAGCTCAAGCTGGAGTTTAAGAGGCGCCTTGCCGACGCAGAGGACATGGTCGGCCCCCGTGAGCGGCACGACATCGTTCAAGAAGCCATCTGCATCTTTGAAAACATGCTGCTCCTTGTGGCACAGCTCGACACCGTATGCGGGACAAGTTTCGACGCCAATGCCGACGTCGACCCCATCATGGGATCCCCAGCTGCATTTGGTACCCGTCTGAGAGATTCTGTGGCTGTCGCCAAGGAGAGGAGGGCAGTGGCCCAGAACATGAGCAGCGACAGCGACGGTCACACGGATTATCCCAACTTCAGGGGCGCGAGCAGTGGACACATCCATTACTGTCCCTCGCACAGCCGACCGGGAGGCCATCGCCACGATGCCTCTTCTGACAGCTGGCACTCGACACACGCTTCGACACCATCTCAGAGGGGCTCTGACGACCAGGACGAGTGCTGCAACCTTCTCGGAAAATCCGTTCGATTCGAGCCCAAGGCACCAAGCCCAGACCGCAAACGGGACAAGCCTTTCCTCTCCATGGATGGCTCGGGGTCACGACGGAGTTCCTTGT
The DNA here is from genome assembly GCA_020726575.1 of Plectosphaerella plurivora. Taxonomy (NCBI): domain Eukaryota; kingdom Fungi; phylum Ascomycota; class Sordariomycetes; order Glomerellales; family Plectosphaerellaceae; genus Plectosphaerella; species Plectosphaerella plurivora. Next base: position 240,280 of record JAGSXJ010000012.1, on the reverse strand, counting down.
GCCCAGCTGCTGGAAGCGATTACGAAAAGAACGAATTCGCTCCCATCTCGGCGCCCAAGACGACAACCAAGACGATAGTCTCGAACATTGCGATGATGGCAGCTGTTGCCGCGCTGATTGGAACAATGTACTTCGCTAGAGGCCGAGGGGAAGAGACGCCCGTGTAGCTTGCGGAGCAAGGCGACTGGTGACCGAGGGGGGAGGGGTATGCATGATGGAGCCTAGAGACAGACAGCATGGCAGTGGTCCTTATTAGTATGATACCATGACGGCCGGTTTTATTAGTTGCATGGCATGAATCAGACGGATTATCTCTTCGGCGTGTCACTGGCGTGTCACATTAAGCACGAGGGATGTTGTGTCGACGTGTAAGGGCTGAGGACCGGTAAGGACTGTCGACCAGTAAGGACTGTCGACCTGTAAGGGCATACATTGGCTTCGCTTGATGCTACAGATGATTCAAGGGGTACATGCCGCCCCCTTGTCTAGGTATACAGCCGATAACGCCAACATACTCCACGCCTTCCTTACAATGCCTAACCCCTAAAGATTTGACAGGGAAGTATTGGAAGAATGGAGATAGTTCCCCGATACCCAGTTCCATTTACAGAAAAACTTCTGTCCAGTTCGAGGTTTCCAAATGCGCAGGACGACCCTAAGCCATGGAATAGCCAGACATCTTAGTTCATGCCGTCATCAACGTCCCAGCTGCGCGGGACACGCGCCCAACCGGCAAAGTGGGCCTTCATAGGATTACGCCCAGTGCGGAGGTCGCGAGCATCCAGGGGGACGTCGAGGACGGCCGTGTGGCCCTCTGTTGGCGTCTCCTGCCAGTGGCGGACCGTCATGTCGTCGGAGATTGTGACGAGCTTGCCGTCGCGTGCCCAGCTGACACCAGTCACCTCGCGCTGGTGGCCGCCCTTGAGGGCTGTGCCGTTGTGGACGAGGGCAACGGTGCCAGTGGCGTCCCTGCAGACAGCAGGACGCCGAGGGGTGCCGGTGCTGTAGATATCGTCGTCTATCAAGGGCCCGGGTGGCTCGGCGCGAGGAACAGGAGCAGGCCTGTTTTCCGCACCGGGAGTGTTGGCGAGTCGGGACTCGCGGTCCCAGTTGGCCCTGAGGGTGGTCTCGTCGGTGGGGAAGAGGACAGCGGTGCCCCTGGAGCTTCCGACGGCGAGGAGCTCGGGGCCGGGGCCAAGACCCGGGGTGCGGACGGCGCAGCGGACGTAGAAGGAGCGTACGTCAAGGTCGTCGTGACGGAAGCCGTAGAGAGGGCCATGGCCGGTAGCGGCCTGGCCAGGACGCTGATGAGGAGGGTTGGACGACAGGACTGAGTCAGTGCCGAGCACCATGTGTGCCGTTGAGTAGGCGTAGACGGTCGAGTCGCGGCACACGGCGTACAGACGTGAGGCGTCGCCGCTGAGGGCCATGGACGTGATGCCAAAGTCCCGCCAGGCGTGGCTGGACGGGACTGCGGTCGATGAGAGAGGCACGGCGGCGATGGTGTTATTGCCGCGTCGGTTGATGTACCGGGTGTCCCACACCTTAATACGGGCATCAACTTCACTGGCGGAGAGGACAATGTGCTCGCGCCCCGTAAGCCACTGGAGGGCTGTCACCGAGGCGCCGTTACTGCGGCCCCGGACGGTGCGAGAGTGGGCTGGATCGATGGTGTTGAGGATACCGGCGCGGCGCGAGGCCGGGTTCTCGTCGACTGTTCCAAAGGCGTCGATAGGGGCCGAGCTGACACGAAGATCCCAGATTTGAATACGGCCGGCCTTGTCGCAGGTGGACAAGACGTTGCCATCAGCTCGGCCAGGCTGGAATCGAACCCTACGCAGCGCGTGGTCGTGACCATTGTTCAGCTCGGCAACGCACTGCGTGGTCGTGGGATCGATAATCTTGCCATTGCGGTCGCCGCAAGCCGTAGCAAGGCGGGTGTCGTCAGGGGAGATGTCTAGGTCCATGATAGCATTGTCGTGGACCTTGAAGTAGACTCTGGTCTTTGCGCGGACTGACTGATCAGCGGGGGTGGCGTTGGTCTCGAATATGCGGATGCAGCCCTCCTCGTCGCCAACAGCCGTGACGGGATAGCCTGGGACACACTTCTTTTAGTATTGGGTGTTTGGTAGAAGAAAGGTGGCTGGACTTACGGCGGCTGCTCACCACGCTGAAGGGGATGACCATTCTGGAGTTGGCATTGGGCCCCTGGGTGTTGTCAGGTAGATTGCAAGCGTCCCAGTCCGTCTTTCGACTGAAGAACCTAGAGGTGGCGTAACGAGGGTCTGGAGATATCGTTAGATGCCGGCTGATATAACGACGGAACATATCAAAACCTACCCATCTCCACGGTCCTAGGGTGCCGGCGGCCAGGGCGCGAGGTGAGTCCCATCTCCCGGAGGAGGAGGGAGGCGGATGTGCCCCTGTTTTCGAGTTTGACGAAGCTTTTCGGCTTGTAGTCGGGAATATCCTGTTGTCTAGGTTAGCCTTTTGCTCTGCCAGTGTAGCCGGCAAGTCTTTGCCTACCAAAGTGACGTTGACAGGTTGAGGGGGTGGCGAAGCGCGGACGCTGGTCTTGTCGGGCTTGTCTTCCTGAGAACGGGGTCGTTGCGTCCTGAAGAATTTGAGCTGCAGAACGAATGGTCAGGTAATGTATGGGAGCGTTGCGTTCTGCATGCGACTTACAAGCTCGGATCCAGATTCCGAACGGCCAGTCTGGCGAGTGTTCTTAGCAAACAACACACGTGCCGTCGGAGCTGTCGACTCGGAAGCTTCTGGAGCTGCAGACTCGTCCAGACTTGGCCTTGGGTTGGAGGCCAATGTTAGCCGGACACCGGGTTGACGTGTTGGTGCTGGAAGAGGGAGTTCGGATTCGGATTCAGAAGTGACATAGTCGGTTTTGAGTGCAAAGGTGATAAATCTCGTCGATGGGGGACCTTCGGAGGCAGTGCTGCTGGGTCCTGCTTCGGAAGACCGGGTGGTAGTCACCTTGCGCTTCTTCCTAGGCCGGATCGGTGATGAGTGTGGCGAGGCAAGACCTTGAGAGCCTGCCGGCTGGAATTGTGATGTCGGGCGTGCATTTAGGGAAGCGTCGTTGAGAGGCGCCAGCGCTGGCGGTTGTGCGGAGCTTGATTGTGTCGACGTGGGCTGGTTCCGAGGAGAGAAGAATCTTGCAAACTTTCTAGGAGTCAAGACGGCCTTCCGCTTCTCCCGGCGAGACTGACGAGCATGCTCGCGGTTCTCCTGGGTCGGTCGGTAGAGAGTTTCGTCGCTGAGCTGCGAGGACGGGAGGATGCCGTCGCTCGGTGGCGGGCTGTTCATGACGGATGTCGTTTGAGTCACCGAGCCGGACGAGGTGAGATTGAGACTTGAGTAGTGGTGCCTGAGGTCTATGTGTGGGTGTCGAGTGTTGCTCGGGCAGGCGGGGAAGTGGAAGGCGTGGTTGCTCGGAGGAGATGATGTGCAAGTTCCGTCCGACATGACCACCTCGGACCAGCGTCACTGAAGCTTCAGCACTTAACGCCAGAACGCGCTAAGACGCGTGTGAGCTTGGACCCTTGACAGAGGTCGCGCTCCCAGCACCTGCAAACCGAAGGCACAAGACTCTAAGCCATATCCGGCTAGACCTCTCCCCCGTTGGCCCCCCCGACCTTCTTCACCGGCCACCGCCAAATTTTCTTATCTTATCAGACCGCTGGCCGTCGTCCAAAATTTCTGTCTCGACTTCGCGATCAAGACCGGCGGGGCCCATTTTCCGTCGCAACCCTCCCGAACAGAAGTCGAAGTCGCCGTCGCCAATCGACCTCGCTCGAAATGGCCATTCAGAAGAAGCACGGCAAGGGCCGTCTTGACAAGTGGTACAAGCTTGCCAAGGAGAAGGGCTACCGTGCCCGTGCCGCCTTCAAGCTGATCCAGCTGAACAAGAAGTATGGCTTCCTCGAAAAGAGCAAGGTCCTGCTGGATCTTTGCGCTGCGCCCGGTGTATGTCCCAACCGCCTGTCCAACTCCCCTATTGATCTATTTGGCTGATTTGTTTCTCGTCGACAGTCATGGTGTCAAGTCGCCGCCGAGGTGATGCCCGTCAACAGTCTGATTGTCGGTGTCGATCTCTCGCCCATCAAGCCCATCCCTCGTGTCATTACCTTCCAGAGCGATATCACGACCGAAAAGTGCCGCGCCACGATCCGCCAGCATCTTAAGACTTGGAAGGCCGATACCGTTCTTCACGATGGTGCTCCCAACGTCGGTACCGCCTGGACACAGGATTCGTTCAACCAGGCCGAGCTGGTGCTTCAGTCCATGAAGCTCGCCACCGAGTTCCTCGTCGAGGGTGGTACCTTTGTCACAAAGGTTTTCCGATCCAAGGATTACAACCCGCTTCTCTGGGTCTTCCAGCAGCTCTTCACAAAGGTCGAGGCCACCAAGCCGCCCTCGTCCAGAAATGTCTCGGCCGAAATCTTCGTCGTCTGCAGAGGCTTCAAGGCCCCCAAGCGCATCGACCCGCGCTTCCTCGACCCCCGCGCCGTTTTCGCCGAGCTCAAGGACGCCGCCCCCAACAACGAGGCCAAGGTCTACAACCCCGAGAAGAAGAAGAGGAAGCGTGAGGGTTACGAGGAGGGCGACTACACCCAGTTCAAGGAGCTTCCCGCCAGCGAGTTCATCCAGACCACGGACCCGCTGCATATCCTCGGAAACTACAACAAATTGTCCTTTGAGCAGCCGAAGAATGGCGATGTCGCCCTGGCCGCACTCGACAAGCTGCCCATCACAACAGACGAAATCCGTATCAACTGCGCCGATCTCAAGGTCCTTGGCCGAAAAGACTTCAAGCTTCTGCTGAGATGGCGTCTCAAGGTCCGAGAGATCTTTGGTCTGTCGGAGGAGAAGGCGCCTGAGCAAGTCGATGAGGAGGTCGCCGAGGTCGAGTCCATGGACGAAGAGCTCAGGATCCAGGAAGACCTGCAAGCCATGCGGGACCGAGAGAACTCTAAGAAGAAGCGGGAGCGGAGGAGGGAGAACGAGAAGAAGCAGAAGGAGATTGTCCGCATGCAGATGAACATGGTTGCACCCATGGACATCGGTATGGAGCAGGAGGGCCCGATGGGAACCGACGCCATGTTCTCGCTCAAGGCAGTCGACAAGGCAAAGGCCGCCGACCGCCTCGTCAAGGGCAAGATGGTTATCCCCAAGTCCGAGGCAAAGGATAGCGGCCTGGGCTCGTCGGGCGAAACGGACGAGGAGTCTGATGAGGAGGAGGACCGCCTTGACCGTGAGCTCGACGGCATGTACGAGCAGTACCGCGAGAGGAAAGCCGAGGCCGACGCCAAGTACCGTGCGAAGCGGGCGCGCGAGGAGCACAAGGACGAGTTCGAGGGCTTCTCCGCCGGAGAGGAGGGCGTCGACAGTGCCGACGCGCTCGAGGTCGAGTCCGACAGCAGCAGCGACGAATCGGAAGACGAGGGCGCCACCGGCAAGCCGCTGTTGCGCGACCTGGACGACGAGCCCACAGAAGAGGGAGCGCTGTCCCGGAGAGCGCAGAACTTCTTCACCCAGGATCTCTTCTCAGGTATTGAGGGTCTCGTGGGCGAGGAGGACGTCGTGATGGAGGACGCACCGACCAAGAAGGCCAAGAAGAGCAAGAAGACGGGCGATGAGGAAGTCGACGATGCTGCCATTGACGCCATGATCGAGACGGCCAAGACCAACTCGAAGAAGGCGGCCGTCAAGGACAAGAAGGCACCCGAGGCCGCCAAGGCCAAGGCCGACGGCGAGGACAGCGACTCGGACGCCGAGAACATCAAGACAGTCAAGTCCAGCGACGAGCCCGGCTGGGAAGACGACAGCGACAAGCGCCGCGCCGACGGCACCCTCGACATTGACATCATCACCGCCGAAGCCATGACTCTCGCACACCAGCTCGCCACCGGCCAAAAGACAACCCACGATTTCGTCGACGAGGGTTTCAACCGCTACAGCTTCCGCGACCGCGACGGCCTGCCCGAGTGGTTCCTCGACGACGAGACCAAGCACGACCGGCCCCAGAAGCCCATCACAAAGGCCGCCGCCAACGCTATCAAGGAGAAGCTGCGCGCCTACAACGCGCGCCCCATCAAAAAGGTGCGCGAGGCGAAGGCCCGCAAGAAGTTCAAGGCCGCCCAGCGCCTCGAGAAGCTCAAGAAGAAGAGCGACATGGTCCTTGGCGAGGAGGGCATGACGGAGAAGGAAAAGGCTGCGTCCATTGCCAAGCTCATGAGCAAGGCCAACCAGGTCAAGAGGCGGCCGAAGCCGACCGTCGTTGTCGCAAAGGGTAAGTTTTTCCTGGTGTTCGTCACAGAACTATTTCATGCTGACATCTTTTTCAGGTTCGAACCGTGGTGTCAAGGGCCGTCCCAAGGGCGTCAAGGGCAGGTACACGATTGTCGATGCCAGGATGAAGAAGGAATTGAGGGCGCAGAAGAGGCTGGCGAACAAGAAGAAGAGATAGGCGTCGGCGAGTCGATAGCCGGACGGGCCTGGGAGGCGGGCCGTGGCGCGTGTGGTCGTCTGCGAATACCATGTACTGATGCATTATGGGCGTTGAAAATAGGACTCTTCCTCCGGAACTGCTTCTTTGGTCTCTGCTTAACAAGTGTTCGGTTTGTGAGGACATGTCACAGGCATGGATGCTGGATACATCGAAAAGTCGATTATGGTACGCGGAAAATGACAACTACCTGCCCAGAAAGAGGAAGCCATCCAAAGGGGGAGGACCCAACAGAATTGCCGCCACCATGTTGTGCCGCCTAGGCAAAACGCTTGTCCTCCGGTTTGTCACATCATACATGTGCTGACTGGTCAGACAACGGCCCGTTATTCGAGTTTCGTCCCATCATTCCTCCATCTCCCTCTTGATATGAGGCGCCCTGTGGCTTCCATGGCCGCCGTGACCGCCATGACCACCATGACCGCTGTGGCCACCTCCGTGGCCGCCGCCATGCCGTCGGTTTGGCCTGGGGTCTCGAGGTCCCAACACCCAGTCCTGCATAGCCATCCAGTCGTCCCACTCCTTGTCGGCGGTGCCCAGCCATTCACTCCACCCGGCGTCGGCGGCCCGAAGCTCGGTCTCAGACGGCTCCCGGAGAGGACTCAGAAAGGGGACGTTCTGACCGTCAGGCATGTCGTACGAGTCCTTGACCGCAAGCCAGGGGCTGCTCTTGGCTGCGAAGAGATAATTGCGTCGTTCCGTCTCGTGCAGACGACCGACGCCTGCGACCCAGTCGTCACCGAAGAAGCCGTGGAGGACGCCCTGGTTGTCGAAGCCTGTGGCCACCAGCCGGCGGATGTAGGGAATTAGGGACACAGTGCCTGCGCCGGCTGTGGGGGCGCCGGCAAGGCCATGAGGGAAACCAGCGGCACCCCGTGCTGTGGACTGCGAGCCATGGGATGCGCCGACGGCGGCGGCAGCCGGTGAAGAGGGGACCGACTTGGAAGACAGGATGGGGTGCGGGTGCTGCTGGAAGGGGAGGCGAATGTTGACAAAGGCGGCGACGGCCTGAACGGCGCCTACATACTGTGCGTGGTCCAGAAAGTAGCGGACACACGACTGGAATTTTGTGTGCCACTCGAAGATGTCAAAGTCGGGGTCGTGGAAACCCTGCGGAGCATGCATGAGCTTGAGGCCTTGGTTGGACAAAACGCCTCGTGGATGCGTCGGACGCAGGCACGAGTGGGCGATGACAGTGCAAGGGCGGTCAACATACCTGCGAAGGGTGGTAGCCCCCAGCCGACTGGCCGGCGGATGAGGGACCGGCGGATGAGCCGCCTCCAAAAGCGTTCATGATGGGTGGGATGAGTGAGGTGCCTATCTGTCGGTGTGGTTTATGCAGGAGGACCTGGGTTGGTCGAGTCGAGTCGGCGAACCCTGGCCTGGCCACCTTGCCGGAGTTTCTTTCCCACGCGACTTTCTTCCTCTTCCCTCGAAGTGGTTCGAGCGAAGCAAGATGCCCGCAGCACGCAGCTGGTCGTTGGTTGGCCAAGACAAGATGTGCGTCCGGAGCGGGGGAAGTCTGCCGGAGCGGACCAGGATACCGGATCAGTTGACGACGCCGCAGACCGCTGGGCCGAGGCCTGGGAATTGAGAAAAATATCTCGAAAAGTCCTGAGGGGTGGAAGGATGTGATGACGATGACTATTGGGCGGTTGATCTGGTGAAGGTCTGAAGTAGCTTCACCGATGCGCACGGCGTTTCCGGCCCTTGGTTGTAGATTCAAGTCTAGAGGTGTGGCGGGGGTAGGTCAATGTTGAGTGAGGTAAGGCGGGGGTCAGATGGAGTGAGAGTCCCGTAAGCCAAACCAGATTGTGGAGATGACGTGTGAGATTGCTGGCCTAGACAACGAAATATGATGAAGAGGTAGTATGCGATGTGAAGTGAGGGAGGAGATGGCCGGGAGAGAAGGAGGCTCGAGGGTGTTTATATCTTTTCCCGGAAAGTCGGACGGAGGAGGGAAGGGGAGTGAAGGGAAGGCCGGGCGCCGTTCCAGGCCGGCGGGCCCAGCTCCCACAGATGGGAGAAGCAAAGGCTGTGGGCTCAGGCTCGGGCTCAGGCTCAGGCTCGGGCTCGCAGCTGGAGCTGGACCGGGATTTGTGACTTCACTCTTCACCCGCCATCGGCCTCAGCCGAGCTTGACGTACCCGTTGCAAGCCAAGGGGCGCCCGGGGGTCACGGGCGGGAGAGGGAGAGAGGGAGGGGAGAAGAAGAAGAGTTACAAATAAAACGGGCCCAGGAATCAGAGACATCAGGCCAGGCAGGTACACTGGGTCGACGAGAGGAGAGTCAAAAGGAGGGGCGAAACGGCGTGCGGCTTGTTTCCTTTGTGCTCATCGTCATCCGACAAGCGAGCGAGCGAGCGCCCGAGAGATGGGGTGGATGCAGAGAATCCCTAAATCCCGGCCTGGCTGGGTGTCTGCATTCTAGTCGTAGTGGTGTCTTGGAGTCCGTACCTTGTCCGCAGCAGACTAGGAAGCTCAGCAGGTGTGTGTGGGTGATGGTGTCGAGGTTGTCGCTGGGGACAATGGTGCTTCTGGAGTGCGAAAGAAAGAGAGAAAGACAGCTGAATCGGGAAACAAAAGCCTCGGATCCACTCGGGCGGCGGTCGTCGATGGGGACGTTGAAGCTGATGGGAAAGTGACGCAACAGCATACTGGTGCATACACCGAGGACCCCTGAGATGAGATGGATGGGGTGTGTGCGTGTGGGGGAGCTTGCCCAAGCTTGCCCGAAGAGGCGGCGGCAGCGGGGCGCTTCAGCCAGGGGCCTGGCCTGGAGGTGTGCGTCCAGGGGGCTGGTGTGATGATGGTCGATGGTGCGTGCTGTGTTCGTTGGTATGGTACTCGGCAGGTATCCGTGCTCGTTCGATCTGTGGTCGGACGGGGGAGGACCAGAACCTGGGGCGCATCCGAGCCGAAGTTCCAGTCCGGTGGTGTGCATTCCCCTGGTCGCCAGTCAGAATTCGAAAGGCGGTCGTGAATGGGGTTGATCATTCAAATGGTCCAGTGTGCAGGGAGAAGCGGCAAAGGCGCAGACGGCGGTCGATCAACAAGCGCCACGGACGACTGCCAGCCCCATAGTGGTTCAACGGCAGCCGCCGGAGGACGAGCCGGGCGGCGGATGCCACAAGTGGCCAGCAAGACACTTCAACTGAATGCCGTGTTGGTAGTGATATGAACCCGGTCGGCGCTGATGGTGCAAGCCACATTCCCGAGATAATTCGGGCTCGTCCGGTACGTCAGGAGAATGAGGCTGGGGTTTGTCGTTGCCACACCCGTCAAGGCTTGCTCGGACACGACGTGATCGAGGGATGCCAGGTCGAGATCCAACATCTCGGAATCGTGGGATGCAACCAAGAGGAAGCAGAGGGGTGGATGGAATTCTTGCTGATGGACTGAAATGACGATGCCCTGGCAGGAGATGGGTTCCTTCCCGATGCAAGGGCACTTTCCATGTCCTCTGCCTTTGCCCACCAACTCGCCCGGGAAGGTCCATCCATGTCCAGCCTCGGCGGGGCGGGCTCTTTCTTCATCTTGGGAGGTGCCCGAGGAAGGAGATGCCCGACTCAATTGGAATGGCAGGGAAGGTACGCCAGGGATCACACTATTCATCACATCGCTAGGGCAGGGCAGGGCAGGCAGGCCCGTGGCAGGAGCACCCACCGGATGCTCCTTCTTCACGACCCAGCTCAGCGGTGATGGCAATCTCCCCTCCAACCCAACTCCTGGGTCCGTCTAGATCAGGTACAAGAAAGCAATCCCTACTGTCTCCATGTTTTGCACCTTTCGCTTACGTTCCCTCGGTATTGGTCTCCTGTCGGGGAACTCGTTTGTTTTGTCGCTCGGGCATCATGCCCCACTGCCTCCTGATGCGATTTAGAGGACCTGCGTCGTCAATCTGCTGCCAACACAGACGACCCTGGCTTTCTTCTCTCTCTCAATTCTCCTTCGACAGGTCTCTCCCCCCCGTCACTTGTCAACCCAGCCCGCGATTCACCCCCGTTTGCCCACCTTTCCAAGACAATGCTGCCCAAAAAAATGACCCGCCACCATCGGGCGGGAGAACATCCGACGCCAAAACAAACAGCGGGTGCCCTGACGATTTCTTGGCCACCGTCGAGGGCGTCATCGTCAACGATGTAGCCTGCAGCATCTATCGATCTACTTGCTTTTGCCCATCATCTCCATCACTAATCACAATCGATGCAGCCCTGGCCGCGACGCCACTCGGCGACCTGCTGGCTGCAGACTCGACGCAATTGTGCTTCCCTGCATCCGCTCCCCGACCCCCTCTTCACTCACCTCAAGGCTCAGCCCTGGAGGGACCCCGGACGGACATCGGACAAGCAAGGCAAGGCACCGCACCCCTACGACCGCGCCAAGAAACATCTGCTTCGTCACCAGCCTCACCGGCCACTGACCAGGGGTTGACCGGTCGCGCTCGCTGCAACGCAACCAGGCCATGCGGATGCCTCGCTTTCGGGCCTGTCGATCTCCCACGCCAAGCCCTGGAAATGGATCTCCCGAGAGCACCCAGCAAAGATTCGCCGCCTCGCCTGGGCCCCGTTGCTCTAGCTTAGTGGCTGCTGGTGTTCTCACTTCAGGTCGTCAAGGATCCTCCATCCTGAGAATGTTGTTTCGGGTACGAGGCATCAAAAAGGCCCATCGCCCCAATAGCGCCGCCCAGTCAGCCCTCACCTGATGGTAGGCCGACCGCTCACTCCCACCTTCCGTGCCGTTGAAGCTCGCCTCTAGCTTCGACAGTGGGGGTTGCTGATCACCCATTGTCTCTCCTGAGGCATGCCGTCATCAGAGCGCCAGACAACATGCCTCGTCCGAGACATGATTGACAGTTTCCGCAGAGCATCCATCAACCACCGAATCGTTCCACTTGGTGACGGCGGCTGCTCATACAGCATGCAGGCGAGCTGTCGGGCTGATCTCCACCGGGTCAGATGGCAGGTCTTGCAAGGATCACCCCCCAAGGCAGGCCGATATCTCAGCTCTGTGTCCAAAGTCATTGTCATAGCTGACTTGTGCTAGGGCGGGGGAAACTCCGCGCTGAGCTGCCGCGTCGGGAAGGCGTGCGCCATGCTGAAGACACCCGCGGCCCGGTCCCCGCGGTCCATGGTCTGTCATTAGACTGCTTTCGAGTCCCAAGTATCAGATCTTTCTCGTCCTGCAGCCACGATGGCCCTGTCTTTGGACCGTTCCTCACATCGGCGGGTGTTTGCACGAGGATTCAGATCAAGCCACCTAGGCCCATGCCGCCGACTGTGCGCAACTCCTCCACGAGATCCATGAGATCTCCGTGTCCCGATTCTCGAGACCGCATCGACCCGATCAGTCGGCGCTTTGTGTTACCACACCCAGGACATCATTGGCGCCTGGCCCATGTCTGCCAGATTTCGCACACCACCCCGCCCTGCAGGAGGAGGATTCTGCCACGGGAATACGTCCAGAGCACACGTTTGGCTCGCCCGCAGCTGCGTGGCTTGGGCCGTTGCGCCGGGAAGGCGACACTCCGTGATTACTTACGAAAGGGGGGGGTGTTCGGTCTCCCCCAGCGAGCACCAGTGGGATGCAGAGGTCAACCTTTCACCCCCATGCTACATGCTCACGGCGGCTACCATGCTGAGGTGGCTACTGACTTGGACATGCACACCACTTTGCATTTCTGTCTGTTCAACAACCAATCCTTGACGGAAATATACCCTTGGCTATGCAGGCCAATGGACCTCCAAGGCGCTTCCTGCGGGCTATCGCCACACCGGCCAATGACCAAAATGTCGGCCGACCCAGCGCCCTGGAACGGTTGCATCCCACGGAATATCATACATCGATCTGCACAGATTTGGAAGCAAGATCCGCGATCTCCCGCCCGGCCATGAGAATCGGATTTCTGCAGCTGTAAGGGGCTCCTCCATTCTTCGCGACTTTGTCCTTTTCGAGCCGTGATCGGACAACCAACCCGCAGGAGATTGGTCAACCCCTCCCCTGCCCTCCATTCTCGCAGCCTCGTTCGATGTAAGCAATGGGCCCCTCATCTCCGCCGCTTCGAGGCACGTCAACGGGTGTGGGTGATTGCGAGTGTGTGAGGCGACATGTTGCTCGTGTGACATGTCTGCATCTCTGAAACATGGGCTCAGGATTCGGGTTGCGTGGAATCTTTACGCCCCGTCGATGAGCGTGACAAGGTTGAAGTTCCCCCATCGCGACGGTACTGACTCGACCTTTGATGATCACCACTGAGCAGCCTGGAGGGTTCGTAGAAAGTTTTGGGGCTTCAAGACTTGAGAGTCTTTGGGTGACGGCCCGATGATGCGGTCAGGTAGTACAAAGGCATTGCAGGTGGTGAGCATGGGTACTCCGCAATTGGCGAGGAGACCAACGGTGACCGCCAATGGATCAAGTTATTGTTGACTTTCGTCTCTTGAGGCTGCGTACGTTGTCGTCCGCGCGTCTTCCAAGTCGGGACATACGCTCACCGAGTCCTCACAGCCTGCTCTTGGCCCCTGGCCGCCAATGGGCATATGGATGCTCCTCCTTGCCAGGGATGAGATGGTCCACCCCCAACGTGTTCAAGAATCCAGGATGGACCTGATCCAAGCTGGTCACGCCGCACATTTTCATTGTTGTTTCCAGCTCATCTCTCAAAACTTGACCGTCAGGTTAGTGGCGATGCTAGGGAATGTCGGCCATGGGACACAAAAACTTACTTTCGATATACCGCTCGACTCCCTCGTGGCCATAGTTAAGGGCATAGAGAAGTCCCCTGCCGATACCGACGGCTTTTGCCCCCAGACAAAGCGCCTTGAAGATATCGGTTCCCCTGGTGATGCCGCCGTCGACATAGACTTCCATGTGGTCAAACACCTCGGGACAGTTCTTCTGCAGCTCTAGCAGCACCAGGATGGTGGCTGGAGCTGTATCCAGGCTCCGACCGCCGTGGTTTGAAATATCAATGGCTTCGACGCCGTGCTCCATGGCCTTGACGGCGTCCATCCACGTCTGGACACCCTTGAGCACGATGGGAAGGCCTGGCACGGTACGCCTGAGCCAGGCAATGTCGTCCCAGTTGACGCTGGCGTCAATGTAGCTGCCCATGATACGGCCCAGGGCGCCGCCCTTGCTGTCGTTCTTTGCTTTGGCACCTGAGATGGGTGAGCTTAGGCTCTCATCGGAGCGCACGCGCTCGTCAGCCTCCCGCTTTCCTGGGATGGGAGCGTCAATGGTGAGGAAGAGCGCCTTGACGCCGCGGGCTTGAGCGTCACGTAGGAGACGCTCCGAGTTAGCGCGGTTCTTGTCGACGTACAGCTGGAAGAAGACGGGCACTTCGTAGGGCGTTTCGGTCTCGTGGGCAGCATGGGCGGCGAGGATGTCGGCTAGGGGAAAGGAGGCGCTGACGGAGACGCATTGAGGGACGCCGGAGGCCTTGAGGCCGCGGCCGAGTTCCTTTTCACCTTCGGGGTGGACGAGCTTGGCCATTGCTGTGGGAGGGGCGAATAGAGGGAGACGGGCAGAATGGCCAAGGATGGTGGAGGCTGTGGATACGGAGGCTACGTCGCGGAGGACGCGGGGCCGTAGGCCGATGGACGCGTAGGCGGATGAGTTGCGTGTCTTGGTATGTAGGTCTGTTGCGGCGGAGGAGACAAAGGCCCAAGCCTTGGGGGTGAAGGTCGTTGATGCAGCGGTCTCAAAGTCGTGAGCGCTGATAAGAGTGTCGAGGGGTGGTTTCCCTGGTGGTGATGGGCGAGGCTCTACCTCGGGAGACGAGGGTGGTTGATTCTGCGGTGCCATATTTGGCGTCTTTGTCTGTGTTTGTGGCTCTGAGGGTGTATCTTCTGACGATACGCGGCCTCTAAGCTTTGAAGGGTCGAGAGTTCCTCCCACCAGTCTCGGCCCGTGGACTTCAGAATAGATGGCGGTGCCGTCTCTGCCAGCGCACTTGAGTATGGGTGCGATGCCGCCGGGATGCTCGCGCACAAAGTCTGTAAAGTCCCAGACTTGGTCGTGGAGGATGAGCCAGAGGTCGTCGAGGCGCTTGTGCTTGGCTACTTCGGCGCGGGTGATGACAACGTCACCAAGGGTCATTGTATGGAGGGGGGGAGTGGTGTCGTTGAGAGGGCGACTTTGAGGGATAGGGTGGTTCTTATATGTTGATCGGGATAGTGTCCGGCTTGGACGTCACCATCGGGCGTTTCCCCGGTCTGTGGGGGAGGTCTGGGGAGCGGACGCCGACGGCGGGGTGATCGGCATGGGCGAGGGAGGCGAGGGGGATGTCCTCTTCGGGGTTCTTTGTGCCGACCGAGGCATGAAGAGTTGACAGATGGTGCCAGATGGCATGCCCCTCGATTCGCTCCCCCGCTTCCCGGTCAATATTGCCCCTCCATCAGACTTCCAGCAGCGACTTCGCAACAGATGTCAGAGCTGGGAGTATCATTTTTGGTATTTCTTTCTTTCTTAAATGATCGCAGACTATCCCGCTAGCGCCTTTGTGACCAGCTCCTTGGCACGATTGCTCAAATCCATAGCCAGGGCCAGCTCCCTCCCCCGCTCACCCATCTTACCCCACGTCTTCTGCAAGATACCGATAATCTTCGCCTCGTCAAGCTCCTCACGCTTCTCAAAGTCATCAAAGTACCCATCAAGAAACACGAGGCACGCAACATCCTCGAGAGCCTGGGTGCCCTCATCCTTGGCGAGGTTCTCCTTGCGGATAAGAGCGGCGATGCGGTCGACGGCCTCGTCGGACAGAGGAGGCTGGATGGCGGGCGATGAGCGCAGCAACTCGGCGACTTGGACGGCGGCTTGCGACTTGAGCTTCGCGCGCCAGGTGAGGTAGCCCGGCCGCGTCATGGGGAAGGTGTCGCGGGGGATTGTCCAGCGGCGGAAGTGCTGAGCTCGGCAGGCGAGTTGGAGCTCGGGGCCGGCGGAGGGCGAGTGGACTGCGAGCCAGCGCGTCATCTTGCGGGCGTAGTGAAGCTCGTAGGAGATGGACTGGGAGTTTGAGTCGGCGTCTGAGGATGTGGCGGGCCGGGGGTCTTGGGCGTGAGCTTCGTCGATGAGCTCGAGGGCCTTGGCGTAGTTGGCCGGCAGAGGGGGGAGCTCGGGGGCGGCCATGGTGAGTTTTGAGTCGTGAATGTCGTGGTGGTGGGATATGTGTGATAGTTCGGTGTTCAAGATCTTTTCATGTTGGCTCGGTGTTTGACTGAGCTGGGCGGCTTCACGTTAGAGGCTCCACGGCGGACTGAGCCACTATCAGACTGGC
Source organism: Plectosphaerella plurivora (assembly GCA_020726575.1). Lineage (NCBI taxonomy): Eukaryota > Fungi > Ascomycota > Sordariomycetes > Glomerellales > Plectosphaerellaceae > Plectosphaerella > Plectosphaerella plurivora. Next base: position 224,484 of record JAGSXJ010000012.1, on the reverse strand, counting down.
ATTCTAGGGCACTTCCCCCTATGAAAAACACCCTAAATCTAAGCCGGGAGATCCTCGGGCAAACACCGATTCGACGCTGCAGGCTTAGGTCCTTATCGAACCGCCCGCGGCAACCTTACCCTTCGACCAATCTTCACTGCCTGCGATACCCATCCCAGATCATGCCAGCGACATCGATAAGTCAGCTCGTCCGCCCACGGCATCGCAGCCGATGATGCAGATGTCAGCTCGCTGCCGGCATCTTGCCAATCAGAATCGATTTGGTCGCACAGCTCAGCCCCCAGCCAGCACCAAGCCCAGCAGCCAACCGAGTAGAAAATGGACGGACGCCCAGCCCATCTGGCTCCAGCTACTGTATGCGGTGTTCCATCATTGTCAACATTCTCAGCTATTCGCTGCTCAATACATTGATTCTTGCTGCGCTCGAGCCTGGGACCATATTCCGTCGTCTCGTGATGGCCTACTTCGCGCTTGCAACAGGCATACTTAGCACTATTGGCTTCGCCCTGCAATTATGGAAGGACAGCAAGGAAATGCGCACCAACGGATCAAGCATCTCCACGGCAGATGCGAAGCGCGTCGCCGACAGCCAACAGACACACTTCGACAAGGTTAAGCAGCTGCAAACCGCCGAGACCAACTTGGAAGAGGCGGTGAATAGTTATTTTTGCAATATATTGATGATTGACTCTCAAGCTCTTCGTCACAAATTGCTGGAAAGTCGACGCCTCTCCTAGCCACCTCTGACATCAGCCATTGGAAGTCCCAAAGATCACCCTCGCCGCATCGGTTCACCGCCGTCGCGGCCCTCAGCAACAAAAGGTCCGACATGGACGCGACAGAACCGCCGTAAAACGGCTCTGTCGTGTATACGCGCTCGACAATCCCTTCTCCGATCTCGATGAAGTTAACACGGACTCGGAAGCCCAGGGATGCGTCGAACGCGATCTTGCCGTCGGCCTCGATGCTAAAATTCGGGGCGCCAGCCAGAACTCGCTCCAAGACCTCGTGAATGACGGACCGGGAGCCCGCAATGTCGACGTCCTCGGTTTTCTATGGCGAGGCATGGACGAGGCACGCGGCGCCACCAACGAGTACGAGTTGGCGACGGAGCTCTGGCCGGACCAGGCGGGTGGTGGCGCGGAAACACTCGAAGAGCGCTTCGCGGACGGGGGCGGAGATGGTGACGTTGGGAGTCGGCATTTCGAGATGAAGGCTGTTATAGGGTCTCTACATCAGTCAGCATCCAGTACTAGCACAGAGCACTTGCATGTCACCAGACATCATCTTCGCATCGAGTGTCTCTGCAAATTGACGCAAGATACACGGAAGAGAGGCAGGGTATATGTTCAGGGGGCCACGGTCAGTGGACAAGGGCGACGTACAAAGTGCTGGGTCTGGGGGAAGGCTGTCCTCCGCGAAGTTCTTGGGCAGATACAGCTGGTTTCTATGTACGAATGATCAGTCTAAGCATGCTATGGGACTGCAGCATCTATGGACATACGGAGAGGAAAAGAAGCTTTTAGTATGATGCATCTAAGACACAGGTGTTAGCAAAGATGGTACCCGGGTGACTGAGCCTCGGGTCTGCAACACGATGGTCGAACATACAAAACTTCTGGAAAGGCTGGACTTGGAGAGAGAAGAGGTTCAAGACCAGCTGTGCCAGTCACTATATGAATACGAGTGCCACGTTGTGCGCAAGAGCAAGTCCCCATCCCATGACGACTTCCCTGTCCACAGGTACTAGTCAGGTGCTGTCCAGCACAATGTGGCTTGGAGGCCACGACTAATACGAGTAGAGGCAAGAAGCACTCAAAACAAGGGCCCATTACTATGAGAGCTCTCAGGCCTAGCATAAGCGCTGCGTGGACGATGACGTCGAACCTAGTCAGCGCCCCGGAGAATCGGAGGCGCGCTGCCTACCCAGGCACCTAAGCCAATTTTCAAGCCACGACCGAAGACCATCTAATTGGTATGGAAGATCGAGAAGGCAACCTTCGGGTTTTGACAGACGGTGGTGGCTTGCAGACACGCAGGCGAAAATTCTTCATCACATGTGAATTCAAGACCACTCTCGACATGGCAGTGGAAGTTATGGCCGTTTCGGAACGCACATTACGATAGGAGATGGCGACCAATATCATTCGATGCTCTTGCGCTGGTCTGCTTGAAAGCAGAAGTCATGCTGACACCTCAGGAGTCGTAGAGGAGGTCCATTATCTGCACAAAGACATCGGCATCTACCTGAACGAAAAAGAAACCCAGGACTACATTCACAGGTCGCTGGCAACACCAGGAGTACGCGTCCAGACGAATCTACTGAAATGTATCATAAGTGCGACCAAGACGGGTACTTATGCACCCAGCTCCATGCCCAACCGCAGGTGGAATACAACACAAACGGGGTGGCCAGATTCTTTTTGGGAGAACGTCAAACATTGCATGCGAATTGGACGAGATGCCGAGGCAAAAGACCCGGAGACAGTCGAAGCTTTGCTTGAATCACTCAATGAGGCAATGCAAATGATACACTCCTTGCATGAGGTTGAGGGAGACGAGACACAATTCGTCGACAGCAGAAAGTCTAGAGCCGCACACTGGACGTGGGGTTTTCCTCTTGACAGTCACTACGGAAGCAAGCTTAACTCCATCCTGGCCTGCCTAAGCTTCATGTCATTTGCCGTGCAGCAAGACCTACGTCAGCACGTCATGCGCAAGTTGGCAAAGGGAGAGAGCATCGCGCGCAAAAGCCAAGAGCGGCCACTGCTGAGCTCGGCGTGCGGCGTCGATTCGATCCGGTGGCTACTGCCCCAGCGAAGATCAGCCGAGGTCGTCAAAGCTCTCCTCGAGCACGGGGCGAATCCCAACCAAGCTTTTCGGGGGAGAACATGCTGGCAGCTGCCCTGTACAATGCGCGCCGAGCGAGAATGTCCTATGACCGCTGTCAGAGATGGCAACCGTACTGGAACTACTGATCAACGCTGGGGCTGACACCCGATGCCCTGTGGAGTGGACCACAAGACAGAAAGTTGGTAAAAGGACATGGATAACCCACCAACACTCGCGTACGGCTCATGAGCAGATCTACGCCACGTTAATTGCCCAAGAAACAGACGTGTCTGGGCCCTATTCTGTTGTTCTTGACCCGGGTGCGCGACCGACTGGTGGACTCGAATTTCGCTTTGATACCCATCTCGCATGGGGATCAACTTGGTGTACTCAATGTCGGAGGACGGGGGAGGTGGGGGTGGTTTGGCCTTGAAACCTGCGACCACGGCAGGAAGCGGGGGAATTGGGCGGTCGCCAATCTTGAGGCGGAACTACTTGTGATGTCAGGGACAAATCGACACGTCTCAAGAACAAGCCTACCTCTTTCAGCTCCGGGCTAATTGGAGTGCAAGACCTTGTCAGCATGAATTCTGCTGCGTGTGCTGCTGTACAGGCATGACTTGCTGTATCTCCCCAAGCGCCAGAATGGCTTCTTTGGAATCGAATTGAGACATGATGACCACAGTGTCCTGTTGGTGGGAGGATAGTGGGTTGGGATTGGAGTAGCAAGATGAGAAAGGTTAAGTCGAGCATCTTATGTCTATTATAGGTAGACTAGGCTAAGAACTCGCTAGCCGAGGTATTCCTCAAGGACTTGTACGTCCTGCTTCGTTGATTTTTACAGGTCACTAGGATGTATAGAAGCCCCTGGGGAGTTCAATATCAACAATCCATGGAAGCTGAAAGGTTTCCTCCATAGCTGCATTGATGAACAGTGTCTGCTGCCCATCGTCCTTCTGTGCGTCCTCGCCACCAATGCTCGCCGTGCATGCCCCTACTCTTCGGTGAGACTCGAGCTCTTCTCGCTTCTCGTTCGCGACCTCTTCGGAGTCAAATCTGCTAGGCGTCAGAGAAGCCATGGAACAAATTGTTCTGGATCTGCCGTTGTCGATGTGTGTAAAGTGTGAAGGCACCGCCTTGTCATCGACCGAACCCCGCCACGTCACCAGCCTTGCCCCCCAATCCTCGTGGATGTGTCCAAAGCAGTGGACCTTTGGTTTTGCTGAAGCGACTGAGGCAAAGAGACCTTCGCTTCCTGTGCGTAGCTTTTCGTGGTTACGATCCAAGATGCCGCGCGGCGGGCCGTGGGTGATGGCGATGTGGGTGTCCTCCTGAATGGACCAAGCATGTCCATCGTTATACGTGATGCATGACGCTGATTCGGAGGGTATGTCTGACAAAGGCATCGGGACGTACTGGAACCCCATAGATGCCGATTTGGATGGTGTAAAGGGGCTTGCGAAGACGGTCAAGCGGGCCCCGTTGACGAGATCAAAATGGTGCGTCCCTTCGTCGAGCACGGTGATGCCTGGGGCGTTGGACAAGAGAGCCCTCGCATGACCAGGGGCGCCGTAAACGCGGTCAAGGTCCTCCTTTGTGATGTCAGACGCTACCTGGGATTCGGCGGCGATGCGCTCATACGCTGGTGTGTCGAGGGTGAAGTCGTGATTACCGGCCACCACAAGCTTGAGCGGCGCATCGATCTGCAGAAGAAGACGGATTGCTGTGTTGTATTCGACGATTTTGGACTCGTCTGTAAGGTCACCGCAGTGGATGGCAATGTCGGCAGACAGCTTGGTAGCCTGTGGGAACTTGAAGTCCTTTCCGTGGGTGTCCGAAATGATCAAGATGCGAGTCTTGATAGTCTCCATGGCGGTGGTGAACTCCATTTCGACAGTAAGTTCGAAGAGAAGATTGAGTGGAAGCCTTGTAGAGTTCGACAAACGAGTAGAAAGTCAGAATATATATATGTTGATGGAAGTTGTCGCGTTAAAAAACGAGATTCTGTCAGGCGTTGTGAAGAGTTTGTGCCTGACGGGTCCGCAAGCCACCACCGACCACCGTTTGTCGAAACAGAGGTGGCTCTTGAGCATCCATCCTAATTGGAAGCTCTTGGCTCGTGGCTTAAAATTTGACTTAGGTACATACAGCCTCCAACCCTCTGTCTCCTCTCACGCACTATTGCACTTGCTCCTCACAGCAGTGTGATCCGCGCCTCCAGCGGCAGGTCTCGCGAGCTGAAGCCGGCCCTAAAGACAAACTCGCCCTCCGGGATGACCCAAACCTTGTCATTGACGTCCCAATAACTGACATCCCTCCTCATCAGAGGAAACTGAACCACGACTGTCTCCCCCGGCGCGATGACAACCTTGCCGAAGCCTCGAAGCACCCTGATCGGCGTGCCCTCGGGCGTCGCCCCATCTGGGAAGGACATGTACAGCTGAGGCACAGCTGGTGCCTCCATACCGCCCGTGTTCGTGACATCGACTGAGGCAACGGCGACCGTCTCCCAGAGTTCAGGGTGTCCGCCGACGGTGATGTTAGTTCTGGGGTCGGGGCGGGCGGACAGAGCGACGTCTCCGCTGGCGCTGACGGAAAGGGAGCCGTCGACGACGGAGAAAGTCGTGTACGTCAGTCCAAAGCCGAACTCGTAGAGGGGATCGATGCCGTCGACGTCTTAGTGGCGGTAGTCAATGTGCTGGCCTTCGGTGTAGTTGGCCTGCCAGGCGTTGTTGTCGGTGACCGGTTCGGTGAGGTTGACGATCGGGGGACCCGCGTCCGCGGCGTCAAGGGGAATGGTGTAAGGCAGGCGGCCCGAGGGGACGACGTCGCCCCAAAGGAGGTCGACAATGGCATTGCCGCTTTCCTGGCCAGGATAGTGGGCGGCGAGAATAGCGCCGATCTTGGGGTGATCAGCCCATGGCATCGTGTTGATGCCGCCCGAATGAGTGATGACGACTGTGTTGTCGCAAAAGTTGGCCACGTTGTTGATGACGACCGTCGAGTTGCCGTCGAGCTCGAGGTCGGTGCGGTCGAAGCTCTCGCTGGCGAAGCTCTGCTGGAAGACGAAGCAGATTTCCGGAATGGGATAGATGCCCCTGAAGTCGTTGCGGGCTAGATGCTCGTTGTCGGTGATGTAGAGGACCGCGGCACCAATCTCGCGACCCTTGGCCTTGATGGCCTCCAGGGGAGGCACGACGTACGAAGGGCGAACCGTGCCAGAGCCGCCGCCGATGATCGTGGTACCCGAGTTGACGCTGGGTGGGTGCTCATCGGCCCTGTTGAAACCGAGCGTCATGTCGGCCGCGTCGTTTCCGAAGACGCCGATGACGCGCGGGGCCTTGACCGGCAGCGTATTGTTGGTGTTCTTGAGGAGGACGGTTCCGGCGGCGCCGTGCTCGCGGATGAGCTTGGCGTGGTTGCCTCGGACGTCACGGCCCAGGGAAATCTGCTGACCTGGCGGCAAGATACCCATGTCCCGGGCAACAGAGAGGCCAAATTGGTGGGCAACGACGACGAAGCGCATGGCAGGATCCACGGTGGGATACTCGCCAAGGTGCTGGCCGAGGAAGAAGTACGAGGCCATGATGTTGCGCACCATGCCGTCGATGCGGTCCTGCGTCACAGTGCCGTTCGCCAAGGCCTCGATGAGTTTCTTGCCAAAGTAGGCCGGGTTCTGCGGCCGGCTAGGGATGACACCCGGCATTTCCATGTCCAGGCCCGCGTTGACGGCCTTGTAGGTCGAGTGGGTGGCGAACCAGTCGGAAACAACGAAGCCCTTGAAGCCGAGCTCGTCACGGAGCAGCTCCTTCAGCAGGTACCCGCTCTCGCAGGCGTACTCGTTGTTCGCCCTGTTGTATCCGCACATGAAGGAGCCGGTGCCGGCCCTGACGGCGTTTGCAAAGGGCCAGAGGTAGAGTTCGTGCATCGCGCGGTCATCGACATTGGACGACAGGGCCTCGACACGGTCACCGACGGGACCCTCACCAGGGTTGCGCATCGTCTCCTGCTCATTGACGATGTAGTGCTTGGCGCACGTCTGGGCCCCGGCGTCGTGAATGCCTCGGACGCTCGCCTCCATGACGACGCCAGCCAGGTAGGGATCCGGGCCGAAACCCTCCCAGTTGCGGCCACCCTGGGCATGACGGCCCATGGGATTGACCGAAGGACTGTGAGGTGAGGATCATGTGGGCGCCTTTGCCCTTGGTCTCCCTGCCCATGGCGAATCCGCGGCGGTAGACCATCTTCCTGTCCCAGCTGGCGGCGGCGCTGATACCCGACGTGAAGACGCTCACCTGGTCGTTACGATTGAGCCCGTTGGGTCCGTCGAGCATGCAGAGGCCACGGAAGCCGAGGCGCGGCACCGCGTTGATGTTGCCGACGCATGCGCCCGCCGAGGAGTTGCCCTGAAGCATGCCAACCTTTTCCTCGAGTGTCAGCTGGGCCACAAAGTCATTCGCTAGAGCGATGGCTTCGTCCCAATTTTGGCTCCCTAGATTCCGAGTGAGAACGGGCATGTGATTGTGAAGAGAGAGAGGACTGGACGTACCATTGTGATGAGCACCGCATCCATAACCTGACGCCTGGGTGACTAGCAGAGCCAAGAGGGCTGTCGATGCGGAGAGAAACATGTCTTTAAACTACCAATGGTGTCAAGACGAAGCTGCCATGTGTTTTCTGGTTCAAAAGCTCATGCTTGAATGGGCGCTGGACAGTCTTTTTATACCTTGCGCCGGGGCATCGTCGTCGATGCATCATGTGTCCGACAACTTATGTTAAACTCCACAGCTGAACATCTTCCTCCCCATGGGGACCAAAGGGAGAATAGCTTCGTCCCTCAATTAAACTTGGCTGAATTGGCGACCCGTAACTTTGGGTCCGTTGGCAGCCATCGGCCCGACGTCGAACAGGGACAGACCATGGCATCTCCTCGACGTGAGCAGAGACGGAAGAAAAGTTTGCTGTAGCCCCTCAAGCCTCACCTGCGGTGGCTACACTATTTGGCCGGATCTTAGCGTGCTATTGTTCGGAAAACTCGCATTCAAAGACCCAAGTCCCGCGTTTTCTCGGCTTTCCTCGCCACTACTCGGGATTCCCGGTTGCTGATTCCTCCCAACCCCGTGTCCGGACCCGAGCCCCGGACACCCCAGAGTCGGCATCCCCTCCCCCGCATCGGCTCCGTAATACTTTACACGTGTAGATCGTTGAGCACGTTGTGTGTGTGTTTGTTCTGCAACCGAGCCCGATCGTTTGGTTCTATTACAGTATTCCCAACCCCGGCCCAACCCCAGAGGCGGTACATGTCCTCTTGGCTTTCCAGACACAACGTTGCCCGTTATGTTCCCACAAGACATACGCCTTGGAATGAACTCTCCAGCTATTCGAGCCCCCATCAGAGGTTTTAGCAATTCAACAGTCGGTAGCTCGAGGCTGGCGGGGTCACGGCCCTCCTTCGGCCTGGGCAACCGCTTACCCCGGCCCCGGCCCCTGCCTCCACGAGCGAGCACGCCTCAGAGTGGTCTGGCCTCGCAGCCAACTCCATTATAGCTTCAAAATCTAGTCACCTCCGAGATGAGTGTCGTCTGCTGTTGCTGCGGAGACAAGTGGTCCAAAGACGCCGAAAGACTCGCCGAGATGTTCGTCATGATTCACTCATGCTTGCGTGCTTCCAAGCCGCACGACGGACCAGTCATGGCTTTACCCCGAGGAAAGCCCCGAGGGGATATCATGGGACTCGAATGCTTCCCACTTGCCAGAATGCCTCGCGGGGTGAAAAAACCGGGGACGTGAGTCCAGGCAAAGCCCCTGGACCTTTGCGGCCTTTGCAGTGCCTCCTCCGCCATGTCCGCAACCCCCGCTGCCTCGCTTGGCGTCCTATCGGCGCTGGTCTCTGAAGCTGTAAACACCAAGATAGCCGGACAAGCAGCAGAGGAGCAGAGAGACAGGTCGTTCGTATCTATGACTTTGCTCATGCCCGTTGCCTCAAGTAGAAGCTCTCTACCTCTCTTCTCGCCCGTCATCTGGCCATCCATCATATCGTTTCTGCGGAAAGATTCGCCAGAAAGCTGGCTGCCCATACTCTCCGCCAGCCCCTGCAGTACAACGCAACACAACGCCGCCACTAATTTCTCGATAGTCATTCCTTGACATGCTAACCAGTTGGCATGATGAGAATGCAATCGATAGCGGTTGCTGTTTAATCTTTTATTGTGATCGATGGAGTGAAGCCATAAGGTTCCAGACCCGTTATGGGAAGACAAACGACGACGCGATGTGACAGGCTCTAGTAGCCCTTCACTCAGGTCTTGACCTTGCGATGTTGTAACTCCGCGGGCATTGCGGCTGCCAGCGCGACTTGTGCTCGCCGGCATTCACCATTGGGGCACCAACATATGCCTCGCATCTCTTCATCCTCATCCGTATCCATCTCCGATCGATCCACGGCACGCGCCCAGTCGGCATCGCAGGCAGCTTCGACTCGACTAGCCAAGGTCTCCCTGAGAACAAGATGTTCGCCACGAACCTCCGTCCTGCATTCGCAGTTGAAATACGTCAGGCCGTTCATTCTCCATGATTCTTCTGGAGTCGCATGGTAACTATGCGCGAAACCAGCGCACCTATTGTCAATACCATACTCACCCTCACCTTTCGTAGTGTAATAATTCAATCCAGGCCTGATTTTTGGCCAGCTTCGCCAGGCTTTGTTCGGTATCGTTGTCAGCTTCCAATTCAGCTTCTCATAGGGCTGCGTATTGTCTCTCAGAGTATCGAGTCCCCAGTTGAGGCAGCTGCAAACGTTGGGGTCGAAAGGCTTAACGACAGCGTCTTGTTCCGCGACACGGTTGAGCATGGACCACGAGGCCGAATGACCCGGATATCTGCCTTTGAAAAGATTTAAGGCGTTTTCTGTAAAGTCCATGGCCCTCATGCCAAGCTTGCCCGGCCTGTTTGGTACAAACGGCACGTGAATAATCAAGCTCAAGTCGGAGTTCAGGCTTCCATCCTCGCGTCTCCAAATTTGAATGTAGGGCCTATCGTGACCATTGCATTTCCAGAACCGCTTTTGATGGGGGGATAGTGGGTCTGCGCCCCATTGGTGTTGCACATGGTCGCAAGTGATGCGCTGTTCGCTTGGGGGGCTATCGGCGAGGCGTTGCGCTGACTCCCAAGTCACTGAAACGTGTTCACACAAACGAATGCGGCTTTTCCGGTTGATACAAAGTCGATATTTGTCTTCTGAACCGTATCGCTGCTCGGGCGTGAAGTGGTACGCCCTATGCTCCATCTTGCAGCCTGAACAGTACAGAAAGGGAACTTGACGTAGGAGCTCGGCGTCGCTGTTGTTAGCCTTTTGCCGGATTTTCGTGCAGTGTCTGCACAGTGACTGTCGATGAACGCTTCGAAGCTTCTGCCCGGGGTATTCATGAGCCGGCGTGGCCCAGATGCGGGATAATGCGAGCCTTGTCAGTTCATCCATGCTGCTGCTGCTGCTGCTGCTTGCAAGGTGAAGATGATGAAAAGCTTGAGACACCCCGAAAAGCCGCATAAAGTCTCGGCAGACGTGGCGAAGACGCAACAGGTCGTCAAGGTCTGCTTGCTGCATGATAGTAACGAGGACGGCGTCGGGCAGCCGTAGAAGCAAGCTTGTCTGCCGATTTCGCCATGCCGCCATCAATCCTGGATGGACCTCGCGTTGTATGTTGCCCTGTGTCTCCGTTTGATCCAGAGCTTGTAAGAAAGACTGCTCATACGATGGAGGTGCATCTGGCGGCTTGGGAATGTCAATGTTCTGCGGCGTCGAACTCCTTGCGGTGCGCTTCAGGAATTTTTCAACAACGCGGAACGTTACCCCTTTCAGCGATAAGGGAGAAGCATTTTTCATGTTGACCGATGGCGTGCAGGAATAGCGCTGCTTCCAGAAAAGTTACCAAAATTGTCGTCACTGGTTAAGACAGAGAAACGGTGATGGTAGCTTTCGAGTACGTACCTGGCATCACGGGGAGAGTAGTTGTGCAGAGTTATCTTGTCTAGGCAAATTTGTTACTGTCTATTCAGTGTGTTGGGACCTGGTAGCGACCGCACTCATGGGCCTTTTATACCTGCGTTGATGCGCTGGTACTGGTGCTGGGTGGCGGGTTGCGGCGGTGGCAGTAAAGACGCCCTATGGCGTCTGATACACCCTCAAACACCACTCTACACCGCCATCATGGTTAGATAGTCCGACTTCACCGGAAAAAATGACACTAACAAGACTCTCTTCGCGGTTTTCCGCGCCACCTCTACCGGCGATAGAGCCGATGAGGAGGCTACTATCATTCAGGTTGACAAGGACGTTATGCAGCGCCACTCCTACAGGTGGAAGGCTGCGGGCACAAGGCCCATTTTATGCGCGATGACGTGGAGGTTTTGAGGCCTCCTCATGAGAGCTCAGCCAGCGAAACGATGGCTTGCGATGGCGTCGACTGCCTGGAGAGCTACCCCCACACAGGGATAGACAGTGGTTCATTGCGAGACTGGCACTCCCCGAGGCAACTTGAAGGCAGACACGATGTTGGCAGCTTTGTCATGCTTGAGGCGCAGTTATTACCATGGAAGTGGTCCATCCAGTCATGGTGACTGTCAAGTGCGCGAGTGTGGCTAGGGCTGTGTTAGAAAATTGCTTCAAATATTGAAAGTGGCTTGTTTCCGCCTGCCGAGTCCGGAGATGGCGTACTGCATCTCCGCCTTCCCTCGCCTCTACAGCTCTTGACCTCGACGGGGCCTCGCCGTCTGCGTCTGCTCATGCATGCCCAGATACCCTGTGCTCTGTGACACGCCATACTGAACTTCTGGCTCATCGTCTCGCTTCTTGTAGAACTCGGCCATGTCGTCCGGCGAGCTGTTTCCGTCAAATCCTACAAAGGCACCGTTGTTCGGGGAGAATGCGACGCCCAGCTCCAGCGGGCTCAGCGACACGGTCCGCCCAAGAGCGAGCCAGCCCCAGAAGACGGTCAAGGTGACGACAGTGGCGAGGATGCTGAACGTCACAGCAACGGAGAGGGTTATGTAGTCGGCTGCGTAGATGGTGCGGACGAGTCGCGTCGAGTAAGGGACCAACTGTAACCCGGACTCGCCCTCGAGAGCCCCAGCTTTGAGAGCCATACGGAAGGCAATGGCCCTCAACGTGTTGATGATCTCGTCCATGGGGTTATCTTTACCGAAGTAGGCTGCACACCCGCGGGCGTCATCCCCAGCCAGGTAGATGCTACCCAGGGTGCCCGTCGTGTCATAGTCCCATAACCCAGAGGTTGCGTCTTTCTTCGTGTTGAAGGTAGACTTGAAAGTTGTCTCTGCGTAGTGGTGTAGGGCTCCAAGTGTGCCTCCACCTGCGGAAGGCGAGAGCAACGTCCTGTCTATAGCGTCAGCTTCATCTTGTGTCCCACGCCACTCTCCCCCTGCAGGACTGCATCTACATACACGGGTGCGAGGCGACCGTCATCCCTCCACGAGTCGTGTACAAGCGTGACCACCCCGTTATCGAGCTCAATATCGTAACGCAGGGTCGCTGGCTTCACACGACAGACCTCGACTTGCAGAAGTCCCACGCATTCTTGTGTGAGTTTCCTCCTCACTGAAACTGTCAAATCTGCCGGGGCATGCTCTTCGCTGACGGGTACGGTGATGTTGACGGAGAACAAGTCGATGTGGTTGCGGAAGTGTTGCGTCATGTTGAACGGTGTTCTGCTGGTTGAACACTCGGCGTAGAATCCGAATCCCTAACGCACGCATCCATCAGCACACATGAAGCTGTCGAAACGGGCCTGTTAAGCCGTTACTCACCTCTACCGACACGGTGCAGTTATCGCAGGGGACCGACGGGACCGTCATGGCCTCCCGATTATGAAACCCTGCCACGACGCTGCTGAAGTTGGTGCTGTAGATGACATTCGCGACGTTGCTGCTGACTCTGCCGCCCCAAGACGAGTCGACGGTTCGGGCTATGGGGAACGAGAAGTTCCCTTTCGTCCAATGCACATCTGTTTCGACACGGAGGGACTGTTGGAAGAGCGGGCCTCGAACGATGGCAGTCAGGGAGACGAAGAGACAGACTGTGGCAACCAGGTCAGAGGCGGGCGATTGGGAGGAGCAAGAGGAACCAACCCAGACTGACGTGCACAGCTTTGAAATGAACCAGTGAGGTCAGAGCCCCCGTCGGTCCTTGTCCTCCATGCCAGTTGTAATGCAGGTCTGTTAGCTGTGGAAGGGTAAGCTTGCGATCAGAACACTCCGGAGGGGCGAGCCTGTACCTTGTGCCCTTTCACGGCCTGTCTCCAAAAGTAAACGCCTGCTCCACTGGAGAAGGCAGTCGCCAAAAGGGCGTTCGATATGGCGGATGTGGCTGCGAGCAGTACGGAGGGCTGGTAGGGGAACGTCCAGTCTGACGTTTCCAGCTTATCACACGATCTGATGAGCGCGATGGCCAGGCCAGTGACTGGCAAATAGAGAAGCGTTAGCGATGCTGGCAGTTTCCTTGCATAGTGATGATCATGTGAAGCGCTGTGGATGGTGAATCTGGAACGAAGTACTTACATGCCACACCTAAAACCGCCGACAAGATTCCGAGAACTGGAAATGAAGAAAAAAAGCCCGGCTTCCAGGGCCGCTTGATGTTGAGGGGAACAGCCTGTGAAGGCTCCGTGCGGTCGGGGCCCTGCGCGACAACCTGGTAGACATGTGAGCCTTGTTCCGGTTCCAGCGGCTGGAGGGCGACGTCGGAGTCGTGTCCGTCTTCCCAATGCGAGTGGTATTCAGTCCTTCCGCTGTACGACATGCTTGACGCAATGTGCTCGACATGCTGAGCACAATCCCTGTCTGGCAGAGCATCGGGGGTGGGGTGACGAGCACACTTATGTTCATGGCTTGATGTTTCTTGGCAGAGGATTCTGGCTCTATTTTCCGCGAGGCATTGCTCCATGGCACCACCATGCTATCCATGCAGGGCTGGTGGATGCCATCGTAGGGCTGCCGTACGTGGTCCAATGGAAGGAGAAGAGGCCTACCCCTGGGCGGCGAGCCTCCAGGTTTAGGGGCTGAGGATTTCGTAAGTGGGCTAAATACGGCCTCGGTAAACAGCTTCATCTCCACCAGCCGCCTGGGTCAAGCAAACCAAGCCAAGGGCTAAACCAAGGGTCCAGAGAAGTTTGCCGAGAAGCCGAAGGAAGGCGCAGAAGTTCTGGAAGCCCGAATCAATTTCAAAGCAAGGATGAGGGTACTGCTGGTCGGAGGACAGAGCCAGGGCTTTCGTTGACGAGTACAATGTCAATGCCTAGTGCGGATGCCAGGCGCAGATCGCTCCAGGAGTGAACGCTCGAGATGTCCCTGGGCGGCTCAAGGGATGCCGGGGCAAGAGCTTCGGCACTGTCGTCAAGACACGCGCTCGTAGGGCCGTCGTTTTGGAGGTTACCCGACGCGCCGTGCGTCAATGAACCAACGGCCGCGGGAGAAGCCTTGGATGTCTGAACCAGGGGGTGGCCTATCATGGGCCGTTTGTGTCGCTTTCGCCGCGTCTCGTGATGCGAGACGGTCGTCGAGCGTGACTCCTTCGAGAACAGCATCTCTACCCGAGCGATTTGTAGAAGGCAACTCGGGTCTCCAGAGCAGCCACGTAGGCATGCGCGACTGGACTCGACGACTGTCGTGCGTGCCAAACTCGCAGGCGGCCTTGTGGTAGACGCAATTCCAGCACGGCTGCTTGCGGTCGCACTTGATCTGCGACGGTTAGCCACGAACAGATCAGCCGGGGAAAGAGCGTCGAAACTGACCTTGCGCGTCGGCATCGACGATATCTACGAAGTTTTCAGCCAGAAGCAATCTGTGAAAGATTCATATTGATAGGCTGACGAGAGCCTCTGCGTCGAGGCACCGTCCTGGTCGGTCGTGCATGCCTCGTCGTTCAATGGAGGTGGTTGGCGGAGATGGAGGGTTCACAGTGTTGGAATGTGGGCGGGGTTAGGTCGACGTCAGATCTGGGTGGCGACCTGGGGGAACTGTACAGCACGGTCCCTGGAACTTCAGGGGCACGTGCGGCAATTTTAGGCTTCAACAAGCTGTTATTCTCCAACTATAGCGCACCTTTTCAGGGCACCATCACTAATACCCCTGTCGTACTTCCAAATAGAACCCACCCCTTTATACAGAGCTCTTCTCCGCGTGTTCGAAAATCGTCTCATCGTCCACGAGGCCGACATCAGCACGAGCCTGAGCAAGCAAGACGGCGTCCTCAGCACCAGTGTGGCTGCCGAAGATCTTGTCCATGTCCTCGAGAGACACACCCTTGGTCTCGGGGAGGCAGAACCAGACCCATGCGATACCTCCACCAAGGAACACGGCGAAGAAGATGTACGTTCCCCAGCCCCAGCCTGCGAACATTGCCGGTACAAAAAATGCCACCGCCTTTTCCAATAGAACGGAGTCAGTAATTGTCATTTGAAGCTGTCTTGTGGGGGGGGGGGTTGGCAGGAGCATGTCTTGTGAGTTTTCCTTTGACACCATGTGGTAACCACGTGGAGGACGACTCTTGACCCAACCTAGATAGGGAAAAGAGGACTTAGATATAACTTACAAAGTTGTTGAGCCAGTTGCTCGACGCTCCGATGGACACACCCTTGGAGCGGATGGACAGAGGGAAGATCTCCGAGATCAGCACCCACGAGCAGGGGCCCCAGGTCGCGCCGAAAGCACCGACGTAGATCCAGACGAAGACAACGGCCACCCAGCCAGCGGCCGCGTTGGTGGCCCAGCTATCGTGGAACTTCGCGTCGATGATGCCAGGGATGACCATGGCAATCCACATGACCACCGAGCCGACGATGAGCATGGGCTTGCGGCCAACTTTGTCGATGAGAGGCATAGCGGGGATGGTCGAGATCAGGAAGATCACGCCTGTAACGCCACTGGCCAGGAGAGCCAGCGTACCGCCGGTCAAGCCGAGGCTCTGGAACACATCGGCAGAGTAGTAGATAATCGCGTCGATACCAGACCACTAAGAGATAGTCAGTAAAAATGTCAAGTGGCAGCCAAAAAGGCAAAGCTCATGATGGAGGTGATCATACCTGCTGGAAGAACATGACCAACCAAGCCGTCGACACGCGCTTGAAGTGATCCCAGTTCCTCAGAATCTGCCAGTACTGTGCCATCTCCTTTCGGAGGATCGTGGTGTTCTTCTCGGCAAGGTTGGGGAAGTTCTTCTGGAAGACACGCTGTTCGAAGAGAACCTCGGCCTGGATCTCCTTGAGCTCGAGAATGACGAGCTCGTCGTCCTCGGGCAGGTTGCGGAGGTACGACAGTGTCTTGCGCGCCTCATCGTCACGACCCTGCTTGGCGAGCCAGCGCGGCGAGAAGGGCAGCCACCAGATGCCGACGGCGAGCATGACGGCGGGGATACCCTGGATGTAGGACGGTAGACGCCAAGCGAGATCGGTCTGGCCCATGCCGGTGCCGCCGATGAAGTTGCTTCCGTAACCGACCCAGAAAGACAGCATAATACCCAGAATCGTGCAGAACTGGTAGAAAGACACGATGAAGCCGCGGAGTTCAGGAGCGGAGAGCTCGGCGTTGTAGAGAGGTCTGTGTCTGGTCAGTGCCTTGAAGCGGCTCAACGACTGCTGATGAACTCACCCAACACCACTGAAGGTGCCAACACCAATGCCCGTGAAGAAACGACCCGCGTACA
The DNA here is from genome assembly GCA_020726575.1 of Plectosphaerella plurivora. Lineage (NCBI taxonomy): Eukaryota > Fungi > Ascomycota > Sordariomycetes > Glomerellales > Plectosphaerellaceae > Plectosphaerella > Plectosphaerella plurivora. The sequence continues at coordinate 207,941 of JAGSXJ010000012.1, read as the reverse complement.
GCATCTCAGGCTTGTGGTAAGACGCGCCGGTGTACAGGAAACTGCCGAGGATGACCCACAGGCATGCCGAGAACATGGTGTACTTCCGCGAAAAGACCTCGCCAAAGATACCAGCAGTAACGGAGCCGAGGATACCGCCGAGTTGCAGCACCGACGTCAACCAGCCCTTTGCGCTGGAAGACTCGACGACCGTTGGAAAGTTGTCCATGAAGCGAGTCATGACAAAGGACTGGCCGAGGACACCCTGCTGGTAGCCATACTCGAAACCTCCGAAGCTGGCGAAGAGGGCGATGACGATGATCTTAGGGTTGCTCGCGAGCGTCTTCCACCGATTCTGGAAAGCGATTTCAGTCCGGGCCTGAATCGCCTCCTTGGATGTGTTGATGGCCATGGTTGTCGGCTTGAGGAGACGAGGATAGAGAGAAAGGGGCGACTCGCCAACTGAGGCTGTGGCTGGAGATGTGCGTGATGCTTCGAGACGACTTCGCGATGTCAGGTATGGGGTGGGCAAACACTGACTTTATACATTTCCCTTTCCATCATGCTCCTCTCGCGCCGGCCAGGGATGGTTCGTCCGCCAACGGGCCAAGCACTGGGATGCCCGTGGCCGGGGCGGCAACTTTGCCCCTCCAACCTTGACTTTGGCTCTCCTGGGGTGCTCCAGGTGCTCCACGCTTCCACCCCGGAACGTGGAGGGCACACGACCAGATCAGTCTGGACATCCCACAATGCTTTCCCGAACCCCCGCAAACCTGCTGATGTCGGGGGCCAACATCGGTTCACGAGGTAGGGGTGGAGACGCTGCGTGTCACGGAAAGAAAAATCGTTCTCGAGCGGTTGCGCTAGGATGACTCGATGCGCCTGTGCGAGCGGCTCCGTCAGTAGGCTACGAGGTTAGGAGAGAATGCCGATAGCCTACGCTGCCTAAACCAGCGTAGCAGATCCGCCACACCCTTGTCCGATCGGCATCGCAGCGGAAGTCCCCTCGGCAGATAGGCTATTCTCTCCCGTAAGAGGATAGCTTCATGCCGCTGACGCCCCTTCCGCTCATCGACCCCGGGTTCGGCAGTCGATTCTGGACCGTCGTCGTTACATGGGTCTCGGGAATCCACCAAACAACATGACCGTGGCAACGAACGACCTCGGGTGGACGCAGAGAAAGGTCAATGAGACGCGGGGAAGGGTGGCCTGATGAGATCATGTTGCTTCATGAATGCTGATTGGAAGGGGTATTCAATAATCAAAATCAACGTCAAAATCCTCCTGGAACGCTTTCCATATACGGCCAAGATCGGTCATCTCCTGCCGTAGGTCGATGCCAAGTTCTCGCGAAAGGCGCTGCAGGCAGTCTTCTATGGCGACCTGCTGAGCGCGATGAGTCATGTCTTCGGCAATCGAGAGTAACGCCCCGAGTAGGATCGGGTCCCACTGCTCTTTGAAATTGTTCCACACGAGGCTGCCCGCGATCTTTTCCGAGTGCCAGCTGCGCGACTCGAGGGGTTGCTGGGGCCGGGTGGCGGCTGAAAGACCAGGCTTGTGCTTGAGAAGGAGCAAGCACGCCAGATGCATGTTCACGTTGGCTTGGAGGGAAATGGGGCTGGAGTGGACCGAGACTGGAAAGCCAGGCCCACCTGTGGTGAGGGCTGCGGCCTCCAAGGCTGTTGTCTCCAGGATGGGGACCATATCAGGTGGTCTTGTCTGGTACCAATGAGTGCAGAGCGCCCATTGTGTGGCCCATGCCGACTCGAACTCACCCGACGGGTCTGAAGTTCCCCTTTCCGCTGGCGCCCTCGAAAACACCGACGGCCTACTATTGATCAGGTCGATGCATCGTGCCAGTTGACATAAGCTGGCGTTGTACACGATCTGTGGTGAAGAGTTGGGTGTCGACATGGGGTGAAGGCGAACCCATGACAGCAATTCCTCTGACAGGGGCCTGCCGGTTCGTAGTGATGTTGATAGCTCTGAATACGACGGGTCAGGTCAGCATAATCGGACGTCTTGTTTTGATGGGCTGGTCGTACCTATTTTGATTTGATAGCGCAAAAGTGACTGAAGCGGTTCCTTGATGGACTGTAATGAAGGATCCGGAGAGTCGTCTCTAGGAAAGTGTACACGGCTGGTGGACCAGTTGGAAGGGCACATGCCAAAGAAGCTCCTCAAGGCCAGTAGGGCATATCCAACCCGTGCTGCAAACACATCCCGTGTAGACAGGTCCGCAAGTGGCCCCAGGGGCTCCGGTAATGGATGTCTGATTTCGTCGATGGGGTGGGTGTGCCGAGACTCGACGACCACGGCGAGAGCCTCCGAGATGGCATCGGAGGTCCGAGCCAGCTCCAGAACATCGACCGCAAACGAAGACCGTGGGGCGCTTGAGTCGATCAAGGGAGCAATGTCGTAGATGAAGCTGCGTAGAGTGGCAGCTACCCTGCATGGCTCCACAGGGCCCGAGTTTGTGAGCCTAACCGCCCTCTCGGAACGAGATGAGACGGACACATCGCGTGGAGAGATAGCCGACAGTCCCACGTGAAGTTCGCCGCGTCTCTCCGCCAAAGCGGAGCCTCCCTCGATGCTGATGCGCGTGGCTACGCTTGGAGTCGTCTCTTGCGGCTCTGCTCCCATCGGGACGGTTGGGGAGGGGCTCAACACGTGTGCTGGCGTAGGCGACGGCAGATACGAGGAGCTTCTCCTCGCGTTGGAGTTTGCTTTGCTCTTCGTCTCCGCCGACTGCGAGTGGATGTCTGATATCCAGGTGAGTGGCTTGTAGATGCAGTCCACCCGCCTCTCCAGACAACTGCCACATGCTGGCTTCGTCTCGTCACCTGTAAGCGAGGTCAGCAGATAGTCGTGAAAGCGCGTAGAGCATGGCCATCTGTGAGTTGTGTCCTACATTTCCGATGTCGCTTCCGACAGGGTATGCACCCGCGGCGTGAACGTCGTTTCGTCTCCTTGGGAGCGCCGACAGCAGGCATCATGGCGCCGCTGGACGCAGCCGACGCAGACATGGCATCGGATGAAGCGCGCGTCGCGTGTTTTCGTGGATATGGTGATGATTCAGTCGAGAGTCTGGGGTGAGGCAAGGCATAGCCTATACGGCCCTTTTGCGGGAGAGGATGGTATGGAGTTGGGATTCTGCGGGGAGGAACGAGCTGGAGAAGCAGCGATCTGAGCTTTTCTCAGCGGGGTGGCTTCCAAGTTCACTGCTCTTCGGGTCGGCCCCGCACTGCTACTCGCTGGACGGCCCCTGACGCCAGTGACAAACTTGTACCTAATTAGTGACCATCACCTGTGGGGTTTTGCACCAGTGTGGTCCTTGTAGGCGAGGTAGCGCTGTCGGGACTCCACCACAGCATGTTCCTTGCAAGTGAGCCGTCGGCTAATTTTTTCCTCCTTCCAAGACACGACGAGTTGCCGCCCGACGAGTCAAGATGGCGCCGCACTTCCGACCGACTTTGCCGCCGATGCCATCAACCTTCTGGCCGAACCATCCCGGCGACTGCGTTTCTATCAATCGATGACTAAGCTCCGACTTGATCGACTTCACTCTTGATCGTGCGCCTCGGATCTTGGCGGATCGCTCATCATCGACATCATGCCTTGACCATCATGGCGTCCCTACTACCAGAGTTGGACGACATCTCCCTCGACCCACGGTTCTTAGAACTACAAGAGCAGCTCCGAGATGCCGTCTTCACGGGTCTTTCCACCCTGAGCCCCAGCCGCTGGGCGACACCAGAGCCACAAGCTCCTGGCGGTCATGACAACAGCGAGCATCAACGCAAGAAGCGCCGCCTGGACTGCGCCAGCATCAACATTCCCCAGATTCGATTGCTCAAGTACCTCACCAACTGGGTCACCGAGTGCGCGCCATACCTTGACAAGTTTGACGAAGCCCGTCACTTCCAGATCCAAGTCCCGATTCTGGCTCAGACGTCCCCTGCGCTATTCTACGCCATCCTCGCCTTCTCCGCTAGGCAAATGGAACGAAGGAACCCCTCGTCACCACAGAGCTACGACAGTCTGGAGCTGTATCAGCAAAGCATTCGCGCCCTAGGACCGAGCCTGCAGGCGAAAGACCCCAGCATCCTCGTCACGGCCTGCATCTTGGCCGTCTTTGAGCTGATGGCGGGAAGCTCGAAAGACTGGCGGCGTCACCTCGAGGGCTGTGCCGGACTTTTCGAGTTCTTTGGCGTCAATGGCTTCTCCGGTGGCCTGCCCCAGACCGTCTTCTGGTGTTACGCACGCATGGAGCTCTGCGGCGAAATCATCTCCTCAGGAACCGAGACGACCATGCTTCCACTCGACAAATGGGTGCCAGGACTGGGCCCAGACAAATCTGGACACGCAAACGGCATGTCGAACGCAGAGGAGCTGTTTTGGAAGCACAGCCAGGATTCGTGCGACACGTATGCGAATTGGGCCGTGTATCTCTGTGCCGAGGTCTGCAACCTGCGATATCGACTCGTACGATATTTGGGCCTTGGAGAGCGGGACGAGCTGGACAGCAGACCGTTCACGGAGCGCTGGGAGCAGCTCTGGCTCAGCCTGCAGAGGTGGTACGACCAGCGGCCCCGGCCGATGCTGCCCATCATCGACGCCAAGGCCAAGTCGGCCGAAGGACACCTATTCCCAACGATCCTCTTCTCCCACTGGGCGGCCATCTCCAGCAACCAGCTGTATCACGCCGCCTGCATCCTCATGCTGGAGATGCGCCGGTCGGGGCGTGTCGCGCCAGAGTTCTCGGCCGTCTGGCACGCCCGTCGAATCTGCGGCATCTCAGGCTCCAACCCGCACCTCGGCAGCCTCATCAACGCCATCCAGCCGCTGTACCTGGCCGGCAAAATCTTCACTCACGTATCCGAGCGCCGCGAGGTCGCCAGGATACTTCTCCATGTCGACCGGGCCACCGGCTGGGGTGCCCTCTGGAGGCTGAGAGACCTCGAGGCTGAATGGGGATACGAGCCGGGAGAGATGCTCAACGTTGTTGACGGCGGCACTTCGACCTCCCCCACATCCGTCGCGTAGATGCTACCGATTCGGTTTGGACTCAATTCTCGACTCCCCACAAGTCGGCCAGCCAGCAATGCGAACCGGACCAAGCGCCCCACCGATGACCTACGACTCCAGCGACAGCGGGAAGGGCTCTTGTACCAGAGGCATGGCAGCGGCCACTTCCTGATAAAGTCAGGATCCAGCTTTGATACTGCGGCCATGGCTTCGCCTCTCAGAACTCATCCTCGCAGCTCGGTGTCGACAACACTCCTCTGACAAGCAACCTCTCGCCTCGAACCGTCACCTCCAGCACACCCACACAACCATCAGCAACCATGACCTCCCGCCGACCCGTCATCCATGTGTTGGGGTCCTTGAACTTGGACCAGGTGTCCTATGTCTCCCATCACCCCCTCCCAGGCGAGACTATGACGGCCAACGGCTTCGAATCGGGTTGCGGTGGCAAAGGAGCGAACCAGGCCGCCGCATGCGCCAAGCTCTCGCGCACAAGCGATCTGGAAAATCCCAGCGTCGATGTTTCCATGATTGGAGCCGTTGGAGGAGACGCAGCCGGAGCTGAGCTCGTGCAGGGACTCACATCCTGCGGCGTGGACACCAGCATGGTCTGTGTGAATACCTCGGGAGGCGATGAGTCCAAGACGGGTGTCGCCGTCATCATCATTGATGAGTCGGATGGCCAGAACAGAATCATCCTCTCGCCGGGAGCCAACAAGTCTGTTGGGTCTGAGCAGATCAAGCAGTCTGTGGGCCTCAAGCCGGACCTGTTGATCCTCCAGATGGAGGTGCCCCCGGCCACAGTCGCCGAGAGCATCCGCGCTGCCAAAGCCGCACAGATTCCAGTCCTTCTGAATCAGGCCCCAGCAATGGCGCTCCCCGCGGAAGCCTACCAGGGAATGGACCACCTCATTCTCAACGAAACCGAAGCTGCCCTCCTGGCAAATGTCGAGGAGTCTGAGCTGGAGAACCTCGAGTCGCTTGGACTTGTGGCCCGGAAGTTCTTGCAACAGGGCATCAAGAACTTGATCATCACGCTAGGTGCTCGGGGCGTGTTCTACGCCACGCAGACAGGAGAGACCCAGTTGGTACCTGCCCTCAAGGTCAAGGCCATCGATACAACCGCAGCTGGAGACACGTTCATCGGGGCGTATGCCGTGGCTTTCGCCGAGGCGACGTCTCGGGGTGAAGCATTCAAGATTGGCGATGCTGTTGTCCGAGCCATCAGGGCATCAAGCATAACGGTGTCGCGAAGGGGAGCTCAGCCATCAATCCCATGGAGGAATGAGTTGGAGGAGTTTACGTTGCCTTGAGAGCAGACTGTTGGTATGAGTGGCCGTCCTGCGTAGCGGCGCTGCCAGCAACAGGCGGCAGGGGCGTGGTCGTCGAGGACGAGGACGAGGAGAGCCTCGTCGCTTCGTTCGACGAACCTTTGGTGATGGAGTATGTAGAGAATGTCAAATTGTCCGACAGGCTATTATTGGCGCATAACATATTCGAGTGAACCCAGCCGTCTGGCCAGTACTGTTGCAAGTAAGCAACCCGGGCTGCCCGAGAGGTTGTTATTGTCGTCGTCGTCGTCGTCGTCGTCGTCGTCGTCGTCGTCGCTGGCAACGGTTGTGCCTGCCTCGGATACGAGTCACACTCCGTTCGGTAGAGGTGTTCCTTCCTCCAGATACTAATATACATAGGAGTTCCTTCTCTCTCTATCTCGCGAAGGGGTAGGTATCTCCTCGCCTTGATCACAGACTTAGTTCTTCAATTTTCTCTCGATCTCTTCTTCTCTTCTCTTTCCACTATCAACCCTACTGCCACCACCACTCCCGCTACCGCTCGAGCAGCAGCAGCAGAAGAACAAGTCCAAGACAGGCCTCGTCGAAGAAGCCGCCCTCGCCAACTGAAGGCTTTGGCCAAGGGAGTTTGCCCGGCCGCCCCGGCCTGTCCCCCCTGCCCGGCCCCCTGGGCATGCCCGCCCAACCCCACCTGCGCGCCCTGCGCCCAGTACTCGGCCCTGTCGCCGACTTCAACCAGCCCGGCTTCCGGGGGGGCTGACCCCTGGGTCATCGCCATCGTCTCGGCCATCGTTGGGGTGGCGCTCTCCACCTTCTTGAGGTGGCTGTTTTCCCTGCTGTCCAGGAAGAAGCCTGCCCAGCTAGAGGACGGCCCGTAGTAGCGTGGCTGCCGAAAACGAGGACAAGGCAATCACGAAAGAGGAGTAAGATAGGTAAAGGCCTACTCACGGCTAGAAGTAAGGGCCCCTACCAGACGTGGAAAGTTACAGATCCGCGAAATCTTTCGTGGATCTTACAGTAATCATAATCAGATTCATCGTGAAAGTTATAACGCGGTACTAGCTAAAGCCAAGACACCCCCCAAGGCGTCATGCTCACTTCCTACCATCCTGAAGGATACTCATCTCGGCCAAGTCCAAAGAATCCCTCCTCGGGCAAGGAGTACAGCGATGCGTTGTTGTTGTAAAGCTGGAAGTCGACGCCCTGCCGGGGCACGTCGTTCCCCCACCACTCGAAAGAGACGCCCTGGCCAGCGCCAAAGGAGAAGACCAGAGTGACAATGAGCCCTGAAACGGCCACACCGACGCTGAGACCGGCAAACATCAGGTACGCATACTTGCCCCACCATGCAGTGTATCTCCTCTTGAGATAGTACTGGAAGAACCATGCGATGTAGATACCGAGCGTGGCGTAGGTCAGGTTGTTGTTGCCAGCCCAGCTGAGCGCCCCAGAGAGCGCAATGGCTGGGTTCAGAGTCGCCATGATCTTTGCCGCGGGCGACCAGAAGTACTTGTCGAAGCGTTCGAAAGGAGCGGCCTCCATCTTGGACTGGAGGTGGGTCCGGAGAAGGGGCAGGTATCTCTCGCTGACGATCCAGATGACACCAAGGATGGCGCCGATGAGGAAGCACCAGGGGAGGACGGGATACAACTTGAACATGTTGTTCGTTCCGAAAGCGCCGAAAAGGATGGTCGAGGACCAGACGGAGTGGGCGTACTGGCAGACCATGTACTGCTTGTTGTTCCATGTACAGAGAGTGCTGTCCTCGTTGGCGTAAAACATGAGCAGCTCCAGGATAGCGCAATAGATCACGCAGTTGACAATGACCGACGATACGTGACCGCGGAAAACGGCGCGCGGTGGGATCCCCGCGTAGTGGGCATACTTGAGATCGCCGCTGAAGCTGCCGGCCATCTGCTCAAAGGCGGCGCCCAGCATGAGAATGATGAGCTGCGGGAGAGGCTGGCCAGGGAACCAGATGCCAGGAAGTACCTGCCAGATGACGTTGAGCTCGATACCCGTGCTGGCGATGGACTCGATGACGACCCAGGGGATGGTCAGGAGCGCACCAATACCGGTGACGCCGAGAATGGACCACCAGGGCGTTTGTGTCGGCCATGCCGTGAGACTGATGATGGACACGATGAAGCCAAAGGCAAAGACACATCCGTACCACCACTCGGGTACCTCCTTGTACTTCCTCATCATGCGCGTGTGACCGTCGGTGAAGCCGGTGTAGATGCTCCTGCGCTTCCAGGTGTTGACCGCCATGCCGACGAAGGCCTTCTTGATGGGATGCCAGTACTTTGTGAAGACGTAGACGATACTGAAAGTGTAGTAAATGAAGTTCGCTCCAGCTGCGGGAAACGCCTAGTCAGTATTTGCATAGTCAATGGACAGTGGCAAAGAATCAACCATGACATTCGATCGACCAGGTCAGTAGATCGACCATGTCAGTCAACCGACGAGGCAAGTCAATTGGCCATGACAGTCAATCAGCCGTGATGGTCAATTGACCTCGACAGTCTAGATATGAGGAAAAGAATCTGGGTGCAACGTACTGACGAAGAGATTGGCGATGGCATAGTACGGAGGGCCGTACTCCAAGTACTTGTCGGGGTCGAGCCTCTGGTTCTCGTTAAGGACCCTGGTGATGTTGTACGCATTGCGGGTATTGTCAAAGGCGGCGTTGGAATTGACAGGCATGAAGGCGGCCCAGAAGGCGTTCTTGTAGTACTACGACACGCGGAGTCAGTAATTTCCTTTCACGGCTGTCTTTGGAGTTATCGGGAGTCTGTCTTGCGAGTATATGCAGCACACCACGTGGCTGCCACGTGGGACAACTCGCGAGACAGACTCCCGTCAGCTCCCCACACAGCTCAAAGGGGTAAGAAATGACTCGGCAAGTAGTTACCATGATCAAGATGACAATGCCGGCGATGACACGCATGACATACTGCTGTAACTGGGCGAAGAAGGGCGAGTTCATGGCTTGGTTTCCTGACGCGTTGGGGTCCCAGCTTGAAACTGGGTTGAAGCCCATGCCTCCGTAGGATCCTGTCACCGTGGCGAGGTTGAAGTTGTTCGGCGAGATCCAGGTCATCCAGTTGAAGAGACGGAGGCCGACGAAGAACTGGTTGGGGATCCAGTAGTAGACGAGGAAGATGATGGAACAGTAAACGAACATTCTGTATCGAGAGATGGTCCAGCCGTTGATCCGCTCCCGCTTGTTGTCCTGGTTGATGAGGGTCCGGTTGAGTGCCAATGTCGGGAGGGTCTTTGGCCAGACGGCCTCAATGGGGTAGACACTGAGTCGGCGGAGGATGCCTGCCATTCCGAGGCCATAGACTTGGTTCGCCAGGGCTAGCATAACGTTGAACCCGAAGCCGGCCCAGCGTTGGTTGAAAAAGACTGGCATCCGTAGGACGAGAAGGCCGGTGAAGTTGCCTATGCTCGAAGCGCCAGTAAAGATGATTGTCGCGAAGAGCTGCTCCTTGCTCGTCCATGGGCCTGGGTTCAGAGTGTATCGCGTGCCGCGGAACTTGAACCCCCAGTCTGGGAGGATGTAGGCCATGCCTCTGCCCATTGGTACCAGCAGGAGCTGCACGACAGAGCCCGGGATGGAGATGCCCGGCTGACGAGGGGAGAAGACTGAGTTTCATGTGAGCTGCAGCACAAGAAGGAGCGACGTTAACAGGTTGAACCCACATGTATTGACGGCCGTGCAGACGCAAACCCAGAAGTACCCCAGGAGATAGGCCCGGAAGCTCTCGCAAGGCTCGTCGACATCGTCATAGGGAAGCGTGACAGCGCGAACTTCGGCGTAGGGTGACCAGTTGTGACAAAAGCCTGCACGCTTGCACACCTCGTAGGCCCACTCACCCTGCTCCATGCCGCATGCCTCATTGCCCTCAACAAGCTCCCTGACGCGGTCGAGCATCCGCTGGTCAATGGTGTAGTCATCCTTCTGGCTCACCAAGAGGGACCGGAGGACCTCGACCGACTCCTCCTCGTTGAGGGTCAAGATGGAAGCCACCATGCGGTCCGGGTCACAGCCAGGAGGAAGGGTCTCGCCGGCATGTTCACCGGTATACTCCGCTTTGAGGCGTTCGAGCCACTCGAGAGGGGGGAAGGCTTCCGAGGGGGTGCTGCCGCTCTTCTCGTCGTACTCGACAACATGCTCCGGTGGCAAGTCGCCGGTCTTTTCGTTGATGTCGGTAGACATGATGCCCAAGATGGTCTGCCCTGTGACACTAAAAGGCAGTGGACGCGCTCTGAGGCAGGGAGAGTTCAGCCAGGTGGACGGCCGTTATCCGAGAACATGGCGACGAGGAGATATACACCCCGCAAAGCGCACTTCCGCATCGTGCATCTAACCTCGGCCTCGCCTCGTCTCGCCTCCCCAGAACACACGTTACACCCGCTAGTGCAGGAAGGATTCGGTCACTGGGCAGATCGACTGTTCATGTTGCCTCCTGTCCGCCCGGAAAGCGGCGATATGGGTCGTACGTGTGGCCGGGGATCAGGGATGGCATCACCCCTTTTGTGGCTTGGTGTGGTCTTCCCCCGCATCGCCCCCCCCCCTCTCCAACCACGACGCCAAGGTGATAAAGGCAGGGAAATACGGGGGGCGAAGAGCCTGGATTTGGCAGTTGGACCCCCTCTCCCGCTGTTTGGTAGCATCGGCGGGGCAAAGTGGCCAACATCGTTCCAACGATGTTGCCCAAAGTCTTGTTATCATACAAGAATCCCCGACGAGGGGAGAAAATCCCGAGGATATTCCCGCCCATCGCGGAGGATTTGGACAAGATCGACAGTCACGACCACGACGCTAGAGCAATGTGATGTGACCCGGACATGCATCTCGGGAGGGGCTTGCAGGCGTGAAAGCCACGGCGTAATCGCTCGACGCCGCGGCCGGCTCGAGACGGCATTTATCGTGTAAGATGCAAAGGGACACGGCTTATGGCGCTGTGCGACTTTGGTGCTTATCTTTAGAAACAGATACGGCCCTTTCGGGCGTCCTTCGTATGCAGGACACTCTGAGAGGGGGCATGGGCATGGCGGGCGCGACAAGGCTGGCGATGCGCCCTTCAAATGTTGCATCGCCGAACAAGACTTTGGTCTTCAAGAAGCATGGATACTCTATGAAAGTCAGCGATATACCTGCAGGAGTAATTCTATGGGAAGCAGAGAGCCCGACTTGGGGGTTGTCGTTGGCAGACCATCGTGGATCGTCTCAGGGGCTAGGCCCGGGGCGCAGTCCCCTATCCAGTGGCCCTGGCTGGGCGTCAGGCTTACGGTAGCTTGCCACATTAATGAACTTGCCTTCGGACGACGTCCGACTTGGGTCTTTGTAAGGAAACCATCAATTATCCATCAACAGCACTAGCAAAAGGAGGGGGTTGGTGAAAAAATCAAAAAGATTGATTCGAGAGAGGCTCGAACTCCCGGCCTTCAGTGATCATCCAGAGATGTAAGACTGACGTGATAACCAGCTACACCATCGAACCAATTGACCCTCAAATCCTTCACGCAGTGACTTAAGAACCCATCTTTTCCACACCAGGACATCACTAGTCTCAGCAACTCATCAATCGGCCATAGTCTGTACGCAGTTTTGCGAGAGACACGCTGCTACCATCCGAATGCTAACATCTTTGTCTATTTATTCGCTTGGCTTGGCTGACGCAATTGATGCTTCTCGTGAAGACTGGTGTCTCTGGATCATCCACAGCAGCGCAACACCGGCTCCGGAATTTCCGGGAGCCTCCTTTTGATGTCCCTCCAGCCACACGCTCAACGCTAGGGACTTGAAGAGTCGTATTGAAGAGAACAAGAAGCTTGTCCGTTGCATCGAACCATGAGCGTGTTGAAAGAGCAACTACCGAGTTCTTCGTGCCTGTGTTCCTGGCCGAACCCCTGGACTCGATGCAACCCTCGACATTGGCCTACCTAACACCGATGTTTTCGCCGACATCTGGCATTGCTAGGTACTAGGTTGCGAGGCTGAACCCCCCAAAAGCCTAACACCGAAGCCCATCGCCGACGACTGGCATTGACAAGAATGCGCCGCGCCCCATGTTGGATTGCACACCCGATACCGAGTCCTGGAGTTAGGAGTGACCCTTTTCCTAAATGCCGGGCTTGCATCAAGCCACAGGAGTAAAGTCAATGCCGGGAGCGGCTGGATACCATTCTACAGGGCCCTTGTTTACAGGTCGGAGCGCTCCCCGATGGTACAGTAGTTCTAGTCGGTTCGGAGCCACAGCGTATAAATACGCTCCGCACGGCGCGAGTCAGTTTGCATTCACACCGCTGACGCACCGGCTTTGACGGGTCGAGGCAGGTACCTTGCCGCATTGGAGCTCCCTGTCTCAATCTTAAACTTCGGTGCTGAGTTGGCACATACGAGACGGGGGAATGGAAGCCATTCGAGTATTAAAGGTGGCTGTGACCCGGCAGATGATTGTTGGAATCCAGTTCAAGCTCTCCAATCACTTTCATCCATCAACACCTCACATCTCACCATGAAGACTCTCCTGACAGGTACGTTTATTGCCTTAGCTTGAAAGGACGGAGGCACCAAGCTTCCACAAGACACACTTGCTCTGATTTGATTGATCCTAATTGAGTGGTATCTTACAGGCGGCACCGGTTTTCTCGGAGGCCATGTGTTGGACACGCTCCTCGAAAGGGGTCACACAGTTCTCACCACCGTGAGGTCGGAGGAGAAGGGAAAGAAGCTTCTCGCCGATTATCCCGACACACCCAAGGACAAGCTCGATTTTGTCGTTATTCCTGACGTCGCAAGCCCCGGGGCCTTCTCCGGTCTCGGCTCGTATGAACTCGAAGCAGTCCACCACGTCGCCAGCCCTGTGAGTGCCCCTTCGTACTGCCAACCTCCTTGACACTTCCTAACACAATGGCTAGTTCCACTACGACGTGAAAGACATCCAGAAGGAGCTCATCGACCCCGCCGTCCTCGGCACCACCGGCATCCTCAAGGCCATCAAGGAGTCCTGCCCCGCCGTCAAGAGCGTCGTCATCACCTCGTCATTCGTAGCCATCATCGACATGGGCAAAGCCCAGCGAGGCGAGGACAAGACGTACTCGGAGGCTGACTGGAATCCCGTCACCCTCGAGCAAGCCTTGAGCAATCCCAACCTGGGGTACATGGCCTCCAAGACGTTTGCAGAAAAGGCTGCTTGGGAGTTTGTCGAGAAGGAGAAGCCCGGCTTCACCCTGTCCACCATCTGCCCTCCCATGATCTACGGGCCCGTCAAGTCCCACGCCAAGTCCCTCGACTCGGTGAACACGTCAAACCAGTTCCTCGCCGAGGTTCTGCAGGGCAAGCACAAGGATGGACTCCCCCCGACCTCATTCCCGACATGGGTTGATGTCCGAGATGTGGCTCTGGCGCATGTACTGGCCATGGAGCGCGAGGAGGCTGCTGGGAAACGATTCCTCGTTGCTGCTGGAAACTACAGCAACGTAGAGCTGGCCAAGACGGTGTATGAGAACTTCCCCGATCTGCGGGAGAAGCTCCCCGAGGAGAAGAACTTTGGAGGCGCACCCTTCCCTGCGCCGCATTTGTTTGGACTTGACACGTCGAGGGTGGAAAAGATCTTGGGGATCAAGTACATCCCGTACGAGAAGACGGTCATTGACGCGGTCAAGTCTTTCAAATGATGGGCTTGTTCTGACAAGGACCTGCTCGGCATGCGCAGCTGTCCGTCCTGGCAGACTCTCCACGTCAACAACAAGGCTGTGTTCAGAACAGACGAGGATAACCACGATATATATACAGCTACAAAATATGAACATGTCAAGTCTGCCGTCGCATCCTCCCTTTGAGTTGCCTGTTGTGATTGATGTTCTCTGCGTGCCCTCGTCCGGGAGATCCTCCCTCCACGAGGTCCCCCAGAAGGCTTCAATGTCAACACTGAACCCTTGGAAATCCCCATCATTCATTGGAGTAAGGCCACCTCGAACGGGTAGATGCATCTCGAGGCTACACCCAAATGCCCCGCTCCTGTGCGACGAGAGCAGGTCGGGTTTCATCGACCTGCCGCCCCTCAGCCTCCTCCACGACCACGGACCACACCCGACATCATTTTGACATCCAGACGCGTCCCTCCCTCCTCAGTCACATATCACCCCAAGTCCATCAAATCCAGGTCCAGCCCCTGCAGCGCCTCTTGCCAGCCGTTTTAACGCGTCGCGAGGCCCGTGCGCGCGTTCCTTCCACCCCTGAGCCCCCTTTCCTGCACCTTCACCTTCACCATATGTTTCTTCAAGGCAAGAACCTGAACAAACAAACTGCAATTCATGCGCAAATTTCCTTCTTGCCTTTGCTTCTTCATTCCAGCAATCAGTAATACCCTAATCGGAGCCCCAATCAGCCCGTGGCCGAAATTTTCACTGTCCCTCGTCGCCCACCCTTTTCCCGCCTCGAGGTTTCTTCCATCGCCTCACCCTCCACCAAATCAAACCTCACCAAGCCCTACGTCGTTGAACATCAACATCGGCGATCCTGTTCAGGAATACATCTTCACTCCTGTTCTTGGCATCCAGCTTTGGAAAGCCTTTTAATCAATAATCACTGCTACCCCCATCATCACACGACTTCTCCTCGCTGCGACTCGTCGCCCACAACCAGTCTCGGCTTGCCTTTGAACCAGCCCGTACCTTCCCACCCAAAGGTCAACAGAACCAAATCTGCACACCGATATTCTCACTCCTGCAATCGTCAATTCACAAGCTTTCACCCTCACCTTTCCACAACTGCACATCCAGCTGTCATGAGCAACACAAACAAAGAGTCCTCAAAGCGCCACCCTCAAGGCGTGAACGGCACTGAAAACAGCAACAAGGCTGTTCCTCAATTCACCAGAAACAGTCACGATCTCCAGAACTACAGGTTCTCAGCCACAAATATGATGATCGGCCTTGACCCGATGGTCCCCAGGGCCAAGCCGAAGCAGGTTGGCGAGAAGGCCACCAAGAACGAGCAAAAGGAGGTCGCCACGCAAACAACCGACAGCTCATCTGAAGCCGTTTCTACCGAGCCTGCTACCTCTTCTGAGGCCAAGAGCACTGACGCCGACGCTTCAAACAACAATGACAACAAGGAGGCCGACACGTCCAGCGAAGCCTCGGGCGCACTCACTCCCGAGTCCTCCTCCGGTGTCGACTCAGAGGCTCCCAATGTCAACACCTCAATTGAGGCCGCCACATCGACCGAGAGCGACGGCGAGTCGACACCCGCCGCCTCCACCGACAATGAGGATGTCATCTCGGGCACCATCTCAGATGCCGAGACAGTGTCCACCAAGTCTGTCTCCTTTGCCGAGGGCACCATGGCCCCAGCCCCCTCGCCCTCTTCCTCGATCGTCGGCCAGCCCATCATCCACGGTCCTAACACGGGAAGCGCCCCTTGGACCATGTCTGAGGATGCCATGATCATCAGCATGAGTGAGTGCTCCCCTGCATCCCATCCCTGAAACCTGCTAACCCACGACACAGAGGACCAGGGCGCCGATTGGGAGGTCATTGCAGCCAGCATCCAGCGTACCAAGTTCGAGGTCCGCAAGAGATACTACGAGCTCAAGTGCAACAGAGCCAACGTCGCTGGCATCATCGAAGACGCGACCAATGCCGCCCCTCCCAGCGCCAGCATCATCATGGAGCCCCGTGCCGTTCCCGCGGAGCCCATTCTGCCCAACATTGCCGAGTCTCTCTCCACCGACTCCGGTATCGACACCGGTTACATCACCGACGAAGAGGATAACGACGAAGAGTATGACGAAGATAAGGAATACGACGAGGAGGAGAGCGAGGACGAGTCGACTGCAGCCTCCTTCGGCAACGAGGATGAGGATGGCGAAGCTAGCAGCGCCGACGAGCTCCTCGATCTCCTCCGCGAGGACTCCTCATCTGATTCCCCTTCCATCACCGACGAGGCCGACGGCTACGACGCCTCCGATTATGATCCCTTCGCGGACCCCGCCGATCCCATTGCTCACGAGCGCGAGCGTCGCCGCCAGGAGCGTTACATAAGGTACCACGCCCACGCGTCCATGTACCGTGGTCTCCCCCAGGACGCCAACAGCAGCCGCGACAACTTTGCCAGCCAGGGCTTCTCCCGTCGCGACCGTGCCCTTCTTGCCGATATAGCCAATCGACGCGTCGCCGCTCAGTGGCTTGAGATGCAGGCGAACTTCTTCAATGTCACTGGCCGCATGGTGCCCCTCCATCTGATCAAGGCAAAGCTGGAGAACTCCCGTCCTTCCGAGTCGGAGATTGGCTACCTCGCCCGCGGAGAGCGCAAGGTCGCCAACTGGACCGATGCCGTCGCCGATGCGACCGACATGCTCGACCCTACCCAGGCCAAGGACGCCCCCGAGGACTTCCTTCGCTACGCCTCCGACGATGAGGCCCACGGCCACATGGGCAGCGTCAGTGACAAGGAGTGAGCCAAGGTCTTTCCGCTTGCCTGTTCGCCACGGACAAGCTCGATACATCTGTCTCTTTTGGGGAAGCCATTTTGCCTCCCACTCGCGTGCTTGCGACCGAGCGCGTCTCAGAAATCATCAGCGGGAGTTTTGCCAAGGAAGGGTTATCTGTTTTGGTTCGGGGAGTCTAGGGAAACAAGTCTGGAGACGGGCGTACGGGTGCTCTGGATGATTCCCTTCTGCTTGTAAGTTGGGTAATTACTAGACTACAAAGGTTGTGGGAGAATTGGAGGACAAGCGGGACATTTCATGGGGCGATACTCGGAAAGCTTTCCTGTCATTATCTTAGGCAGGTAGATGAACTGGAGCAACCCCGTTGCCCTCATTAATTCCGAAAATCATCGCAAACCAAAGGTCCCGGGATCGCCTGCTTCCTCCGACAAACAGCACTTGGGTATAAAAGTACACAAAAAACTGCCGTCCCGATGTCAAGCTGAGAAGTCAAAGTCCCATTCGGCTAACGGGTTCTCCCCATAAAAATACAATACAGCTGCACCAAAAAGCCTGCGCCAAAAAGGAAATTGCTGCTCAAAAGAAGCTTGCTATGCTGTCCCGCAACCAGAAACGCCACGGAAATGCTGCACATCGCGTGCGCGGTGAGATTGGAAGCCCCTGCATCCTCGCCGGGACATTAGAGCAGGTGCTCCACCAAGTTTTGTACTGGAAGTAGATGGAGGAGGATATACACTCGATCGAGATGAATAGTAGGTCTAGATCGGATTCTCCATCCCTGGAGGTGGCATGGCTGCGGCCGGCCGAGGTGCAGGGCTGGGGCTCGGAGCCTGGCCCTTACTCCGCAGTGTGTTGTTCGAGGAACCCAGGCCTCGCTTCATCATCTTGCCCAGGACCGTGACAAGCTCACACGCGTCGCCAAACATGTCGTCGTCCATTCCTTCCGTGGCGTCGTAGACCTCTGAGACGGTCTTCTTGGCCAGCTTGCGGCTGGCATCGTGGTCGTGAACGCAGTCGTAGAGGAAAGCAGCGTACTCGGTCTTGACGGACAGTCTTAGGGAGTGGGATCCCCATAGCAGTTCGTCCGCCAAGGCGATTGCTTGGTTGAAGTATCGTTGAGCTGTAGGCAGGAAGTCCTCTGGCTCCTTGAGGAACCTTGCGGGGAGATCGATGAGCTCGCCTCTCAAAGGGAAGCCAGGCGGTGGGCCGACAGGACCGCCCTCCAGAGCATGCGTGGGCTGCAGAGAGGATTGTGATGCGTTCAGGTTGACGTTGCCGTCCAGCGCCAGACCCTTGCCCTTGTCGAGACGCGGCGGTGTGAAGCCCGTGGCGCTGCCGCCAACATTGGTGTCTGGTGTAGAGATGCCGATAGTGGATACTGGCGGGTTGTTGTGGAAAAGAACGAATATGTGGTAGAAGGAAGCTTGTAGCTTGTACGCGAGGACCTTGAGTTCGGTGTAGTTGCCAACCATGGGAATGACGTATTGTTGGAGCATGACCAGGCCTTCGCGCGACAGCCAGATGATGTGGTAGACCAGCTCCAAGGACTCGGGGCTCCGAGATGGGTCAGGTCGTCTTTGCCTCTTGGCTGTCAACGTCTGCTCGGCCAGGCTGAGGGACAGGCCGAGTAGCTTGAAGAGCATTGATGATAGCAATGGGTTGTCGGCCTCGACATTCTTGGCCAGTTTCCCAAGAAACTTTTGGTCGACGAGTGAAGACGCCATGAGTCCGCGGGGTCGGTCTGTTGCTCCAATCGTTCGTTGAAGGTGCTGGCGATGAGGGCTGCCGTAGGCTGACTGATTTCAAGGAGCCGCAGGACCGGGAAATGAAATTGTGCAGGTGGAGACCAGGGCGGATGGGCAGATGGCAAAGGTGTCAGATTTCTCCTGCCTGCAAGCGGAAAGCAGTCAAGGTATCCCGAGGTCTATGTCTATGTGTCTTGGCGATCGTCAGTGATTGCTGGTGAGACAAGGGGACCCGAGAACGTGGGTGGGCTGGTTCAAGACTGACGGGGGACGAGTCCGGATTAGATTATTGACCTTGCCGGGTCAATTGCGCGTGATTGCAGAAATACAACGAGTTATAATTAGATGCGGGTGAATCCAAGAAGCGCGGCGAGCGTCAATGGGTGAATCGGCTGCCGTCGTTGTTGCCGTTGAGGGGCAGTTGGGGGAGAGGTGTGAATGTCGCGAAAGTTGGGAGCTGGGCCGAGGGCATGGCGAGAGAGTTTGCGAGGCCGGGGAATCGCTACCGGGAATCAAGCTTGGTGAGCGGGAGATCCGAAAGATGGAGGAGCCAATTGAGCCGACGACGGGGGATTATCCTGGCGCGCGATCAAACGAGTGTGGGTGAAGGGTTGCGGAAGCAAGGTTGAGGCGGTGAGATGGTGAGCAGAGTGTCCGAGGAAGAGGGCGAGGCTCCTGCTAGCGGGAAGAGGAACCGGGGCCGGTCTTGTCGCAACGACAGGGGTGCAGGTCGTGCGGAGGCCGAGGATTCGACAGGTTTGGAGCAAGGTTGGAATCTGCGACGGGAAGCAGATGGTGTCAGTGAGAGGTCGAAGTTGAGGGCATCCCCAGATGCCGAAGATGCAGGCAGGGACTGACCAGAAGGGGGGAGAGGCGCGAGTAAGGGTGAGATGCAGAAGGGAGCGCAAAATGATTTTAATGTAATGTAGGCGTATGTACGCGAAAGGGGACTTGCAGCACGGCGCATGCGCAGAAGCGGACACCGGGCCTGGCGGGCAAGGGGACGGGGGCCCTTACGTCGCAATAGCGTCGGCACCGATCAGTCGCAGGTACTGGGCGTGGAGATATTGTGCATGAACGAGTGTCGTGTGGGCCTGGGCGTGGTCGCCAGTGTGGTGTGGTGTTGCGGCGACTGGCGAAAAAGAGGCGGCTGGACGAATCGAGAGCCGGCAGCTGTGGTCGCTGCTGCTGCTGAGGTACCGACTGGCTGCTGGAAGGCCTGATCTCTGGCCGGAGGCAGCCTCTGCGCAGACGGCGAATGACGACGGACGGGGTAGTGAGCTGCACGATGAGTTGTCCAACTGCGCTGCGCCGGGCCGACGAATCAAGCAGAAGATGACTGGGAACGCGTCGAATGAGATTGTGCGATGCGGGCTCGGTCTGGTGCTGAATCTTGGATGGTGGCAAGTCGGAGGGAAGCAGAATTTGGAGCTGTGACATCAGCTGGTGAGAAGCTTTGGCGATGTCACGGTGGGAGCTCCAAGGGCTGAGATATCTCGCGATGCTTCGCCGTCGCTGATGAGGAGGAGGGGAAAGGTTCACACCTCGGTCGAAGAGGCCGGGACGACCTGGGAAGGACCGGGCTCCTGGAGCTGGACCCAAGCGACCTGAGCTGATGAAAGAGGGTGGGGGAGGCGGCGGGAGGCAGCGGGAGATGAGTTGAGACGGGCCACACTGCGCGGTGTGTCCAGGGCTCGACCCAGCCCTGGAGAGCCTAATCTGACCCGATGGACGCTGGCAGCTTCCTCACTGTCGCCCGTGCTGGCGCTAAAAAGTGCCCTGCGACCTCTCCCCACCCTACCCGGAGGGAAGTGGAGGTGTGCCTCGGTCGCGCCTTCCTTTGACCGGAACCATCCATCATGACGACCCTACCACCTTGCCATCAAACTCAATCCCGTCTGGTGCAAGTTCAGGGCAGGAACCACCGAGTCGCACTTCCTGCCTTCACCTTCACGTGCCTGCCACCCTCCCGTCCATCTCAGCCGCCCTCAATGGCTCGCTGTCATGCTGAACCTCTTTACCTCTCCGTCCAGCTGCCAACCCAACCTTGAGCTCGACATCCGGTCAGCGTTGCGACATCATGTCTCATTGCATCCCATCCGCCTCGTGCGCTGTGCGGGTTCCTGCAACATGGCTGGCCCTGTCCGAAACATACATTTCTTCTTGTCGTCCACCAACCAACAAGCCTACCGCAACCGCACTCTTCCCGCCCCAGCTTAGACTTGGCTGCGCGCCATCCTCTGCCCGGCGACTGACGGACCCCACGGCCGATATTCTTCGAACCCCCGGCATCGCATACTCTCCACCGAGCAAAGAAGAGCAAAGACGCGACGAGCACCCGTGTGACCCATCTCTACCATCTAGACCATGCCATGAGCGGTCTGCGGCGCGCAGCAGCCTTCCATCTTGAAACATGGACAAGGGAAGCGTGGTGCATTCGCCGATGCTGGTGGCACAAACGCGGCTCTCAATGTCGAGACTCGAGGTTCCTCCAGGACACGACCGAGGCCGCCTTACTGCACGCGGGCACAGGTACCCCGAGGTACCACACCAACCGCACCCCTGAAGCAGCGCAACGCGACCTTGACGCGAACCCTCGAAGCGTCGGTCCTCCGCACAACCCCTGTCCTGACCCCAGCCACCCGATTTTACGACCTGGCGCAAGAAAGCCTTCGACACTCCACCAGGAAGAACCACCAGACTGATGACTATGGGACTGATCGGCAGTACACCGTCATGAGCTCGTCGCTCAGCGTCCAAGAAAATTCCACGCCGACATGCCCATCGAAAGTCAACTTCCATCACCCTCAGCCGACGGGAGCGTTGTTGCCCGAAGACCAGCTGGCAACGCCAGCACCTGGCCGCATCCCATGCGACCGGCCATCCCCTCGGACCCCTCATAGGCTCCACGTATCTTGCTGACTTCTTGTCTCCTTCTCAAAGGTCGTCCTAAGAGCATCTTGAAGCGATGGCCGTCTGGCCGCGCCGGGCTGGCAAGCGTGACCTGGGAACCTGCCGCTGACTAGGAATGGCGGTGAGATGTGCCTCTCAGGAGGCGCCCCCGTACCGACTACTCAGTGGGCCAGGTATGGTCCTCGCTCGCTGCACGACGCCCCTCTTCCGTGCGTCGACGGCCTCCTGTCAGAACTCGCGTGGTCCTGCCTGCTTCTCGGCAGCGGGCGCCGGCTAGGTACTGACCAGGCCCAAGAGACCCTTACCTACTGCGTCACCTCGATCACCGTCGCATCTTCCGCGCCCAGGTTGGCCGGCGTCATGCGAATGCATCTCAGAAGCAAGGACATGAGACGAGAGGCAACGAGTCGACTCGATCTGCATCGCCGTGCTCCCAGCCCGAGTGCCACGGCACCGAATCACCCTTCGAGTCGCTCCCCTTGGAGGCGTCTATCCGATTGCATAACTGTGGCGTCGGTTGATCCTCGTCCGGTGCGACACGTGTATTCCGTTCGCTGTCGTTGCTGGCGTGTTCTCTACTCTGGAAGCCCTGAGCCCTGAAGTATGGTCAGGCTCTGAGTGCTTGCGCTTGTGTCTTGTGGCTGACTGGGTGCACACATGGACGCCAGCTGCCTGAAGCCTACCTGCCTTGCATCCATCCGTCTTGCAACCGCCGGCCCAGTCGCCGACGGTGCCGTGGCTTTGTGACACCATGTGCTGGCTGCCGTTTGGCACGTCAAGGGTGGCAGCAACGCAAACGAACAGTCTCCCTTCTGACCCAAACACACAAGAAGCCGCCACCCCTGGTATCTTGTCTCTTTGCCCCTCCAGTCAAGCATCGTTTTCTTGTGTTTTCAGATCCAGCATCGCCGGGCGGTTTGGCAACATCAGCAAACACATCGCTGGCCGCGGACGCCTGCAGGTTCCTGGGCATGGTGAAGTCTTCAGTGAGAAGCAGCGGTCACCCTGCCCCCATGCTCATTGGCTTAGACCACCCCCGTCGCGCCGGCCCGACGCCTGAAGTCAGGCTTGCGACATGGACCTCGCAAACATTCGTGTGGGTGTCGAACAGAGGCAATCCGGAGCCTAACCCGCCGTGCAAGGCGGCCTCGAAACATGTACAGCTCTCTTCCCGGGCCGTGATGGATTGACTCAGACGGGGAGGATATAAAGGAGACCGAGTGCCGTGAACTACGGGGACAGTAGTTCCAAGTTCGAGTCCAAGGTCTTGTTTGACTTGCCAGCGAATCAAGAAACTATCGAGTCAAAGACAACCGACATCTCCGAGTCTTAACACGCCCAAGGGCTTCTTGCACCGAATACTCATTCCCATCCTGCCTGCACGCCTCATAGCCGACGAGGCAAAACCCATCAACTCGAGTCCCAGCCGCAAGACGACCACGCCGTCGGGAGGCCCTCAAGCCTGGCCACCATGTGCCAATACTACGCTCACGCCTTCACCTGCAAGCACCTCTCCTACACATTTGCCCGCTTCTGCACCCCCGCAAGCCTCATTCAGAAGCCATGCGGCAAGCGGCAAGTGTGGCACACCATCCCCCTCGATGACGCCTGCGACGAGTGCATCACGTGGTTCCCGGATAAGTTTCCGCTGAAGAGGCCAAGATACGCCTGAGTGGTCATGGCACACCGTGGATTCACTGGCACTCTTGGCGAGATGGGCGATCGAGGCGGCGAATGGTAAGTCGCTTACCATCTGCTCGAGTGAGAGACCTGGACGCCAGGCTGATACGTTTGCAGATTCTCGTGGGGTTAGTGACATTTAGATGGCTTACATGTCACTCTACGGCGTACACACATGTTTGCACTGGTCTTGCATTCAATGCTGCTATCGTGCTCTATGTACTTCTTTCCTGTATTTTATCTTGGACTCGCTGTTGTAGAGCGTCGTGGATCGTTGTTCTTGGTTGCGCCGTGTCGTTGCTGGTCAAGCTCGCGGGATTCCATCTTGGTGTCGGCGTCTCATCATCCGAGCAACTCGGCTCTCTTTTCTTTCAGCATGGACGTTTGCTGCTTGGTGTCTTTGGTATAACAGAGGGAGTTGAAGACTTGCGGGACTGCTGTGGCTTGCTGTGGCTTGCTGTCTTGGGGGTGCTGAGGATGCCGTCTGGGTCGCTGATCTGGCGATGGGAAATTTTGGAATTGATGGTGGCCGGGACGGATTTCCCCCTGTTGCCGCTGCTGCCAGCACTGCTCAGCTGCTGTGAAGTCGGGTTGCTGGCGAAGTTTCTGGGCTTGGGGTTGATCTGGGCGGCGGACAGATCGTCATCGTAGGTAGTCGCGCGGTTGTACGTCTTCGTTTGAGCAGGGCGGTCCTCCAAAATAGACGGCGAAGAAGCCATAAATCTATCATCAACCAGCTCAGTAGTGCTCCTTTCGCCGTGTCCTGCCTCAACCGGGTTGCCGGTGCCACTTGTGGTGGTAGATGAGGCGACATATTGGCGGTTGAAAAGCTTTGCAACCTCCATGATCACGCAGTCGAACGCCTCGGTCGTGTTCCTCCGAAGAATCGCAGACTCAGCGCTCTCGGTCTCTGGATTGATGTCCTGGGGCAGTATTGATCGGGCTTTGATCAAGGTCTGTGCCGCCCACAGGGGGACATTCTGAGTCGAGATGGCTGGTTCGGCGGGAGGAGTCAATTCCCTGGGTCTACCACTCTCTGCCCTAGGCCTGGGGATGTTGGAAGCAGACTCAGGCTGCTCAGTCCAGATATCGTCGTCTTCATGTTCGACCTCCTGTTTGATGGGCTTGTCGGGCAGTTCGTCGGGCATTTCGTCGGGCAGTTCGTTGAGCCTCACCACCTTCTCAGGCCGTTGTTCGACCGCGGGTTCGTCCTCCTCTTCAGCTTTGCGCTTGTTCGAAACCAGCGTCTGCATCCTTTCCTTCGGAATCAACAGAGGCGGAAGCCCATTTGGCACCGCAATGATATCCCTCCAGGCTTGCAGATATCCTCGGTATGATCTCTCCATTTCAAATGTCGGTGGAATCGGGCAGCCCCTGGGGATGAGCTCAATCATTGTCTCCATGGCCGAGACCCATGTCTTTCCATCCGTCAGCCACCTTTTGTAGCCCGGTACTCTCGAGTACGTCCATGGGCTTCCCGGAGCTGCGAAATTCTTGATAGTCTTCATCTCGGCGAATCGCTTCGTCAGCTCTTGAATGTCCTGGGGATGGAACATTTCGGGATTCGCGGCCACCGCTTGGTTGAGGAAGATTTGGAATAGATGTCGGAGCTGATCGACTGTCCATGTCAGAGGCTGGGAGAACTCTTGCGGCGGGAGCACGGTTCGGACGATTAGGTTCTCTGATTCTTTGTTGCGAGCCCGTAGTTTGTCCTTGAGGTTGGCGATGAAGGACCTGTAGGACGACATGGTTGCTGATGATGTGCCGTCGTTGGTGGGAGGCTTGAGGGAGCTTGGTGAGCTTGGGTCTGGGTGGGCGTGTTGGAAAGGCTGTTAAGGGGCAATGGGTTGGAAGGGTGGTGAGATAGTGGTGGTGATGAGGAGAGGAGCTTTGGGGTCTGGGTTCCCGGAGAAGGTTGTTGAAGGGGGACGGGTTGTGGGTGGTGGAAACTGACCAGGATGGGAAGTTCGGGCCTGGAGAGTTTTATGTAGTTATGACCAAGCAGGACCTGCGCTCTTTCCAGACTCTTGCTCCTTCCAAAGATATTCCTAGAACTGCGTACTCAGCACGTACCCTGATCGCATTCACTTCTGCAAATCGGGTCTCACGGGTCTACTTACCTTCAAGCGACGCCCATCGCCAGCGTTCACTCCGTCAATTCTTCTCCGCGGCAAGTCTCGTAACTTACCAGTCGTTGGGCGGCCCAAGCCAATAGCATCGGACGCGGATCCTCGAGGCATCCCTCCTCTCGATTCTGTCGGTCAAAAGCATGCCCGCCTCCTGACATGCGGCCAGGCTGGGACGCAGCCGTGACACGCGTCTCCTAGTCACGGCACCTTAGTGATGATACTGGGCCTCGACAAGATATCAAACAACACCGGCTCATAGAAAGAAGCATATATTCACCAGTCATCTCGCATCTAGTATCCGATCGCGCCATCCCAAACTCCCAGTCCCACCATGGGGGGGTATCGCCACCAAATTCAAGCCGTGCCGTCCCTCCAAGATTAAATATGCGCCAAGAAACTCATTTTGTCCGTCCCGCCATCAGGCACGCACCTCCGTGTGCTGGGTGGTCGCCTCTCCAATCCATGCTGGAATCATCATGCCCAGTGGTTCACCTTGGCCCGGGCGGCCGACTGTCCGATCTTCCGGCGTCGACTGCCCATATTCCAAGGCTCCTGGGCTGCAACCGCAGGCCTGGTCTTCTCAAACCGCTCGTGGCCGACAGTAATGAGCTTCAAAATGTTGCCAAAGCCGACCACGACCGAGGCGGTGCCAACCTGCACCATGGGTCCGAGATCCGAGATCATCAGATGGCTGCCGTTGTCGTCGTCTGAGTGGAGGAGCCTGGTCTCGTAGATGACTTGCCGCCCCGAGTGGTAGGCCACCCAGACCTCCCAGTTGTCGATGTGTTTGTAGCGGCCGTCCCCCTTGCTATAGCTGTGTATGCGGCGACGGAGGCCACTGCGCGTTGAGGGTACGTCGGGTTGGGAGGTGGCCACGGGGATGATGCGACGGACGCCAACGACACATCCGTTCGGGAGGGCTTCCCATGTGCCTGGGACCTTGACGTGGCGTTCCGTCATCTTGGTGTCCACCCATGCGCAGCAAGTTCTGCTGACAGGTAGCTTCGAGTTGCGGAAGCAAATGGTGTCACCGTCGTCTTTGGGCGAATAAGTCTGGATGACGCAGTCTCCCGTCTCGGCATGAGTGTAGGCCAACCCAAGTGTGATGAGACCAACCGACCCGCACTGAGGTTTTCTCCGTGCTGAGTGGAAGCAGCGTAGTGTTCGGTGCTGAATAGGGCCCGTCTCAAAGGTATGAAGCAGGGTGTTTGTTTTCCCGTCGACAAGATCCACACTCTGCTGTCGGGCAATAACGAAGCAATCAAGGTCTGGCAGCGGAAGAATCTGGTGCGCATCTCGATCGTCCGATGAATGCAGATCGAGACTCTGTGAAGACCACGAACCGGGTTTCTGTGCGGCGACATGGATACAGCCCTTTCGCGATACTGTTAGGACACGGTAGCCTGTCGGTATAGACACTCCGTCACCGGGGTTGTCCTGCTTTGCCGCCAGTCCGAGGGGAGAAATGCCCGACTCGAGGAGAGCTTCTGCTGACACCAGAGGGCTTTTGCAGATGACCATGTCGGCGGACTGGGCTGCACTCGGAACGATTCGAGTCATGATGCCGCTTCGGCGTACAATGACCAAAGGCGGAGGGTCTTCGATCGCAAACGGCTCAAAGAAGAAGGCTTGTGGTCTGTGGCCCTGTAGATCGACGGGGAACGAGTACATCCATCTCCGATCAGGGAGGCTCCAGAGCTGTACTTTGGTTGGCGACAACAGAGCAAGCCAAGTACAGTCGTCGTCCATAGCCATGGCGAAGATTGGGAAAGGGTCGCTGGGAGGTCGGGTGACATCTGCTAACGAGCAGCTCTGGTTCCGGGACTTGACCTGCCATAGCCTCAGGGTCCGATCGAGGCCGACGGAGACGATGTGGCCGTCGACGGAGGCTTTCATCATGGCAACGTCGAGCGCGTGGCCCCCTTCCAGTGACCGGATCGAGATGAGAGGCTCGTCGTCGGAATCGTATGCAGACTTGGAATCCGTATCTTCTTCCCACAACAAGTAGTTCATCAGTAAGCGCACCGCTGCCACGATGAAAAGCACCGTCACCACGAAGCGTATCAGATGGTGGTCCATGAAGTCGTAGACAGCTGGGAGCAAGAGCCGCTCGTGGTGGTGAGGCGTCCGGTCCGCGCCATTGAGGACAAATACAATGGGGTCGTAGACCCTCGCGACGTAACTGTGCGACTCCGGTTTGATGACGTTGATGACCTCCCGAGCTGTTTCGTGGTCTTGCAGCTTCAGCCAAGAAGTCGGACTGCGAGCCTGGTGAATATCGACGAGGAGAGACTCCTTCTGCTTTCCCGGATCTTCGAGGGTTCCGCGTCCGAAGGAGTTAAGGAAGACTCTGAAGATTGTCTCGTTCTCAAAGAAATGCCACTGGGCAATCATAATAAATGTGAGCATAATCGTCGTTCCGGCGACGCGCGTTGACATGGCAATTCTGCCCTGAAGAATGGCATCGAACCAAGATTGGCGTGGCGTCGTACTGCTGCCGCGCCGCTTAAATCGTAGAGCTGCCTTGTCGAGAGCGTCGCTAAGCTCTGTTCTGCGGACATCGACGCAGAGTACAGACAGGAAGAAGGTAGATAGGTAAAAGAAATCAAAGACAATGGCGACGGCGGCAAATGTGCAGAAAGCTGCAACGCCGGGTGACACGATCTTGGAGAGTGCCCATAGGATGAGGACGTTCTGGGTGGAGCTTGCAAATGCAACATGAGCTGTGTCACCGAAAGCATAGCTGATGCGGCTGCCGGTGCTGTCCTCGGAAGGAGTCGCGATGACGGCGTTGATGAGCCGGAAGATGTTCTCCAGGCTCATGGAGAGGACGACCACAGGGTAGGCAGCCTGCGGGATTCGTGAGAGGTCCACCTTGAAGATGGCGCAGACGGTGAAGCTCGACATGATGGACAAAACGATCTGTGAGAGCACAGTGACAATTAAGCCAAACTTTGACTTGACAGCCCGCAGCTTGGACATGCTGGCAAGGAAGTACATGGCAACCAGGCCGTATGCCAATGCCAGCGTCAACGTGTCCTGAACGGACATGGGTCTGAACTGGAACTCATAGACCTGGCTTGTCTGGCTCCTCCCGTCGGAGGGATATGCTGTCCACTTGCCGGCCATCTTGGCAGCGACCTCCTGTGCTTTCTTCTCCCACATCTGCCCGACTGGAGAGTCTCGCAGATGGATGAGAGTTACGACCAGGGCATCGGCTGCCAGAAGCCGCCGATCTTCAAAGTGCTTCCCGCTAAAGACAATGGAATGTCTAAGGGTGATGTTGACCGAGGTGGGCTGGGTCTTGCGGTAGTTGACGGTAGATATGATGTCTTGGTCAGCAACAATTCTCTCTGGTGAGCCGGACCAGTACTGCAAAGGCGAGTGAAAGAACCAAGACTGGTTTGTCAGGCCGTTGATGACGTGGAACGCGTCTCGGTCGTCGGGGGTCATGTCTGTTGACGGCTTCTCGCTGAGCCTCTGGCTTTGCGGGCGACGAGGGTCGAAATCGAGAGTCGATCCCAATATTTCGTCCTGCAACTCAAGGGCACCGAGAAGCACCTCGCGCTCCAGAGCCTTCATGTAGCTACCGTGCACCCAGAAAGAGCGCATAATGACATCGGGCTCGACGGCCGCGTTGTCCAGAGGGCGGGCAAGAGTCCAGACATGATGTGGCAGGTTCGAGGCGCCATTTGTGAAGTCGGAGGTATAGAGGAAGGGGAACGGATATATGAGGATTGCTGCGACGGCGGAGGATATCAGGAGTGTCGTGACGATGTGTCGGGCAACGCATTCGCCGTATCTGGTAAAGGCTCGTCGCAGCGGATGGGAGGGATCGAGAACCGGGGCCTCGGACGTTCTGCAGCCGAGTGGTTAGCTGGAGTCAAGGTGCGGTACATGGCAGGAGTCGTGGACGAGCGCCGGGAGGGAGAGCATACCCTCGAAAGGGGTACAGTAAGTACCAGATCATCTGCGGCAAAAGGTTATGGCCGCAGGGGACCGCGGGGGCAGATAAGGAGTTGTCGGTGATGGCTGTTAGCCGAGCATGTTGTTCCCGGGTTCGAAGGTAGCCGCTTCATGACCCGGAGCGCGGACGGGACGGCAGGCGACGATGGGGGCACACGCAGGATCGTGACAGCCGTGGCCGGCGAAGGGCGGTGGTCCCGTTGGGTGGGAGGGAGGGAGTAGCGAGAATCTGTCCGGGGGATCGCCAGGTAGCTTCGGCGAGAGAGAGGGTGGACTCGGTGGAAGGTGGAGGGTAGTGGAGTCGGAGGTGCGTAGTCGGGTTATGAGGGTTGGGTTGGCCCGTGGCAGGAGGGCCAAGGACAGGTCGAGGGACTGGGCTCGGAGAGAATGTGAGGGTGCGCCGCAATTGAGGGACCCTTGACCAGGTTCGGCAATGCGTGTTGGAGATGGGATGGCGCGTTGGTGGGCGGCGACGTTGTGGTGGACGATTGGGGCGATGCGCCACTAGAACCTAAAGATGCATCTGTCCGAGTCTCGTCCTTGTGTTCCAGGGGGACGAGAAGTTGGATGTGGGGTTTGGAGCCAAGTCGACGAGGGTATCGATGTCGCCGGTTGCGGAATTGGCGAGACTGGGAGCAAGAGGGAGCTCAACCGATGAATAGTTTCGCCGAGAAGAGGACGTCGAGAAGTGAGCGGGTGGACGCAAAAGGTCGGGTGGTGGGACCACGGGCGAACTCGAGCCAGCGGCGGCGGTGGTGGTGAGATGGTGGTGTGGTCTCTTCCAAATGTCTCCTGCAGCGTCGCTTCAGTGGACCGGATGGAATCGACGGGGGGGGCCACCGATCGAGATGGTTTGGTGTTAAGGCGTGGTCCAGAACGGGCTAAGCGTCTTGGGGGTGGAGGGGAGAGGGGGGAAGGGGGAGGCGAAGCGCTGGAGCAGCGCCGCAGCAGCTGCTTAAACCTGGCCAAGATTGAGAGCTGAATACCAGTGGCGTGGAGGCGTGATGATTCGGATGACTCGGGGTCGGAAGAAGTGATTTGTGTTGTATCTCGGTCAAATCTTGTTGATCGTCGAATTGGATTGATCTCTAGGCGCAAGTCAATTCTGCCTGTGCTTCAAGTTGTCAGCGGTATCGATCTGCCTGAAGGTTCAGGGCAGCCAGAGCTACAGATCGCTCTGGACATTTGTTAGTGCGTCGGTAGTGCTGTCGCAGGCCACGTCCGGCGGGAACCAAGCCAAGTTTCCAAACCGGGCACATTTGAAGCGAAGGTGTCGAGTCTGGCACATGATACGGAGGATGGCCCAGGGGTCCTGTGTCTGCGTCTGCGTTGCCAAGAAACGCAGCGGCCTCTGGACTTGGCTTGGAAGCATCTCATGTGATGTTGAAACGACGCTTGGCTGTAGGGGAGGCAGATCAACCTCCAACCGCATCCAAGGCTTTCCAGTCATCGCAACTCGGTCTGCTCTGCGCTTGCAGACGACGCCCTCGTCCCCCTGCCTGCCAGTATGTCTCGTGTCGGGCCATTCGCTGTCCGAGTCGCTCAAGATCAATGCAGCGCGGCGCGGCGCAGTGTCGGGTGTCGCGGGGTGTCGCTTGATGCCGCCGCGACATTCGCATGCGCATTGCTCAGCCGTGTCTGAGAGTGGCCATTGACTGACAAGACGGGGACTGACAGGACGAGGCAGGAAAGGCAGCAAAGTGGCGTCGGTCGGGAGTGCGGTTGGGTGAAGCCATCGTCGTTTTACCTCACACGAGCAAGAGAAGAGTGGTGGAAAAGGTGATGGACAGACCCTCGGGCCCCGGGGTAGCGCCAGTCTTTAAAGTGCCACCCATGCATATGCACACGGCAGTCATCTCTCAAAAAAAGCGACAAAGCTGATCGGCTTTCTGGAGATTGCCCGTCCGAGGAATCCAGTGGTATCACCGCATCGCGTTTGGGGAATCCCACAGCTTCCATCATAATCAGGTGAGCTGGGCCAGAAGTCAGGCCATTTTCACAGACCCGCCCACCTCTCATTGGCCGTCTGCGGGCTGCATCCGGAGGCCTGGACCACTTGTCCTGTCCTCGTGCGCCTGATGCGACCGGGAAAGAGCTTCGAGAAGAGGGCAGCCGCCCAAAGATGCAGGACTGGGGTTGCGGCAGGACCCTCCAGGGTCCTTCCCGTCTGATGAAACCATGTGTTTTCTGGTCCGGGCAGACACGGCAGGGTGAGGTGAGATGGAAACTGTCCGTGAAGGAACAGATCTGACCCGGCAGCGCGGCACCTTGACTTCCGTCCACTGGCAGTCTGGGAGAACAATGCACGGTCACTCACGCCGCGGTATCTTCGTCAATCGACCCCGAGACATGACACATGACCAGTCATGTGCTGGGGGGAGAGATGGCAAGGAAACGCGAAGCGACCCATCGGTTCTGATCATGTCGACTGGGCTACGCAAGCATCGGAGCAGGTGTCTTGAGTTCAGCCGCTGGCAATGTTAGAAGCACTCGGTTAGAGAAGCAGACCTCACTCTGCACCGAACTCTTGCTCAATTTGATCGTAGCGGGCATCTATCCATCTAGACCAGTTCTTACCAGTGCTCTTCGTGACGACTGCCTGGCTGTCAGGTCAGACCCCGCCTCGCCTCATTCCGAGGCTGTCTTCGATATGGTCCAGCTGTCTCAGACTCGATGCCAGCAGTCCGATAACAATAGATTCAGTATCGTCCCCTCGGACAGTCTTGGAAGTGATGAATCGTCACAATTAGTTGAATCCTCGGTGGATGTTATCGCTGACAGTGACTACACATGACGGTCGAACACACCGCACTGGAGTGAATGAGGGCTCGGCCCCACACTCCATCCTCACATCACGCCAACATGAGCCCAGAATCGACAAACCATCAGTCAAATCCTCCCCATGCCATCCCACGCCCTCATCACCCTGCATCGCACCTCAAATGCCCCCCCAATTCTCACCCGAAGACCCGCTCGCCGAGCTCATCGTCACATACAATGAGCTCAACTCCTCCATCATCGAGGAACTCGACCAGGAACCCAGCCCCCTCGAGTTTATGAGATATGTCGCCCGCAACACCCCTTTTGTTGTTCGCCGCGCCGCCGTCGGCTGGGAGGCTTTCCAGAAATGGGACGCAGAGTTCTTGACCGACACTCTGGCTGGCCGAAACGTTAACGTCGCCGTCACACCCCATGGGCAAGGCTCCCATCCGACTTCCAAACTACCTCATCATCTAACATCACCAGCAACGCCGACGCACCTACGCCACTACCCGATGGAACCCTTTCCCTTTCCAAGCCCCATGAGGAAGACCAGCCCTTCGACGAGTTTCTCTCCAACATCATTCGCCAGACGAAACAAGCCCCAGACTCAAAAGAACTCCCCGAAGAGGTTCTCTACGCCCAAACCCAGAACGACAACCTCCGCAACGAGTACGCCCCCCTATTCGCACTGAACCACCTCCCCGTATCCATCCCCTTCGCCCGCATCGCCCTCGCTCAAAAGAATCCCGACGCCTTGAACCTCTGGATCGGCAACGCTCGCGCAGTCACCGCCCTTCACAAGGACAACTACGAGAACATCTACGTCCAGCTACGAGGCCGCAAGCGCTTCCTCCTGCTCCCACCTCTCTGCCAACCTTGCGTCGCTGAGCGGCTTATCCGCGCCGCCACCTACCACCGCCGCGGCCCCGATCAGCCTACAACTGATACTTCCAACGCGGGTCTTCGGCTTGAGCCCGATGAAGGCGCCGACGACGTGCCCTTTGCGACGTGGGACCCGGATGAGCCAGAGACGAATGCCACCCCGTACTCGCACCTCGCCGACCCCATGGAGGTCATCCTTGAGCCCGGAGACATGCTCTACTTGCCTGCCATGTGGTATCACAAGGTGTCTCAGTTCTGCAACCCCGAGGATGAAGGATTTGTCCTCGCTGTCAACTACTGGTAGGCTACCCATGCCCCCTCTCACATCCCCTCTCCTGCCATCGCTCACAATCATAGGTACGACATGGATTTCAGTGGTCCACTGTACCCCATGACAAGCTTCGTCAGGTCTTTGGGCTTGCGAGACCAGGCAAAATCGTCATCACAAGCATGAGTCACGAGCGGCACATCGATTCGACAACCGTCTTCATTCAAGGGGAACCACGTTTCCCGTCTCGTCTTGCTTGTTGACACACCAGGGAGCTTGACATCGTCCTGGCCAAGTCCCCCAAAGTCGACGAATCCTCCCCCATTCGCATCGTCTTACTCCACGGAGAGAGGGCAGAGCAGATGCGCTCCCTGCCCGTTGCTGTCTCCGTGTCCCGTCTGCGCATGCTGCCCTGCCCCTGGCGCGCAGCTTCCCGAAAACGCCGTGTGCCTTTTCCGGCACCGCAGAAAGAGAAAAAAAATACCCATCATACAAACGCTGTTGCTTTGCCAGCCCGGCACCCGCGGTCCTCGCGCGAGTTGCCTGTATAGAGCATGATGATCCAAAGGAAAGCACCTTCGGTCTGATGTTGAACACTGCCGACCCGCCACGTCGGCGAGCCAGCGACCACCACTACCACCAACCACCACCGGAAGAAGAGGGGCCTAGTTGAGGAAGCCCTTGCAAAGCGCAGTACCGCAAAGGCAGGGAATACGGTCCAGACTGCCTATCTCTCGCTCGAACTTGTAGTCGTACGTCAACTCCTCGTCTACGGCAATTGTCAGCTTCGCCATCTCCAAACAGAGCATCAACGGGCAAAACTTACTACGAGCAATATCGCGGAGCGCATAGATGACAATCCTCTTGCTGCCATCCACTTTGATGATCTTTGCCGTGCAGTTGGGCATGCAGCTGTGGTTGATGAAGCGGGCGATGCCGCCCTTCTTTGTGGCATCGATGACGGTGTTCTCGTCGATGCGGAAAAGGTAGCTGCTGCCCATACCCTGCTTCAGGTACTTCTTCTCGCGAATCTCCGAGATCTGCTGCCGAACTTGCTCGCCGACATACTCGATAATCATGTCGTCTTTGTTGATGTTCTCTTCGGTGTACAGACCCCAGTTGTGGATGGCGGACCTTGCAAACTTGACGGGCTTCTTCCTCTTCTTGAGCTGGTTGAACTTGAAGACGTCGGGGTCCGTGGACATCTTGAGCTCGTCCTGGAGCAGCGTCACATGACGACGGTTGCTCGCGCGGTTGGCTCGCGAGTTGCCCTTGGCGGGTGCCGGTGGAGTCGGGATGACGGCATCCTTGCCGTCCTTCTTGACCTTGGCCTCCCTCGCCTCCCTTGCCTTGAGCACCTTGATGTGATGCGGCAGGTACTTGGACTTTTCCGAGTTGAGGATCTTCTTGACCCCTTCCGTCCTGGCGCAGCCCGTCGAGTTCGGAACATAGTAGCCATCGATGCCGCCTGACCTGCCAGTATCCGGGTCGGCCGCGTTGAGCCTGCGAATTTCAGTCCAGTGCCACAGCCACTCGCTGACGTCTCCGAGATCAGCGACGCCAAACTTCTTGCGCAGCCTGGCGAGGTCTGGGGCGTCGACTTCCGTCATGTTCAGGCCCTTGAGTCCCTCGAGGCCGAAAACAAAGTCGTCGGGCAAAGACAGCGAAGATTCCACGTCGTGAGAGAACAACTCGAAATCGATGGTTGTCACCGCTGGCTTTGGTGGTGGCACTTCTTCCTCCTCCTTGACAGATTCTTCGACAGCTTCCTCGACAAGTTCTTCCGGCAAGATCTCCTCCACGCGAGGTTTCTCCGCCTCGAGCTGTTTCTTCGCAGCCTCGCGCTCTTCGAAGATTTGTTTCTTGGACTTTCTCTTGCTCTTCTGCTTCAAGAGGGCCTTGCCGGCGGACAAGGTGGGTGTCTCGGAACGCGAGATGCTCCGCTCGTTGTCTCCGGCGGCTTCCACGTCGGGAGTGGCCTCCTGGTCGCGCAGCGGCGGCTCGATCTCAGCAAGATCCAGGCCAAGCAGCTCTTCGGCCGCCTTCTTCTGGCGCTTAGCGACTGAGAGGCTTTCTAGCTCGAACTTCCTCTTCTTCGATGGCAAGCCGCTGGCCGCAAAGCTAGCCTCAGTCATGGAATCATCCTCTCCAGGACCCCAGGAAGCCAGATCGTCACGGGAGAACTCGTCATCGGTGCTCATGCGACTCCTAGGGCGAGAATCTGGCTCCTCGGTCTCCCGAGCAACAGAAGCCCGCACATCGGCCTCTTCGTCCGACTCGGCGTCGCTGTCGGGGCTCTGGAGACGATAATGCAGAGATCGGAAAGCGCTCCGGGGTGCAGGCCGCTTCCTGGCAAAGGGGTCCGCAAAGGTGTGGTGCTGCTGCAGAGTCCTCTTGTTTCCCTTGACTTTGCGGATACGGGGAAGAGCCGACACCTCCAAGCGGCCGGTGCGCCTCTCGATGGGATCCGTATTGGAATTCGGAGTGCCGACTTGAGGGCTTCGATCCCCGAGATCTGGTGCATAGGTGTCGGGTAGGTCCTCAAGCCCTGCCTTTCTGCGATTCTGCACCTGGTTCGCGGGGTGGAGGTGGGCTGTGAGCGCGGGGGCCGCGACTCGGGTTCGAATGTGCTTGATCAGATGCTCAATCAGCTCTTTCCGAACCAATTCGACGGCAGCGACGACCGGGTCAAAGTTCTTTGCCCTCTGCCGCTTCTCTTCCTCCAGGTCGGCGTCCTCCTCGCGGCGTCGGCGATCTCGGTCCTCGCGAGCCTTGACCTCCACATGCCGCCGCCTCTCCGGGCTCGGTGTTCTTCTTGTCCTCGTTGCCGGGGCGTCGGGGGTCTCGGTAATATTACTATTGTTGTTGGTGTTGTCTTCGGGAATATGGAGTTTCATGTTGAACTCGTAGTTAAAAAACTCAGTGCCACCGGCACAGCGAAAGCAGCGTTGCGCCTCGATGCGGCCGTTCGGACTGTTGGCGAATAAGATGTAGTAGCCGTTGCGGTCGAGACGGATCTCGTCCAGGTGATAAGACTTCAGCCTCTTCTTCATATGTGGTATGGTAGAGGGCATAACGGGAACAAATTCGCGTCCAACGAAAATGTAGGGGATCCCGGCGATGAGAGGTGCAACCAATTGCTCCTCAACAGCGGCATGCTGTCGTGGCTGTATCGGGGGCTTGGCTGCCGAGACCGGCGCGGCAAAGGGTGCCTGCCTGTGAGCTGCCGGGCCCTTGGGGGCGAGCGGCGGCGGACCGACGACCTGACCGGAGGCAGTGACCCTCGGCCCAGTAGGCACAGATCTGGCCGTCGACAGATGGGCTGTGGCCGCCGCTGCTTCCGCCTCGGCAGCCTCTCTTTCTTTCCTGAGTATTTCTTCCAACATGCGACGACTCTTCTTCCCTTCGGGGTCGAATTCGACCCTGACAACATGTGCCTCGAGTTTGTGCCCGTGCATCTCCCTGACGGCACGGCGGGCGGCGTCGGTGGCTTTCAGGCCGTAGTTCTTCGAGCGCGCAATATGAGTGTCCCTGTATCGGAAGGTTGCAAACCCGAGGTAGCTACCGGTCTCAGGATGCATCTTGTTGCTGCTCTCCGCGACGTCGCCAAAGCTCGAAAAGACATGGGAGACTCGCGCAAAATTGATGAGGGGGTTGAAGCCCACGACAAGAATCTGCGTTGGCGGCCCAGGTCCGAGGGAGGTCTTGGGATCGAAGGGGTACGGTCTGAGATTGTAAGGCGCCTGGCGCAGTCGTGCCTTGGGCAGATGGTAGTCGGTGTTGATATAGCTGATATGGCCACCGCTCTCATCGAGTCGCGGGTCCCCAGGGGGGGCGTCATCGTCATCCTACTCATGATATTAGCCGAGTCTCACTCATGCGATGACGCCCCCCCTTCAAAAGGGATATAATATAATGTTCAAAACGTACCCGCCCAAACTCTTGAAATATCGGTTTCGCGTTCTTTCTGTCCTTCGTCAAACTGCGATCGAGGATGGGATCATATGTGCACTTGATGCCTTTCCGCGACGGGCCGGGATCTCGCGCTTGTATGCGGGCGGTATCAGCATTCGACGTGGCAAATGAGCCATTGAGCAGTGGCGCGGGGCCAGCCGACTCGGTATGGTCGGGAGAGGATGCAGTGAGCATGTTGGACTTTTGTTGGGCGTGGTGGTTGAGATGCGAAGGCGAGTCAAGGGTGGTTAGGGGTGTGAAATTGGTTCCCGGAGGATGCGAGGTCCCGTTGCTGGTGTGGACGAGCGGTGGTGCCGTAGCACTGAAGACTGATGAGCCTGTGCTTGCGTGGGAGCTGGCGGAGCCCTGTGTTGTTGGGAGGACGTCTCCATAGGGTGAAGCGTTCTCATCGACAGGCGGTCGGAGCCCATCTGCAGAGGGGCTTTGCGCATGCGAGGCATCGCCGGCACCGACAATGGTTGGCAGCGGCGACGCCGTCGAATCGTACGCCTTGGCTTTCGCCTTTCTCCGCTCGGTCGCTCGGTCGACAGCAGCCTGGGAAGCAGCCGGGAAGAACTGGGCGAAGCCCGCGCTTTGCGAGCGCGTCATCGTGAAATGTTTCTGCTTCTACCACCTCACCATTCCCCCTACCATCCTAACGCGAGTATGGAGAAGAGTATCAGGGACCATGCGTCGGAAAGCGGGGAGGCGGTCTCGTTTGGTCGAAGGGATGTTTTCGCGCAGGTCGTGGCGGTCCACGCGACCGAGGCCGAGCCTCCAGGAAATTGGGCAGGACCAGGAAAAGAGGGCGGTTGGTGATTGAGGAAGAGTGTCGCGTGCTGGATGCTCCGACGAACTGGGCGTGGTAGCCCTGGCCAAATGATGGCACAAACGATGCCAGAGATGGGCAGGATGCGTCGGCAGCGGAATGCGAAAGCAAAATCCTGGGTTTCGCAGCCTTCAAAGAGGTGTTGTCGAAGACTTTCAGGGATGCCACGGGGCGGAATGAGCGAAGCGCCGGCTGGGTTTAGGCTGCGGCGCAATCTATTGGCTGGGATCCGTGCAGCTGGGGAGTGAGGTAATGCGTCCGGCACGTGACCCTCTAAGTGGAGTCGCGCCTTTTCGTGTCGAGGCGCGTTCGACCATCCAGGACACTGGACTTTCGACTGGGTGGGTTGTAAAGAGGTGGTGTTTCCTTGCATCTTGCTTGGGCAAAACATGTTGCTACAGTGTACCATGTGGCATGTCTCATTCATTCATTGTGAGCTGACTGCTCTAGTCGTCGAGCCGTCCACCGGCGTTCCTCTTCTAAAATATTACAAACGAGTGAAACAGGCACCCCTTTTGAGGGTAAGCCCCAGTACAGTTTGTTGTACAAAAAAAAAGCAGTCCAAACGCCTGAAACACCTGCAGAGCCCAAAAAATCCACAGTCTAGGCGAGCTTGAGCTCAAAGTCGTCATCGCTCTCGTCATCAAAGTCAGGTGTCGCACCCAGATCCAGACCTTCTTCCTCGGGGTCGAAGATGGACAGCAGCTGCAGACGGGATGGCAGCTGACGCTCGCCCGCGTCTTGCGGAGCAGGCTGCGGCTGGTCCCGGCGAACAGTGGCCTCGGAGAAGTGACGCGCGTGCGAAGGCCTGATAGTCCCATGGGAAGTGACCGTGCCCTGGGCCTTGCCGGCGAGGAGGGACGATGCAGATCGACCCTTGGTGTAACCGATGGTGCTTCTGGATGCGGCCTCAGCCACTGCGCTGTCAGCAGCCGCAGTCTTGCTGGGCTCTGGGATCTTGGCCGCGACTCTTCCGGTCAGCAGAGCCGACACGGGACGGCGCCTCGGCACTGGCTCGGGGATCTTCTTCTGTCGGATGGTAGGTCCAGTGGCCATTGAGAGCGCCGATGCCGCTCTGCGCGAGTTGATGGTCGCTGGGTACTTGGTTGAGGACAAGGGGACCCTCTTGGTCTGAAGGGCTGTCGGGTTCGCAGAGGGTGCCTTCTTCTTCTGGACGATCGTACCAGTCGCGGTGATGGACCAGTCCATCCCTTCAATGTCGCGAAGGATGTCCTCGTCGTTCTGCTTCAGCGCCTTGGCGACACTTTCCTCGTGCTGTCTGTCGAGCAGACGCTTGCCATCCTGGCCAATGGGGTTGTAGAAGTGGTTGTAGTATCCCTTGAGAAGGTTCTCCTGCTTGAGGCCTTCGTACGTGAGGGTTCCATCGGGGAAGACGTCTGATTCGTAGGGCAGATCCTTCGCCCTGGGCGGAGCGAATTCGACTTCCTGGTCCTCCGAGGCATCGAGCTCGTTCAGCACGGTGACACGCAGGGGGTCGTGGCTCGCGGCCTTCTGGCGTTGTTTCTTGATCGTCGTGGGCTTGGCCTGCTGCGTCTTGTCGCCGAGAATGTTCGTGCTCTTGGCCTTTGCATTTGTTGTTTTGTTTCCGAGGGGAGCACGGCTCTGTGTTTCTACGCGTCATGTTAGGGAAGTCGCGCCACTGGATAACATGTAGAAAGCCGTACCAGAGGGTGTAACGAGGTTCCTCTGCCTCAGCGCCTGATTGACTGAGCCTTTCGGCTTCAGTGCCGTCTTGCCTCCGACCGCATTCTCGTCGTTGAGGGGAATCTTCGCAGGCGTCTTGGGAAAACGCGCGCCAGGCGTCTTCGGAGCTAGATGGCTCTTGCCATGGACCTGTCGGGCAGCTTCGGCCGCGTTGACGATATTTTCATCACGAAGCGCAAGCATTGCGGCTGCCGTCGATGTTGTCGGTAGGGAATTGACAATTGTTTCGTTTCGTCGATTTGTTGATTCCAGGCGTTTCTCTGTCGTGTTTGTCGGGTCTTTGAAGTTGTCAAGTTCCGAGGAAAGGGGCGAGTCACCACCAGGGGTCCTGTTTTGGGAATGAAATCCGTTGTCAGGTCAACGGGCTTTGACAGGGAGCATGGACCCTTCACTTCCCTCACGGTTGTGGCAACCACGGTGAAACGCAAGCCACCCCGCCCAGGCTGCCCCACCATGGCCCACCAACGAGCTGGATGCACGGCCACAATCAGGGAGGAGGCACCGAGTTCCAGACGGTTCTTGCCTGGGCCTGTCTGCCTATCGGGGCCTTGCTCTGGACCTTCGCCTGCAGGTTGCAAGTAGAGGGGTACGCCCGGTATTTCCTCCCACCTACTTTCGATCAACCCTCCCTCTATCATCTCTCGACCCTCAGCGCTTGTCTCACCGTCGAAGCACCCACCGCCTTTGCAGTCGCTACGCTATACGTCAAATCACATCACCTCCGCAAAACTCCCTCACCTGCCGCCGCCATGGATCGCATCAAGGAGGTAAGCTCAGCTCTGCTGCCACGTTCCAGGTTGCCCTACCAGCACCGCCAACCACGGCTTGTGGAGGGGTAATCACCCCCTGATGTCGCGATATCGTGCTGACGACGACGTCTGTCTGCCGCCAACAGAAGATGAACTCCCTCCGCCTGGAGGCCGACGAGGCCACCGCCAAGGTTGAGGAGCTCCAGTCCCGCGTCAAGGTCCTCGAGCAGGAGAACCTCTCCAAGGAGCAGGAAATCACCTCGCTCCAGCACAAGAACGGGCTCCTCGAGTCCGAGGTCGAGAAGCTTGAGACTGCTGTTAAGGACTTCAAGAAGGCTGCCGACGAGAGCACCAGCACTGGTACACAGAACGAGACTCTGCAGCGAAGGCTCCAGCTGCTCGAGGAGGAGGCCGAGGAGGCCGACAAGACGCTCCGTGAGGCCAACGAGAAGTAGGCAACGCACGACGACGATGGTTGACCCTGCATACATGCTAACACTTCTATCAACAGGCTCCGCCAGACCGACGTCAAGGCCGGCCACTTTGAGCGCAAGGTCCAGGCTCTCGAGGCCGAGCGCGACCAGTGGGAGTCCAAGTACGAGGAGCAGGCCAAGAAGCACACCGACCTCCAGAAGGAGCTGGAGGAGCTCCAGAACGAGATTGGCAACATCTAATCCAGTCCGCCCGTTTATTTTATGGTTGTTGCACGCAAGGTGCTCATGATAGATATCCCCTCTGGGGCTTCGGACGGTCGTTACCTCGCGGCCCGCCCCCGCAACTCTGTGAGCAGCCGGGCGGGACTGATGGAAGGGTGTCTCCCCGTGGTTTGCTAGCATATCCTTGCCGTCCAACGCGATCCTGTTTTTCTCAACACCTTTGCAACATCATGGTGGTGTTCTTTTTTGCAACGGTGATCTCTCCAGCGGAAGTCCCGGTATATCCTGTATTTACTAACAGCGCCGGGGGGCGAGACTCGGTTGGCCCAACCCATTACTCCTTGCCTTTGAACTTGGCCCGCTTCTTCGCTCGCTGTCTCTTGGCCTCGTTTTGCCGGTCGAACTTTTGCTCGTACCGGAACTTGGCCGCCTTCTGCTTCTTGGGCCACTCCTTCTTCTTTGAAGCCTCCTTGTTCTCCTCGGTCTTTTCGGCAGCGTCCTTTTCCTCGTCCTCCTCCTTGTCTTGACTGTTGTCCGAGTCGTAGATCTTTTCGAATCCGTCTCTGGACACTGACACAGCTTCGACCTTGACTGTGGTGAACTTGTCCTCGTCGATGTACTCGTCTTCAAAGTCGATGACCTTTTCGTGCGTCTCCTCGATGCCGTCCCATTCCTCAAAGTCTTTGCCTTCGATCTCCTGGTCGTCGTCCGAGTTTGCTGCTTGCGCCTCTTGTAGCAGCTTGTTGATCGACTGGACGTGTTCTTCGACTTCTCGTGCCCGCTCTTGCCGGATCTATGCGCCCTGTAATTAGCATAGAGCATACAATGGTAAATTAGATCTGTGCGCACCTGTTTTCTGGCTTGCAGCTTCTCGTCCTTCTCCCTCTTCGCCGCTTGATCTTGCGCCCACTTCTGGCGCTGGACCTTGCGTTTGTGGAAGCCGGTGAGGTATTCTTCGCGCGCGTCAAAATTGAAGTTGACTTCCTCGATGGTCGGCTCAGTCTTCTTCCTCTTCGGCGGTGGCGCCACCGTCTTTCGTGTCCTGGGTCGTGCAAACATGCTGCCGGTTGTCTGTCTCAGCTGTGTAGATGCGCAAGATGGGAAGTTTTTAGACAAGAGGCTGATAAGATAAAGACGAACCTCGAGCGATCGAAGCCAGAAGCCCCACACTTCGTGTGGGTCGGCCGTCGCAGCACTGTATCTCTGTAGAGGGGCGAGAGCCTCGGATAGATGCAAGCCGTTGGAGCTGCGCAAGTCCTCCAGGCACCGTCATTCTTGGAGCTCAAGACGCCTGGCGATTGCAGCATCCAAGTTGGTATCAGACAGAATCAACACAACCACCATGCGTCTATCACCAACCTCTGGGCTTCTGGCTCTTGCAGCCACAGCCAACGCCTTTGCTGACACGTCGCCTTTTGTCTACCTGTCCACAGAGCAGTATGTTCCCTCTTCGCCAATGCGAGCTTCCAAGCTGATGCCTCCAGGTTCAATGCACCCGCGAACAATGCGCAGCTCCAGACCGGCCGCCAGGTCGTGACCTCCATCAAATCCATCCTCGAGTCTTGCCCGACCGAATACTACCAGATCGTTTCTCAGCCGAACGCGGCTGCTGCCGACATCCGTACAGCCTCTGGGTGCGGCATCCCGAACCTGTGCAAGGCCGTCGAGGACTCGCGCGTCAAGGGCACATTCAGTGTCGCCGAGGTCGTAGGACAGATTGATCGCCATGAGCTGGAATCATACATCCAGGCCGCATGCGCCAAGAAGGGAAAGACTGTGACTGTCTCCTCCACCAACCTGCCTGCCCTGTCCACCAAGGACCACGCCGCGCAGCTGTCCGACAATGGTACGTGTCTGCTGGCTCTGAACAATTGACGGACGACATATTTTAACAGACTTCTAGACCATATTCTTGGTGAAGCCATCGAGGAGGCCAAGTCTTCCAAGTCCTACAGCGTCCTCTACCTGACCAGCCCTGGCATCTCGGCGACCTACGAGGCAGATTTTGGCAACTCCATGTCCGACGAGCTGAAGAGGCTGCGGGCTCGTGAGGTCCCTGTCCGCAGGGCAGAGAACGGCACAGAGAAGGACACCCGACCTCTATTTGAGAAATACCAGTTCTTCACACCTGGTTCGTTTACCCCTAGCAATAGCTACACCTTGGCCGTTTCTGACATGTTGCAGGCATCTTCCACGGTCTTGTGGTCGTCCTATTCCTCTTCACTATCCTTTACTTCGGTCTCCAGGCCCTCGCTAGCCTCGAGGTCTCCTATGGCGCTTTTGACAAGGAGAATGGCCCGGCCGCCCAGAAGAAGCAGAACTAGGTGGGGTGACGGAGGATTTGGGATGGGTTCGATGTGCACGTAAACGCACACGCGCGCCGTGTACACTGTATGACACTATAGGGAGTTATAGGTTGAATTCGAGCATCAGTCATCATCACCGGTGAACCACACGTAGTGCGCCGTCATGAGCAGTTATTGGGAAGTCGTCATCATCATGATTCTTCAAGGCGTCTCTCTGTCAACACACCAATTCGGTTCCCTTTTTCTACCCTTTCAAACGCCAGAACGCCGCCACCCCATGACTTTGTGGCATCTGGGATGCACACGAAAAATCCACCACATGCCAACCGCCCATTGCTGCTCACAAATTCCATAGTCT
Source organism: Plectosphaerella plurivora (assembly GCA_020726575.1). Taxonomy (NCBI): domain Eukaryota; kingdom Fungi; phylum Ascomycota; class Sordariomycetes; order Glomerellales; family Plectosphaerellaceae; genus Plectosphaerella; species Plectosphaerella plurivora. Next base: position 164,250 of record JAGSXJ010000012.1, on the reverse strand, counting down.
ACACCAGATGGCTGGGCAGGAGGAAGTTTGCGATGCCCTCGCGAATGGCGTACTCGTGTCCACAGTTGCCGCAGACTAGCTTGCCCTCCGTGATCTGTGTCTCCAGGAGGAGGTGGTGAAGATCCTTCAGGGCTTTCTCGTCCTGCTGCAGCTGCTCGGCCGTCGGTGCCTCAGCAGGCAGCTCGGGGAATCCAAGCTAGTAGCCGAGTCAGTGTTTGGTTTGAGAGCAAAGGCAAGTAAAGTGTCGTTCTTGGTGCCTCATGTCCTCATTGCCATGCGATGCCCTCGGTGCCCGTGCATGAACAGACACTGGCAAGAGAACGATTCGTGCCAGCGAGAATGAATATGAACGAACCTCTGTTGCGTTTGTCCTCAGTGCGGCCCAGTCCAGGCGAGGCAGGACGTTGAGCAGCATCTGCTCGTTGATCTCAATGTCATCCTGGACAAGCTCGGCGTCCTTAGGGTGCAGCGGGTACGAGGCCGTTGACGACTTGCAGGCCTTGACGGCGCAGGTCAGGAAGTTGAGGCTAAGAATCTTCATTTTGACAGTTGGCGAGTAGTGTTGGCTGTCTTGGTGGTGTTGGAAGCTCACTGTTCTCATATGCGAAAGTTGAACCCGATTTTTTTAGGTGAGGCTCACGACCCCACACGTGATAGCCGCCAGTCCACTGTGCACCCCGCCACAGCGAACACCACCAAGACAGAGCGCAACACATCAATCCATCACTTCAAATGTCCTTGCGAAATATTGAGCATGATAACTTTTCATGTACGAGCCTCTATGCCAGTGCGCATGTACGACGACCTATCTACGCCCTCACGCGCTCCACTCCTTCTCGCGGAGCAACTCCTGACGCTCGCGCTTCTGCTTAATGCGGAGGACAACGGCGACGGCGGCGATGATAACAAGGAAGAACAGACCCTTCTCGATAAGGGACCAGCCCTCGGAGGAGGAGGCGCCCACGACAAGGGGCTGCTCTTCGGTGTTCTGGCCGCTGGCCCACTCGACGGTTCCCATCAGATCTACGAACAGGCACAGAGGGTCAGCCGAGGTCAAGACGATGGAGACCGACGACAAGAAAATGGTAAAGGGAATCTAACAGATTGACATTGACAGGATGTGCGTCGATTTGTAGATGGCAAGAGACTGCTTTACAGCTCCACGTGGATACCTTCGGGGGGGACCTCCAGCTCGCCAGACTTGGCGATCTTGACGACCTCGACGGGCTTATCGCCGGGCTGGGTCTTGGAGTTTTCGATCTTCTCGATGAATTCGTAGCCCTCAAGGACCTCGCCGAAGACGACGTGGCGGCCATCGAGCCAACTGCGGGGAGACAATGTCAGCGTAATGTTTGCGGGGCAATTATTTAGGGGACTGGGGAGTATTTACGAGGTGATGACGGTGGTGATGAAGAACTGCGAGCCGTTGGTGTCGGCGCCGGCGTTGGCCATGGAGAGGAGGCCCTTCTTGGAGTGCTTGAGCTTGAAGTTCTCATCGGGGAACTTCTCGCCGTAGACTGTAGGGTTAGCGGTCAGCATTCGCGTGTGCAAATGGGAAGGTCTCTAGGAATGTGGCCTTGTGGGCACTGCACGTACTGGACTTGCCGCCGGTGCCGTCACCCTTGGTGAAGTCGCCGCCCTGGATCATGAAGTTCTTGATGACGCGGTGGAAGGTCGAGCCCTCGTAACCGAAGCCCTTCTCGCCAGTGGCAAGAGCGCGGAAGTTCTCGGCGGTCTTGGGGACAGTCTTGCCGTAGAGACCAAGAACAACGCGACCGAGGGGCTTGTCGCCCTGCTCAATGTCAAAGTAGACCTTGTGGGTGATCTTGGGGCCCTTGGTGGCCTCGACGGTCTGGGAGAAGAAGGCCATGCTGACTCCGAGGAGCAGGATGGCCGAGAGAATGACCCGGCGAAGGCTGAACATTGTTGCAACTCTCAATGTGTCGATGGGAATTGATGGTTGATTGGAGGTTGTGTAGATGGGAAAGGAGGAGCGTTCTGGGAAACGGGTGGGAGGAGGAGGAGAAAGCCACCTGTTGGTCGAATGGAAGCTACCACGTTTCAAACGGGACCCTGAACGTCTCCAATTGAAGCCCCCCGACCGCAAAGCGGCCAGCGCCCGGAAACAGGAGCTCGGGCCCCCGCCTCCTTGCACCATTCGTGGCCAATGGGAAGCTTTGCCTCCGAGCGCGGGGGCGTCAAGGCGGGGCTGGGTCAGACGCTGGTCGTGGACGGAGCCACGCCGCGCGGACGGAGCAGGACAAGGAGGGCATCACTCAGTGGGAGATACCGAGATAGACATGCAACAACAATGGGCAGGATTTCGTGATCTAAGCCGTCGAATATCTGGATGTCCGGCTCGTTGAGCTTCAATTGTTGAGCTTCCAGCCGTTTCGCGCCTATCCCGTCGCCGAGTATTTACCCAGAGGTCCCGGGTGTCGTCTTGGTCGCGACGGAAGTGATGCATCGGCAGAGCTGATGTGACCACATGCTGAGATGCCAATTCTCGCTGGCTTAGGCATCGTGTCTGGCAGCAGCGTCCAGGCCCCGGGCGTTGAGAAAGGCATTGCGCTCGAGGGTGACCAGCTCGAGGAATTCACCCTTGGTCGAATTGGAGATTGCCTTCTGTACCAACCGAAGTGGGCAACGCCGCGGCCAAGGCGGCGATGAAGCCGAGGGCGAGAGTGGTTAGATTCATGTCGACGACACCAGGAGGTTGCGACGTTGCTTGACATCTGTGGCCTGGACATTTTGAACGGAAGAGAGCCCTGGGGAGACGACTGTGTTTTGTAGACCACTCAGATACATCTTCAGTGCCCTCATTCGCCACAGACAGTGAGACCATCCATACCTCCGTGTTTCTCTCTTGCCTTGGGCCACAAGTCGACACTCCTCGAATGATTGATTCAAGTCAAGGCTTTTCGCGTGTTGGAGTGGTTGGGGCAGTGAGCCAAGATATGCAGAGGGTGTCGCAAAAGACAAGACTTCTTTACCACGGCTCTGACTGTTCGCCCATCACTCAACATGCTGACCTCCATTGCTCGCGAAGCCACTGGGCAGGCGAGACACCTCTTGCGTCATGGTGGGACTTGGATGTGTTCCTGTCAGTAGGACTTGAATAAACAAAATAGACTCTGCTGACAGATCATGGCCTTCGAAAGATGATACCGAAAGGGGTACCGAGGGTTCAGGGGCGTCAAGCACATCAAGGCACCGTTGGGGGCCGAGGGTGAGGACGGGGAGGGAGGCATGGGATGAACCTGGCATCGGAACGGTGCCGGTAGCATACTAGACGCGCGGTACGGGTGGAGTAGTCAGTCTTCCCGCAAGCGCAGTGTCAAGCTCTCTGAGGGCACGCCATGTCGCTGGATGCCTCTGTTCAGATCGCGCTTTTGGACCAGACAACGTCCAAGTAGTCAACAGTCCCGGGGGCACCGGCTGGATGTCTGTGGCTGAGTGAAGCGGGAAGGAAGAGGGAGCGAACGACGCGATCGCCGAACGCAGCCTAGCGCCTCGGTGAGCTCCGAAGACTCGGCCGTGCCACAGCATCGGAGGCGTGGCTTGAGCTTCTGGTCTCGACTGGGGGAGGCGCAGCAGCTGTTTCCATTACTGGAATCTCGAAATGACGAAGGCCTCCCTCTTTCTCAACCACCGACCAACTCGACAACACCAAGGACGTGCTTCTATTTTCCAACCACCTCCCTGCTGTCCAGCCCGCGAGGCCTCAGTCGCAAATAGCATCATGGTGCGCCATGATGGCGAGGCATAGCGGGAGACTCCGAGTCGGCCGCGACGTGACCGGCCATCACCCACCCGTCAACCGCAACGGTCACCGATGAAGTCAACACCTCGAGAAGTCTGCACGGCCTCATCGCGAATCCCTGAGATGCATCCATGCAAACCTTCAGCTGGAGTCCAGACCCTCTTCCTTCGTGGCGAAACGGCACACCCATTGGACGCCCTCCCCGAGCTGACCGACGCTCGATCGGCCTGCACGCAACTTTCGGTTGTTGTACCGATGCCTCCATGTCAGCAGAACCACTGCAGGCTACGGATAGATGATTCATCATAGGATCCGGGCCCTGAAGAGGAGTGGCTGGGTCGTGCGGCCTTTCCCTTTCGGAAGTCGGTCGCGCAGGCGGCTGCCTCTTTGAGCACATGCCCCAACCCAATGTCGAGCGTATGCAGCCTTACGCCATGGCCTGTCAGGGGTAGCCCGGCGACGACGACATCCCACGCCAGCAGAAAGAGTGCGTCTATTGCTTGTCAATGGTATTCGAACGAGAAGGCGACGCCTCTTTGGTTGGCGATACGCCCTCCCGGAGTCAAGCTCTCGTCTCTGGTGACGGCTGTCCTCCGAGGAGGTCTGGTGGCCAGGCAGTTGCGGCCGCATCGTCTTCCGTGACCTCTCATCTTTCAAATCACGACACCATCAAGGTATTACGAGGCTACACGCCAAGATTCTTGTCCGATCCGTCAAAGCGTCATCGCAGCACCTCTAAGCGTAGGCCTCCCAACCGTCACCCTCCCGTGAGGACACACGAGTCACTCCGCCGACATATTCACGATGTGGAAGATTGTGCAGAGGTCGCTCGAATCGACCGCTGCCCCGATCGGGTCTTCTCGTTGGCCTCCGACTTGCGATCCTTAGACAGGTCGCCTGTGCTAAATTCTCACCCCGCCTGCGCCCACGTCAATGGCACGTTAGGCATCCCCTGTCTGTTCCCCTGCCCCGAAAACCCCGGCCGCCATGAAGAGACAGCTTCATGAAACTCCTGGTGAGTGATTCAAAAACCGGCTCATGAGCAGTGCCACTGTCCCAAGATATCCCCGGGGTGGGGTGCTGCGGATGGCCCTTTGCAAACCCCCCTGCCCGAGACTACCGACATTGACCTCACCGGTGGCCCCCAAATCCCTACCCCTGCCCCTTTCACTCTTCATATGCTATGGAGTCATTCCTTTGGAGGACATACTCAGTGATATCGCCGCTTTTCCGAAGTCCCCCGGCTGACACCTCCCCTGTTAGCCTTGCAGTGCATCCCAAGCCAAGATGCATGCAGACATCTTGCTCCGTCCTACCAACCATATGGATATTGGCGCGTCTATGTAGGCCAGGGGTCTCAGCCCTATGGCGCGGCAATCGGCGCCTACCATCGAAAGCCATTACGTCCGGAGGCCCAGCCAAGTCATATCATCCATCATGTGATTGCAGGCCAGCCATCTCATGGTCCACTGCTATGAACTGGAACTATCTTTACCCAGAGATATGCGCAGTTTGCGTGTTATGCGTTGGTCTTCTCCATCATACAGCCTCCCTGGTATCCCAAGGCGCTCCTTCGGCCACCCTCCCGGACCACCATTGCTTCGCCCGCACGCCACCAGGCGTTCACAACGGCCGCTCACTGTCTTGGTGTCGACTTCCGTCTCAGCTCCAGCCTTACCGTACATCATCTCCTTGGCTGTGGGTTCTTCTGGATCTGCATGCCTGTCGCCTGGGTCCATGTTAGCCCCCACCGCCGGTGGTGGTCTCTCGAAGGAAGACATCCCGCCTCTTTGACGGTTCGGTGGTCGTCTGAGCTGCAGATGGTCTAGCTGCTTCGGAGATTGGACTTACCAAACTGTTTGACGTCTGGGGGCGTGCAGGACTGCTTCTCAACCGTCTCCTTGGCCGCTACCCGTCGGCCAGCACTGCCAGGAAGTGAAGTCCCTCCCATCTGACGGCCTCCAACCTTCTCAAAGGGCTCGAATGTTTCCTCTTTTTAAAGAGCAGGGACATCCACAGCTTGAGTAAGAGGTCCCGTCGGAGCATCGCCAAGCAACATCAGGACAGACCCTCCATCACACAACCCTTCAAGCATTCAAGCCTGTCTCGCACACCCTCAAATTCTGCGAACCGAGGTCATCAGACTTTATCAACTTTAACATGCCTTCCTCATCTCGTTCCGGAGGATCGAGCCGTAGCTCGCACAGCGGTGGCAGTGGAAAGAAGAGACCGAGCCAGGTAAGCCACTCCTCCAAGCAAGGGCCCGCCCCGGTACTGACACTCTCTGCCCGGCAGTCGAACATTCAGCAGATGATCGACTCCCTCAGGACACATCGCGTCAACACCCTCACCGAGCTCTGCCGAATCGAGCGAGCGGCGGCGACTATGGAAAACGAAGAGGACGCCCTTGCTTTCCAGGGTCCCATGACGGCGGCCTGGGACTACTACGTCAGTAGCTACCAGCTACTCACTGAGCTGCGCGGGTTCACGCGCTCCTATCCCTTTGCCGGAGATATCGTCACCGACGCCCTCATGCGCGTACGCGGGGACCCGGAGTCGAACCGCAGTTGGAACCTGGCTTGGCTGGTTCTCATGAAGATCAAGGAAGAGGACCTCATCCCGGGGTATGCACTCGTCGAGGCCATGAAGCCCGAGATGTGGGGAGGGCGGATGCCCTCGGAAGAAGAGTCGTCGATGCTGGCTGCTCGCTTTGAGAACGAGTGGACCGCAGGTGTCGATACCATGCTGAGGCACTGGACGGTATCGCCAACCTGGTACTGACGACCAGGACTCGCCTCTCATCTCCAACATTCTCTTCTTGGAGTTGATCCTTCGACAGCTGTTTGGTGCTCTTTCCGTATACCTACTGAAGGTATTTGAGGAGGTGCCAACGGGCATGTATGCATCACAGGACTGGTCTCACGGCCAATGATTTCGGTGGAGGGTTCCTTCGGTGCTTCTCTACTCACGACTTGAACGGCGACACGCGACGCTTAATGACGGCTTCCTAGTATATACTCTCCTAACAGTCACTCCTTTATAATGTATTGAACACTACGAGAACCATGCTGCAGCCAACAGGGACTGACATCTGCGTGGTTATTGACCATGAAGGGACGTCGAAGACTGACGATGCACGTCGGTGCACGACATGGCGGGGTACTCGGTAAGGCGGGGGGGCCATGTTGGTGTGTTTCGGTCAATCACCAGAGACCCCAACCACGTGATGCTTCAGGCCTTCAAATTTGAGAGGCAGCCATCGTGCATCCATCACCGACAACTTCGACGAGTGAAGGATCCGCAGCCGAAAGGATTGCTCCGTTCACGCCGACATTCATCCTTCTCTCAATACCGCAGAGGAGACCCAGATTCAGGCCAAGCGAGGGTCAGCCGCGCAATTGGACAGACGAGGTCGATGCGCTGACAGGTCCCCCCGAGTCTCAGCCTTCACCGAGTCAACTCAGTGCCCAGTCTCTGGACATTCTACAACTCCGGGCCGCAAAAGCCGACAGGCTCAGTACAATCCTCTTCTCCGGATCCCGATGTGGCACAGCCCCGTCATTCTCACCGTGACTGCGCTTGGCGGGCCGGGGAGGCATCCATAAGCTGAGTGGAAGTAGAACCAAAGTCCCTCCTTCTCGGCGAGGAGTGATCAGAGCACATTGAAGGCCTCCAGCTCAAAGCCCGCTCAGCTCGCGAGGGAAGCATCTCCCGTCGGCCCTCTGCATGAAGTGACCCGATCGGCCCCGAGTCGGCAACGGCGGTCCGGTGCTGAACCACTCCTGTCACAACATCCTGGCCTGCGCTTCGCATATGGATCATCAATGCGGCATGACCGCCGCCTTCAGGCGACGACGCCCATATTCGAATGACCAGCCTGATGTGCGGGGTGCATGTTGGCATCTACATAAGTTCAGACCATCTCCGACATCATGTTGGCCTCTCTGCTCATCCCAGCCGGCCTCGCCGCCGCACATATCGCGCCGTTCCCGCCCCTCCATAAACGCCAGGGCCCAGGGTGACATCAATGCCCACATTGGAACCGCTTCTGTCGCGCGGGACATGCTGTACATGGTGGACAAGGTCGATGAGGAGCGCCGTAGACGCAACGAAAAGCCGATACGGAACCGTGACGAAGAGCTGCCCAAGTTGCAGTACGCCGGACATTTCTACGGGTCGGTGCTGGGGAACTAATTTGCCTTCATGTTCCCAGATCGTGTAGGCAGGATGATGGTGACAGGTGTTCTGACGCCGATGCGTACAGGGCTGGGGTTAGTGTCCAGGCACAGACGAAGGACGACATGACTGACTGTTGATAGTAGCACTGGAATACCAGCATGGTCGACACAGAGGCGGCCATTGATAGCGCGTACGAGGCATGCTGGGACCGATCATGCCCCTTGCGGCTCGCGTCCGACTCGGCCCCAAGCGACATCAGAGCAAGGATCGACGCTGTCATCGCCGACCTGGACGCGAACTCGGCTTCGGTCATTGTCGACGGCCAAATCCACGTCGTGAGATCAAAGACCCTACGCAGCGCCGTACTTAATCCGGCCTACTTCCCCATGGACCCGTTCGATCTTATCGTCAATCGGATCGAGGCCATCCCCGAGGGCGACTTTACTGACGCCGTCACCAAGATGGTCCCCGAAGACTTCACTGCCTCGGATGCCGCTCGCCTCGTACCGGTGACTGAAGTCGGCGCCATCATCCGCTGCCTCGACCTGCAGAAGCCGTAGCGGCGGCTCGATCTCGCCTGGGCGCAAGAAGTGTACGCCTCGATGGAGGCGCACTCGCCCATCGCCGCCACGGCGTGGGCGATCCTTTCCCTGCGTTGTACTGGCTTCACGCTGAAGCCGGCGTACGACTTGGGCAACGCCTTTGATCACCGGCTCCTGGCACTTCGCTCGCGCCCGATGCGCCGCTTCTCCTTGTGTCCAGCCGCATCGATCCTGTGACGCCCCTGCCGGGTGCGTTGGCCATGAACCGCCAGTACCCCAACAGCTCCGTTGTCATCGCCGAGCTGAGCGGCCAGGACCCCTTCTGGCCATCAAGCGAGTGTCTCCTCAATGCGTCAAGGGCCTACTTTGCCCACGGGGTCGTCCCGCCCAATGGGGCTGTATGTGTGCCAGAACCCGTCGAGGATGCGGGGGAAAGACATGCGGCCGATGATGAGGGGATTTTGATATAATGGGATCTTAATGAGGCCGGTTACAGTCCTTCAGAGGCTGCTACATTTAAGCACCAACTGGCAGGCGTCCATCCGCAGAAGTCATGCAAGGGCAGTGAATCAGCTCATCCGTCATGCACTCTTTTAGCAGACAGACGGGACGATCCGAGTCGCTTCGAGTTACTCTGAATCACCGTCCACCTGCTAAGTCACGATGCTCTATTCAGAAGCCATGAGTTAAATTGATCCCACCATGCCGCGGCGCATTCCAATCTTGATTGCCAACCACTGCTTCGTCCTCGTCGGCGCTTGTTCTCACATCGACATACTACGAACATTCTGCCGCAGTTTCCGAGGGTCGAGTCTGGAAGGAACACCAGAACCACCTGGACTGCAACGAAGTTGTCCACACTTGGGGCTTTCCGAAACGTAACGATGTTAGTGGCAGGGAGACTGGTGTCCGGTGTGTGGGCTGGTGCAAGCCGAGCATAAAAGTACAGACAAGACCTGCCAGATAGAGCAATGTCGACGCCCAGCAGAGTATTGTGGAGTCAAAAAGTATCACGCGAGGGGCGAACCAATGTAGGTGGCCCTAAGTTCCATCCCGTACAGACTCAAAAATGTAAGAGTGGTCACTACCAGGATCGAACTGGCGACTTTCGCATATCAGAACACCGGGGAACCGGGTATATTAGTACGACACTCTAACCAACTGAGTTAAGCGACCAATCGATGTTCGGTTCAGTGGGGACCTGCTCTCATGGAACTCGTTCTTGATGTTGGAAAACTGTGATTTAGAGCACGGCTGTCGCGGCTTGGGACGTCCAGTCGTTATCTCATGAGGGATCACTAAATTCGGCTGTCGACCTTCCTACTTACCTGCATTATGACTGCAATGATGGATTGCCTGTGATGATGGACTGGCCGTACTCATTGGTTGTCAATCAATGTCTGTTGACCAGTTTTTGCAACATCACAAAAGGGAAGGAACGTGTATGACTTCAAGGCTCAAACTGGCCTGAGCATCTCAATTGAATTACAACGCTACGGTGGGTGTGACCAAGCCCCAAACGGTGCACTGGTGTTCACGACTCCTCCGCTGCTGGTGAGCAACAGACAAAACAACCTGATCTAGAATGTCTAGTCGGCGCCTGTTGATGCCTATAGCATCTACGCACGCTTCTCCTCGATCTGGACGGGAGCCTGAACATCGTCCTCGTCGTAGCGCAGCTTCTCCTGGGGAGGGTTGAACTCGAAGACTGGAAGCCGAGGGGTTAGCGAGGGTACAGTATCGAGAGGGCTGTGAGTGGTACTTACGATCGATGGGAGTCGTGGTGAACTTGCGAGCGTTGGTCTTCTTCTTGAAGAGGTAGTCGATGTCGGCGAAGGTGCGGTTCTTGGTCTCGGGGAGGAAGAAGAAGATCCAGACGGCCCAGATGCAGCAGAGGGCGAAGTAGAAGATACCAGTCTTAGCACCTAGGTTCCAGGAGCCCGGGGTGTTGTTCAGGAAGCGAGGGTTGAGGACCTGGACGACGATTTGGCCGCAAACGTAGACGGCACGACCCAGCACAATCGTCTGGGCGCGGACGCGGTTGGAGGCAATCTCACCAACGACGACGTAGGTGGTAGGGCCGAGCGAGACCTTGAAAATGCACTGGACGATGATGAGGAAGACGGCGACAACGATGGCACGAGTCTCCTTGGTCAAGCCAGCGAAGCCGAGAATGCCAACAATAAGCATCGACAGACCAATACCAGTGGAACCGTAGAAGTAGAAGGTCCTACGTCCAAGGGTACCCATAAGAGCAATGGCGATAGCGGTAGCGAAGATGTTGACAGACTGGATGCCCATGTTGTAGTTGAAGGCGTTGGTGGCGCTCATACCAACGGACCTGAGCATGGTGGCGGCGTAGTTGGTGATGGACTGTCCGTTGAGAATCTGGATGGTCCAGGCCATGCAGACGATGCCGGTACGGCGCATGTTAGTGCCGCGGAAGCAGTCCATGTAGCTGGCGTTCTCGGCCTCGAGCTTCTCCATCTCGTTGGTGTGCTTCATGAGGGCGATGGTCTGGCGCATAGACTCCTCGGTGTAGTGACCCTTGCGGGCCAGGCGACGAAGGTTGTGCTCAGCCTCCTCAATCTTGCCGCGGCGGACCAGGTACCAGGGGCTCTCGGGGCAGAAGTAGGCGACGAGGAACAGAGGAGGAACCCACACCCACTGGACACCGTAAGGCACACGCCAGCCGGCATCGCCGGGCAGGCCGATGGAACCACGAAGCACACCGGTGGCGAGGAAGCTGCCGGCACCCCAGCACATGGAGACCCAGGCGGTGAGGTAACCACGGATGGAGGCAGGGCAGATCTCAGCGGCGTAAGCTGTGGTGAGGGTCTGGAAGATACCCTATTCATTGGGTCAGAATCTGTTATTTGTGTAAAATATGCTGGAAGTGAAAGTGCTTACCCAGGGGATACCGCAGAGGAGGTTGCCGACGAGGAGCATCTCGACGCTGGTGGCGAAGAAGAGGACGAAGATGGTGCAGGCCATCAGAGCCATGGCGCCCTGGAGATCGATGAGTTAGCGTGTGCAAGCTGGCGTGTTGATATGTGACAAGACTAACCATGTAGACCCTGCGGGAACCGAAGCGGGACTGAAGGTAACCGTTGAGGAGGAGACCGATGATGGAACCGCCGTTGTTTCCCAGACCGATACCGGTCTGCCAGTTGGCAGGGATAAAAGGGAGGCCCTCGGCATCCTCACCCCATCCAAACTTCTGACGGTAACTCGGGTGGGCGAAGAAGTTGTTGATCAGACCGACGTCCATACCCTCCATGACCAGGGCGAGACTGAGCAGGCAGCTGTAGATGACGGCCGGGCCGTACATGGCGAAGAGGGCCTTGCGGCCCAGGCGAGCCTCCTCGTCGTCGGCGGCGACGGCAGCCTCGACGAGCTCGACATCAGGAACGTAAGCACCGGTGCCGTTGTACTCGGTGTGGGCGACGGTGCCGCTCGTGGCCTTGGCAGCCTCAAGCTTGGAAGGATCAGGGGAGGCCATCTTGTCTGTCGTCTGAGGAGTGATGACTCTTGGACAGGAGGGGTTGTTGACGGTGGTGAGGAACGAGAGAAGGAAAGATGAAGAAAAAATGAGGGAGGGAAGGGCGGAATATAAGCACGTTGCGCTCAAGTGGATGCGGGCCTGGCAGATCTCTCTCAGAGTGTTACCATGGCCGGGATGGCTCGCCCACGTCTCAACCCCAAGTTCCTGCAAGGCAAGGTAGTGAGGAGGGGAGGGGAGGCCACGGGCGTCCCCAGGTCCCCGGGTACTGCCCCCAGTGCCCCCGGTGCCCCATGGGGTCCACGCCGCTGCGTCGAGGAAGCGTCGCGCCAGCAAGGGGGGGGCCGCTGAGAGAGGAGGGGGTGTGTGGGTGTGGGAGGTTTGGGCAAAGCCTCATGGTGCTCGGTTTACCTCGAGCCGACGAAGACTAGGTCGTGCCCGGACATGGGCATGAACTGGCGCGCACCATGTGATGCCTGGCGCTCGGGGGTCGCGCGAGACGGCCCCGAGATGACCAATGGCAAGGGCGAGGTCATCTGGAAGCCCATTGTTTGCTGCCACACCTTCGCTCACGGTTGGTCGAAGCCCCGGACGCCGCCAAGGGCTAGCAGGCCGGGCATCACGACAGAACGGTAGGGCACCCCGGCACTCGCATGTCGAGCTACTGGAATGGCCCGAGGCCGAGACCCCGGGGGGAGGAGAGGGGGTTGCAGTTTATGGACCCCAGGGAGGTGCATGTTAGTTGGAGACATGGGGTTGGCGGGCGTTGGCCGGTTGGCCGGGTGGTGATGGTGCCCCAAGCGGTCATCCAGTTGCATATGGGAGATATTGTTGAGGGGAAGACACCGGAAGGCCGGCGTAGCCGGGTAACATGGGAAGCCCCTGGGGGTTGAACTTGAGTTGCCCCCAGCCTGAGGACATGATGCGGAGAAGCATGGCTCCGCGGCGGGGTGGCCAGTCAAACGAACAACGCCTCTTTCTCAGCGGGCGTGGGGACGCGCCTTTCTGGTCCTGGACAGGCTTGGTTGATGAAAAGGCGCTGGCCAAAAGAGACCGGTGGTCTTGGCAAGCCCGTGACTCGTGACGCGGTGCCGTTCTGACTCGACCCGGTTCCGTGGAACTCGGGGAACTCGGACCCGGCAACCGATCTGGTGACGATGCCTTGGAAATCCAACGTGATATCCCGTCGAGTGACGTTGCCGTCTTAGTGCGAGTTTCCATCACTCAGGGGGGGATCTTGTGGATGGCAAAGTGCCCAAGGGATGTGAGGAGAAGGATGGATGGATGGAGCAAAGCAATGAGATGCCGCTGATGGGGCCGCCCGCCCGTGAAGGAACCGACGGCCGAGGGAGATGGCCATGGGCATGGCATGGATGGATGGGTTTCCCGCCGCGGCCTGCGGTGCAACCCCATGGGTTCAGGGGAGCCTGGGGAGGGGAAGGGGGGATTCTGGACACAGCCCCTGTAAACTCCAGAATAACAAAGGGGGCATGGCCCGCAAATGATGGGGTAACCTGGTAAAACGAGCAGTCTCGCTGGCTCGTCTGGCGCTCAAGAGGGTCCTGTTGCTCCAGGATGTGCCTCGGACTTGCAGGTCGCGTCGCGTTGGCGGTGGCCAGTCAATTTGTCGTATTATCTGCCCCTTCCTGTTGGCTATTCTGTTGGCGGACATGTCAACCGTGTGTGTGGATGCAAAAGTTGGCCGTGATCTCGTTCGAAACCAGCGTGAAATGAGATCATGGGCTGTCTGTCTTGACTCGAGTCGCCTCGTGGGTGGCTCAAGTTGTGAGTCGACTTTTAAGCCGGTGCGTGCGCTGAACCCCCCCGGATTTCCCCCTCTAACTTTTTTTTATGTTTACTGGACGGGCCGCGGTTATGGGGAACGGGAGAGATGGGACGGGGTCGCGGAGAAGGGGGGATAATGGGGAGGCCAGCGGTTGAGCGGGCTCACTTTCCACATTCAAGAAGAGAAAGAGGGGGAGAGGAGGCGGGACTCGGGGGAAACCTGGAAACCCCCCATTCTCGCCCCCTCTTTCTCAAAACTCCCCCAGACCCCGAGGAGAAGAGGCCGAGCTCCCCTCCACATGATGGCTGTTGAGGTGGACTGGGATGGGTGGACCAATGGTCAGGCCTCATCTCCGTATCTCAGCGCCGGGGCCATGGACTGCATTTGGACAGATGCCCCGACATTCCCCTGGTCCGAGAGGAAAGACCTCCCGGTTTCTCCTCTCTTTGAGGGATGAGATGGGGGGTTGAGATGCATGCAGGCAATGAGGAGAAATCGCCGACATGAGCCGGGAAGGGGGGGTTCTACTGGCCAAATGCCACGCTGCCAAGCAGATTCGGCAGGCTTCTCCTCCCATTTCATCTCAGGGCGGATGGCGCCGAACCGCGGATGGCGTTCTTGGGTGCCAGGCGAGAGGAAATTTCAAGCACTCTTGGCCCAACGCCTTCAGCCACACATAGGCAGGTTCTGTTCCGAAAGCCGAGAGGGAGGAAGTCAGCAGGATTTTATGACCTTGGCTGAGGTCAGTCTGATAGCAGACACAGCAGCGAGAGACAGAGAGAGAAGGATGAGGTCGGTTTGGGGTGTCAAAGAAGGGGGTCTGTTTCCTCGCTTCGACGTTACCATCAGTCATCGTGTCGTCGTATCCATCCCCCTTCTCATCTCCATGCCGTCGTCTCAAAGTGGCCACCCCGACATCCATCAGTGCCAGCGCCATTCCCAAGGTAGACTCGGGCCCCCGTCCCATCCAATCTTACGGTTACATCCCTCGGTGCCCATCAGGCCGAAAAGCTGCCAGATCCTGGACGATCACAGCGCCAATGTGGGCCCTGTTTTTCCGCCATTTGCAGCAGTTGGACACACACCGTCGTCTGGAGCAGCGATGTGACCCAGCAACTTCAGGCACAGCACCGCACTCGGACGTTGTGGTGGTCGTGGTGGAGGAGGACACAGGGACAGCCGTTCCTCGGCCCCTTGGTGGCCCCCTCGTGGTCGCGGGGTCACGGGTTCTGCGAGCATGAGCCTCCAAAGTCTTTCCTTTTTCGCCGTAATGAGCCACTCTCACACGTTGCTTGGCTCTTCACCGGGCTCTCGCTCCACACCGGGGACCCCTTGGCTACAGAAACCTGGGGCAACCGCCGCCGATGGCAGCACGAGCACCACTGTATCCATGGCAGATTGGCGGGGCAAGTTGCTTTCGACCTCTGAAGAAGATGCCCCGAGACCGAGAAACCCCACCGAGAAACACACGGTACCCCAAAGTGCCCCCCGCGATGTCGCTGGCCCGGCCGTGTCGCGGGGTAGCTCTCAAAACCTGACGAGCGGCCGGCGTCGGGTCCGGCGGTTCTTTTCGTCTCTCTCCCTCTCTTTCTTCCTCTTCCTCTCCATCTTCTCGTTAATAAAGCAGTCCTCCATCGTGAGCCTGCACATCCCCTCTCCCGAACTACCCCTCCAACACATCCCCAGATACCCCCCCTTCCAACCACCAACATGCCTCTCGAAGTCCACGGCCTCAAGTCGGCCGACGTCCACTCGACGATCAAGCAGCTCATCCACGAGCTCGTCAACATCAAGGACTCGACCGGCGAGTTCCTCCTCAAGCTCGAGGACGGCAGCCTCATCGACACCAAGGGATGGAACGACTGGGAGTGGACGCACGGCATCGGCCTGTACGGCATGTGGAAGTACTATGAGATGACGGACGACGAGGCGACGCTCAAGATCATCGAGGACTGGTTCCGGGACCGCTTCGCCGAGGGCCACAAGGGCAAGAACATCAACACAATGGCCGTCTTCCTCACCCTGGCCTACGTCTACGAGCGCACCGGCAACCAGACCTACCTGCCCTGGCTCGACGCCTGGGCCGAGTGGGCGTACCACGACCTCGGCCGCACAAAGTACGGCGGCATGCAGCACACCACCTACGTCGAGATCAACGACGAGCAGCTCTGGGACGATACCCTCATGATGACCGTCATGCCCCTGGCCAAGATCGGCCTCGTCCTCAACCGCCCCCACTACGTCGAGGAGGCCAAGAAGCAGTTCCTCCTGCACATCCAGTACCTCCAGGACTCGCCCACCGGCCTCTTCTTCCACGGCTGGACTTTCGCCGATGGCGGCCACAACTTTGCCCGCGCCCGCTGGGCTCGGGGCAACGCCTGGCTGACCATTGTCCTGCCCGACTTTGTCGAGCTCCTCGACCTCAAGACCGGCGACTTCTTCCGCGACCACCTCCTCACCACCCTCGACGCCCAGGTCGCCGCCCTGGTGCCCCTCCAGGCCGAGGGCGGTCTCTGGCGCACCCTGCTCGACGTCTCCGAGGAGGACGGCTCCTACCTCGAGGCCAGCGCCGCCGCCGGCTTCGCCTACGGCATCCTCAAGGGCCAGCGCAAGCGCTACCTCGGCAAGCAGTACGAGGCCACCGCCATCAAGGCCATCAAGGCCGTCGTCGAGAACATCACCCCCGAGGGCGAGCTGCTGCACACTTCGTTTGGCACAGGAATGGGCCACGACCTGCAGCACTACAAGGACATCCCGCGGACGAGCATGCCTTATGGTCAGGCCATGGCCATGATGGCCCTGGTCGAGTTCCTGCGGGTGTACTACTAGGCGGAAGAAAGGCAGAAAGAGGCAAAGGCAAAGGCATGATAGATACACCAAAACGAAGTGAAATGACTAGACGATTCCCGCCATCCATTCCCCAAAAATGTTTCTCGTTCTGACCGCTCGTTGGTGTATGACGTGCCGTGGGGGGAGACAACAACGCGGGATGCGCATTCCAAGGCCGGAGCATGAACGAGGCTGTCACGAGGGGACGGGAGGGGAACTTGGTAGACTAACTTTCCGCCCCGCGTGCTCGGGAATCCATCCCCTGATAGGCGGTCTCAGGGCTTCGCACTCGCCTGTAGAACAGGGGACCTGCCTGAAGAAGCTTCTGTAGATCGGAGGAAGGGGCCCAAGGGGGGGGACACCTTCCCTTTTTCCTGGGCGTGACTGCGTGGGGCTGGGCCAATGACGTCCCTGTGCCCCGCCAACCAAGCTCCTCACCCGCGAACCACGTCTGCTGATAGGCCGTGCCGGAGCTTAGCCCCGACCCTCCCTCGCCTAACTGGTGGCCCGGCGGCTTTTGGCAGCAAAAGCCTCGTCTCGATTGTGCCGAGCCGGAGCAGATTCGATTCAATCGATGATCATCGACCTCGCATCATCGCCAGTCAGCCGCGGGGAGTGACTTGTCCAACTGCGCCCTTTTACAAACTCCACGATCTTTCTCGACTACACCATGGGCTCTGCCAAATCTTTCCCTTGATCTCTTTGTTTCTTATCTACCCAGACAAGACAGACCCCGACAACGGCCGACGACAGGGAGCCTACCACCGATCGCCGAGGCTTCATCCGACCCTTAGCTCCCCTCCAACTCCCTACGTCACCACCACCCGACCTCGAAAACTTCTACACTGCTGCCTGCGCCGACATCACCACATTTGCCCTTCCCTTGAAAAATCTTCAGCCATGGGTCGTCCGGGCCTTCGTGGCGGTCGCCCGTCCGCCCTCGCAGTTGCCCGCACTGCATCGACCGGCTCCTTTCACGCGGGGGAACCCATGCCCACCATCGGCAATATCGAAGCCAGCCGACAAGCCATGTTCCTGCGGCGGCAGTCCTCGCACAGATATCACACGTTCCCGACACCACCACCCAAGACACCGCGGGACGCGAGACCCGATCCCCTGAGCCACGACGATGACGATAATGACTCGCTTTCGGATGCGTCCGACAACGGTCATCACCAGACGCCTCTACCCTTGCGACAGCTCGGTCTTCTTGCCCTGCTGTCGCTAACGGAGCAGACGGCCCTCAACTCGATTTCTCCCTATCTGCCGCAGATGGTTGAGTCGTTCGACTCGGTGCCCAAGGGCCAGGCCGGCCTGTACGTCGGCATCTTGGCGTCCTCCTTTGCCCTGGCGCAATTATCTACTAACCTACTCTGGGGCTATTTGTCGGATATTGTCGGTCGTAAGCCGACAATGGTGCTGGGCACTTTCCTGCTCATGTGCTGTTTCGTAGCCTTTGGTTTCTGCCAGACGTATTGGCAGATCATCGTTGTTCACGTCGCCATGGGCATGCTCAACGGCAACGCAGCTGTCGTTCCCACTGTGCTCGGCGAGGTCACTGATAGGACGAACCAGAGCAAGGCCTTTACTTGGCTCCCGGTGGTTTACTCGCTCGGCGGCATCACGGGCCCGGCCCTCGGTGGCCTGCTTGTCGGCAAGCTGTCGGACAAGTTCCCCTACTTGGCGCCAAATATGGTCAGTGCCATCCTGCTGGGCATCAGCGTCATCGTTGTTGGCATCTGGTTTGAGGAGACTCTCGACCACATGGACAGCGTACACCATGGTGACTTGGTGCCAGCATGGATGCGCAGGGTGTGGTCTTGGGTCTGGCGGCCCAAGACGCCCAAGCGTCACTCGTGGAGCTCTCGGTGGCCGCGTGCCGGTTCACGGCCGGCGTCCCCCCACACCGACGACGAGGATGATGATGAGGTCGAGGATCTCGAGACATCAGAGCTGCTGCGCTCGAACTCGCAGGCTGTCGAGGACGGCAAAGACGACGAGGAAGTCACGACGTGGGGCGAGATCCTCAACCGCAACACCATCCTGGTTCTGCTCACATATCTCGTCTTCCAGGTGTCCAACATCTCCTTCAACGGACTTTACCCCATCTTTGCCAACGCAGACCCCCCGATAGGCCGCGGCTTGTCGCCAAGCATCATCGGCACCAGCCTGAGTATGGCTGGCGTGGGGACCATCGTCTTCCAGGCATTTGCATTCCAATCGCTCAAGACCAAGCTGGGCAATCTCGGCACTTATAGGATCGCCCTCCTCGGTCTTGCCATCAGCATGATTTTGATGCCTTTTGTGGGCTACAAGGACAGCAAGCCGCTCTTTGGCTACGGCTCCGGCAAGCTCTGGCTGTACGTTGAGCTGGCGCTCGTTCTCATCATCAAGAACATATGTGCCGTGGGCGGCCTGTCAAGCGTCATGCTACTGGTATGTAATTCCCCTTCATTCCTGGTTGTGACCTAACATCGCTAATCTGCTCAGATCACCAACTGCTCTCCGAACCACGGCACGTTGGGCACGCTCAACGGGATGGCACAGACGCTATCAGCGGCTGGCCGGAGCGTTGGTCCCTTTGTGTCTGGAGGGCTTTTCACGCTCTCTGTCGACATCCACCCCAAGGGCGAGCTCGTCGCGTGGGGCACGTTTGGCGGCATTGCCTTCCTCGGATGGCTGGGGACGCTTGCCATCCGGAACCGCGGGCTGGAGAGCGACGACTGGGTCGGCGAGGAGGACAGCGAGAGCGACAATGGCGAAGTCGAAGAGCGGGTTTAGGTGTTTGCTGCGCCGCACATGGGAGGAAATCACTGGGGCATCGAGGACATCACGCGGCATGCATCACGGGTAGTTCGGATCTCATCAAGCATCATTGGGCGGGGCGTTCAGAGACTCGGAGAGAAGGTTAAACGGCGTGGTTGAATAACGAAATCTTGTGCATCTTCTGCTGTCTGTCCACGCGTCCGCTGATCAATCAGACCATTCCACATTTTCATCCCTTGGAAACCGTCACAGGTGAACATCAAATCCCAGTCGACGCGACCCTCCTCCTCGGCGACAGCTTTCGCCAAAAAACGCGTCCTAGCACCGACTATATCACCAACATGCACACACGCCCCCCTCTTCGGTGCAAAGAAACAGCAGAACCGACTCCTCGGGTCTCCAACGCACCGACCGGCGCAGCTGGGACCGAGCAGACACCCTGGGCGCCAGCATTGATGCTTTCGTACCGAGGGCGCGGATGTTGGCACGGGACGACGATGCAGGGCATATGCTCGGGCTTGGCGGGTTGTGGGGAAGTTGAAGCCAAAGATGGGATTTTTGAAGCGGAAGGGGGGGTTCAGTGAGTGCCGCCCTGCACTAGTGATGCAGCTCGGGGTTGGGGGCCCGAGAAATCAGGTGGGCGTTTGTGGGGAGGCAGGGGGCAGGCGAGTAATGTCAGGGGAGGGCCGGGGAAAGGAGACCGACGGGACCGGGACAATACGCCAACATGGAGTTGAGAGGGATGAAAGGGGGAATCTCGGGAGGTTAGTGAGAAGCTGGATTTTGCTGCTGAAAATACAAGTATACAAGCACGACTCTTCAATTCGGCTGCTTCGGAACGACGCCGGACTTGCGAGATTTCTCTCATGAAGACTCCATGCCTTCCATGACATGCAATTTCTGGGCACGACCACCGTCCACTGTCTTTGATTACCTGGGCCCTCTGCTCATTCCTCAACAACGAGTCATTTCCCAACATCATCTCAAGGTCGCAGTCGGCCGCAACACTTCATGCAGATGATGGTAGAGAAACTTACCTAGTACCCAAGAAGCCCCGACACATAAGGAAACGACGCAGTACAACCGCTGGTCCGTGGGACCGTGGCGAAGAATCGGGTCATGCAACGAAACTTGCACTTTGGGTAAGAAAAAGCGCAGTCGCATTCGGCGTTGAGGAAGGAGACGTGTGTACCGGGCACGTTGCCAAGGCCACTCATTTCATATTTGCTGTCCTTGGAGACGGCCAGCGGCTGCCAAGTCAAGCGTGTGCCGAGTGCTGCTGGTGATTTTACTCACTCTGGTGGTCTGGAGCTTTGTTTCCGAGAACTCTCTGCAGGACTTCGATGCCACCGGGACGATTCCATCACAACGATGACAACAGGGCGATTGCTGACCTGGCAACATTAACCGCACCGGACCTCAATCTTGACGCCGCTCTCGTTGCTCGTCTAAAGGAAGACATTTGCCTGTAATACTGATCACAGAAACGGCGAGTGTTGAAGGCATTCCCCATGCAAGACACTCCTCATTGCCCAACCCATGATGCTTTTATTAGAGATTGAAGTCGGCGCTGCGGAGCGGTAGCAGTGCTGATAGGATGATGATGATGGTGAGAGGTGATCTTCATGTCTGCGTTGTCTTGGCTATGTTGAGGCTCGCAAGGGGCAGAGATGACGAGAGTCATGATGGGTTTTCAGAAAAGTCTTCCCATCATGTCTGCGCAACCCAAACCTTCAACGGTTCTTCGAGCACCCTTGCCTACTCTGCGCTCCGAAGGCAGTGGCATAGACTCGGGACTGCTGGAGAATCCAAACTGAAACACAGAAGGGCAGCTGGGTCGACATGCATGTTCATCAATGGCGGTCGGTACTTCTACTTCTCACATTTCCCCTCCCATTCTGCCGGGAAGCGGCGTAGTCGAGGCTAGATCATGACAGCTGTCTTGGTGATGGGCTGCCACCAGCCATATACGGTAGTGACTGGGACATGAGATTCCGCCTGTTCATGCTCCTCGACAACTGAAGGTCCACGTATCGCGCGATTCTGGACAGACGGCGACGGCAAGATAGTCGCCCCGAGTGAGCAATCTGGGTGAAAATGGTACACGATGACAACATGATCCGTTCCTGGCTGGCAGGACTTTGCAAACACCCGCCCCAAGTGCCTTGCACACATCTCTAGCGAGCGCTCGCATCCGGCAATCAATTGTTGGAAACCGTGGTCCTAGTCTCAAGTATCTGCTCATCTTACTACTGCTCCCCAGCTGGTCAGAGACAATCCCAGATTTCTGCACCTCCTTGTGGTGCTGTTCCTGGCCAATTCTTTAAAGGGGCCCGAAAATGCGGGGGTGGCTTCGGGTCGCTCCGCGGTAGTCCGCATCCGGTATAGCGGCGGGAGAGCTTTCTTCGACCTTTCTTCGACCCCTTACCAACCGTCAGCACCGAAAACATCACCTCGCACGAAAACACCACCACAATCAAATCATCTCGAGAGTTCGTGGAATGATAATTCTCACTAGATACGCTGCTAAGTAGTACCCGCGCGGAGATGCGATGCGCGGGTCGAAATTAAACCGCAGTACCAACCCCATATGTGCTGCAGGCATGTACACCTTCTTCGCTGTCAGGCTCCTCCTGAGTAGCGTCTGAACAGGCCGGGTATAGCAAAGTGATTTCCGCCGGATCAGATCATCTCAAAAGCAAACTCCATCTCTTCTTCAAATTTCTATCAGTCTCGCGCTTAAGCGGCAGAGACGCGACGCTCATCCTCGACGTGGGCGGCATCGTACTTGGCGGCGGGAGCACCACCGGCGAAGGTGGTGTGGGGCTTCCACTTGGCCGAGGTGCGAGGAGTAGTCTCCTCCATCATCCTGTCGACCTGCTCCAGGGACAGGCCCTTGGTCTCGGGGACGAGGAAGTAGGTGTAGACGAAGGCGCAGGTGCAGAGACCACCCCAGACGAAGAAGACGGACGAGCGTAGGTTGCCGCGCTTGGCACCAACCATGTAGGGGGTGATGAGGGCAATGATGGTGTTCCAGAGCCAGTTGGAGGCGGTGGACAGGGCAACACCACGCGAGCGGATGGGCAGGGGGAAGATCTCGCCGATCAGGACCCAGGCACCGGGACCCCAGGTGGAGGCGAAGAAGAAGATGAAGATGGCGATACCAGCAATCTGGGCGTTGACGGCCGAGATGTTGTTGGCAAGAGTGGCGCCCTCGGGGCCATCGGGGTCGGGGTGGACGTGGTTGAAGCCGACGGTGACACCGACAATGGCGACGATGAACTGGCAGATAAGCATGCCGCCGGCACCAACCAGGAGGATGGTGCGACGTCCGAAGCGCTCAACAGTCCAGAAAGACAGGGGAGTGGAGCAGACGTTGACGAGGGTGAAGATGAGCGAGATGAGGAACTCGTTGGAGATGGCGCCAGTCGACTTGAGGAAGGGGGTGGAATAGTAGAAGATGAAGTTCACACCAGTCCACTGCTGCATCATCTGGAGCGAGGTTCCGAGGATGGTCTTGCGCAGGTTGGAGTTGGACTTCCACAGGCTGCCACGGAAGCAGTTGGCCCACGAGCCAGCCCAGGTGGCGGAGGGGATGAGGGCGCGCTCGTACTCCTCGTTGGCGACGATCTCAGCGAGCTCGTTCTGGATGTACTCGGACTCGCGGGGCTGGCCACGAACGCGGGACAGAGAGTCGGTGGCGGCCTCCAGGTTGCCCTTCTTGACGAAGTAGCGGGGGGAGTCGGGGAGGAACATCAGACCTCCACCGAGGATGATGGCCCAGGGGAACTGGATGGCGATGGGGATGCGGTAGGCGCCAGTGTCGGTGCGGTCCTTGGTGGCATAGACGACAATGGAGGCCAGCATGATACCGATGGTGATGCAGAACTGGTATCCGGAAACGAGGGCACCACGGACCTTCTTGGGGCACTGTGATTGAGTGTGTTAGTTGACGGCTCTTCTGGGCAAGGCATTGATGGTTGATGACTTACAATCTCAGACATGTACAGAATGACAATGGCGGACTCGAAACCGACACCGACACCGGCAATGAGACGACCGGCGACGATGGCAGCGAGAGAGTCGCCGTGGCCAGTGATCATCTGAATGACACAACCGAACATGTAGATGGCGCAGCCGAAGATGACAGTCCACTTGCGGCCAATCCAGTCGGCAAGATCGCCAGCGGCGACGGCACCGAAGAAAGTACCAGCGGACAGGATGGAGACGACGAGAGAGGTGTGGGACTCGGAAAGAGCATCGGCGGTAGGGCCCTCAACGTTCTGGATGAAGATGGGGGAGCCCAGGACACCGTTGATGTAACCCGAATCGTAACCGAAGAAGATACCACCGAAGGCGGCAAAAGCGCACATCAGGTAGGCCTTCCAGGTGACGGGAGCCTCGATGCGCTCGACATCCTGAGTGGCGTGGGCGACGGAGCCCCTGTGCTCGTCTCCGAGCTGCTTCTCGTCAGACATTGCGGGTGGTTGTTGTGTGAGTGTCGTGCTCTGAGGTGTTGTTGACTCGTTCCCGAGGGGTATTGGCGTTGGGGTGAGGTGAGATTGGCGTTGGATGAGTGACCTGGAGAGGAAGAGGGAAAGGAGGGGGAAGGAAGGGGGAGAGGAAGGAGTTTATATTAAGGTTATGAGGAGTGGTGCCTGAGAAAGGATCGTCTAGGTGCGACGGTACCACGACCCTTTTATCGACCAGGGAAGGTGCGAGGGGGAGGGGGTGAGTGAGTGTGTACGGGAAGCAACAGGAGCTGTTGACTGGCAGGTACCAGCTAGACCAGAGCACAGCAGAGCTTGAGGTGGCGTGTACGGATCATCAACCCATCGTGTACGCCTCATACCGCCGCACGCCTCCCCCGGCCTCACCCACACCCCGCGACCATGTCCCCGTCACCTTCAGCATGTCGGAGCCGAGCCTCAGAAGCAGAAAAAAAAAGCAGACAACCCTTCTTGTCGCCTGACTTGCACACCTCGTCTGACAATTAGGCAGGGAGGAGTCCCGCCGAGAAAGATCCCACACGCCCACACACCCCCTCCTTCGCCCCAGTATAGTACCCCGAACTGCGAATTAGGTACCTGGGCCGGCCTGGCCTGAATTTCCCCGTATGGGGTGTCCAGTGCGCGCGTGGTCCTCCGCGCGACGTGGGCATGACTCCACGACATGGTGGTGCGGTTGCTGGTGCTGGTGCTGGGGTCTGGGGGGGAAGGCAAAAGAGTTGGAAGAGCTCCAGGTGGAAAAGGGCCGAATGCTAGCCCCGATATGTTTGGGTACGACGCAGTCGCGCGGCTGGCCCACGGTGCCCCAAGGACGAGACCTGGAAGGGGTGGAGTGAGGTGGAGGTGGGGCGCTGGCACACCCCTGTTGCTCCTTCCTTCCAGTGTGTCCTGCACCTGCCCAGACCCCGGCCGGCTCCCCCGTTCAGTGTTGGTCGCCCCCAGTCACATCTCCGCAGAACCTCCAATTCCCCAGCATCCATCAATCTCGACCACAACAGCCAGGCCGCACGGGACGACGGCACATTGGGCACTCGATGCAGTGCAGCAAATCTCAAGAGTCGACCTGTCCTTCGACCCAAACACCGAAAAAGTCAAACCGATCGAC
The DNA here is from genome assembly GCA_020726575.1 of Plectosphaerella plurivora. Lineage (NCBI taxonomy): Eukaryota > Fungi > Ascomycota > Sordariomycetes > Glomerellales > Plectosphaerellaceae > Plectosphaerella > Plectosphaerella plurivora. Next base: position 139,270 of record JAGSXJ010000012.1, on the reverse strand, counting down.
CGACGTCCAGCCGCACCATCCCATCGAAGCAAAACGAAGCGAAGTAAACGAACGGCCCTGGGCCTGGGCTAACATGGACAGCCAAAAGGCAAATCCGACGATCAAGTCAAGTCATCATCCCCCGAGCCCGAGCCCGAGGGTCACGAGAGCCAACAGCCAGAAGCTACTGTACAAAGGCTGCAGCGTATCATGTGCCCAAATCCCTGGCCCGGCCGTTTCGTTGGCTTCCCTGGCACCTAGTCGCCCGCCGGCAGTCTCGCCGCCATCGCAGACAGGGGCCTTGGCGGACGAGTCAACCCATCAAACCCATCCCCTGCCGCGACCACCCACGTCACTCGATCCTCCTCGGCCGCACTCTTGCAGCAGAGAGGGTCAATGCTCCGAAGGCCGTCCGTACTGGCTTCCCCACTCGCCAGCTTCGGCACCTCACGAGCAGCACTTGCGGCTCGCTTATTAGGTACGCCGACCACTACCGCCGGCTGCTTGCTCGCGCCACGGCACAGGCTAACAGGCGTCTCCCGAGGCGCCATCCATTGCTGACACAACGGGTCCCCGAGGGGCGAGGATTGAACAACAAAGAATGACCGGCCGAGTCAGCGGGAAGCGAGAGACAAGGGGAAAAAAAATACTGCCTTGATGCAACTGCCATATCACCCCGACAATGACCGACAGACGATGGGGCCGCGCGCCCAGTCTGTACGAGCAGATGATGGGGTCGAATTCCACCGCTGTCTCGCCGTCGCGTGGCGTACTGCGGGGCTCTTCTCGTCCTGTCTCTGCCCTCTTCGCCCGCCATCCTGGAGACAAGACTGCGGGATAGTCTGGAGAGGTCTCGAATCCGATTCTTGGCCGGCGCTGGCCCGCGGAGCGAATCGACGCTAGAAGAGAGATCTCCGCACCGCCAAGGGCTGCAAAACCCAGCGCTTCGCGTGAAGGGGGGGTGGTCAGAGCTTGCTCGGCCTCTCTCGTCGCCCGCACCCCTCTGTAGCGAGGCCGACAAAGGCCCATCAGTGCAGCGGCAGCGACAGCCAGCGCGAGACGGCAAATTGGGATGGATGGTTGCACCCGCATCACTTGTCAACACATGCACGCATGCTGGCTGTCTGCCCCGGAAAGGATGGGCAGACAAGACAATCTCGGACGCCGCCCTTCCTCCTGCCTGCAGGCAATCCCTGATACCGCCGAGTCGCTGCGACAGATGGCTTGGTGCTTCATCTGCGAGCAATCAGCCTGATAGGTCGTCGGCGTCACATCGCATCTCACTTTAAGGGTGCCTCCGAGGAGCTTCCCCTCACCTGGCCCAACGTTGAAACGGCCAACTGAAGGAAGGCGCCGCCTGCCATCGGATGTGTCCCCGAACAGGTCTGAGACTTGTGCACGCAGGACGGCATTCCCGAGACACGGTCCGTCCATGCTTTGGTATGTGTTTTTTTCCTCACGCTGACTACAAATTTACTTACTGCTATGGGGCTGCCCCGGTCGCCACAAGAGTCAGTACAGTAACAGGACTTCCGCATCTGGTGGGGTCCCCGAGTGAGCGCCGCTGATTACGCCGACCGGGGCTGCCCGAAATGAATCCTCTTCAGTGTCACGAGCCTCACCTCCAGCATGCTTCGGGCTCCACCCGAGTCTTCGGCTTCTAAAAATCCAGACCGGTGCCAGTCAATGCCAGCGCTATAGCCAGGCACCGCGGTTGCCAGACAATCGGTTTCAGCGTTGAGTGGCGGTTCCGAAAACCAAGGTGGCGGAAGACTCGTTGTCTCTGCGCCTCGCGTGGCGTCTATGTCTTTGCCTTCCTGAGGTCTTGTCTCACCTGGCTGATATTCTGCGTCAGCGGCGGACATATTTGCCCTCGGCTGACCACGTGAGTCCCGAGACGACATCCCTGGATGCCGGTTTACCGTGCACAACCGACGTGCTGCCAACCGTTCCCGGTTCCTTTCTTCTGGAATTTCTCAGCGTTGCTTATCGTCCAGGCTGCCTGTCAAATCTTGATTTTCCTTTTGCAGTATCCTCGGTTCAGCAGCCTTCTCCCTGCTTCGGCCTCGCTCTTACCAGGCCACATGCCTGTGGCGCCCTCCGACAACAAACGTCGAGTGATGCTTCAAGGTTCGGCAGTGCGGCAGCCCCCAAGCTTGTTCCTTCAAGGCAAGGTGCTCTTGGCTGAACGCGCCCCCTGCGCGCTTCTGGTCGAAATCCTGCCTTTCCCCGGACTCGTCTTCCAATCACACACCGTCCCATGTCACCCACTCAACCACTACCCGCTGCACCCTCCACCCCCTTCACTCCTGATCGGCCTGCAAAGCTCTGCAAATCTGGCCACCTGCGGCCCCCCATCGCATCTCCAATGGGCCAATGCTCGGCGGTACTTGTGACGCTAGGTCACCCCGTGTCGTCTCCGTTGCAGCCTCGACAGGGTAGAATGACCGAGCCCTGCCCGCGCCGGACCACCCGAACCATGTCAGCTCAGTTTCGACAACCACCCGAGAGCCCTGACAGCGCGGACGAACGCCCCTTTCGCCGGTTTTGCTCCCCGGCAGTCGGCACGGGCACTGGCCACCTGCCAGGAGCCCGCGTTGCCTCCGAGTACGAAGCCAGCCGCGTCCTTAGCACAACACCATCTGCGGCACGCATGCGAGCGACCCTTTGACATGGTGCCTGCCAGTGCTTAGCCTGAACGAACACCAGGCTTCAGGGAAGGTGGTCTGGCGATCCCTTCCCTTGGCATGTTCGCCGTGCCTTCACACATGGGAAAGCATCAACCCGGGACGTCAAACGTGTTCTCCCGACATCCCGGGTCTGGTTCTCGTTAGTAACGGACGGGCTGCAAACGGCCGACGACCCGTGACCTCTCCGGGATCTTTTTTTACTGCCCTGGCATGACTTGGTATTGCCAGTGCTCGTAAATCACTGTGGGCTGCCGTCGGCCTCCTCTCGGAGGTTTTGCGGGCAACCTTCTCCACCGCCTGCCGGGGAGGGAACCACCGGTTTGACGTCACCCTGTTCCTGGCCTGCTGACTCGGAGGCTGCAAGGATCTTGCCATTCGCTGGCGCCAATCGGCCCTCCCTGGCCCCTCAATGCCCAACGTCAACCATTAGCATCTGATGAAGCGCATTCACAGTCGTGGGTAAGTATTCACCACTGGAGGGGCCATAGGGCTAGAATTTTCTCTTCTGGCCGCCATGACCGCTGTTCCAGGTGGTGTTACTAAGATGGACCCAGCTCTCCTGACGGCGGATCCTTGGTCAGCGTCGGGCATCGTGAGATGCCGACATGGGTCGTTGTGCCGGTGTTGTTAAAAATTCATAGCATGATGCTCACGATCACGAGTGAGTGCCGCTGATGCGGAAGAATACGGCAAACATTGGCCCCGTTTGTAAGAAAAAGTTTTCCTGTCATTCCACATTGTTGAGCCCACCGGGTTGTCGTCCTCCCAAATCTCCCAGGTCCGTTTGCGGATGCATCACCAGTGTCGTTGGCCGCATGTCAAATCCCACCGCGGGGAGAAAGTCCCCAAACCCCATGTTAAGCGATACCCCAAGGCCGGGGAAGCACCGTAGATAGACTTCTCTCCCCATTGCAGTTTCCCCGAGATGTCACAGTCCTGCCCCCTGGGGCGCCCGTCTCGAAGTTTAGACGAAATCCGGAGACTCCAGTCTGGAGGTGAGGCGATCCTCCAGGACGCCAATGTCCACCAGAGAAAAGGCCCGTCTGCCACATGCAGCCGCATGCACGGAGTTGCAGCACGATGCACACGCCCAGCGGGCCGGACCAGAGCCATGGGAGGCCGATCCCCCTGGCCGCTAGCTGTCACGCCGAGGGTGTCCGGGTGGTCTCCCCCCCATCTCAGGCCCTCATCGTATATCTACACGCCCCCTTATGGTGGAAGTGGAGGGAAAGGGTGCCCCCAATATTGATCTGAGCGCTACGACCAGACGTCGCTTGGCCGTGGTCTTGGGGTCGGATTTGGAAATGGGCCGTCCACATGGCCTAGATGGGACGAGACTGACGCCAGAGCCGCCGGTATAGGCCCGAGGGATCGGGAACCAGATGCATCTGGCTGACGGGTTCTCCTCGTCCTCGGGACGATGAAAGGCACCGGCGGTGGTCACGGGAGCATGTCGGTCGGTCGGTCGGGCGAAACACCATGCAGTTGAGCCTCAGATGGGAAGGGTGGCGTTGATACCGGGACTCTGGATGACGCCGAGACGGTGCCTGGCCGCGGCGTCTTTCGCTGCAACCATGGATCATGGACATGGGCCATGGCGGCGCAAATCCGGCAGGATGCGATCTAGCCGAAGAGTTTGGTGCATGCAGGGCCCTGCGGTTCGTCGATGACACCCGCGCCTCCTCGAGGGGAGTGTGTGCCACACATTGTGTCTGCCTCGCCGTAATCTTCACGATCGGCCGAGCTCTCCCTGGCCGGAGAATCCCCCTCGCACCGAAGACGAAGTTCAAACCCCGGAGTCCCGCCCACACAGATCCTTCACGCTGGGTCGTCTCATGTCGGCGTAGTCCGGGGAGGGTCTGGACCCTCTTTCCGGCCGTAGAACGACCGAGATTTTGCGGGAGGCCCCCGGAAGCGCCGCTAGGTTTTCTTGGTCGTGGCCCGGCCCAGCGCTGGGGTGTTCCCACAAACTGGGGGGCAGCAGAATTTGGGCTTGGGGTGCTCTAGGTGACGCTTTGATATTGGGGTTTGCGTGATGTGGGTGGACGGAGCCTAGGGGGGGAGACGGAGTTAGCTCGGGGCGCTTCTTCGGATATGAAGTCTGGGCCGACAGTTTATTGGAACATATTTTTCTGAGAGTCTGAGACGAAGAAGTTGAATGTGTCGGTATTACTAAGTCTCATCGTGGAACTTGTATCCTCGACAATTTGGAACAAGGCATATTATCGAAATGTCATTCAGTTACCCGTTCCTAAGAGATCAATCACCTCCGACCCCGACCCCTATTCTTACCCCTTGCCCCTTTTCCAACGTTCGATGACCCAGCATAACCAGATGGCCCAGCATGAGCAGCCGGCACAGCATGAGCAGCCGGCCCAGCATGACCAACCGGCACAGTATGAGCAGCCGGCACAGCATAACCAGCCGGCCCACCTGTATTGTATCCCATGGGTATGTCAAAGGGGCCGCCATATGATGCAAAGGTCAGATCACCCTGACCCGAGACCATATTGTGTCCGTTCTGCCAGGCAGAGGGACCCCCATAGAACCCGCCATCGCCTTCGAGACCAGCCCATGGCTGGGAAGTGACGGAAAATGACGGTGCATCTTGCATTGACGCCTCGTGCTGCCCATTCTGGCTCTCTGACACGCCTCCAGCAGCTCCATCTCCCGGATCCGGGGAGCTAGTTCCGAAATCCTGCAAGTCCTGAGGGGTTTCCATCGAAGAGTCCATGCCGAAACCCCCGGGTGACATAGCGATGAAATCCGTGGGATTGATCTGATCGTGGTTGGTATCCCGGGACATCATGAAATGAGCCCGGCGGCGAGTCATTCCCTCAAGTGATAGGGCTTTCGAGTCCTTGAAACCAGGAGACAGAACCATCTCAAACCCGAGCATGAGTTCCGAGTTCAGCACCCAAGCATCCCACTCTTGCCGCTTGGCCCATCTCTTCATGATAGGGATGAACTGATCTGCCCACGTATGGCACTGGAGAGAGAGTTTGTGTGCAACGGCATGGTGCTCGTGGACGGGTTCGAAGTCTGGACTGATGTTAATGGATGGGGTGCGAGAGACTAGATGTTTGAAGTTGTCGACGCGACGTACTACGCGAGGGGACGGGATCTTCGCTCCCAAACAAAACTCCCCAAAGAGCCTCCCAGGTTGTAATCGCTTCCGCTCCCTTTTTCGATTTGAATATCCGACGTTCTTCTGCTCCGATTCCATCCTCTGGGTCAGCCTGTTTGGCTCGGCGCGGCAAAAAGGTATGGCCATTGTCGATCGCCTCTACCACCTCAATGGGGTCGAAGGAGAGCTGGCACCCGCTGCAGACACACTTAGGGGCTTGTTTGTAGTGAACGATTTGGCAGTGCTTCCTGCGTTGGGTTTTGTCAGCTTCATAGACGGTTTCTGGCTTTGTAGGACTTCACTAACTTGAGGAGCGATATGGTCTCATACGATCTGTTGGCACATGACTCAAACTCGGAAACGTTGAAGCGGAGCGGATTTCTCTTGCGGTAGGGACAGCTGAAATCCTCGGGGTTGCGGTGCTTCTTGTACGGCCCCCTGGCCCTGGAAGGAGTCTTCTCTGGGTGGTCCGCTGAGTCCTGGGCATCTTCTCCGTCATCCTGCGCTTCGCCGCATCTTCTCTTCCCTTTCGGGGTTGCGGAGGAATGGCCGAGGGTAGTACTGAAACCAGGATTGCCCGTAGGAGCAGAGCCAGCAGACCCGTCTTGAGCAGGCTGTTCGTCCTCTTCTGGCGTTGGCGTGTCGTCGTCGTCGAGGAAGATGCCGAATCCTTCAACCTCCAGAATCTCGGTGCACTTCTCCTTGACCTCTTCGAAAAGGTGGACAACACGGATAGGGCGAGGCAGTTCCCTGAGACGAATGCCGTACCACTCGGACAGAGCTCTGTCAGCATCTGCCTCGAGGTCGTGGTCAATCTCGGTGTCGCTAGAGTCGGCGGAACGATCGCTGTCTTCGGACTTTTTGCATAGTGCAGGGGTATGACGGGGCGAACGATGGGTCATGACGGGCCTCGAGTAGTCGCGGTGGGGACGATCCTCATGCGAGACGCCGATACCTGTGAGTAGATTGTTCGCGATACGCACCGATTGCTCCTGGTCAGGAGCGTCAGGGGTAGTCGAACGAGACGTGGACTGCTGTTGGTGTGCTGGATGCTTGGAGAAGACTGAGCCATGTGCCGCTGTGCTGTCTTTGCTGGACATAGTGGAGAAGAGGTCGGCCTCTTCGATATCATGGGAATCATGCTGCATGGAAGGCGGTGAAGGCGGTTTGGGTGCGTGCAGGTCGCTTCCACGGGGTTTTATTTCGCGATGTACGCGAAGTTGCGAACCATGAGGCACCATCGGGTGGTCAGGCATCGTTCAGATTGAAACAATGTGACACAAATGAGCTGATTTGTGAGTCGGGACGGAATGCAGAAGAGATTCGGTAGCAGCACTACGTGGCACCCTCACAATTTAACGGAAAGACGCCTAAGCCACCTGTATGTTGTGTAACCTGAAAGCTGGGACAAGCAGCCCCCTGATTGGATGGGTCAAAATTCACTGAGGTTGAATGTTCTATCAAAGTGTAATTGGAATCATGTGGGAGGACGCCTTGCCAAGAGATGCATTCCCCCTGCTAGTGACGCACGTCGGCTCGAGATGTCACATTTGATCAAGGGTATGGCCAATTGGCTCTGATCCGAAGACATTGAAGTCAGCATGTCGCTGGGCAGAATCAGCCACCCTTGATTCAGTCCAGTCAATTTTGGTCAGCGTTGAAGCTCAGCCAAATTTGACCATCCTCTTGACCAAACTTGCCCAGCCTGGCACGTCAGCTTGGCGGACTTCAGTCAAATTTGGCTCAAGTCAGGTCAACGGCTCGGCGTGTTTGCCTCGGACACGGACCTCCAGGCTGCATTATCCAAGCTCGCGACTGATAACGCAGTGGTTGGACATCTTAACACCCTGGTCGCTGGTAATTGTTTCTTTTCCCTTCACCGAACACACCTTTTTCAACTTAACGGGAGCGGCTTGCTCCGCCGATTGGCCAGAGTCGGCGGCAAAATGTTTCGAGTCGCATGAAGATATCACCAACAACCGATGATCGCCCGCTCGCCCCTGGAGCAAAGAAACCCCAGCCAAAATAACTTGAAGGTCTGAATGAATAGACGAAAAGGGGGGAAACGCAGAACAACACGGCGCAACCTGGAAGCGGGTGATGGTAGTATTCCAGGGTTGAGCTGGCAGGTCGCCACCTCGCAGTCTCCGACGCAGCTTTCCAGTCACTTGGATGCAGCTCGCCCTGACAGCAACGAGGGTGTCGTCACGTCCAGAACTAGGCACTGATTACGCCTCTGGATTTGCCACGGAACTTATATATGATAAGCCTCTGGGAGTCGTCTTTTCCTGCTGACAAGTTCATCGCCACGTCAACTCTGTGCACCAGCGTTCCAGAACTGCCCATGCAAGCACCATGTCGACGACACAGACCAATCTAGTCACCGAAAGTGACTGCACAAATGAGACGATGGAGTGGTATGTCATTCGTTGTGAGGAAGTGTAGCTCGACACGCTGACATGAGCCAAGCCAGCCATCTTCTCCGCTTGAAAGCCATTTGAAGGACCGATCTTCTGTCGCGGACCGGCTACTGCAGCGGGTGATGAACCTTCGAGGTCCGGGGCTGGTGAAGCCTGACGCGGCTGTCTATCAGGTGGTGCAAATCTGGGGCGGCTTCGAGAGTAAGGCATAAGGTGAGGTCAGGCGATGACCATGGATGGCCGCTGGACAGAACGGAAGGGTATCAGTCTCTGCCGAAGGCGGGAATGGTGTTTGGAAGGAGACATGATACCAAAGGATGATGCAAAAGAGCCTCTTCGAAGCTGGCCACATGATTCATACTCTACCACGGGCCCCTTTCCAGCACATGAGTCGATACCCACTGGAGATTCCAGAATCCCGTCCGCTCTCCTATAGATACCTCAGACAGTAAGGGGAATATCATATATAGGATCGTGATCCAGCCGCCCTGATCCTTTCGCCCAACCACATGCCCCCGTCTATCTGCTGCATGATCCACACGAGCCGCAGCGGGCCGCGGCCAGGCCCGGGCTTCAAAAGCGCACGCCGTGATCCTCCAGGTCCACACCACGCTATTTTGGCTGCTAGGGTCTCGTCTTGGCATGAGCCCCTCGTGTTCACATGCTGGTCGGCTAGGAAGTCGATCCACTGGTCGACCTCTTCGCAAGTGCGAGCAAGCCATTCACAACTATGCGTGTCTTGGCGGTGGAGAGATGCATCTCGACCACGTTCGTCTCGCTCTTGGAACGACCTTGTTCTGGGCCAATGTGAGCAGTTCGCATCTGCCAGGCCCTGTCGAGACGCATGAAGGGAGCGGGGTGGACTTTACCAGCTGCCTCAAATGGTGTTCGGAGCTGTGGATGATGGTGGCTCAAGAAAGACGGACGACTGTCGAACTTCTATAAAGACGGCTTCATCCAGTCCTCTCTGGATCTCAAGACTCACTCTCCGTCCCCTCATCCATCACCACAGTCTACAACTTTCATCGCCTTTCCCACCACCTCCTCTACCATCAAAACCCTTCACGACTGCCAAAATGCGCGCCGCCACCATCGCAAGTTCCCCTCCTCCCCTAAATTCCCAAGGCTCAACTAACACTCTCTCTAGCTCAGCACCATCGTCTCCCTCGCGGCCTCCGTCACTGCCGCCCCTGCCGGTACTGCCGCCGCGTCCGCCGACCTCGACTCGCGCGCCGCCTGCCCCGGTGGCTACTACGGCTGCCTCCAGGGCCAACAGATGGCCTGTGTCACCAAATGTCTCTTCGGAAACAAGGGGGCCGGCCAGATGATCTGCACGCAGAGGTGCAATGTAGACGCCGCGGACAATTGCATGGCTTGGTGCAAGTGAGCTTGAGGAGGGTTTGATGGTTGGCGGCACAGGGCAAGATGAGAGCTATGGAGAGAGCTAGACGATTGTATGTATAGGGAATCAGCTGCGCAGTCATGTAAGCGGCTGTTGAGAAATCAGGATGCTGGAAGCCGATTCGTTGTGGATCTGTGATGTCTGTATATTCGAGATGCTCTTTGAATGATCAACCTCAAACAGCACTGGGAAGAAACTACCCAAGTTAACATAGTCACCCGGAAGCAAGGGAAAGCCTCGTCATGCTTGTGCCCATCTCGAGCTCCCAAGTCCCGGACCACGCCTCGCGCGTCTTCACCCGTACCTTTAGTTCCTTCGCTGGGCTCGGTAACGTGGTGAGCTCGTTCCGAGACGGCATGTCTCTCTCCCATCGTCCCGTCTCATTCAAAGGGAGCAAATTGACCCTCATCACCACCAGAGCTACGAGGATCAAAATCTCAGTCGAAGCAAACTGTCTGGCCGGGCAGAGATGCGGCGCCGCGCCCCATGCCGTGAACCTGGTTTTCTCGAACGCTACCTTCTCCTTCTGCTCCTTCGGTACGAATCGGTATGGGTCGAACTCGGGAGCGGAAGCACCCCAGAGCTCACGACTCATATTCGTAGGTTCGCCAGGCATCTGGAGGTAATTGCCCTTCTTCAAAAGGTAGCGTCCATCCAGGAGTGTGTCCTCTACGACCTTGCGAATGGGCGCGTGCTGATGTCTGGTTCTCTGTGTTTCCTGGTATATAGACAGAAGGAGGTGGCAGCGCGTCTTGACTGCTGCTACGTCGAGGCGGAACACGCCATCGTGTCCCTTGACGGCCTTGGTGGCAATCTCGTGGCGAATCTCTTCGAGGATGTTCGGGCGCGAGTAGATCTCGTAGAAGGTCCAGAAGGCAGTTGGGGTGCTGTTACCGAAGAGGGCGGTCGCAAATGCGGCTTCCTGCTTCCACGTCTCCTCGAATGAAAGTCCGGCATCCATCATGAACCGGGATTTATCGATGACGATTTTGGCGGCGTTGGCGGGCACCTTTTTCCCATATTCGAAGAGAGCGTTGAAAACCCTTTGTCTGGCGGCGTAGCCCTTGCCGAGCGGATCAATCCCCATCAGGTGCATCGGCAGGTATTCGGCCCATTCCCTGTCGCAGTGTCAGTTCCCCCGTTGGACTGTCAGGCTTTTGGCTTGGGGAAGTGCGAAGGCTAGTCCCCAGCCATTCCACCGGGATAACATACCAGAAAGCGTCTTTCACTTCAGGGCTACTATAGGGATGTCCATCCCCATAGACGGCAAAGCTACTGGCATGAACGATGGTGTGTCTGGTCCATTCCAACATGCATACCTCCTTCATTTTGGTAAGTTTGTTCAACTGGTTGATCACCTCCGCCCCCATTCTGAGGTTTTGCTCATCCAGGTGCGGACCGGGAGCGAGAGTGGTCTTCATGACCTCACCGAAGCCGTCCGCAAAGGCCTCTGTGTAAAGCTCTTGCGTGACGGCGGACGCGCCGCCGAATCTCTTGGCCGAGATCTGGAGGAAAGGCCGGAAGGATAGCGTTTTCGAGGCTTTCTGGATGAGGGGAATGAGATGCAGCCCGTTGCAGATGTAGATCTTCACAGGCCCAATGCCGATGGTGTAGATCTCCGCGTCCGTCCGGCGGCTATGAGGTCGCATGCGCTGTCAGAGGATTTTCCAGTGAGTACTCCACAGATTTTCCTCTTACCTCGTCACTCCGTAGTATCTCACGCCATTTTGCAGCAGGCCCATCAAGTGCCCGATCAGGGGCACTCGTGATTGTAGACGTGGGGGCTCCCGAGGATCGTCCAAGGCGCTGATTGCCCATTCTGAGGTGAAGCCGAGGACGATGATGCCCAGGACGGTGTAGGCGATCTCGCGCAACATCTTGGATGGAGAGTCGCGTAGTGGCTCTTGCGGCGAGGCTGCTCTTTGTCAGTTCAGTAGCTGGGTAGAAGCCTCTAGTCCTTATGTATTCGGGCCCGAACCTGAATACGCGGATAATAGTGTTGCTGAGATCAGCGCCAACCATGCATGCATCTTCACAGAGTGGTCTAACGCTTCTTGGACGGGGCAGTGCAACGCGGCGCATTGTAGGAAGTTTTGATGTGATCTTAGTGGAAGAACGCTCACTGAGCGAGCTTCTGGTGTGTTGAGAGGGCCTTGATTGGGTGCCACGGAGCTTCCAGGCAGTACCGACCAGGGGTTGTTCATCTGCACTGTTTGGTGTGGCAGGCTGGCAGCTTCCCCTCAAGCCTAGTCTGTCCTAGATCTCACTCCCCACAGGCTCGATCTGCAGATTAGAGACTACCACGGCGATATTCTTCGTTCTATGGCGCTGCCGGTTGGGTTAAGCGACGTTCATGTACTGTAGTAGTCACATCCACATTGACCTGCGAGGAGCCTGCGAGGAGTGGTAGTCGCCGGCGGACACAGGGCAGGAAATTCACAAGTAGGCAAAGGCTGCATCAGTAGTTGGGCCGGTGACGACCAGCGAATACCTGGTGTTGTATACATTTATTTCTTTTTTTGCCGCTGCTTCTACGGGGCCCTCTGTCGGTGTGATGTCATGATCAAAAGTGAGGCTAAGTCAGGGGCTCACAGCCTCAGCCTTGTGCAGCCACAGCTCAGCCCCTATCGCGGGAAGAGCTTACCGAGCTCCACCGGTCCACCGTTACCCCTGACCTCAACTCCACTTGGAATCATGCTTGCTAGGATTAAAGCTCGACTCCGAGTGGTCGGCTCGCTGAAATTGAAATCAAGCAACCCAGAAGTGCATCCTTCGCGCGGCGCCAGTGCTTGTAGTGCGGCTACGCGGCAGTCCTTTTGCCGCTATTTGCCTCCTTTTCTGTCTCGTAGTGACAACCCTCAGACCTACAAGTACGCCTCCGGTCCGGTCTCTAGTCTCGTGGGTAGCTCGCACACACTCTAACTTCACTCATTTTTTTCACTTCGAACCACCACGCTCGTTTGCTCGTTCAACCCACCGCCAACATGCATCCCAACACCTCCCTCGTTCTCGCCGCTCTGGCCTCCTCGGCCGCTGCTCAGGTCAACGTCGTCCACGTCCTTGAGAAGCTCCAGGTCATCCCTCGCAACTCGGTCAATGCCGCCGCCGACCCCGTCTTCGCGCGCCAGCAGGGCTCGGACGAGGAGTGCAACTCGTCCCTCTCCTCCATCGTCGCGGCCATGCCCACCCTCCCCTCGGATTTCATCCAGTACGCCATCACCGCGACCGAAGAGGCCCCCTCGAGCTGCACCCTGGGCCTCCCGCTCTCCTTCTCCAAGCCCATCATGGATTCGATCACCGCGTTCGCGCACTGGGGCGCCGACAAGTCTCAGGACGTTATCAAGTACATGAACAACTGCAACGAGCAGAGCCTCAACGACCCGGACAGCCCTGGTCTGAGCCCCGGCGATCTCGTTGCCGGAGAGTGCAGCGAGGGAGCTATTTTCCTTTTCACCGAAGGCTCGACGACTAGCACCGTCGAGATCGACTCGGTCATGTCGGAGCTTGCGAGCGAGGTCTACGAGTCGATGACTGGTGCCTCGGGCTCTGGTGGCGCCACCAAGACCGGTTCGTCTCCTGCCAGCGGCAGCGCCACGCCTACCAACTCTGGCGCCGCCTCCGACGCGAGCAGCACCGATGCCGAGGAGTCGGCCGCCTCGGGAGCTGCCCAGTCCACCGGTGCCGACGGCAATGGTGCGGCCCGCCTCGGCCTGACCGTTGCGGGTGCTGCCATGGCTGGCGTTGCTGCCCTCTTCGTTTCTCTGTAGGGACCCTAAGAGCAGCAGCTCAAAACCAACCAAGGACAATTGTCATACCCTCTAGACCATCTTAATACTGATACCCATGCACCGGATGTTGTCATCCTGGTGCGATACACCTGTTCTCTTGCTCAAGTGATATCATCAGGTCCAGCAATGACTGCAGGCAGGTGATGCCCGGCAGCTCAACTTCTCAGCCACAGCTGACCGGGTTCTCACGGCTAATTGCAGAATCATCAGCCGGAGGTGGCATGAAGCCTCAAAGTGAAGCTCTGGTCCCGAAGGCAACACAACCCCGCCAAACGATGCCATTGGGTGAGAGAGGTAAAACGTGGTGGTGAACTCGGGTGTCCGGCTTCGTCCCCTCATTTGGCCTGGGGAAGGTAACGCCTCCCCCGGAGACTAGACGTGTCGGCTGCTCGAGTGGAAATTGATCGGCCATCTCATTGCGGAGGCGGTATTCTGTTCTTGGCCATCGGAGTTGCCGCCGCAGTCAAAACAGGACATGGGGCGCGTCGGACAACCCCACAGATGGCATTCAGCCTGAAGTCATGTCCCGAGGTGTAACGTCAATAGCCGAGCGAGAAGCTGTCTACCCACGTGTTTCATAATGCCCGAAGACATATCTTGACAGGTGTTGCTGTGAATGACCGAGAGCAGGGCGAAGACGAAGTCTGGTGATGGGTGGCCAGCTTGAGCGCTGCCACATTCGTGCAGGGAAATGACCCAGGGAGCCTGCTGGCACGAGATCCGAATTCAACCAGAGACCAACGTCGCACCAACGTGGGATGGCAGGCGCTATGATCAAGGCAGTGTCCGCCCACAGGACCTGTGATATCAGACCGGGGTAATATCTGGGGCGCATGAGAACCAAAGGACGGTACACTAAGAACTCAGGACCAAGCGGCCGACCGGAATGCGACACAACCCACAAGTCTTCGGAGCAGGTGGCTCGATGAAAGGGGGAGGAATTCATCTAAGCTTTATACCCATGACCCCGACGAGATATTGAACCGAAACATCAGGCTATATACCGCTGGTCGAGGCGAGTATAAAGCATATGCCACCCGGCCTGGGCTAATGGTGATGTTTCTAAGCTATTCAGCAGTATAGCTTCACTTCACCTACCACCTCCATCAAGCTCAGCTCACCATCACCAAACCAGTCATGTGGTCCCGAGACACCATCGCCCCCCTTCTCCTGGGGATCCAGCTCCTCGCTGGCGGAGCCGCGGCGCAGAACTGCCCGAGCATCCACATCTTTGGCGCTCGCGAGACGACCGTGTCGCCCGGCTACGGCTCGGCAGGCTCCGTGGTGAACGCCATCATCAGTGCCTTCCCTGGCGCCACCTCTGAGGCCATCGTGTACCCAGCCTGTGGCGGACAGAGCAGCTGCGGCGGCGTCGCGTACGGCGACTCGGCCAGGCAGGGCACGGCGGCCGTCGCTTCGGCCGTCAACAGCTTCCACCAGAGGTGCCCCAATGCGCAGCTTGTGCTGGTTGGATACTCGCAGGTGAGCAGACACCGTGAGGCGGGCTGATTGAAGAGTGAAGTGATGCTAACCTCAAAACAGGGCGGCCAAATCATGGACAACGCGCTGTGCGGCGGCGCCGACTCTGGATCGGGCATCGGCAACGTTCCTGTGCCCATCTCAGCCAGCGCCGTGAATGCCATCAAGGCAGCCATCCTGATGGGCAGCCCTCGCTACCGCGCCGGATTCCCGTACAACGTCGGCACCTGCACGGCCCAAGGCGTGAGTTTCTCCCTGCAGACATGCAAAAGCAAAACACCACTGACACTCAGCTCGCCCAGTTCGCGGCACGCCCCGCCGGGTTCACCTGCCCCAATGGCAGCAAGATCCAGAACTACTGCGACTCGCCTGACCCGTACTGCTGCACTGGCAACAACCAGCAGGTGCACCAGAGCTACGGCAGCGTGTACGGCCAGGCGGCGCTCAACTTTGTGCGGGCGCGTCTTACGGGCAGCAGCCCGCCGTCGACACCTCCCAGCACGCCCCCGTCGACTCCTCCCTCGACTCCCCCCTCGACGCCCCCGACGACTCCCCCGCCCAGTGGCAACTGCGCTGCTCGCTGGGGCCAGTGCGGTGGACAGGGCTGGACGGGACCGACGTGCTGCTCGGCGGGAACGTGCCAGGCGTCGAACGCGTGGTACTCCCAGTGCCTGTGAACTGGCTCGTGAAGCTGGAAAAAGCCGGGATATCGGGGGTCGTCGGGATTTCGGAGGGGTTGGGTTGTTGGGTGGCAGAGACCGTGACGGAAGATGAAGCTGTCTCTGTCAACCGCGCCGCTTTGCCTTATATTCACGTACCTATTTCTCAATGGACATACATAGCTCTCGCCAATTACAGCTTGAAGCTTGAATTTGAGCTGGTGATGATGAAGGTGATGTGCCGAGGCGCGGAGTTTTTGCTGGAAATGTCCGCCGCCGCGACCGGAAATGGACAGTGGTTCAGTTCAGTGGACGTGAACAGCTAGAGTGGAGGGACTTGATGAGTCGCTTCGGCAACGCCGAGGCATTCGTACCCAATTTGTAGGTGACTTACGTACCCAGGGCGACGCGCGACTCGTGCAAATCAATGCTGCCAGGCTACTGTCTGCAGTGCCGAGGCAGGGAGAGAACGGCCTTTTGACACGCTGGTCCCCTCAATCTTGACTTCCCTCAGCCCTACGACTGAACACCTCAACACCTCCGTCATCTCTCATCAATCCATCAACCTCATCATCACCCTCACACCGACCCCATCAATCATCACAATGGGCATCATCTCCACAGTCGCCACGGCAGTCCTCGCCGCCGAGCACACCTACATCATGGTCCTCGAAATGTTCCTCTGGACAACCCCCCGCGGCCGCAAGGCCTTCCGTCTGACGCCCGAGTTTGCCGAGCAGACCAAGTCGCTGGCCGCCAACCAGGGCCTCTACAACGGCTTCCTCGCCGCCGGCCTCGCCTGGAGCCTGGCCCACCCCGAGTCCGAGGTCGCCCGCCAGCTGCAGCTCTTCTTCACCGGTTGCGTCTTCGTCGCTGGTCTGTACGGCGGCGCTACCGCTCACAAGAAGATCTTGTTCATCCAGGGTCTGCCCGGCGCGCTGTCGCTGGCCGCTGTTGCGCTGGGGCTTTGAGGAAATCTGTTGGGAGGAAGGGAGCAGGGAGGAGGAGAAGAGGTCAACTGGGTATGAACTGAGCCGATTCCAATTCACCATCGCTTCGACAATGCAGACATTCCCTGTGAGTGATGCTTGGCAGACTGATTGCCTCGACCAGAGTATTTGTATCCTCGACATCCACATCTGGACGGGCCCTTGAGGATGCTGTCCTGAAATAGGAGCACAGCCTCTGCCTCCCCCAGTCCATCGCCGATCCTATCCCCAACCGATCTGACGTGCTCGGATTGACCAGCTCACCAACCCAAACCTGCATTCATCTCGCTACCAAGCGCCCATTCTGGATGTGGCGACAGCTTCAGTGAAATTGGCATGGCGCCTTGGGGATGTGCTGTTTCGCCAAAAGCTCCCTGCGCCGGGGTCCTGCATCCAGGCATCCTTCCTTCAGGTGGTCCAGCCCTGTATGAAGAGGCATGACAGCTTGTCACGACCTGGACGTGTCACACGCGACCGACCGAGCACCATGCAGCCCTGCACACGAAACTCTCACCATCAAACTCACTCCTCTCATTTCATCAAGAAACTCACATCTCTCTCCAACACCCTGCCATTGGCCCTACTTGGGAAAAGCCTTGGCGTGCAGTTGAAGCATCAAGGCAAGCAATCCTTCGCGTGCCCCTCCCCTGGAGCCCACCCCTATGAATAGAATGCTAGCCACCACACCGGCGCCGCTACGTCCAGGCTAACACGGGGGACCGCTCCCAAGGAACCATTTCAGGGGCCCGGGCCCAGACGCGAACCCCTGTTCCATCCCGACAATCCTTCGCTGAGGCTTCACGCACCAGCGGCCCGCTGCCGGCTGTCAGTGATAGGCTCGCTCGCATTCCAAGCCCCAGACTTTTAGGGCCCGGCCGTTTGTCGACGTTGATCTTGACATTGTCGTCGACGGGCGTCCATGACCAGGGGTTGGGCACCGGGGGCGATGGGCTGGTTTATCATCAACCTGGGGGACCTCTCTGTATTTCTTTCCGTCCTCAGACTTTCATGGACTTCACCCTCTCACGTCCTCGGACTGTCCTCACCACCACTTCTCCGTCATGGCTACAACAAACGTCATGCTCGTCGGCAAGGGCGGCGACGCCCCTCGCAACGCCCCCTCCTCCGGCCACACCGGCAAGACGATCTTCCATATGATCCTCTTCTACGTCCTGTCCATCGGCTTCATGGCAGCGCATCTGGCCCTGATCCTCCATCTCAACAACAGGGCTGTCGCAAACACCCGCATCCCTCAAAGCATCGCCACCGCGCTGGGCAACTTCCTCGCCCTCATCGCCGAACTGATGCTCATGAGCGGTCTCGCCGTTGCCTACGAACAGATCCTCTGGCGCCAATTCCAGCAAAAGTCGCTCGCCTCCTTTGTCAGGGAGACCCTCGTTGGTCTCCCCGGCGCCCCATGGCACCTCATCAAGCTGCAGGTCATCCGCAACGCCTGGCTGCCGTGGCTCATCTCCCTCGGCTGCATCATGATGCCTCTTGCTGGCATGTTCCCACCCGGTACTCTGACCATTGAGTTCCGCAACAGCGTCGTGCCCTCTACCCATCCCCACGTGCCCACCATGAACATCTCCGACTGGGGCTTTGGCGACTTCAACGCCTTGATGGAGCACTCCCTGTTTGACATGGATGCCGACCTAAACTGGCTGTTAGTTTGCCCCTCCAATTCCTCACAATACACATGCAGAAGCTGACCTAGACTTGCTTCCTCTTCACAGCACGCCCCTGAACCGACTGGAGAGATTGGCCGGCACCGTCCTCGCGATCGGCCGTCCCATTGAACCCCCGACACCATGCGAGGGACCATGCAGCTACGCCCTCGACATTCACGGACCCCGTTTCCACTGCGAAGAGGCCGTCGGCCGCAACGTCTCCCTCTTCGAGCCATGCCAGGGACTATCACTGGATCTCGTCTTTTCAGCTGAAATGTGGGAACTCGGCCTGGACAAGACACCCTCTAACAACTCGTTCACATTCTCCTCGTACCACGGACGAAACTACACCGGCGAGTGCGAGGACTCGACTCTCAAGACCTACGTCTGCCACACCACCCTCGCTGAATACCATGTTGAAATCGCCAATGCCGCCAACGGGAATACGAACTACACGACCGAGGTTCGGGACGATGTCGACTTCTGGAACTCCCGGGAAGACATCAACACAAGTTTCTACGACTACTACCTGCACTCGGTCGAAAGCGGAATCAGGACGTCGCCGATCAACCAGACCCAGCTTGCTGCCCAGTTCATCAACTTGCAGGCCTATACAATCGCCTACACCGCCATGAAGGCCATCGCAGGAAACGTCACGCGGTGTAAGCAAAACTCCCACACCAGTTTCTCTTCTCTTTACTAACCCCATCTAGACGAGGACCCTCCTGCCGTCGGATACGGAGCCTACTCCTACAGGGTCCAAGACACCCTCGTCGTGGGAAGCCCCTACTTCGGCATGGAAGACCGCTTCAACCCCACCGACGACTTCTCCCCCGAGCTCTTCCAAGAGTACCTCCAAGACCTCATCATCTCCACCATTTCGCTCAACGACCGCGAGAAGCCGCAATGGACCACATGGGCCGAGATCGACACCCTCGAGGGCGGCGAGGTCTTTGTCTTCTTAGCAAAGAGGCAGTTCTACGCCCCGTACGGCGCCTGTCTCGCCACCGCTTTCCTCATCTATCTCGTTGGCATCTACTCGCTCTTCAAAAACGGCGGGCCTGCCGATTCGAGCATCCCGCAGTACGCCATCGTCGCGTCAGACGACACGCCGATGCGGAGTGATGATGAGGAGAGTCGGAGCATGGAGAAGAGGGTGGACACGGACATGACGCTGAGGGATTACGGGGCCCGTTAGGCAGTGACCAATAGTCACGTCTATGCACTGAATAATTGCCTAGATCTAGGGAAGAAATTGAAAGGAGATATTACTACTCTGATGGAGATGTGATGCGCTGATGTATGTCTAAAAAATCCGTCCCCAACGCCAAATTCCTAATAATGTCTAGCCCTGCTTTGGCAGGCTACCTTTTGAATCCCTCTATTTGACTTCCTTGCTCTCAGTTTCAGTTTCCTTGACAATCTCCTTGGTCCTCTTCAGACCCTGCTTCTTGGGCACGCGGGCCCAGTAGTACAGGCCCAGGGCTGCGCCAACGTTGAAGAAGATGTAGAGCCAGAGCAGCCCAAAGTTGCGCCACCTGTCGTCGTAGCTGATGTTGAAGTTGTGCAAGATATCATCAGTCGTAGCAGCCGGGCACCACCCACAGGTGTTCTCAGCAGCAACCTCCACCAGCCTGCCGCCCGCACCGCCGACAAAGGGATCCAGGAACTGGGCGCAGGTGAGATTCGCCTGGGCCGGGATGTGGACAATCTCGCGCGCTGCGCACTCAACCGGTACACCGTGCAGGCCGGTAGAGAGCGCACCTGACGTCAGGTACGTCATGGGCGACACCCAGTACATGAAATCAGACCAAATGGCAGGCATCTGCTCGCGGGTGATGCCGACGCCGCAGAAGGCCATGGTCAGAATGGCCATCAGGTTGACGGCGACACCGGCGAGGTCGGGGGTCTCGACAGGTGCGATGAGGGCCTGCGAGATGGTCGATGCCCAGAGAACAAGCTGCCAGATGAAGAGGAACGCCGTGAAGCCGCGGATCGCCGTGTCCTCTCCAGCGTTGTTCTGGAACCCGACAGGGTAGTACCAGCCGAAGTAGAAGATGACGGCACAGAGGGTATTCCAGAGGAGTTCGATGAGAATCTGGCTGAGCATGAAGACGGTCCAGCGGTAGATCTTGGACGGGCGCTCGCGGACCTCGTACAGGGCGCGCTGCGGGACGAAGAAGGGCATGATCTGCTTGGTGTAGGGGTTCTGGATCAGGAAGGCCATGAAGAAGGCGTACAGCTGGTTCTGAACACCCTGCATGCTGCGGTCCGAGCCGCGGAAGCTGAATCCAAGGTAGAGGGACTGGTGCTTCAAGTTAGCAGGCTTCACGTCGGGCAAGGGGTGGGAAACTCACGAAGAGAATGGTGACGGAAAGCTTGGACCAGAGATAAGTAGGCGAGCGCCAGAAGTGCTTGCAGGTGCGGAGGAAAACGGCGTTGAACTGCGTGGTGAACGAGGTGACGAACTCCTGGTGCTGAGAGGCAGAGTCGTTGTCAATAACAACGGCGGTACCACCCTCGCGGAGGCGGCCAAGCTCGGCCTTGACCTCGGCATACTCCGGGGAAGCACGCCAGATCTCGAACCAGTCGGCACCGTCCTCGGAGGGGAGGGTTGTCTTGAGCATCCATTCGGCGGGGTTGGCGTCGGGAGGGCAGGGGGGCGCTCCGTTGCGCTCGAAGTAGTCGATCATGTGGCGGGAGTGGTCGCCAATGTCTGCGAGAATGTCAGTGCTGATGGGGAAAAGAAGGGGTTGAATCAAAACTCACCACCAAAGTAGACGGTCTTGCCGCCAGGACGCAGAAGAAGAAGTCGATCGAACCGGGAGAAGAGCATGGCGGAAGGCTGGTGGATGGTGCAGAGAACAGCCTGGCCGCTCTTGGCGAGTCGCTCAATGAGATCGCAGATGGCCCACGAAGTCTGCGAGTCCAGTCCCGACGTCGGCTCATCGAGGAAGACCAGGAGCTGAGGACGAGCAGCGAGTTCGACGCCGATGGTCAGACGCTTGCGCTGCTCGACGTTGAGACCTTCACCGGGGAATCCGACGATGGCATCGGCAAAGCTCTCCATCTCCAGGATCCGAATGACCTCGTCAACATATGCCAGTTTGTCGGCGCGGGGGATCTCAGCGCTCTGCCGAAGCAGCGCACTGAACTCAAGTGCCTCCCTAACGGTCGTGGTGTCGAGGTGCAGGTCCTGTTGCTGGGCGTAGCCAACACGGTGGGAGAAGGACGAGTCGGTCGGCTTGCCGTTCACGAGGGTGTCTCCAGTAAGGACACCGACTGTCAGACGGGTCGCAAGAGCGTCCAGAAGAGTAGTCTTTCCAGCACCGGATGCGCCCTATCACGAGTTAGTTTGAAGCATGACACAAAAGACAGGAAGAAAACTCACCATGAGGGCGGTAGTGACGCCAGGCTGGACCCAGCCGTCAACGTTGTCCAGAATGCGGAGGTTGCCGTCCTTGACCTTGACCTCGTAGCAGATGTCCTCCCAATGGAACACAGGCTTGCCACAATTGCTAGGGCTAGGGCGCTTCTTTGGGCGGGATTCCTGGGGTGTCGATCCGCTGGGCTTCTCCCCGATGACGCGCGAGATTTGCTGGATCTCCTCATCATCCTTCTCCGACTTCTTGAACAGAGACGGGACCTTGCCACGACGGAACACGAGGACCTCGCCCTTGGTCTTGGGAGGCCTGGCGTACTCCGCGGCGATGATGTAGGTGATGAGGAAGCCGAAGAGGAATACAAACAGAATGCCAATGTTCCTCCACTTGTTCACGTTGTAGTACTTGAAGCTGAGGCCAATGTAGTCGTCGCCGTTGACGGTCTCCCTGCCAGCCACAGCTCCCACGACGGTGCAGACGCGGGCAGCCAGAGGGAGATCGTCGTATGAGCCTCCGGCAGGCACAATCTGCTTGCAGGGGAACTCCCGACCGTGGAACTCGTTCGCCATGAGGGCCTCGAAGACATAGCTGAGGGGGTTGATGTAGCCCATCCACCTTGACCAGCCGGGCATGTAGTCCGTTGGGATCGAGAATCCCGTGTAGACCATCAGGCCAATGGTGATGAGTGACACAGGCACGAGAGCTTGGTGGGATGTGCGGGTGATGGACGCGATCGTGCGGTAGAGACCCGAGACGGCCATCGTAAGGAGGAAGTTTGTCATGAGGAAGAAGAAGTACGCGCCAGCATTGCGTCTAAGATTGGCGAGGAAGTAGATGATGGTGTTGAGCATGATGGCATTGAGGATCTTGTAAGGAATGTCGGTGATGTAGTTGGCAATGGCCTCGGCCGACTGGTGGTAGAACGCGTATTTGTTGTGCTTCTCGACGACGGGCCGCGATGCATACAACGTGAGGACCTGTGGAGTTTCCTGTCAGTTTGTGGCCATTTGTAGGTGTGGGGAGGGGTGTTCATGAACCTCGAGCTCGCCGGCAAAGGCATTGAAAAGGAGTGTGAAGAAGATGACGGCGCCGCGGTGGTAGAAGCTGCTTGTGTCCTTGGGCATGTTGTAGAAACCGCTACCAATGACCAAACCCATGATCAAACTGAAGATCAGGGATGCAATGACGAAGGCGGGGTCGGCAATCAGCCGTTTGCCGCCACGCCAGATGCAGAGCCTGATTTGCTCGACAAAGGAGAGGTGGTAAGGTGACTTGAGGCGCTGCATCGAGCTTCGCTCGGCCTTGCGGCTTTGGGCGAACTCATCGAAGCGCTCCTGGGACGGATGGTCCGCCTCGTACGAGTCGAGCTCGAGAGCCAGGGCAGCATGCTCCGCGGAGGCCTTCCATCGAGCGGCGAACTCGTCAGGGGTGCGAGGGGTTGTGGCTTCACAGCCCGGACGCACGCGGCGCTCGTGGGCGGAGGTCATTGACGTAAGGAAGTCGGCGGTTGTCTGTCTATCAGGGCCTAGAAGGTGTCAGATGCCATGTCACGACGTGCTTCAAGGGGAAGAAGACCCACATTCGAAGCCCAGCTCCTCGAAATACGCCTTGGCGTTTTCAGTCCGGCCAAAGTAGATCTGGCGTCCCTCGTAGAGAACAGTGACTTTGTCAAAAGCCTGGTCGCGTCAGTAGGTGCCCGCGTTGGGTGTAAGAAGAGCTGCACTGACCTCGTATGCAGACTGGGGAGCCTGGTAGATGGCGACAACAGCGGCGACGTTCATCAAGTCGGCCTGTGCCCTCAGGGTCTTGCAGAAGGAGATGGCGTTGCCACTGTCGAGACCTCGCGTGCTGTTATCCCAGCACTGGAACTTGGCGCCAGTGAGGGCAGCCTCAGCGATGGATACGCGCTTTCTCTCGCCACCAGAAACACCGCGGACAAAGTCGTCGCCAACCTTGGTGTTCACGGTGTGGGAGATGCCGAAGATAGCCATGATGGCGTCGCGATAGGCGCGGGCAAACTCGGCCTTTGTGAATCCACCAGGAACCTTGGCGGGGACGCGGGCCATGGAGGCGAACTCGAGGGTGTCACCGACGGTGATGGGCGGCAGATGGACGTCGACCTCTGCATTATAGAGGACGTCGCCACGGAACCAATCGTGCATGTGCTTGGGGTTGATACCTGGATCATGTCAGTGCCTATTCATGGCGGTAGTTTGAGAACACGCACCTCGGAAGTTGATGTAGGAGTCATCGGTGACGTTGAGACCCTCTGTGCGGCCAGAAAGAGTCTTCAGGAATGTCGAACAGCCGGAGCCTGGCGGTCCCAGAACGAGGAGCATCTCCTTGGGGTGCACGATGCCTTCAAAGTCGCGCAGAATGTCGACGCGCTTCATGCCGCGGCCTGTCAAGTGGCCGATGGCAGCGGTGACCATGCTGGGGATGATGTTGCCTGTAGACTCCTGGAAGCGGGCACCGACGCCATGGCCAAAGACGTTCAGGCTGCGGAAAGCGACACCGGTCATGCGCGAGGGCGCCGAGTCTGGATCCGATTCGTAGAGTTTCCTCAGGGCCTGGATCCAGAGGAAGCTGTCGAAGCTGGAGGAGAAGGGGTCCAGCTTGCTCCCCTTGATGGGGGCAACGGCGTTGTTTTCTTCATGGTAGCCGTTCTTGGCTGATGTGGCGGTAATCTGTCTGGCGAGTGCCTCGATGCGGTGTTGTTGGGCACTCTCGCCGGAGCCGGCGTCTGTAGACGAAGCTGACGAGGACTGCATGGCGGAGCCTGTGATGGTGGTGATCCGAGGGTGTGGTCAGATCAGTGTCGTGAGGTTGAAAGTGTAGATGGCAGGGGTATGTTGGTGCGAGAGAAGGAAAAGATAGGAGGCGAAGGTGGGAAGAAAATGTTGAGTCGTATATGAAGGTACGGACCAACGGCGGATGGACTGCTGATTAGGTGCGGACTATGTGAAATGGTTCAAGATAAGGAGAGACTTGAAAATCAGGCTGGGGGAGAAGCTCCGAGATATACCAGGCTGGTGAGCGAGCAACAGGAGAGCGGAGAGTCAGGCCGTGAGGGTACCTATTCATTGAGGACTTTGTGCCAGAGTGAATACGTAGTCCGCAATCCGCAGTCAGCATCCGCGACTAAAGAAGACAAACAGGTAGGAGTGAGGAAACTATGTGAATCGCTTTGAAAGCCACATCCAAAGGTGATCCACCAGGGTCGGCGGGTTAAGCAAACGGGGCCGCCGATCGGGGGGATGATGGGTATGAGGGAACCAGCCGGGTGATAATTACAACCTCCGCCGGCGATTCATCCGCGTTTAGTCTTGGAAAACCATCCGCTCTTCGCTTCGACAATAAGGCTGGCTGCGATGCTGTGCTGGTACAGACAGGGGGTGGGCGTCTACCTTGGTAGAAAATGGGGGCTATGGCCAGGCTCCCGCCAGCTCATCCACCCATCCCGCGGCGTGCAGATGTGTGGGTGGTGAACGGGCGCATCAGGGGCTGTGACTCGGTGGGAACAGTTCCTCGGCCGCCCGAGATGGCAGTGACCCATGGCTGCCATGCATCTCGAACGGCCCACGAGGCGAGAGAGAAAGACATGTTGTGTGGGTCTGGATCGGGTCAACTCCAACGTCCATACCGTCGGATTTTCAGGATCTAGGGTCCTTCTCGGTCATCACGGAACCGCAAAGCCTCCGATGGCTAGTAGGGACTTTTACAGAGTCTGTCGGAGGATCGTCTCAGGCTCAGTTTGCAAGACGAGCCAGACACCAGCAGAAGAAAAAGTGTCCGACAGGGAGGGCCTTTCGCGACCGAGATGCTGCACATTGGCATCTGCTGGTGGGGGCCTCAGGCTGGATCCGGGTCGGTATTGCGCCGACTGGGGGCAGCGGTCAGGCTCTGGTTGCTATGGGCGGTGAAAACCCACCGACGTGCTGGATGCCGAATGTGTCGACAAGAGCCTCCCTTGGCCTGCGGGCAGGGTTTGCTCGGATGGGTCCCGATGATAGCGTAAAATAAGCTGAAGCCTCCGGGTCCAGTGGACAAGGGTCCAATCATAGCGCCCAAAAACCCTCCAGGGGTGACATTGCCCCGTTCCGTCCCGCGGATGACCGACTGTCGCCATCCTTGAAATGCATGGCATCGCATGATCGGATCCCTCCAAGGGAACGGGGACGGGGTTTTGTGATAAACGCCTGCTCGGGACTTCGAGTCTTGACACCTGTTCGGGGGCTTCGAAGCTTGACGCCAATTTCTCCGGTGTATGGTCACGACGCCGGCCGGACACGGCGCTCGTTAACACCGCTAGGGCCGGGAGCCTTCTTCATCTTCACGCCTTGGTTTCGATGACTGTCGCCTCGAGGCTGTCGCGCAGGTGGTTTGGGAGGGATCCGACTCGACCCTTGGCGGTTGAGAGGTGGTCGGGCGGCCGCGGGCTCCGGCGCAGAAGCCAGCCAATTTCCTGTGCGGGTCAGCGAGGAAAATTCACCATTCGCAGCGGAGACTGAGCGACGACCGGAGCAAGCTTACCGGCGAAACGGCACAGAGACTGACGTGAGAAGAGTGAGGCATACGACGCTTTGCAGTTGAAGGGGAGGAATCTTTTTCCAGAGGTTGGAGGTTGGAGGTTTGGAAGAGGTTCAGGTTCCAAGTAGGTCGCTCCTTCCCCAAAGTAACCCTCCCTGCCAAGGAAGGCACGCCGCCCACTTTCCCGAGGTACTTTCGGTATTTCTTCACCACGGCATTGGCTCGACAGCCATTCTGGTTTCTCGACACGTGGATGATCAACCAAAATCGAATGATTCACCCTCCAGCCTATTGTACAAGTCTATCGGAGTCAATTCCCTTGGCCCGTTGTATATTACAGTTGTGACGCCCCCGTCGCCAGCTCGATGCTGCCAGTTCCAAGTCACTCCAGCCGCTACACCACCTTCTTCAGATCGAAGCCTGCCTGTCGATACCTCGCATAGCACAGGACACTCGCGCTGGCCACCATTGTGATGCCGCAAAAGAGCTGCAGGCCCAGGTAGCTGCCCCCTTGGGCCGCCACGATGGCGCCGCCAATCGGACTTCCCGTCAGCGCGCCAAAAGACTGGATGGCGAAGACGACGCCAGTCCGGATGCCGATCTGCCTGATGTCTGAGATTTGAGCAACGAGCGCGGGGGCGAGGGAGATGAAGCCTCCCGAGGAGAAGCCAAAGACGACCATGTAGGCGATGATAGACGCGTTGTTCTTGCCTGGGATCCAGAGGCCCAGGGTCACAATGGCGCTCAGCAGCGTGATAAAAATCATGACATTGTACCGTCCAAGCTTGTCGGCAGCGAAGCCTGGGAGGATTCGACCGAAGATGCTGAACCGTGTTAGTGATGCTACAGAGCCCGCTATGGCGCATTTACTCACCTCACTGCGTTCATGATGGGGAGCAAGTACGTCGTCAACGTAGGGTCCATGCCCTGGTCCTGCGCCTGCAGAATGATGTAGTTGAACGGCAGGAACATTCCCCAATAGAAGAGGAAGGACGCAGTGATGACGAGGACGAGGTTCACGTCCTTGAGGTTGTCGGAATACTCCTTCAGACGGAACGGCCGAGGGGTAGGCGGGATTCTCGCCCGCACCGTCAAGCAGGTGATGATGAGGAGACCCAGGAACAAGAAACCCACGGCGCGGATCGTCCAGGGGAACCCGACATTGTCAATGTCGGCATTGATCATTCGAGTCATCATGATAGGCAGGATGACACCGCCGAGGGAGGACCCCGACACCATGATGCCGAGGGCTGCCGCGCGACGACGGTAGAACCATGTCGATACGGCGACGAGGGAGGACTGGAAGACAGCTGAGGAGCCGATCGAGGCCACGATGGACTGCGCCAGGATGAACTGGTAGTACTTATGAGCGAGCGATGTCATCATCAAGCCGAAGACATAGACGATGGTTCCGCCAATGATGAGCGGGCGCGGTCCGTAGGAATCGTACAACCGACCGAACTGCGATGAGGTCAAGTCAGTACATCTGTGGCACCTGCCAGAGCCGGGTTCACTTACAACAGCGCCGCCAAAGGTCATGGTCCAGACCTGCATACTGGTGATCCAGCTCACCGTCGAGGCCGAGTAGTTACTCAACGGGCCGCGCAGGTAGTACTCCTGGAAGACACCCACACAGTTGACCAGGCCAAAGGTGCAAAAGAGTGAGCAGAAACCACCCAACACGACGAGCCAGGCCCGGAGACCGCCGTCAGGGAAGTCTTCCGGGTTGAACCCCGACGGCGCCGCTGCCGCCGACGCCTCTTCGGTGCCGGTGCTGACGTCCTTTTCGGCATCCGGTGTAACGTCGTCGTCACGGAGCTCCGGCGCCATATCTGTGGCTGGCTGCCGCAGCGCGGGGGAGCTGACTCGTGGCGATCCGGCCTCCGTCGGTGTCACGGCTTTGCCGTTGTCCGCATCAGAGGGCGCCGGCTTCTCGGCGTACGTCGACTGCGACGTCGTGGACGCGTTGTCGTCTCGTGAGAGCGCCATTGAAAGGAGAGGGAAAGGGTAGGCCTCGAGCTCTTGATGACGCCGAGTTCATCGTCAAGACTGCCGACGGCGTCCTTTTCAAACTTTGAGCGTCAGACGCGCCCTTGCCCCCACCCCGAGCACACGATGGATACGACAGGTGGTGATCACCCCTGCCCCGGGTCCAGGGTGCCGAGATGGTGTGCCAGATGATGGCCAGCCCTGCTGGAAGCGGCGAGCATGTTGGCTGGTGATAGGCTCGCGCTGCGGCCCGTCTGCTTTAGCTCGTTCCCGCCCGCGATCGCGGCTCACTGCTTTTGTCAGCGGCGCGGGGCCTTGGGGTCTCGGACTTGTTACGTCCGGGGACTCTTTCGAATTTGCTCGGCCGTGACTGTCCTCGGACTCGGGCGGTGGGCATCGGACGACATGTGGGATTGACTGCAATTGATGTTGAGGCGGGCTTGCGCAGCCCACAGAGTATTTCGATCGCTACAGTTGTTCGACCGCTACAGTCAATCAACCGCTACAGTCAAACCAACCGCTACATTTCATCAACCATTACACTCCACAGACAAGTCACTAGGTAAAAGTTGGTCACCAACATCGGAAACACTCGAGCAGAAGGATCCATATCCTCGCAGGCTGCGGTAATAACCTAGGCGACGCGAGCCCACGTCTTCGGAATCCATGTTGCGGCTTACCTATCCTAGAACCAACTCAACGTTATCATCCTTGACTTCATCCCACGCGCTGACATATACACGACCAGCTGCCTTCCGATACGCAATGCCCTCGCGCCATTCAACCCACATCACAAAGTAGCAGTCAATCTTGTCGTGATGAAGCTCATGTACTTCCTCTTCGTAAGCCGCCGCGTCCGCGATGCTCACAGTCCATCCCTTGGCGACGGCGATGAGCTCGAGTGCCGGACTGCCCTTCGACGCTTGGAGAGCCTCAGCTTCATCTTGGCTGGACGCGAAAACGACGCCAACTGTCGCGCCGTACCTATCAGCCAAAGCGACTGCATTGTATACCTCCCAGCTTCGGGGTCCAGCCAGGCGGGTCCCGGCGGCCATGGATGCTCGGGTGGTGCGGCAAAACAGATACTGCGTCTGTTCGCTCAGCTCGGGTGCCGCCTTGCTCCAGTCTGGCAGAGGCACAGGGTACCAGAATGGGAGGGGCGTTGATGCAGAGTATTCAGTGACAAGACTCGTCGAATATCCACTCGATGGCATGGTCCTGGGCAAGGTCGACCGCATCTCTCCCGGGAAGCTCGAATCCTTCGGCCGAGACGGCACCCTCTCCCAGCCCTCCATGCCAGCCCTGGGATTCTGCTTATAAAGATGCCATCTCGACTTGATGGCCCGTCTCGGACCGGTGGGTGTCGACATGGTGTACCATTGAGTGACGGGCTCCAGGAATCCTTCACCCAGCTCGGTCTGCTGGTACTGCATGTGCAACTCGGCGTCGCAGGGAAACTGGGCTCGGCCATGCCACCCGATCCATGACCAACTTGGCAGCCTATCCTGCAGACGGTCGCCCGCGAATGATGGAGATGCATGTCGCCGGGTAACGCTTCCCATCCAGGCCAGGGAAATATCGAAGAAGAGTTCAGGGTGGCCATAGACAAGTCCACCCTCGTAGATCCTGTGCAACACACTCTGTATGCCCGAAAACGCTCGGATGGCATCTTCAGGAAAACTCAGCCACTTTTCGTTGAATGTCCATACCAGAAGCGATAGGTTCGTCAGGCTGGGAACTGGTGATCTCAGCCAACGACCAGCTAGGAACAGTCGATGGTCGATGGCGCCCGCCTTGTCAATATCGGGATGAGCATGGAGGTCCTCCCTCCAGCCTCCGCTTGGGCAACTCCAGCGCATGCCGGCCCTCCCAAAGATGAGCCTTCGTCTTGCAAACAGGTACTCCTGGAATGTCCATGCTCGCTGGTGATAGTCTATCACGGGCTTCTCACCCATCTCGGCGAGGGACAGCCGACTCCCGACGATCTTCTCACCGCCAGCAATTTTGTGGACAGCCTGGGACGATTGCCTCGACAGTGAGGCGCCCTTGATGCCTCTGATCCCTTCGGATGCGTCGTGTCCGACCTCCGCCACAATGCAGACGACGGAATTTGCGTAGATGAGATGCATCTGACTGAGTTGGATCTGCAGTATGTCAAGATCGTCCTGGACGATGCACAAGCTGTCAACCCAGATGTATCTCTCCTCCAAAATCCGAGTGATGGCGAAAGCGTCGCGTATGGTCTCTGGAACCAATATGCCATGCTTGTCTTTGCCGAGAGAACCCGGCTTCATAAGCTCCGGTACCGTCTCCGTGGCAGTCTTTAGTTGCGACGCCTGCCCCCAGGTGTATGAGAGGGAGCAGTACCGTCGAGTCGTCTCGGTGCAGGGAACAATGCACTCCTGCAAAGTGTCGACCACATATGCCGGATGCGCCCCTCCAAGAGAAGCTGCCCATGCGGACTCCATGCATCTTCTGCCATGATCCCGAGCACATCTTGCGTGCCATTGCCGAATGAGTTCAATATCGATCCATTCAGAGTCGACCACCCGTGCCAGCCCAGGGTGGCCCGGGACATCGCGGCGTACGAGGCTAAAGGGTGTCGTGGGCCTGAAGACTGGGTGATGTTGGTCGATGTTTTGCAGTTCGAGAAACGCCGTGGAGGCATCAATCCCTACATTGACCCATATCTCTTGAGAAACGTCTTGATCAAAGTCCTTCACGCATTCGGCAGTCTTGATCCAGCTGACATGTGGGCAATCTGCAGCCAGAACATCCGTGGCAGATCCAAGCATTACCCGGGGAGACAAGAGCGACTGAGATTGCGATGCCGAGACGCTCTGTTGAAAGGCGGACAGTAGCTTGGAGCAAAATTGACAGTCTGTTAGCGGGACCCAGTTGAGACAGTGGTCGTCGGTCCTCGTCGGACCAGCTTCCGGGACGGCTGAAACTGGGCCCGTCATGTTTGTTGCAGCTGTTGCTTCAGCGTTGACATGTCATCGAGTGTCGGGCATAGACAGAATGGCGGTGTTGGCAAGTCGTGAGGCGTGAATCGGACGACATGTGGTGATGTCTGGACGCACAACGTCGCATCGGTGGCTCGGCGGTTTAGGCGACAGCTGCTGTTGCTCATGCAGCTACTAGCCCGATTTGTATGGCCAAGAGGAGGGGTTCGCGTGAGCTGGTGTCCATCGGTACCACAAGTTGAAGCCGACACAACTGTGCCAGCTCGAGGCGTGCTGTGCTCCTTGCCCCTGCGGGTCTGTGAGCCTTTTTCTACGAATTCAGTCAGCCCATACGGCTCCAAGCATATGGGTAGTTGCAGGTTCTTTAGACAGTTTGAAGATGCGTGTTTGTGAAGGAGAAGATCATGTCGTCGCAGGTTTATTACACAGTAAAGGTACATATTGCTGATTTGTTCGCCGTCATGGCACCGCCGTCATGGATGCCATCAGTTGACGCGCTCCTTCAGGTCCTTGGAATCCTCAAAGGTGACCTTGCCATCCTTGGACACGCTGGCAATGTGAATAGCCGTCGGCGCCGGCTCAGGGGTTGGGGCCTGCTCAACCACCTTCGGCTTGGACTGCAGGTCGATAGCCTTCGACACGACACCGGCCTCGGTGTCTGCAATCTCATTGACCTCCTTGTTCGTCAGGGCATCGGCAACCCTGACGCCCCTGCTGGAGAGGAGGAGGGTCGTCGGGCCCCTGAACTGAAGGAACAGACGGTCGCCCCAGATGGTTCTCCGCAGCGATGTCCTGGCGCCAAAGAAGAAGCGTGCCAGAGTCTTGAACGTCGCCGTGTCCCTCATAGACTTGAAGAACTTGATTTCAGGCAGCAGTCCGGTGATGCTCGGGATATGGAGCCTCAGCGAAGAGGACTTGAACCGGAAGGGGAGGGGAGGGTTCTTCGACAAGGCGTACGCGACCACGTGTGAGGGGTGTGCGACGAACTCCTCGCCTTCTCCAAGCGTGAGCTGGTAGATCTGACCAGGCGCGGACACGGCCGCAAGCCCTCTTCCGGTGAGGAGCGTGTTTCCCCAGTGTGCCAGCGACAGGCTTCGGTTGATGCGAGGCGACGGTGTCAGGGTGTGGCCTGTCCAGGCAAGCAGCGCATTCCGTTGTGTAATCATGTAGTCGGTCGTGCCATCGAGGTGAAGGACCGAGAATGTCGTGGTGGGGGACTTGGTCGAGATGAGGGCCGTGACGGGTGTTGACGAGGATATCTTTTGGTAGAGGAAAGGAACGCCGAGGAAACCCCTCGTGAATGGCGAGAGAATGGAGAGCGTCGACTGGGCCTGTAACATGCTCGTTAGTGACGTACTACCAGCCGTCTCGTTCTGTCAGGCCGTCTCGTTCTGTCAGGACATACATTGTCGGGCTGGCCAGCGACGGCAACCAGTGTTCCGCGCCGGGTGTAAAGCTGTTGCGAGGGCGACAGGGTCACCGAAAGGAGAGAGTAGGGAGCGCCGAGAACCTCGAAGCGGGCATCTGTTGGAGTCAAAGTCAGCTCTAGCCATTGAGCGAAGCACGAACAACCCAGGACGACGTACCGGCAGCGTCCCGCAGGCTCTCGGGAGCTCCAAAGGCATCCCCGCCAACCCTGGGAGACTCAGTGGTCGGCGCAGCGCTGATCTGAACTGTCCTGCACTGGCGGCAGATATGTGATGATGAATTGGCCGCCCGTAGGCTTCGCGCCGTCCTGACGAGGACTGGGTGGCCCCTCATTGTGACTGAATGGCGCTGTGGTGACCTTGCGCTGCCCTGCGGCCTGCTGGAGCTCTGCTTTTCGGATGACGATGGAGCTATCGCGACAAAAAGCCGGAAGCTCCACTCACTCGACACGTGAGTCAGCACGTGCCTCCTAGCCGCTTGCTGTAGCGTTGCCGGGCAACACTTTGCACAGAGCGGATCCCTGTTGACTCTGGTCCAAGCTCCTTCCGTGCGTGTTTCTGCTTGCTCCAACACCACGGAAGTGTTTGGCAGGGAGGTTCCGGTCTTCGACGAGTGCTTCAATTGCGGCGGATCCATTGGATTTCGTGCTTTCTTTCATTTCAGAGGGTTTGCAAGGTCAATTGGCCTATCATTTCATCATGTCGATTCGCGTGGTCGCCCGCATTCGCCCATTGCTTCCGAAGGAGCTCGAGAAGGACACGATCGTTACCGCAGCGAGTACCGAAGATGGCAAGGCGCCGACACTGGTGAAGATTCCCAGTCCGAAGAACGAGAGCGAGGAGTTTTCCTTTGCATTCAACAGCGTTTACGACCAGCCGACGACGCAAGAAACTCTGTTCACCTCCGAAGGTATGTGGCACGACGCGACACGCGTGTCAGTTGGCCTCCCCGGCTGACCTGTCCAGTTGCGCCTCACATCAAGGCTCTCTTCCAAGGCGTGGATGTCACAATCTTCGCGTATGGAGTGACTGGCACAGGAAAGACGCATACGATGAGAGGCGGCCTCAAGCTTGCCGACCGAGGCGTCATCCCGAGACTTCTCAGCAACGTATTCCGACGCGGCAAGAAGATTGCGAAAGACTCCGATGGCCAGACGACTGTCGACGTGTCCCTCTCCTACTACGAAATCTATAATGATAAGGTTTTCGACCTGATGGAACCTCCCGAGAAGCGTTCGCCTTCGGGTCTCCCGCTGCGAGAAAAGGACAACAAGACCATCGTCGTCGGATTGTCCGAGCGCACGTGCCAGGACCTCAAGGACTTTGAGAAGCTGTACATTGAGGCGAACAACAACCGAGTCACAGCCGCGACCAAACTCAATGCCCACAGCAGCAGGAGCCATGCCATTTTGAGGGTCAAGGTCACGCAGACCACGGGCGACATGGTCCGCGAGAGCATCGCTTCGGCCATTGATCTTGCCGGATCAGAGGACAACCGAAGGACCGACAACGGAAAGGAAAGACTGGTCGAGTCGGCGGCCATCAACAAGAGCTTGTTCGTGCTGTCACAATGTGTCGACGCCATTTCGCGCGGCGACAAGCGCATCCCATACCGAGAGTCCAAGATGACCCGCATCCTCAGCCTGGGGCAGAACAACGGCATCACGGTCATGATTCTCAACCTGGCACCCCTCCGCAGCTACCACCTCGACACGCTCAGCAGCCTCAATGTTAGTTCCAGGGCCAAACGCATCGAGGTAAGAGAGATTGAAAACGAAGTGGTTTTCAAGCAGATGCCGAGGACCAACTCGGGCAACAACACGAGCACCGCACGCCAGCCATTGCGCCCGCTTGCGAATGCCCACAACGTGCACACCGGAACCCTTGCAGTCGCGGACAAGTCGAAAGACGCCAGCCGCCCCGTCAAGGCGTTCAACGTCTTTACCGATCGCGCCAAGCCGGCGCCCGCCGTTGTCGTTCGTGCGACAGCTAACACGACACAGCTCCGCAAGCGGCCTTCGGACTCAAACTCGCTACCCCGGCCCAGTAAGATTGCCCGCCCGCCGCAGCAAGTCTCGCAAGCACCAGCACAGCCTGCACAGCCTCTATCAGAGAAGCTGTCCATCTCCGCGGCGCAGCTCGAGGCGCTTGTCGAGAAGAAGGTTGGAGAGATCCTGGCGGCTAGGTCCAAAGCCGCCCCGGAGCCTGCCGCACCTGCAGCACACCCGGACGTCAATGATGCAGTCCAGAAGCGGCTGGAAGCGCTGGAGAAGCGCATCGAGCTGGACGAGAGGCGCGACGACACCCGATCGGAAGGTCTGCGCTGCCTGTTGCTGGCGCGCCAAGCCAAAGAACGTGGCGATGAGGCCGGGGCACTGGAGTTCTACGAGCTCGCCCTGCCATTCTTCCCTGGACAGGCCAAGCTCCTGGGAAAGATTGAGAGGCTCCGAACACGACTGGGTATGCCGACCGATGACGTGCCATCGCCCAGGTCTCTCAAGAAACAGCGCAAGGGAATCAAGGAGTTCGACGAGGAGTACTGCGACGCGGAAGCCGATGTCGAAGCCGACGAAGACTACGTCGAAGCATCGCCGAGGCCAAAGTCTCGCAAGCCGAAGCCAACCAAGCAGCGCAGGACACTCATTGTCCTTGCCGACTCGCAAGCCGCGGCACCGGCGGGGTCGCAGCAGCTGTTGGACATTGTCAACTCGCGCGACCTGGTGCAGATCCAGGGGCTGCACGGGTTCGGAGCGAAGAAGGCGCGCGACCTTGTTGAGTATCTGGAAATGATGGCTCAGGAAGGTCAGGCGCAGATCGAGTCGATTGCCCAGCTTAGGACCGTTCCCGGTATGGGCGGGCGGGCCATCGAGAGGGCTTACGAGGGCCTCGTCGAAGCCGCCTAGGCAGGGCAGGGTTAGGACGCCATGGGGATTTCGTTTTCGCCATGTTCAGCATGGCGCCGGGGGGGCATTTTGAATGGAGTTCTGTGGTTTGTCTCTGCTTGCACGCAGATGCATATGGTGGCGTTTGGGAGTGGGAGCCCGGCTCTTGTGGCTGCGAGGCTTGAGTTGTTTTGATAATTGATTGATTTTCCGTTATTACTCTGGGTGCCTCGATGCATCAGCCCCAGCTGACTCGCAGCGAACTAGGACGTTGAACACAGCAGTTTGGACGAACGCCCCCGCCCAAGCAACGCCCGGAGGTATATCACAGCGGTCAGGTTATAGCGAACTAAGGACGACCACGGCCCTACGGGACGCAAAGCCAGCAAGGGGCTCCCGGGCACCAGGTTGCATCGCTGCGCTGGGCTGACAGCGGGGAGCAGGGGCAGATTGCTGAACGTCAGGTCTTCATCACCACCATCATGCAGGCGCCAGGGGAAGCACCATGAATTGCGTCGCCTTGAGTAAGTTTGCCGAGCCTTTTCATGACTTTCTGACTCAACATCAGCTCCCTGTTGACGACTTGGCAGCCAGGGGCCATGTATGACACCCTCTTGGCTCCAGAAAATGGGCATATCCGGGATATCCCCCTCTTTCTGGCCCCGACATACGAACACACGGTCCTCCTTTTGAGGTCTGGATCGCGCCACGAGAGGCGTCGAGGTTCACCTACGCCTTGGCTCTCCATGCGAGAGCTTGTGTCTGGCGCAAAGAATCCTCCTTGCGCAGCCGGAAATGGGGGGCTTGGCCCGGATCCGCGGGCCCCGAGCACCTGGTCTTCAGGTCCTCGGGCGCCGCTGGAATCCTCCGCCGAGGCTCTCCCCTGAAAGACGAAGGGGCGCGGAAACTCTCAGCTCTAGCGCCTCAACTGACCAGTCATTCGAGATCTGGGTCGACCACGCGAAGCCCCTGCATCAACGACCGTTCAGCCCGTGACAGGCACCAGGACGTCGTGCGGGGTTCGTGGTTCATGGCAGAGCACTGGGCGAATCGGATTTCTCGACATCTTCAGTAATACGACTTGCGGCGCTCGCCCAGTCTCCTGTCTCCTGACGCCATTTTTCATCCTTTCATGTCCCTTCTTCGAGCTGC
The DNA here is from genome assembly GCA_020726575.1 of Plectosphaerella plurivora. Lineage (NCBI taxonomy): Eukaryota > Fungi > Ascomycota > Sordariomycetes > Glomerellales > Plectosphaerellaceae > Plectosphaerella > Plectosphaerella plurivora. Next base: position 102,738 of record JAGSXJ010000012.1, on the reverse strand, counting down.
TGGCACTGCCACGACTGTTTGCGGAATGTGGAGCGAACTCGTGGGTGTCTCACAAAATCGAAGCAGCAACACATGCCGAGCTGGCTCACGGAGCGCTGCCGCCGACGTTACACCCGCCCGCGTTCCTACAAACTTGAACATGCCTCCCGCTTTCGATGAAACCATTCCCTCACGAACCATGGCATCGGACCAACTCTAAAGGCGAACCTTGTAGCCCTTTGGCACGGCGCCCGAAACACGATCCCAGGGGCCGGCTCTCCCCAAGAGCTGGATGATCAAAGACACATCCGCCCAGCCCCGGCGGAGCGGTTTCCGTATCTCGTTAGCACACCACGGCGAAGGGGAACCGATGCAGCGATTTCTTCAGTCGGTGGCTTGCCCTTGGAGGATCCGTGCACAGGGCTACCGAGGTGCGGTCCAATGCCAGCTCCTGACGTTCAACGGCATGTTCCCTCCGCTGCAGCTTGTCCGATGCACATGCAGCCGCATCTGTATGGTGTGGCGTTTGGATTTATTTCCTCGTCGCATCAGAGACATATCCCGCGCCCATGGTCGGCCAGCCTTCTCGGCAGTCATGGTCCCCCCTGGCAGTCTTAGTCTCCCTCCTCTAGCCTGAGGGCTGAAGGCTGCTCGATTTCTGGGTGAATAACAAGGGGGCCATCTCCCTGTTTCGAGATGCGATGTTGATGAAGAGGCCCTCTTTCCTGTCGATCGATGGATTGATCGTGCGTCCTCGTGAGCCAGCCAGCCCTGTCTTGCCCCGTCGAGATACACACGCCAGGAGCAGGCATCGCGACCATCCATCGCCAAGCCATCTATGTCTTGCCTTAATTCCTCCCTCCCTTATTGCTTGTCTTAATCCCCCTAGCGCACTATTTCAACTTTCTGCTTGGTGTTTGGACGATCATTCCCAACACCCCGCTCCGACTGGCCTACGCCCATTCCACAGCGCACCATGGCGCCGTCTGACCAGGAGAGGCAGAACACCCTGATCGCCGTCACCATTGCCCTCACAACAATATCACGTACGTTCTGCTACAACCCAGCGTGATGTAGCCCTCTTGCTGACGGACTTCGCCTTTAGTAATCGTCGTCGGACTCCGCGTCTTTGCCCGGGCATGGCTCATCAGAAAGGCAGGCTGGGATGACTGGCTCATCTGCCTGGCAGTGGTACGCTCTCTTCTCGGAACTACTACCACTTGGCATTTACTGACCGAGACAGGCGTGCTCTGTCGGCTACATGGTAGAGATCCTGCTGGGCCGTGACAACAACAGTACGTTATATCGGAGTCCCTCTTTCCCTATCTAGGCTGTGTCAGGAGTCACCCTCCTCGTGGTTACCAAGTGGAATCAAAGGGAAACTCACGAGATATGCCCGTGCCCCCTCCCAACATAGCTGTAAAGGGCACTTACTGACTCTGATCTATCGGCAGTGGGGTTCCCGATGGTCACTCTCTCCATGGAGAACATGGTCAACTTGATGAAGCTCACCCTGGCTATCCAAGTGACCTACTACGTTGCGATCGCTGCTATCAAGATATCGATTCTCTTCATGTACTTGCGTTTTGGTTCGTTCCTTCCTCCTTCCCGTCCAAAACTTAGCCTGACTGTCCTCCCTGCAGCCGTCGACGACCGGTTCCGACAGATCGTCATCGGAACCATTATCTTCCATGTCGTCTTCCTCTTTGTTTGCATCGTCGTCGTCTTCACCCAGTGCCAGCCCATCGCCAAGTTCTGGGATCTGCTCGGCACCATGGAGGGATCATGCAATATCAATCCCACGGCCTTCTTCTACTGTAAGTCGCATAGCCATCCAAGAAAGAACGCACTGCTGACCATCTCAGTCACCTCGGCCGTCAACATCGTCACAGACATCTTCATCCTCGCCCTTCCAGTCAAGACCCTGATCGGCATCAACCGTCCACTCCGCGAAAAAGTCGCCCTTCTCTGCATCTTCCTCGTCGGCACTTTTGCCGCCATCACGTCCGTCATCCGCCTCCATACTATTTACGACTACACTCTCGCCGACGACCCATTCCGCCACAGCATCTTGGTCAACCTCTGGTCCGTCATCGAGATCAACACGGGCATCATCTGCGCCAGCGTTCCCGCTCTCAAGGCCCTCTTCACGCCACGGGTGATAAGGGAGGCCACTTCGCGGTACAAGAAGAGCAGTGGATCCCACAATGGTGGTGGCAGGGGTGGCGGGTCGTCTCGCCTCGGGATATTCAGCAAGAATCGCGGCCGGGAGAAGATTGAAGGAAGTGGACATGTCGACACGGCGATTGGTGAGGCAGGTCCTCAGGCGTGGAACATGGAGACGTACCCGTCAAAGGGTATCGAGGTGCGGACTGACTTTGACATGTCTGACAGGCGGCAGGGCAAGGACTCGGAGACGAGCAGTCAAGAGTGTATCGTTGTGCGGCCAGATGTTGAGCGAGGGCTTTGAAAATTCGCGAAAGGACAAGATAAGAAGCAGAATGTTTAATATAATAGTGGTCGACACGATCTTTGTCGCGGGGTGGGCTGTAGCTGCGGCCATGAGGCCTGTCAGGCCGGCGTCCCTCTATCGAAAGAGATGGGCTCGCGCAGCCCACGTTATTGCTACCGCAGCATGCGGGAATACAGGTCAAGACAACATCGGAAACACCCGAGTTGGAGGGTCCATATTTTCCTAGGCTGCGATAGCAATACCGTAGGCTCCGCGAAAGGCTCGGTCCATCTGCGTCGCCGCCCTTCTTCGAGCCGTGATTGACGCTGAAGTCTTTTTCAAACAGAGGTGCACCTGCATCTTGATGCATTCGCCTCGTGGCTTATCTTCAGCTGAGAAGCAGAAAATCGCACCCTGCAGCTCCGGCGCAAACCTACCTCACACCCTGCCCACTTGGCTCTCGTGGCCGCCCCAGCACCAGTGGGTTTATTCCCCGAAGCGCAACTGTCACGATGCCTGCAAGCGCATACCAAAATGCAGGGGCACGGCCGGGGAAAAGCAATAGGCTCAGCGGGCCGACACGTCACATGTCACGATCGCCGCCCCGGATTGCAGGTGCCAGGTTCAGGAGGAGACCAAGCTGACGACCTCAACCTTCACCCCTCACCCCTCACATCGATTCTTTTGCAAATCTCGATTCGAATTTTCCAAAAGTCCAGTCGTCACAGGCCAGTCAGTCGGCTCTGGGTAAGCAGTCACGTCATCGGAGCCGGAAAATCCCAACACTTTGGTACGTGCCTGGTGCGTCCCCTCTTCCGCGGTGTTAGGAAGTCGGCCCCGATGGATCTCGGCAAAGAGTCCCGGCAGCAAGGCCGAACCGCGCGGCAAAGTGTCTCATTTGCGCGATTTCTGCATCAGCCACTTCTTCTCCTTCTTCTTCTCGAAGAGCCCAAGGGGAGGGGGGCGCGGCGTGGCGAGGACAGAGACAGAACCGGTCCGACATGTCTGACCAGGCTAGCGTTGCCATCGAGGGTCTCCCCACGGCATCGGGAAATTTCTGAAGCTTACCTCTGCTCTGCCTCCGCTGCCTCCGCTGCCCCTGAGTCGCGTCCGGTCTTGAGACGCGCCGGTCCATGACAAGGCCGGGTCTTCAGGAGAGTTTATCTCTGATACCAGCCGGCAAGCGAGCCCTCGAGTCGGAGCAACGGTGGACGCCTCCCCTGCGACCGGTCTCACTGACGGACGAGTAGACGTCTGGGGATACCGAACCGACGCCATGGCCAAGACCCCGCGGCGGACAATGATGGCAAGGTCAAAGGTAAAGCTGGAATGGCGCAAAAGAAACTGTAACCGAGAATGTCGCTTGCCCGAGTCTGCGCCTCCTTTCGGCGAACAATCATGGTCTGTAAGACAAGGAAAGCGGACCAGCGGTCGCAACTCCGATGCCCCTACGAGCCCCCCCCCCCCCTCTCCCAAGACCCAGCCACATCGGCCTGTATCGGAGCTTGGCCATGCATTCTTGGGATGAAAAGGACTGTACCTGCTGCCGCGCGGACCCAGCAGGGCAGAAGAAGCAGAGAGAAAAAAAAGTCTTCTCTTCCCCCCCTCTTCGTCTGAAGAGAGAACAAAGAAACGACAAGACCGAAGAGGGGCTCCTCTTCACCGAGTGCCCAATCAGCGAAGGGAGAAGAAAGGAGCCGGGACGCCTTGGCCGCATGTTGGTGTCTCCGCCCGGCGCCGTCGCCGTCACCGGTCCACCGGGCCCCGCGGTCTTTGTCGCGCCGGTCGAGATTCGCGGACTCGGGATTGGCTTCGACCGCAATGTCGGTGGAGCTCCGTGGCGTTTGTCTCCGGCGCGTTCCTGCGTAGGCGCACGCCGGCCTTGTCGTCCGGTGCCTGGTCTTTTGCCATTCAGGGCTAGTCGGGCCTCAAGTCGACTCGCCGCCTCCCGAACGGCCCCTGAGCCCTGAGCGATTTTCCTCAGGGGCCGTCTACGTGCCGCGGCGGGAAGGGAGGGAAAGAACCTGGTTGCCTGGCATTAGCAGGTTGGCAACACACCCACCTTTCCGGTTTCCGCAACGGCCTGCCGAGGACCCGGCATGTCACTGTCCCAGGCACGGAGTGCCATCGCGATGGAGACTGGAGGACCCAACGTCTCCGCTCGCTACACGTCACTTTCTTCTCCATCGGGTTTCTTCTCCATCGGGGCACTGTCGAGATGCCTTGACTCGACGTCCCGGATGTCGGCCGTCGACTTTCGACTCATGGCATCCGCGGTCTAGAAGCGTTCGATGACCGGGTCCCACCTCCACGGCCGTGCAGATCTCTTTCACGTCAAAGTCTCTTCCCCCTCCTTTTCTGGGGATGAATGGGTGCATCCCACCATTTCGCGGGACAAGTTTCCCTCTGCCCCCCACCGCGGCACATTTCTCAATGGAAAGGAGAAGAAGAAAAAGTTTCTGGGCCTTTTCTGAATGAGGCAAACTGGCGCTTGTTCGGTCGTTTCGATTTCTTCCTCTCTTCTCGGCAGACTCGATTCTGGGTATTTAGAACGGCCCCCTCTCCTCTCGTTTATCCCCCTCTCTTCTGCTCTTCATCCACTCACACTATCCTTTCCACTCCCATTTCTCCTAGACATTCTCTCTCTCAGGCTTTGATAGCCCCTTGACACCGTACAGCTCAGTGTACAAGCTCTCCTTCAGAACTACACTCCACCTCCGCCGCGCGTCGAGCACCCATCCACATCCAACACACCGGATACTACCCCTCTCTCTTACACAAACAAGTGCCCATCTTTCAAAATGTTCACCACCGTCACTGCCCTCCTCGCCGCCTCGGCCGCCCTCGTCTCCGGCGCTTCCATCCCCCGCTCCAACTCGGGCTCGGCCAGCGTCACCCCCCACGTCCAGTACTCCTCCTCCATCGGTGTCCTCGGCTGCAAGATCAACACCAACCGTGTTGCCTACTGGCCCGGCTCGGTCAACTGCAACGACATCTGTGTTAAGGTCTCCAACGGTGACCGCAGCCTCCACCTTCTCCGCATCGACACCTCCATGGGTGCCTACGACATCTCTTACGATGCCTGGAACTACCTCGCTTTCGGCCAGTCCGCCGAGAAGAACCCCCAGATGGGTGGTGGTGTCGCCATGAACTACGAGTACGTCGACGCCTCTCAGTGCGCCGACCTTCTCGACGGCGGCAAGCTGCCTCTGTCCGCCGCCAACTCCATGAACTACGTCGCCTCCTGCCTCGGCGACTCCTGGGTCGGCAAGAACCACAAGCTCTACAACATCGCCAACCCTACCTGCACCATCGGTTGCGATGAGCAGTGCAGCCTTGACATGGCCGTCAGCAACCAGCCCAAGTGCCCCAGCGGTCTCGGCGCCGTCAACAACATCAGCAAGAACATGGCCGTCTCCAACATTGAGTACGGCACTGGCAAGATCGTCGTCTCTGCTTAGAGGGCGGCTTGATGCTTTCATGACTGTATATAATGAGTTTATGAACACCATACATAGATAGACTAGAAGGCTTAGTACCAAAAGTTACTTGACATTCTATCATCTTGATCCATTTGCGCCTTCTGGTCGATATGTTGTGACTGCAATCATCTACCGACCATGTGAAGTACTCCTGGTACTAGAAGGATGAATAATCGAATGGACTGGTCGCCGTTAAAACTCAGCATTCAAATGTCACCAAGGGGCAGAGAGGGGTACAAGTCGCGTTGCAGTGGCTGTGATGTGGCACATCTCGACCTTCATGGACCGGACTGGGCGTACCCCTCAACCGGAACGTTGAGAGGTCTAATTGTCAGTGGCTGTCCTTGGACGCCGCGCCCCTCATCAAGCGAGAAAGATTCTTTCAAAATGGCCACACTTCCACCAGACTGGGAGACTCTCTCTCCCATCCTGTTCTTATCCACGTCGTCACTTGAGAAAAGCATCGCTCCTCGTCGCCATGGTCAACGTTCGCGTCCTCCTCTGCGCCCTCGCGGCGCAGACAGCCCTGGCCCTCCACCCTGTCGACCACCCCATACACGAAGGACACGGTCTTGCTTCTCTTGGAGAGCCCGACAAGCCCATCAGGCAAACCACCTACCCTAGCGTCATGCTGCACCGCGAAAGCAATGAGAAGATTCTGAAGCACATCGACATTGAGAGGATGAACGAGACCATGTCGACGCTCACATACCTCAACAACCGGTACTACAAGTCCGCAACCGGCGTCCAAGCTTCCGATTGGATCTTTGAAAAAGTCAAGCGGTATTCCGGAACTTTCAAGATTCAGAGGTTCAGGCACAGCTGGCCTCAGCGCAGCATCGACGTCCAGATCAGCGAGGGCAACGGCGCCAAGCGTCAGGACAAGCGTGTCATCATCGTCGGAGCCCACATGGACTCGGTTAATCGGTTCAATGCCACTGGCGAGGCGCCTGGCGCTGACGACAATGCTTCCGGTGTTGCTGTTCTCCTTGAGGCTCTCTACCTGCTGCTCAGGGACCAGAAGACCAAGCACTTCACCAACCAGGTGCACTTCCACTTTTACTCCGGCGAGGAAGCCGGCCTTCTCGGAAGCAAGGAGATACTCCAGCAATACGCCAAGGATGGAGTTGATGTGGTCGCGGTTCTCAACCAGGACATGACGGGTCGTGGCGACACCGACCCTCGGATGTTCACCATGATCACGGACTATGTGTACACGCCCCTCAACAACTTCATCCTTGAGGTCGTCAAGAGCGTGAGTGTACCCCCTCCCCTTTCCTGCTTTTTCTTTCGCTGACAATCATGCAGTACACCAAGTTCGGGGTCAAGGAATGGGCCTGCCGCTATGCCTGCTCCGACCACGCATCGGCGGCTCGCAACGGCTTCCCCGCGGCCTTTATCTCGCACGGCGAGATTGCCGAGACGGCTACCGATTACATCCACACGACGAACGATACGCTCGAGCACATCAACTACGATCAGATGAGCGAGCATGTCAAGCTTGTTTTGGGGTTTGTGCTGGAGCTTGGGTTTGCCGACTTTGCTGCTGCCCCCGCGGCGACTCAGACCGAGACTCAGACCGAGACTCAGACCGAGACTCAGACCGAGACTCAGACCGAGACTCAGACCGAGACTCAGACCGAGACTAACGCTCACCCCAAGACGCAGACTGGGACGCAGACTGAGGAGCCGTACGAGGAGGTGACCGAGGCAGTGACTGAGACGAAGACTGGAACGAAGGCGACTGGGACTCCAGCGCCCAAGACGACAGCCGACACGGATGATTTCTAGAATAGGACGCGATGAAGCGGAAGGGGTGGTGAAAATGTGGACTTCGTAGTCTAGAATCAGTCAGTATGGGTATCTTGACACCTTATCCAGCAATGCTTCGTAATCAGAGTGTGGTGTTGAGGTCTTCGGCCGAATCCCAACGAATTCCCCCCCCCCCCCCCCCCCCCCCGCACAGATCTGGCAAAAGGGGGCCCGCACTGTGCCTCCACGCCGCATCCACAAAATGGGGTTTTGCCAACGCCATCTCTCCACACAACTATCACATTTTCACATCTCGGCTGATCATCCCTACATAAACGCACATTTTTCTCTTGGATCCCATCGACCGGCCCCTGATCACAATCGGGGATGTCTTACAGCGCGCCGTTGGTCTAGTGGTATGATTCTCGCTTAGGGTCCACCCTGAAGCTCAGCTTGCGAGAGGTCCCGGGTTCAATCCCCGGATGGCGCCCACGTCATCAGTGATTTTTTGGCTTCTGGCCAAGAAGGCTTTCCTTTTCCTGCCTGGTGAACCGAATGAAGTCTGGTTGATGGCGATGAGGTGCGCTCGTTCATTTTTCATGACCAAGTGGCGCTTGGATGAAGACCATCTCGCCCACTGAGGCGGTACTGTTTGTTTCGGGCGTTCTTGAGAACCCCCACAGGTACTTCCAAAGCGTTACATGGTACATCGTGAAGAAACGTGCGCAGTGCCATGGGCATGAGAGGCTTGAGGTGGCTGTGACTGTATCGAGCGAAGAGTTTGAGGCCCTCATCTGCCTGGGTTTATATAACTTGGCAGGCAAGGCTGTTCGGGTTTTGATTCACACCTTTACCTTGTCATCCCGAATAATCGAACAAGGAGCTCAAGCCGCCTGCGTCCCTCAATCTCACAACGTTAGACCCTAGCTCACCCCTTCGACATGCGATTTCTTCTCATTGTGGCCCTGGCCGCTGCCTTGGTCAATGGAGCCGTGGTTGACCGACCTCAAGAAGCCGCGCCGTTACAAGGAATCCGCGTGGGAACTGCTACCAGTCCCGTCAACCCAAGCATGACGACACGGAATGGGGCTGTTGCAACCCGCTCGCATACCATGGGCGCATCTCAGTTCAACGATAAGATCCGTCTACTCCCAGTGCCCTTAGGGTAGCCGGGGTGATTGACGCCAAGACGATACCGTCATCGGTAGGAAGACAAATCCCATTCCCCAGAGGACGAGCGACACGCATCACTCGAAGACACGGGGACCATATCCAGCCGCCAAAGGCACACATCATTCTTAAAACCAAACACTAAACCGGTCTGAGCTCACGACCAATTGATCCGCAAGCTCCCATCGCGAGACCTTTGAAGGGACAGCGACTTTTGCAGACGCCGCAGGTTGCATTCATTCATCGAGGGGGTGGTTAGATGGCTTGCCAGCAGCTGCATCGGGAGCATTTGCTGCAGCGGACAGGGTTGACATGGCCATGATCATGGATGTACGAGAACTGGAACAAGGCAGTCAAGAGGCAACAAACATCAAATCTGATGCTCCAATTAGACAGATCTAATGAACACAGAGCTCAGGCGCTTTGAACACGCCAAACCCATGAGAAGGTATACGTAGACATGTGCACGCCTCCACCAAGCATTCCCTTCATGCGGTGGGAATCTTGAAGCCGGTCTGCCTGAGCTTCTGGAACACCTTGCGCGAGTCGTACTTGTCCGAAACGTCGCGCAGGAACTGGATGTTCTCCTCACCGTACGTGGCGAGAGGGTCCTGTATAGCGGAGGCGTAGTTGGCAAAGACCCAGTCCCTCTGGATACCGTTGTCATCAGCGTACTTGTTGATGACGGCAGCGAGCTCCTCGGCCAGGGGGCGGATGACTTGCTGGTTGGCGTCCGTGTCGACTGTGAGCGCAATCATCCACTGCAGGGCGGGGCCGTCGGCAACAACGCGCTCGAGACCAAGGACGTTGCCGCCCTTGGCGATGCTCTTGTCGACAATGGTCTGGGTGAAGGGCTGGAACTGCAGGAGGACCTCGAAGTTGGACTCGGGCGCGGCGGCCTTCATCTTGGCCACGTACTCCTGCTGCTTGTCGTTGATGAAGTCCATAACTTCCCTGGTGTGGGCCACCATGCCGTTCTGCCAGTTGGCGCTGGGACGGTCAGCTGGGTTCGGTCTGAGGTGATTGAAAGGAGGACTCACAAGAGACCGAGGGGAGTCGGGCCGGTGAAGATGGGAACCAGCTCGGCAATGTTGCCCACGGTCAGCGTGCTGGAGATGACGTCCTCGATGGCGAGGTAGTCGCTGAAGGCGGCGGGCTCAGGCACCGCCTCGATGTTGCTGAGGACGGAAACGAGAACGAAGGCACCGCCGCTGTAGATGCACGAGATGATGTTCTGGGAGCCAGGGTCGGCGGCACCCTTTTCCTGGAAGTTGTAGTAGGCATCGTACAACTGCTCGCGCTGGTCCAGGGTGTACATGGTGATGCCACCCCACATCTTGGGCTCAGGAACAGTGTCTGGAGGGTGTTAGGACGGGCAAGAATGAGCACAATGACTTCAATCTTTCAACTTACACTCCTCGAGCTTGGTCACGAACCCAAAGTTGCCGGAACCACCCTTGAGAGCCTTCCAGAGGTCGGCATTCTCGTCGGCATTGGCGTTGACGATGGATCCATCGCCGAGGACAACTTCGAAGCTGTGGATGTTGTCCGCAGCGAAGCCCTCGGTGTTGGAGTGGAAGGAGTACTGGGTGACAAGTCAGTTCTGGGGGATGTGGAATGGTCTTGAATGCAAGCACTTACGCCGCCACCGGTGGTGAAGCCACCGACACCGACGACCGAGGCGCGGCCGCCGATGGTCACGACTCCAGAGGGGATAAGAGCGCCAAAGACGGAGCCCCAGTCGGCACCAGGCTGGATGGAAGCCAACTTGGTGTCGGGGTTGTACACCGTCGAGTTCATGTAACCTGGGTGCTGTGTCAGCGCCTGACGAGACATGCTTCACTAGGAGACATACCAAAGTCAACAGTGACACCATCCTCAATTCCGTTGGACCCCTTGAAGGCCGAGTGGGCACCACTGCGCATGCCAAAGGGACACTGGTACTTGTTGAAGATCTTGACAATAGTCGAGACCTCCTCAGTGCTGCTTGGCACAACCATGCACCAAGGTGCCTGGGCGGCATTGGCCGAATAGTACTGGGACAGGCGAGCCGTGTAGAGCTCGTTGCCCGGCGCCCAGACCTTGCCCTCGAGGCTAGGCTCCTTGGACAGAGCGGCACACTGGAGTGTTTGTCAGTCAGAGATGCCAGGCAATCTCGGTTCGGCAGGTGGGATAGAGCTGCAGAAGAATCGGACGATGACAAGGCTTGAATAGGCTTACGCAGGTGCATTGGGGGCTCTGGGCACCAACGGTGCTTGCAATGGCACCCTCAAGGGCGGTGAACGCCAAGATGGACGCGACGACAGAGGCCTTCATGGTTGAGAACTCGCGTGGGATGCGAGGGGACGGGAAGAGGAGGGTGGGCAGAGGGGCAAAAAGAGTGACTAGGGGCACACCAACGCTTTGACGGGCGGGAGAAGAATTGTCTCGGTAGGATTGAGGAGGAAAGACGATCTGTCACCTGTCAGGGAGTGCGATGGAGGGAGATGGCTCTGCTTCTCTCTCTCTTTTGGGGGGGGTGGGATCGGCGCGGCGCGTTCTTATGTTTTCGGGCACATCTGCAAGCCAGACTCGTGGCACCCATGGTCGACGCGGCAGGGAGGACAAGGAGGGTGCGCCTTGAATCCCCGAGGATCCAATATTGGCACGGCTAGGTAGGACATGGACAGCTTCGCGAAGGTGGTTTGCCTTGCCAATACTGGTGGAGAGGGTCGACTCGGCACGCAGGTCTGCAGCAATCATCATGCAGAGGAGGGGGAGAACGTGTAGAGAGGTAATCTTTGCCGAGCGTCCAGGGTGAGGCCATATCTCTCCTCCCCCAGCGGCACCAGGGGTTAGCAGGTACAGCACAGCCTGCACAGACAAGGTCAAGTGACGGCCCCTACAGTAGTAGCCTCTGGGCTTCGATTTGCGTGGGGGAGGTGCGGCGAAGATTGGACCGGATGGTGTTGGTGGTGTGCCGCGCTGTGCTGTCGACCGTTGGCGTTGCGTTGCATTGCATTGCGTTGCTGCGGAGGACCGACCCCGGTCGGACGGGGATTCTGGCCCAACCGATCATTTCCCAAAACCTACTTGAATAACTGCCGAACATTCTGCCAAGATAATACCCCAGTCGCTTATATGACGGTCCGAGGCGGGATTGGGTCCGGCCCCGGATGTTCGAGTCGTGTCGAGTCATCACGGGCTTTCTCAACGGCGCGCTACCTAGGGGAACGGGTCTTGCCGGCTGCCTGTGCCAGAAGCGCTGACGATGGTCTCTGTCTCTGGCTAGAGAACTGAATCGATATCGCATCTTGCGGTGAGACCTTCGTGAAAGATGGCGCTGCACCGGGTGGTCAACGGTGGGGAGCTCCTCGCCCTTCATCACGACATTGATATCGCGCACACTGGGAACAACAGGGGACACGAGAACTTCAAACAGCCCAATCTCAAGCCCCGGTGCATCCCGCGACCCGGGAGACTGGTTCTCGAGAGAGATTTGGCAAAATCTTCGCCGCGCCCCCCGCCTCGCATCCAACCGTTGGCCACCTAACCCCGTCAAACCTCCTATTGAACCCCCAAAGGAGAAGTTTCTCCAGAGAAATATCGTTTTCGTCTCATGATGTTTGATGGTCTGGATATGGTGCCCCTTACCCTCGCAGCTTGAATAGGTCATGCTTGCTTGATTAGAGGATCCTTTCCGGAACCCTGTTGCCTCTAACTCGATCATCGAGGCAAACCAACAGGTAATGGCAGGGTGTCATTCGCGGCATATTCCATCGAACCGAACCCATGGCTGGAGATGGCACATATCCTCCGCCTGCCGTGTACTTGGCGCCCGTTACCAGCGATTTGTGTTCGTCGCTGCTGCTGCTCCCCTGTCTGGTCGCTTGTATCTGAAGTAGCCGGGCAGGATGTACCTTGCCGTCACTCCAGTCGGCACTCGATCTCCAAGTTGGACTCGACAGGCCAACAGACTCATAAAGTCTCGCGTTAAGTTCGATGAGTCTTCTCGTCCCCAAGGCCCCTTTCTTCTTCTTCCATTTTCGCCTTCATTGTTCCACTTCCGCCATGGAGAATTTCCCCCTGACGAACGGCGTGAGGACGCTCGTCCCGGCGCCCGAGGGCTACGTCGTCGACTTTGACAACCCTCAAACGCAATTTGTGCTCGAGCACTACTTGATCACGGGCATTCTGGGTCCTCTGGCACTTGTCGCTCTCTGCCAGAGGTATTACACGAAGATCTTCCTGTCCAAGGGGCTGCAGATAGATGATGGTAAGACGCACCCTCTGCCTCGGGAATCATGCAAGGGCCACGCTGATTTCTGCAGCATTCATGTTCTTGGCTTGGGTGAGTGGCTTGGCTGCTTCCTCCCGATGCATAGCCGCCTGGCATAACCGAGTTGACTAACGTGATCATCGTACAGGTCGCATCAGTCGTCACTCAGGTGACTTTGATCTGTGAGCCGCATTGCTTCTTTAGTGACGACACATGGCTGACCCAGCACAGACTGCATATCCATCAAGACATTGACCGCCCATGCCTGGGAGATTCCTCTTCCCCGGTTTCTTGAATACACTTTTGTCAGTCTTCCTCTAACCATTACAGTGGTGCATCCATCACAATACTTTAACCTAACGCCTCATTAGCTGACATGGATTGTCGGTGCCGTCTTCATGCTTTGCAATGGCTTCACCAAGCTGTCGCTGCTCACCTTTTACCTCCATCTGTCCCATCAAAGGTGGTTCCGGACGGCCGTATGGACTAGCATCGTCGTCGTGGCCCTGAACACCTTCATCATCACCACGATGCTCTTCTTCAACTGCTCACCCGTCCGCAAGTCATTTGACCCAACAGTGCAAGAGGGCGGCTGCATCGACATTGCCATTCTCTTCATCGCAACGGCAATCTCCAACGTTGTCAGCGATGTCATCCTCTTCATCCTGCCGATTCCCATGGTCTTGCAGCTGAAGATGGGCCTCGGCCAGAAGATTGGTGCGATTGTGGTGTTTGGCATTGGAACCATGTAAGTCCCACGAGCATTCTGGCGTGGATATTTCTTCTGACTGGAGATCACAGCACCGTCGTCACGTCCGTGATTCGCCTCGTGCTCCTTTTCCCGGTCCTGGCCAGCGGCGACATCACATGGGATGCGGCCCCAGCAAACATCTGGTCGTGAGTCTATTTTGCCCGTGCGTCTTCAAGATCTCATCTCTGACCATCTGCAGCTTCCTCGAGGCAAATCTCTTCATCATCTGCGGCTCCATGCCGACACTGCGCAAGTTCTTCAAGCACTTTGCGCCTTCCATGATGGGAGGCTCGTCTTCCAACCCCTCATACGCCCACAACCGAAGAGCAAGCGCATATGCAGTTGGCCGTTCGGGTAGCCGCGCTGCGCGCATGCAGCGTAACCAGTACGAACAGTACCCTGACGACACCGAGCTGAGGAGCATCAATTCGGCAGATGCCAAGACCAATCCGGGTGAAGACTCGGATAAGGAGAGGGTGTCAGGGGTCGTGAGCGTCAACGTTGCGGGCGGGGCCGACGTGGACGCGGATAACCGGAGCGACAAGGCCATCCTGCAGACCAAGTCGTTCACCGTTACGTATACCTAATCAAGCCGTACAAGACCGTATATAGATGGGTGACTTCACAGGATAAATGACAACAGTCGGGCATAGATGTTCCGGGCCTGCCAAGCGTCCAACGGTTCACCCCGTCCGTGGTGTCAAGTAACGCCAATGGGCCGCACAGCGCGGCAACACCCGCAACTTTCCTCCCTCTCCTTTTTCTCCGTGGCGGCGTTGGTTCATCTGCCAAGTCCTATCGACACCCAAATAAGGCCTGGGGGTCCGCTGGCGATGGAGGGGTATCGGGAGATGCCGGTCGTGGACCGCAGGTGGAAGGTTCCCCGGAGGGCCCCCGTCATTCAGGGGTCAGGGGCCCTTGTTCTCCAGGGTCTGGCCAGAGGCGAGGTGCAGTGGTTGTGAGGGGTTAATGACCGTCAGCGCGCGCACATTTGTCACCCGGACAGGTACCTGCGAAAGTAAGCGGCCAGACCGGCCTTCTCATCATCCCACGAAGAGACCAGCAAAATAGTTGACTGCCAGAAAATACATCGTCAAAAAGAACAGGCAGAGCCGGCAGGGGCAAAAGCATATTTCCGGAACGGGGAATTGAACCCCGAGCCTGTCGGCGCTCTGCATGAGAGCGACAAATGTTGACCATTACACCATTCCGGATTATGTGAGTTTGACGGTTTATAGCAATAATATTGGAACGTCAGAGGCGTCTGGGGAACACTTAAGTGGCTTCCCTCCTTCGCAATTTTCCCCTTCATGTCGCGGTTCATCCTCCCACCACACCTCGTTCCTCCAACTCCCTCGTGCACCGCATGGCATCCGGATGATCCGCGCCCAACGACTCGACCAACCCAATCTGCGCTCCTCTCAGTATCTTAAGCGCCTCCTCCTTCGATCCCTGCGCTTCCAGCACCCTTGCAACCTGCCACATGGCCTTGAACGTGTACGGATGCTCCGGCCCAAGACTCGCCTCCCTCCCACCGAGCGCCCGTCTCGCCAGCGCCTCGGCTTCCACCAACGCATCATCTCCCTTCTGCAGAGCCAGATTCTTGCTCAGCTGCAGCAGCGCCGTGAAGACGTAGCCATGGTTCTTGCCCAGGCCCTCTTCCATTTTCGCCAGCGCCTCCCGCATCACCGCCTCGCCTTTGGTCGGCTCGCCCTGCAAGGTGAGGATGTAACCCCAGTGGCATAGCGGCGGCTGCGTCCATGGGTGGTCTTCGCCGATGACCTTGTTGCGCCCGTCGATGGACGTGCGGGCTGCTTTTGCTGCGGCTTCGAGCTTGCCGCGGTGGCGGAGGATGACCGCCAGGCCGCCCGTGGCATCGAGGGTCTGGGGGTGCATGTCGCTGCGCGTCCGCTTGAAGTCAAGGATGATCCTGCGCGAGTGCTCCTCTGCCAGCTCGTAGTCGCCCTGGTCGCAGTAGAAGACGGGCAGATTGCATTTTGTGGTCAGCGTCTTCCAGTGATCCTCTCCAAGGAGCAAACGCTTCTTCTCGAGGGCCAACTCGTAGTGTGGCTTGGCTTCGTCGTATCGACCGAGCTGGTGCAGAACCCAGCCTACGTCGTGCTCGCTGTCGGCCGTGCTGGGGTGGTTGGGCCCATACAAGGACTTGCGCGTCTCCAGGATACCATTCTTGAGCTCCTCGGCCTCGAGCAGCTTCCCTCTGCACTCGAGGATGAAGCCTAGGGTGTCTCCCGTCTCGAGAGTGTCGGGATGCGTCTCTCCGAGTGTTATCTTGCAGAGATCGACGGTCTTGACGGCAAGTGTCTCGGCCTCTTCGAATCTTCCGAGCT
This sequence comes from Plectosphaerella plurivora, assembly GCA_020726575.1. Classification (NCBI taxonomy): domain Eukaryota; kingdom Fungi; phylum Ascomycota; class Sordariomycetes; order Glomerellales; family Plectosphaerellaceae; genus Plectosphaerella; species Plectosphaerella plurivora. Next base: position 86,546 of record JAGSXJ010000012.1, on the reverse strand, counting down.
CCCAGAGCTCCATCATCAGCTTCCCAGCGCTTTTGAGCGTGTCATGGTGCCTGCTTCCGAGGAGCTTCTCCCTCGCTGCGAAGATCTTGCGGTGTCGTCTCTCGGCTTCGAAATGATCGCCGCGTTGGGCGACAATCTCAGCTCGAAGATGGTCAGACTTCAGCACTTCGACATCCTCTTCTCCCTTGCTGCTCTTCTTGACTTTGAGAACGGCATCCAAGATCTTCTCTGCCTCGTCAAACTTGGCCATGCTGAAGAGCGTCTTCGCCACGGCGTCTCGCGCTTGGAGTGTCTGCGGGTCCTCGGCCCCGACAGTCTCCGTCAAAAGACTTACAACCTCCTCCCACTTGGTTTTGGCAGCCTCGTACTGACCACTGAGATCTTGGAAAGAAGCAACGTTGCTAAGAAGGTGCATCCGAGCTGGGCTGAATGCCGGCACCGACTCCAGTCTCAGCACATGCTCGGCGTGCGGATGAAGCTCGACGCATCTCTTCCATTCCGCTACCGCATCGCTGGGGAAATTGGACGAGACAAGCTCCAGCGCATCTTGTGCATACTTCTCAGCGAGCCCGTGCTGCTCGAGCCACCTCCTCATCGCCAATTGAACGAGACGATGCATTCTGAATCGCATTCTGTCCGTGGACCCGGACTGTTGGAGCATTGAGAACGACTTGAGGGTTCCAAACGCCACCGTGTACTGTGCAGGAGGCGTCTTGAGCCTGAAGTCTGTGAGAAGGTGGCGTGGAATGTCATTGCCATCGAGGAAGCTCATGACGGAGAGGAGATCAATGGCCAGAGTTCCCGCCCGCTTGTCCGTCTTGATGTGGTTGAACGACACCAGCCATGCCTTCAAAACCGGATAGTCGTCGCTCGAGTACGACTCATTGGTGTCCTGGACTCCCATCTCGGTCATTGCTGGCGCAAGCAAAACGTCTTGATCTTCGGTGCTGTTGCGGTACAGCTCGAGATACTCCGCAATATCGGTGGAATACTCTCGCATAAAGGCTGCGGCGTGAGCGATTGCCAGTGGGATGTGACCCAGGTCTCCGAGAAGCTCCTTGGCCAGCTCCTCTGTCTCTGGGCTATCATCCAGATCAGATCCGAGATATGATCGGAGGAGGTCGACGCCATGTGAGTCTGTCATCTCCTCCAGATGGAAATGATCTCTTCTGGTGAGCTTCTGAGCCACCGCCTTCCATCTGGTGATGAAGAGAACGGAGCCATGGGCGACCTCTGGGAAGCAAGAGAGCAAGTGCGGCGCGGGGTCTTCATCCGTCTTGGAGAAGACCACGTCGATATCGTCAACATTATCGACGACAATCAGCCAGGGTCCATTCTTAGGATCGCGCAGCCAAGTCTCGACGACGCGGAGGGGCTCGACGTTGTTGTCGGGCTGAATGTCAAGGCTGCCAAGTACATCGCGGAAGCCCTTTTCGAGGCGATCACGAGAGCCTGCGTGGAACCAGAGGACAGACTTGATGCCCTCTGAGCGGTGGGCAATCTCCAGGGCAACTTGGGTTTTGCTGCATCTTTTGTCAGAAAATTGCAGGGTAAACAGGGCGGCAGAGCGGACGATGACTTACCCAATGCCTCCTAGGCCGTACATGACTGCCATATGTGAAGATGAAGGGCCGGATAGAAGCTTGCCAATCGCGTCTATGGTTTCTTCTCTTCCGACGAACTCCTTGTTTCTTGCATATGGAACGCTGAAGATGATTTCCGATGGACGATGCAGAGCCGAGTATGCAGACATGATTGCTGTGCCGTCAGTTGTTGCACATCTCACTCGTGCTGATGAACTTACATTTCCTATCCGCGTCCGCTTCTTTGGTGAGGCGACTCATGTAGCCCTTCAGAGTCTCGCAAGCCTGGCGGTACCCAGGATCATCGCGTCCCTCGAATTGGATCATCTTTCGATGGTCGCGGTCGATGACTTCCCACTTGAGTCCGGGGTAGCCAGGGAGTTTGGAAGAGTAGTCCTCGACAACCTGACAGTGGAAGATGTGCTGTCAGCCAACGAACTCGCATCTCCCGAGCGGGAGGGTCTACCTTTCCAAGCTTCATGATCGGACGACCCTCTTGAAAGGTGTGGATGAAGAAGTCCCCGACAGCTATCATCTTCTCAAACGAGTTCTGAATTCGGTCCAAAATCTCGCTGTTGAGGGCCAATGATTTGATGACCTGGTTCTTCGATCCTTGATTCAGGACCTTCACGAGTTTGGTCGCCATCTCGCCCCATCCTGCCATGCGGCTACCACGATGGGGCGTGCCGAAGAATATGACGCACTTGGTGAGACCATGCACCTTGCGAGAGCTCTCGGTGACGTTGGTCTTGGATTGCCAGAGGACCTGCTGCTGTGAGCGATGATAGAAGATGGGAACTTGAGGGCAATCGCACCTCTTTGACGAGGATTCCGCCGAGACTGTGGGCACAGAGGATGATGGGTATCTAATAACGCTCTGTCAGCGAAGTCCGGACCACCGGGTAGTTGGATAGAGTCACATCATCGGCCAAGGCGCGATCAAAGTCCATGAGCATGTTTTGTGCAATCTGGGTCAAAGTCATGCCGCTGCCGCTGGTCTTCGCGAGCGCGCCAAAGACGTCTGCATTGTAGCCGTAGACGTATATGTTTGCTTGAGGAATGTCGAGTGGTAGCAGATCCCTCGGCCAGTGGACTCTTTCCTTGGTCGACGTCCTACTTTCGAAGCCTGAGCCCGTGGCAGAGCGCGTGCTAGCGGAAGAGATGGAGTGGTTTCGAAACGGCAAGTCAAATTCGCTCGCTTGGTCCATCTGCGGTTCCGGCGATGATGGTTCAGCTGCCGCTGCCGCTGCCGCTGCCGCTGCCATGGTCGGAGGGGAAGCGTGACCCCACGTTCTCGGATTGAAGAAGGATCCCTTTCGGACGGGGGACTTGAAGTTCGGCGGGGGAGCGGCATCGACCTGCGCTTCCCATGTTCTCTGAGGGTGACCCCCGAGACCGTGGATGAAGACAATACTACAGGGTCAGCAATGATCAAGAGGGGTAGATGTAGGCTGGTGGTCACTTTGCATGTGGTGAGGGCCGGTCGGCGGCGTGTAGAAGCGTCAAGCCAATACGGCGGATTTCCCCCGTGGACTCCATGGCGAATGACGAGAGAAGGTAGAGCGTTGACGTGATCCCATGTGGCCGATTGAGCCAACAAATAGACAGATCTGATGGACTGGAGGTAGCCTGCGAAGCTGCGGGGTCGATGCAGTGACCTGTGAAGGCCGAGTCTGCCTGCAGGAGACTGCTCTCGTGGCATTGGGTCGCTGTTTATACACTTGGCGGCTGCGGAGATGTTGCCATTCGGTTGTCCTGAGATGCAGGCCACTGTCGCACGGCATGTCAGGTCCAATGGGCGCGTCTTAAGATCAGGGGTTTGAGCCCATTCTGCTTCTGTGGCTGCTTGAATGCTTGAGAAGGCAGCCTTTGTCCACTAGAAGTTGCAGGCCAGAAGCTGATCCTGCATGCCACGGCATGGGTGTCAAGGGTCCTGGGGTAAGACGGGTTGAAGTTACTCCGGCAGAGGCTGCCATTTCAGGGCGGCCATCCTTCGAGTCTTGACATGTAGATAAACTTCGACCTGATGTTATATCTCATACGAGACCTCGCTTTGGCCTACGAGATTGCTTTGCCGCGAACTGAGGTGCTCACGGCGACGGCGTGTTGGAGGAGTGAACGTTGGGAAGCCAACTCGTGATGATGCAGCTTCCACCTGCTGACATCATCAAACTGGCGAGGTGGCCGAGTGGTTAAGGCGACAGACTAGAATCATCTGTCCTCAGATCATTCCGCCATCTGTTGGGTTCGCCCGCGTAGGTTCAAATCCTGCCCTCGTCGCGGATAGTATCAAGACGCGCCCAGCTCAGCTGGGTAACATTTTTTAGCCGTCGACACGCTGGTCGGGACTTGGGCAAAGCTCATCTTTGAGGAGGAGAGATAGAGATTGGGCATATCGCTGACGTTGGGCAAAAGGCAAAAAACATCGTCAGAGCTTCAAATTGATTTTTGCAACAGCTGAACAGTGCTCAAGCTGCTGAGGCATCGAGCTGGGCCCTGCATGTTGTCCTGTAAATGGCCCCCTCAACCTCAAAGTCTGCAGGTCACCTACACTCCTTCGATTTGCATTTTCTAGAACCTCGGCGGAAGAAGACTCCCCAGCACTGGCAAGCACTGATTAATAGCCGTCATTCCGAGTCGGCGTTAAGAAACCTGCCCGACATCCTTCATGCGATTTGTGAAGGCGCGAAAGTGTGGCCGAAGACGGCCCTCAAGTGCCGCCGTTTGTGCCCACATTGCGGGCTCAAACAGCGGATCCGCGTCTCATGATTGGGCTATTCGTGCGCTACGGGGGATAAATCGGGCAGCCCGGAGATCCTCTTGGCGACGTCATCAGTGGTCCCCTTTTTTTTCTACAGGGCTTCCATTCCAGTTCCTCGCCTTCGCCCTCGCCTCTTCGGCCCAAGGACCCAGAGGGCGAGCGCGATGCCTCGACGCGATTGCCGACCTTGGCACGGCAGGTCCCGTTCTGACAGCCAGCGACCCCCACGCTTCGAGGAACTCCTCAGGCTTGACATACTGAAGGGCGGCTCAAGCATGAGAGGCATGTCGGCGGTCGTCGATCGACGCATCTTGGCTTCAAAAGCAGTGCTGTTGTTCTAGCTTGAACCTTGGAACACAAGCTGTATTTCGCCGGCTCGGCCAAATTCAAACGGTCAACATGCTCCCAGCTCCGACACTTCCGATCCCCTCTCAGCAGGAAACCCAGAAGAGGGCTCGATGGAAAAGATGGAGATGGCTCGGCAAGCCCGCGAGTCCGACAGGCCGGATCCCGGCTTAGCTTGCGCAACGTCGGGGCCTCTCCCGACAGAGCCTCCAGCTGCCCCCCTTGCCCGTCAAGCTTTCCAACGTCATTCCTCGAAAACACTGACCTCCCCCAGGGTCTCGGGAACAGCAAGGGGCGAGGGCATCTCGTCACCACGCTCGCTCCCCGCGTCGCCATTCGCTTCACTGGTACCAATAGCGAGCTCGAGACGGACCCCGGACGAAGCTCCGATGCCTGGCCGAGGGACATCGAGGATTTGAGGAGGCTCTGCCCACCCAGACACCTGATCCCTCCCACGGACCGAATGCAGCCCCATTGTCCACGTCTCCATGACTCCCCATGATCAGAAAACCCACCCGTCTCGTGCCCTGAGTCGGGTCCGGGGAACCCCATGGACCGCAGACCCTGCACCGGCCAGCCCGAGGTCCCGTCGAGCTTGTTAATCAGTTCCCTCTGGCTGACATGCTGAAGAATTGTCCGTGCCTGACGTCACCTCACGATGTTGTTCTATTGCCATCTGGGGACGTCTCTTGGGGAAGTATAACTGCCGTCTTCCGCTCTCCATCATCGTGACTTTCCTCTCCATACCTACTCCATCATACCCTCATCCCTCCCCAGATCAGCATCCCTCATCTCGCCACCTCCAGCTTCTCTACCACCCCCTCCACAAGTAACCCTCCACATATCATCACCGTCCACATATCAGTACCCTCCACACGTCAGCACCCTCCACACAACAAGACCGTCCACGCATCAGAACCTTCCACACATCGTCTCCCAACTCCCACATAGATCTGAGCCTCATACACCAATAGCCATGGCTCGGCCATCAATGATGGTCTTTTTTGACCATGTCAACCCAAACTCGGACCAAAGCAAGGGTGCCCGTCGTTCCCTCGCAGGCCTGGACTATTCACCCCTCCCCCGCGTCACCGGAAAGTCGCTGGTCCTCGCCCTCTTCATCTCCATGGGCGGCCTGATGTGAGTTTGAACTGTCCCACACCCTGGTGCATCCATGATCTTGATCCAACATACTGACCCTCCCAGCTTCGGCTACGACACCGGCCAGATCTCAGGCTTCCTCGAGATGCCCGATTTCCTCGACCGCTTCGGCGAGACCGGCCCGGACGGCACCAAATCCTTCGGCACCACCCGCTCCGGCCTCATCGTCGCCCTTCTTTCCATCGGCACCCTCATCGGCGCTCTTACCGCCGCCCCCATCGCCGACCGTGTCGGTCGCAAGTATTCAATCTCCTTCTGGAGTCTCATCATCTCTGTTGGATTTGTTATCCAAATCTCCGCCTCCCACAGCTGGGTTCAGATCATGATGGGCCGCTTCGTCGCCGGTCTCGGTGTCGGCGCTCTGTCCCTGCTTGTGCCCATGTACCAGGCCGAGACTGCCCCTCCCTGGATTCGAGGTGCCATGATCGGCACCTACCAGCTATTCATCACTTTTGGCATCTTCCTCGCTGCCTGCTTCAATTACGGCACCGTCACCCACTTGGCCCACAGCTCTGCCTCGTGGCGCATCGTCCTCGGTCTCGGCTGGGTCTTCACCCTGACCCTCGGCATTGGCATCCTCTTCTTCCCCGAGACGCCGCGCTTCGACTACCGCCGCGGTAACATCGAACGCGCCCAGCAGACCCTGTGCAACGTCTACGGCGCTACACCCAACCACTACGCCATTCGCACCCAGATGGAAGAGATTGAGAGCAAGCTGCGTGCCGAGGCCGCCATCAAGAGTGGAAACCCCATCTCCGAATTTGTCGAGATGTTCCGCGCCCCACGCATGGCCTACCGCATCTTCTTGGGCATCTCCCTGCAGATGTTCCAGCAGCTGAGTGAGTGACCCAGGCCCTCTATTACGGATGTCTCGTGCTAATTCTCAACAGCTGGTGCAAACTTCTTCTTTTATTTCGGAACCACGATCTTCCAGTCCGTCGCGATCGACTCGTACATCACGCAGATCATTCTCAACACCATCAACTTCTTGGTGACCTTCATCGGCCTCTACCTCGTCGAGCACTACGGCCGCCGCAAGTCGCTGATTGCTGGCTCCATGTGGATGTTCGTGTGCTTCATCGCCTTTGCCTCGGTTGGTTCCTTCTCCCTGGACCAGGAGAACCCTCAGAACACCCGCTCCTCCGGCATCGCCATGATCGTCATGGCCTGTCTCTTCATTCTGGGCTTTGCCACAACTGTAAGTCGACCTCAGCACCATCACAGATCACCAGACACTGACCTCTTCACAGTGGGGCCCCATGATCTGGACCATCATCGGAGAGACGTTCCCCTCCCGCTACCGCGCCAAGGGCATGGCCATGGCAACAGCAAGCAACTGGCTCTGGAACTTCCTCCTCGCCTTCTTCACCCCCTTCATCACCAAGGACATCAACTTCAAATACGGGTACGTCTTTGCCGGCTGCAACCTTCTCGGCGCCCTCCTCGTCTACTTCTTCGTCGTCGAAGGCCAGGGCCGCACCCTCGAGGAAATCGACACCATCTACCTCGACAACGTCCCCGCCCGCCAGAGCGCCAAGTGGGTGCCGCCGTCGCCGGAGGAGATGTCCCGGAAGCGCCGCGAGGCTGGCCTCGACATGGAGGCTGCAGTACTCAGCTCCAGCGAGGAAGCCTTGCAGGATGCCTCGGGCGCGGTTCCGAATGGGGCAAGGAAAGATGAGAATCCCGCGACTGCTCACCGAGAGGCGATTTGAAGGATGGTGTGGTTGCGTGGCTTTTGCTGCTGGTCAGCGTGTTAGATATGCATAGGGCTCAGGCCGCATGGTTTGGATGAGTCCGGTTAATTTGGAGGTGCCGATGGATGGGCGCCACCAGCTGTGTAGATAAGAGAATGACGAGTTCAATGATTCATACGATTGTAACATTCGAGGTGTGTCGTCAAACGAGCCAGTAGCGACTGCATGCTGGGCAGGGCTGTGTCCCTGCCGAGTGTCTGATGGATGCATAGAGCCGCGTGGCGGTGTTGTCATACATCCGACGCAGATGCAGTACTCGGAACGCCCTGAATCAATATGAAGACCTGCGAAATGCGACCTCCATCTCCTTGGGTCAGGTGCCCTGTTGCAGCATGCCGTCGTCACCTCGCTGACGACGACATTGACACAAAGTATGGCACCCATCATGGAGTCTTGCCTCGAAATCCTCGGCCCATTCGACGGGAAGGCGGGGGATGTCGAAAGAGAGTGGCACGACGTACAGCCTCTAGAGCTGCAACGCCCACCTCTTCGGGAGCGGCCCCGGGGGCCGCCATCCCGCATCCCATTGCGATCCTGGCGCCCTTGGCTTTAGTCGGGCGACCAATTGCCTCCAGGACGTTTAGCGAATAGGCTGTCCTACCCTTGTAAATGGACCGCGAGAGGGTGTGCTGCGCCGCCCTGGACCCTGTCTCCTTGCGCGTACCGACCGTGGCATCTGACCACCTTCAACAGACCCTTCCTTCCAGAACGCGGGGTCGGGGAATGCTTAAAATCTGGGGACGACTTCCTCGAAGCTTCGAGGCACATAGCCTGGCTTTCATCGCCATTGAGAATTGAACGGAAAAGGCACCCCTAATTTCCTGTATACGAGACCATCACCTTGAACGAGGAAGTCGCCTCGCCAATTGCGCTGCCATCGACACCATGGGCCTCCTGGGATCCAGCAAGGACGCCAAGCCGTCCAAGGCAGCCCTCGCAGAACAAGAACGCGCCCAGAGGGGTCCCAGGGCCGTCCAGCAGGTCGCACCCCCCGCCTACACGGCAGTCGAGGAAGCACCCGCCAGCGTCGATGATGTCCTCACCCCAGCCCTAGGCGGCCTCTCCCTGACGGAAGCTTTGCCTGGAAAACCCTCTGGCGACGCGTGCCTCGCTCACCTACGACTCCTCTACGCCTTCCAGGTGCTCAAGAACGAGGTTGGCTACCACGACGGCCTGTTCGACATTTGGGACGAGCGCGCTGTCGGCGGCAACCCGCAGATCCTCGCCGCGCTGCGCGAGAAGCGGTGGGCGCTCTATGTTGCCAGGGCTGTGGATAGGTACACGGCCTGGTGGCACAGCTTTGTGCCTGAGATGCTTCGAGAGGCGGACATGGTGGCTCCCGGCGTGCAGGGAAGGGAGGGGAGGTATGATCAATTTACGAAGGAGGCCAAGGCGGCGCAGTGGACGGAGGATATGCTGCCGCCCATCGGTATGTTACAGTATTCGAGCTTGGTTGTGGCCAAGACGCTGATTCGTACAGATGTCATCCTTGTCTGGCATGCACACATGCTCAACCCGCGACTGTACCTCGAGGCAAGCCTCCCAATACCTTAGGAGACACGAGCTGTACTGACAGACTATCTATCTCTAGGACTGCATCCGCTACGGACACGGATCGATCTGGGCTGGCGGCATGCCCTGGGACGCGGTCAACAAGGCCATCGACCGCACCTTCAAAATGCCAGCCACAGAGTCTCGAATCAGCAACTGGGCGCAACGTACCTCGAGGGAATGGTCCAACGAGGATGATCCAGACCTCAAGGACCTGCGCTGTCCCAATTGCCCCGCCACGCTGTCGATCCCATGGACGACGTGCGGCCTGCCGCAGGGCTACAAGGGTGACCACCGACCCGGCCTTGTGGGCGAGGGGTACGGTGACGGCAAGCTCAAGGCGTCGTGCGAGTGCGGCTTCGTCGTCACCCACGACTCGCTGCGGGTCGCCAAGCTGCGCGACGACATTAACAAGAACATCATCGCTGACCAAGCCCTGCCTGGAACAATCATTCCCATGGAATCAGGCATCCCAGAGCTCCTCCCGGAAAAGGAGCTGGGAGAGCACGAGCAACTGTTCCCTGGGCGTATGGCGCGGCGTGCCCTCTTGTTGCCTGTCGTTGAGATGCTCAAGCCAGGGAGCGCGGTGGAGCCGACCATGTTGTCGGTCAGCGAAATCTTTGAGGAGTACACGGGCAAGTTTGCCGACTCCAAGAACCTCAAGCGCGTACAGGACCTCCATGGCCTCAAGAGGGTGGAGCGTGGTGCCAAGAAGGCCGTTGATGTCACACTAAGCAAGGACTCGCGGAGGCAGATGCGCAAGCTGATGTCGCGGTACTGGGAGAATGCGTCCATCTTCTCCATTGATCTCGTCGGCTGCGTCATCAGGCAGAGCGGGTTTACGGAGAACATGGTTCAGGTGAGTGATTTTCGTCTTGTTCTTGCAGTTGCTCGACTGACGTGGTTTGTGTGTCCAGCTCAATTGGCTTCATCTCCCCACTTCCCGACAGGTGATGAAGGAACTTCTCGTCAAGTATGATCGGTTCGTCGAGATCATTGCCAACTACCCGGATGAGGTGGCGGCGCCGACGCTCGACATTGATCTGGCATGGCACACGCACCAGTCGAGCCCCAAGTCGTACTATGACCACATGGTGCTGCAGACCAAGACGTTCATTGACCACAACGACCGGATTGACGAGCAGAAGCTGGGTTCAGCGTTCCAATGGACGACCAAGGTGTACCAGGAGCGGTACGGCGAGGTCTATGCCCAGTGTCGATGCTGGTACTGTGAAGGTGAGTTGCGAAGGGGCGAGGGGCCAAGAGGTGAATGTTGCTGAACAAGGCCTGCAGTGACCCGTGTCATGACCGTCGGCACTCTTGCTGGCATGTTTGGAAAGCAGAGCAAGGAGGAGAAGTGTGAGTACTCCTGAAGGAAGCGTGCAGGATGCGGCTGACCATGGGATAGTCCTCGAGAACTACCACGCCTCGGGCCAGTCGGCCAAGCACCCCGAGGGCAGCTCGGAGCCATCAGTGCACATATCGGCACACAACTCTGTGCACACGATCGAGACCAAGGCGCGGGCAGCAACGGCACGCAAGCATCGGTTGCCATTCCGCAACGGCGTAACAGAGGCGGAGGAGAAGGCGCGTAGGCGGGCCAAGAAGCAGCCCCTCAAGGGCGCCGGAGGCAAGGAGCGGATGGGCCCCAAGGATCAGAACACGGCGTCTTTCTGGGGTGTCAAGGTGCCGATTCTTGGCCCCTGGGCCAGCGCAACGGCGGCGGCCACGACCGGAGCAATCTATGCGGCGGCGCCGGGCGTAGTGACTCTTGGGCCCGGATCGGTGGGCAGCTGCGGTTCGGGCACATGCGGCGGCGGGACCGGGTGCGGCACGGAGATGGTTGGCATGTGCTTCGCGGGGTGTACTGGGGTAAGTTCGCCATTGTGGATGAGCTTGCGTTTACCTGTGGATGATGCTAACATGGACGACAGTCTGGATGGATGGGCGGCAATGCCGGGTGCGCCAGGTGATCGGGGGGTTGGCAACAAGGAGAGAAAGGATGGCGGGAAACGTATCGAACACGCCTTGTATGAATGCGGATTGCTTTGCAGGTTTGAGGGCCGATGGCGCAGATGCTTAATGGCCGACCAGTTGGATGCAGAGTGAGGTTGATGATGTTGAAAGGACGCGGGGCTGGGGCTCAGACGTCCGAGGTGCGTAGTCAGCCCAGCCTCGGTCAACCTCCACCAGCTCAGTTGTACAGCCCCAACCCAGCCCCTATTTTAGGTTTAGGTTTTGGCTAGCAGTCGACTGCATCGTCTCCGTTGACGCCTTCAACTGAAGTCAACGGCCAAGACGTTATGCTCCTCTTGATATGACGTGGCGGGGAGAGCTCCCGGATGCGCGCTGGTTGCTCCGTTTGCCCGCAGGTTGAAAGAAATTCGTCGTGGAGCTGGTTATACGAGCTGCCAAATTAGACGCTGCTGCCTCTCCATCTCTTTCTTGGCTGCAAATCAAACACGGATGACGGGGCAAAAGGGGGGGCAGTCTGGGCTGGTTTTAGGCTTGGGCCGGATGGTATGGATCGCCCCCTGATGGATGCGACATTCCAACTCAAATCCCCCGTGGAGGGCAGCTGGAGAAAGAGTGGAAGCTGCCAAACCGAAAGGAAAGAGATGAAGCGAAGAGAAGCACAAGCCTCATCGTGGTCCGCGTCGCGCCATCTGAACATGCACCAGTGTGTTCGGCTGGTCGCGCTACGCCCCGAGCCGGGCCAATGACACGACCACTCGTGAATGACCCCAGCATTTCTGGCGCACCCTTGGCGGGCCTTGGTCGTCGCTCGGTATTGGACACGCGCTGGGACAGGGGAAATTGCATCCCTCGAGCCGTCTTCATTTCGGATTTCCGTCTCGCCTGGCGGGCATGCAGCGGATGAGTGAGGCAATTGCAGGCCTGGGCAATTGTCAGTTGGTACGGCGGACATTGGCTTTTTTACTGCTGGCCGCTCTCATCAGGTCATGCATGCCGGGGAAGGGGCGCAACGGTCTGACAGAAGGAAGCGGCGAAAGGTGCGACGGAAGCGCTTCCTTCCCCCTTCCTTGCGACGTGCTATCCACGAGTGGGAGCTGCTCCTTCCGCCCAGTGCCTGGCGTGTGAAACAGGTCCGCGCCAGGAAGGAACGATGGGAAACCGCTGCTGCCAGATCCAGATCCCAACCACCGTCAGGCAGGCGCTCTTTCCATGGCTGACCGCCCTCCGTGCCTCGTGGGCCGTTGCCCTACCGCATCGGGTCAGTCGTGTCTTCAAATACTTTCTTGGCCTCTGATCCCAAGCGACGGCGCCGTACCTGCCTCCTGTCAGCCCCCAATTACCAACCTCACATGAGAATCACCCAGCATTGGCAGGCGCGGCGCAGCATCTTGGCATGTGCCGAATTCAAAGTTCCGCGCCTTCCCTTTGCCATGCTCCTCCCCTTGCCCCTCTCCCTCTCGTGTTGGTTCCGTCGTCCGTAGTCCGTCCCCAGCGCCCAGCACCTAACGTCGCCCGACTTCAGCGGTCCTCCCCCCAGCCTGTCGCCATTGTTTTGGGTCACCGAGACCCCGGTTAGCCGCAAGGGGTCAACACACCCCTGCTTCGCCCTACCAGTCCACCACCCGCACCCCCTGGACCGCTTTCTCTTTTCTTTCGACCCTCCCGCCCCGACTCGTGCCCGTCTTCCTCTCTTGTTTCGTGAATAGCATCAGCTTCGCCTTTCGCTCCGCTGCGCCTCCGCTCTCACCCTCCCTCCCCCTTCCCACCTTCGCTCATCCGCTTTTCACACACGACGCTGAGGATCACTCGTTCTCCTCACCGATCGCTGTCTTTTGCTCTCTTCTTCTTCGGCCCGCCAGTAATCCACGCATCGCCATCCCTTGATACCTTGTTCAATCTTTCGACAATCTAATCACCAACCACTTCACACGATGCACGCCTCCGTCAAGAACGTGGCCCTGGCCCTGGCCTTTGCCGGCCTCTCCAGCGCCCAGACCTTCTCCAAGTGCAACCCCGTCAAGGGCGACAGTGAGATGCCTCCCCTCCCCTCCCCTCCCCTAACCTTGCCGTCGGCCGTGATCGCGACGGGCGTCCCTGTACTGACGCCGTCCCGCAGAGTGCACCCCCAACCCTGCCTTTGGCGCCAAGGACACCCTCGACCTCAAGGCCGCCGCCAAGATCGACGACATTGAGGGCTTCTTCGAGGTCGATGGCGGCATCAAGTACGACCCCAAGTATGAGCAGCTCTCCTTCGACGGCGCCAATGGCATGAAGATGTCCATCTTCGAGGAGAAGCACGCCCCCACTCTCTACTCCCACGACTTCCTCTTCTTCGGCCACGTCGAGGTCGAGCTTCGCGCCGCCCCCGGCGCCGGCATCATCACCAGCGTCGTCCTCCAGTCCGACACCCTCGACGAGATCGACTGGGAGTGGATCGGCAACGAGCCCGACCACGTCCAGACCAACGTCTTCTTCCAGGGCATCGAGAACTACAACTTTGGCGGCGACCACCCCATCTCCAACGCCATGTCCGAGTTCCACACCTACGCCATTGACTGGACCCCCGAGAAGATCGTCTGGTCCATCAACGGCCAGGTCGTTCGCGAGCACCTTCCCTCCACCGGCGTCTTCCCCCAGACTCCCTGCCAGCTCCGCATCGGCACCTGGGTCGGCGGCAAGGGCGACCCCAACGGCGAGGCCAAGGGCAGGATCGAATGGGCCGGCGGTCTCGCCCAGTGGGACCAGGCTCCCTTCAACGCCTACTACCGCCGCATCCAGGTCATCGACTACGCCGGTGGTTACGACGCCGCCACCAAGTACGAGTACACCAACACCGAGGGCACCTGGGAGAGCATCAAGGTCACCGGCGGCAAGAAGGTCGGCTTCCCCGGCGAGCACCCTCCCACCAAGAACAACCAGGAGATCCTCGAGTCCTCCTCCGAGATTGAGAGCGCCACCTCCACCGCCGCTCCCACCACCACCGTTACCAAGGTCAAGGTCTCCACCACCGCCGCCCCCAAGACCTCCTCCGAGGTCTCCTCCGCCATTGAGACCGAGGCCAGCTCCGAGGTATGCACCCTTGATCCCGAACCTGTATATTTGTCTCTTAACACGCAACAGATCTCCTCCGAGCTCCCCTCCGAGACCGAGTCGTCCTCCATCGCCGTCCGCACCGCCACCACCACCGTCGTCTCTACCACCCCCTCGGCCTCTGCCAGCGCCGCCGCTGCCGAGGACGAGGAGGATGTCCCTGCCGGCGCCGCCAGCCTCCAGCGCGGCGGTCTGCTCCTGGGCGCCGCCCTCTTCGCCGGTGCCCTGATGCTGTAAGCGTCGGACAACGCACCGCGAGCATCTTTTCTTTTTTTTTGTTTGCTTCGCCACGTTGGAAACCTGCATATTAAGTCATGATGTACTTTTTGGATTGGGCCCAAGGACGGGAAGACACCCGCGCCGTTCGGCGTTGATGGCCCATCCGGCTTCGGTGTATGTATTTGTATGCTTGGGCCGTCAGTTGGATTGGACCATAGACGAATTCTGGATGCTTTGAACTGTCGCTCTTCGTTTCTCCCCACGTGATTGTCTCTGCTTCTGCATCTGTGATGGCCTATGCTTCCTCTTGAATGTTCGTGGTCTTCCCCGCGTCCGGATCTGAGATGATGTGCGTCCCGGTGGCTGGGTGGCTGCATATGCCCGGCCGGTGGCGCCGGCCGCCCTAGCGTCTGCGGCTATCCGGGGAAGACGATCTCAACACCGGCACGACGGCTGAGACGACGCAGACGCAGGCAACCAACCACCTCGAAGTCAACCTCACAACACCCACAAGGCACGATGATGCATGAATCTCTCATTAATCTACTCCCTCGCCTCCCTCGCTCATGGGTATCAAACTCGGATCGTCGTCAAGATGAATAATAAAAATAAAAACGCGCCCCCAATTTTGACCGAGTCCTCGTCCTCGTCCCCCCCAAACAGCGTCGTTCGTCTAGTGTCCCATGCAGCGTTTTTGTCATTGATTAAAAAGAAAAGGTTCGAAGTCGTCGAAGTAAGACACGGGGGTGTGAAGAAGAATGAAGACAAAAAAAAAAGAAGAAGAAGAAGGGGGGTTTCGTCACGCCTTGATGGTGACGTCGGGGTCTGCTTCAACAACGGGGGTATCGCCCTCGTCGTCGCTCAGCTCGCCCCGGGCAGCGCGACGGGCAAGGTCGCGCTCGGCGTAGATCTCCTCCCTGCGCGTTTCGGCCTGCTGGAGGCAATCCACGTAGGTGCGGAATTTTACAATCTCGCGGAGGAGGTAGGCGCTCTTGCGCTCCCAGTTGGCCATGGCCTTGTTGGCGTTGGCGCCGCGGGGGGTAAATGCCAGCAGCATGGGGCTGCGCAGGGCGTTGTGAGCCTGCAGCTCGTCCTCGATGCCCTTGACGTAGGCGGTTAGCGTGGCGAGCTGCTCGTGCTCGGGCATGCTGGAGGGTCGCATGCTCTGTGTCGGCGGCGACCACTCGGAGATGTGGATGCGGTCGCCAGGCAGCTTGCCCCGGGCGGCCATGCCTGCGTAGGCGCCGGTGCTGCCGAGAGCGTAGTCGAACGACGCGGACCGGAAGCTGCGGTTGCTCTGCATCGAGGAGCGCCCCTGCGCCGTTGGCGGCGGGTGGTTAGGGGCGGCGCTGCTGTTGGGGCGCGAGGCGCGACTGTTGGGCGTGCCAGTGTTGGTGGCGGCCGTCGACTCGTTGATGGCGCTGACAAGGGCGTTGTTAATGCAAGCTTCGCTCCAGCCGTACTCGATGTTGCTTATGCCACCGACGAGCGGGTGCGTGCTGAGCCTGGCGCTCCAGTAGTTGGCCGTCGTGACAAACTCCTTGATAATCTCCGGCGTGCCGACCTGGAACAGGTGAACGGCGCCCGTTGGGAGGCTGAGCGCCCACACGTGCGGGCGGGCCCTCGAGTAACCCGGCGAAGGCAGCGCCGACGCCAACGTCTGCCGCAGGCTGAACGTGCCGAGGTTTGTGGCGTTGTCCTGCCAGTTTCCGCCGCCCACGAGGACCGGCCCCTTTTTGGCGTTGCGCGCGGCCTTGCTTTTGCGGCCGAGCGACTTGTTGGCGGCAAAGGAGAAGAGGCTCATCTGCCCCTTTTCGACAACAGCAAACACCTCGTGCCAGTTTCTATCTTTGGCCTTCTTCTCCACGCCGTCGAGGTGGTGCTTGTGCGTGCAGATGCCTTCCTTGACCCAGGGCGGACCGGCGAGCTCCAGCGATTCGTCGTCGAGGAGCGCCGCCGGGCCCTCGTCGCTCATCATGGAGGGCGCACCCAGAGCGGAGGCATCATCTCGGGTGATGGCTTGGCTGAGCGCGTTGGCGAATCCGATGGACTGCTGGAAGTCTCCGCCCGCAATGGGCTTGCCAAACGAGTCCATCGACATGGACGTCTGGGTCCTTCCCAAAGAGTACCTGCTCCACGCGGCTGACGAGGTGGCAGGGCTCCAGATGGAGTTACCATCATCAAAGCTGGTGCGCGACGACGAGAAGCCGTTGTTCAGGCGGGGACGAGAGCGGCTCTTGGAAACGAAGCGGTTGCCGGGGCCGGGCCGAGTCGTGTCATTGCCACGACCGCGGATCGACGACTGAGCTTCCGAGGGCGCCTTGCTCAGAACGCTAGGCGTCCGCTTCAGCATGCCCATGACGGACAGGCTGCTCTGCGGGGTCGGGCCGAGACTTCGCGACGGCTCAGCACCGAATAGAGGGAGTCTCTCGTCCCGGATAGACGAGTAGATGTCCTTCAGAACGACCTCGATCTGCGCCTCCCAGGCACGCATGGAGCCGTCAAACGGTGTCTTGACAAGCGGTCCACAGTCGTCCGCGTAAGGGCCATCAGAGTGATCAGCGCTCTGTTCCCGACGTGCCGGGGGCCTCAAGGAGAAGCGGTTCGAGCGCTCATCCACAGATGGCCTCATGTCCTCGCCCGACAGCAGGCCGTTCTTGTCCGGCAGAATGCTCGCGCGCTTGTTGAAGGCATCAGGAGCTGACTCGGCCAACGCCTGCTGAATAGTGGTCATGACGTTCTTGACGAACTGACTGCGGGTCATCTTCTGCTCAATGTCGGCCATGTGCAGGTCGGTGTTGAGAAGCATGATGGAGTAGCAAATCGTGTGAATCACATCTGCGTCTCGTTAGTCACAGCAATACACCTCGCGCGAGCGGAGAAACTCACCAGAAGCCTTGAAGCCGTGGTTGGGGTTGCAATCACACCACCTCTTCGAGAATGCCACCAGGATGCGATCCACCTGCTGCGTCTCGGCCCTAAGCACAAGACGCTCGCAGACCTGCCGTAGCGAATATGCCACGTTCTTGTTGGTAAAGTCGTACAGCTCCATGTACGCCCGGAGGGTCCGCTGCCTGACCAGACCTTCCTCGCCCATCCACGATGCTGCCTTCTCCTTCTGAATGAAATCCTCATTGCCGTCGTAGATCCTCTGAGCCTTTTGGCGATCGTCGTCGGTTGGGTCGCCAACGACAAATTCGGGCTCGTCCAGGGGCTTGCCGGTAACCGAGTCGAAGGGGCCCATCACGTGGGAGCTGTCTTCGACCATGACGCTCGGCGTCTGCACGGCGGACTTGTAATCGGTGCCGGTAGACTGCGACATGATGCTGTCGGCCTTTGTGCCCTCGATAGGAAGGATGAGGGTCTGCCTCTTAGGGTCAACCTCCAGATCGTCCTGGACCTCCTCCTCCGCTGGCGTAGGTCGCTCGGTGCTTGCCTCTCGTGACGTCGAGGGCACGGCCAGCGAGCGCTGGGCAAGGGGATCTTTGCTGGGTGTTCTGGAGGTTGTCTTGGCCGACTTTGCGGCAACAGCCTCGGCATCGGCGTCGTTATCGTCCGAACCGTCGAGGTTAAGGAAGCAGTCGTTCTTCTTGCCCGAAGACCTCGGCACCTCTGGCGGCGGCCTCGTAGGCGTGGCCATGCGGTTCTCCCCTTCCATATCCTCGTCCTCCTTGTCCTTCTTCTCCGGCTCAACCTCGCGTATCTTGGCGTTCGGGCTCGGCTCGTAGTCGGGCGAGAAGGACCGCTTGTACTCGCGTGCTTCGTCTTGGTCGGTCGGCTGGGTAGGCGTCGCTGGTTTGATTGGTGTTTCGGTCTGGAGGTGGCCCGGGCTTCGTTGCGGGGTGGCGGGCCCTGACGTGTTGCTCCTCAGATACGGGCTCATGACCTTGCGGAGGCTGCTGACAGGACTGGGCTCTGCCTTGACGTTGAGCTTGTCCAGGCCGGGAGGGATCTGGAACTGCGCTACGGCGGGCGGCGGGAGAGGGTGATGCTCATTGCTGACCGGGGGCAATGGGGGCACGTCCTCGGCGATGGACTTTTTCCTCCTGCGGAAGAAGGATGATGGTTTCTTCTGCAGGACATTGTGATGAGAGTGGGACGAGGACGTGTCTCTCGACGGGGGCGTCGACTGAGACTTGGCCTGACTCGCCCGGTCGTCGGGGTCCACCGCAGCGTTTGCGGAGGCGGCGATGGAGGGGTTGCGGGAGTCGGTGGCACTGTTGTTTGACGGGCTGCTGTTCCTTGACAAGCCGCCGCCAAACACACGCCTGAAGAAGCCCGGGCGCTCCTTAGGCTGCGACGCCGCCTGTGTCGGGGCCGGCGCTGCGTGCACGGGCTGCTCCTTGGTCTTGCCGTAGCCGACGTGTGGCGCAGGCGCCGAGTCTGTGTCGGGTTGGGGTGCAGAAGCGGCGGCAGACGCGGCAGCCTTTTGGGGCGTCGTCTCCTTGGGTGGCAGCATGTGCTGTTGTTTGGTCTCGGTTCTCCTTGTTGTCATGGGGGTCTTGAGCGAACGGGAGGAGCGTTTGTGGTCGATGACGGGCTCCCTGTACTCGGGCTCGGGAGGGGGCAGAGGGATAACTGGGGCGACGGGCGCGGGGGCTGTCATTGGCGGGATGCGTCGAGGTCCCCCTGGGATGGTAGGCGTGGGAGCCGCGTCGTAGTCGTCGAGGAACGTATTGTTCCCAAAGTCGATATGCCAGCCGCCTCCAACGTTGGAGGGGTGCGAATTGGAGTGCGGCAGGTTGGGCCGTGTGCTGCCGTGGTCGAAGCTGGAGGATCGACCGCCGAAGCCGTGTGCCCAGCGTTGGCTGCCGAGGACCTGGACGTAGCCGGCATCGATGCTGTTTGTACTGCTGCTCTTGCTGCCCTTGCCGCCCCGCGAGTGCAGGTGGCGGGAGGCGCCGCCGCCAGAGTTGCTATGAAGTGACTCGCGCATGCTGTTGATGCGTCCGAGGTTGGTCTGGAAGTTGGAGGAGCTGTTGCTCCTGCGGCCTCGTGAGGGCTGGCTCGAGTATCGGGAGGAGTCGTCGGTTGGGTCGTAGTCGGAGCTGTAGGAGTAGCCGTGGGTATGGCCGTTTGCGCGTCTGTCCTGGCGGGCAATGGCGCGGGCCAGGCTGTCGCCGCCTCCCTCGATGTCGTTTGGGTAGGCGGCCTGGGTGGAGGAAGAGTCGTCAAAAGCGTTTGATCTCGAGGCGGAACCAAAGGGGGCACCGGAGACGGAGGCGGTCATGGAGAATTGGTCGAGGGACATGAGCATGTTGGTCATTAGGGAGTCTCGTGTGACCTGCCTCGCGGGAAGGGACAGGTCGTGCGAGTCCCTCGTGCGAGGGGAGAGAGGGAGGTCGCGTTCCTTGTTAGACATGTCCGCGTCGACGGGCGTGGCGGCGTCTAGAAAGGAATCCTGGGCATTGTGGGTGGAGGAGGGGACGGCAAGCGCCCGGCCGGCGGCGGCGGCTGACGACTTGTGGTTGGCGCCGCCCTCGCTGGGCTGGAGCTGTTTTGCCGTTTGCGACGAGTGCTGCGAGACAGACGGCGGCTTGCTTTTGCTTGGCGGCGGCGGCGTCGAGGGAGCTGCAGTTGCAGTTGCGGTCTTGTGCGAGGTAGTCGGGGGCGTGGTGTCGATGTTGAGGTCGGGACGGCGGCGTCGGCGTTGGCTCGCGCTCTCTGTCGAGGCCATTGTCACGGCGATCGAGGGTCTCTGGATGGGTTTTGTCTCATTTCACGGGCTGGCGGGACGGGGGGGTCGAGCGAGCAGCCGAAATGACCATAGGCGTGCCCTGTACGGATCAGCAGCAGTACGGAAGCACGCACGCACGGCGCAGTAGCAGTCAGTGCCAGTCAGTGCCGAGAGCGAATGTCTGTGTTGGCCTGTGTTGTGCGACCCGGTTCGGCGTGTGCGGTAGGTGGTATGTGGCAGCAGGCCCTTTGGGAAATTGTGATGGATGGGTGTCCGCGGCCAGGGGAATGAGAACGTGGAGCAAGGAAGGCTCGGGCTCGGCACCGTGACCCTTCGGCGGCAGAGGGGAGGCAATGGAATGTCCTGGGTCCTCTTTTTCTTTCAGCTGGCCGTTCGGTGGACGGGATGATGTCTCGCCTAGGCCGAGGACTGGGGAGTACACCTGAGGGTGGCGTCTTGGTTGTCGTTGTGTTCGCCAGTGGGCGCGTAGATGTCGTGGGGGGGAGTGGAAGGTGCAGCAGCAAGGGAAGGGGGGAAAGATCAGGAAGCGAATGAAGGATGGGAATTGGCAGCGGCCGGTGAACTAAGACAGGGTGATATTCCGGCACGCGGAGAGGGTAGCGTGGTGGCAGTCGAATTGATGAATTGGATGCAGAGGGATTGTGTGGTAGGAGGTTCAAGTTGTGTGTTGTGTTGTTCGCGCATTGGCTTTGGCTTGGTGTGCTGGCAAGCGGGAATCGAAAGGAAGCTGCAGCGAAGGAATGGATGCCCATCGGATTGAGGGTCCAGTCGCGGCCTCCCGGGGCTGAATCCCCCGTCTCACTGAACCCGGGCCCTGAACAACAGTGGTAGGCCCCGGTGATTCAGGGCTCCCGCTCCAAACCCCAGTTGGCTTCCCCCACCAGGAGCGCCCCGAGCGGCCAATGGAATCATCACATGCCAACCCGAGAGCGGCTCCAGTGGCACGCTAGTGGACGCCTACCGGCGGCCAGGCACCGGATGCAGCCAACCCTAGGAGAGACGATGCTACCCGCCTACGGAAGATAACCTCTTGAGTCTTAACGTCGACCATCGCCCATTCACCCCCCCCAGGCACATCAATTGGTCTGGGCATTTTAGTCGGCAGTTGTTATTGTCCGGTCGAGACGTCAAAATGTACCTTCCGAATCTTAGTGCGTCACTGCGGGCGCCGTTGAGACCAACTCGTCGCGCCAGCCTCGACTCACATGCGTCTTCTAACCTGGCCACTCCGGGGTCACCACGACATCTCGAAACATCTGCCCGCGCCGACAGGGGTCTCCCCCCTTTTTCAGAAGCACAGGGGTCACCGTGTGGGTGTGTGTGTGTGTGCCCGCTGCAAGGGGGAGACTGAAAAGGGTGACCCGCCGGGATCCAGAGATGCAGCAACCCTCGCCCTCTGCCACGTTCGACCCTTACCGCTTCGGGACGCATCCCGGCTGCACGTCCTCAGGGGCACATGCTGATGTTGCTGCAGGCGGCAACCAGGAGGAAGTCGAGCGGGCACGGCAAGGGGAAGTGTTCTGTTAGAGGGGGCAGGCAATTGATAGACGACGAAGCAAGCCTAAAGCCATCTCAGCTGAGCCAAGCACGCTCTCAGACTTGTTGACCGCCAAATGTCTCTGGCCGATACACTCCAGGGGCAAGCCTTGGGCCTTGGGGGAGCCGTTGCGAAATGAGCCCGTTAACACACCTGTGCTATTGTTTCTCCTCCGGCCGTTAGGCAATGCACGCACGTTCCTCCCTCTCTTCTCCCACTGCATCCGCCCGTCCAAGTCGGGTTCCCCCTGAATCGCACCGCGACCACGAGGTCCGTGCAGCCAATACTTCGTAACTTTGTGGAAAAGCCCATTTCGTTTTCTTTGCCCCCCTTTTTCGCCAGTCTGCCTGCAGGTCATCACCGTGGCCGTGTCGCCGTGGCTCCCTGCATCCTGGGTGACGTGACATGACAGCTCAGATCATCTCCAGGTTTTTCTGTGCGACCGCGCGTCCATCATCCCTTCAGGGGCTGCTTCAAAAGTGCGGGAGCACAGCGTCGACGTGTTTGGGGGACATTGACACGACATATCGTCAGAACAGACACTGAAGTCTTGGCGCGGGATGAGAAAGAAGCTGCAGGCCAGCAAAAATAGATCATCATTTCCCGTCACCCCTCTTCTTCTCCCTTTGCCTGCAGCGTTGCTCTCCCTGCGGGCCCAGCGCCGCCGAGAACCCAACGTGTTCGCATCACGGCACTACACCTTGCATATGCCTGCATTTTGGCAAAATACCAAATGACCAGAGAAAAAAAGCTCCGCCTGGCACGCTGGCCCGTTGGCACTGACCACTCGTTCTTCGCGTGAGCCGCGGGACTGGCTCGCTTGCTGCACCTCCCCACCGCCGACGTGACCCAAGTGATTGTCGGTGGGCGAAGATGAGCGGCTCGCTTCTTGTTCAGAGTCCAATCTGAGATGCAGACCGCGGGGTTGGTACTTTGGCAGCCTGTATGCACCTGAAGGGGACAGGACGACGGCGGGAACGTCGGGATCGATGCCGAATACTGTCGGTCTCCATCTGTCCTTGGCATCGGAGCCGAAGGGCCCGGACAAACCCGAATTGATGACCCAGGTGATAAGGACTTCCAGAACCAAGGAGTACATTCTGCGGTGCTGACTTGATCTCTTCGAGTTCTCTGGTGACTCCAACGGTGTAAGTGAAGCTCTTGTCATGCCTGGTCCATCAGCAAGTAAGTTGCACAGGTAAAAAGTAGTCATTCTTACGACAAAGCAGATCGGACAAATCCACATCTGCACACATCTCATTTGGTCCAAGTCTACACCCCCTAGCAGGATCCAGAGTTCCAAGCCCTTGCACAAGCCGGCTTCAGTCATTAACCCCCCACCGCAGTCTCACTCAGTGTACAGCTTCGGCTGCTGCCCAGTGTGCCTGGCGGCCTCGAGGAGCTCCTTGTTCGCCTTCTTGAGTAAATACTTCATCAAGAGCGCCGCCACGATACTAAGAACCGAGAACCCCATCATGAGCAGCATGGCCATGACGTAGCGAGGGCCATCTGAGGATGGAAAGAAGTAGGGGCTCCAGATGTTGCCCAGCTGCGAGAGCAAGTTGACGATAGCGGTGGCGCAGGCTCTTTTCTCCGGCGTCTGATTCAGCGACGACGCAGCCCAGGAATACACAGCGGCGTTGGCCGCAAAGGCGCCCGAACAATAAAGGAATGAGGCGAAGTAGCGCGCAGACTTGTTGAGGGTCGCGGCCGATATGATGAAGCCCGCGATAGCCACGACCATGGGTGCACTGATGTGATATCCGCGTTCGTTGAAGCGATCACTGGAATAAGCAACCAGGAAGGATATGATGGCACCGAAGAGGTAAGGGGGTGCGGTCAAAACCAGTGTGATTGTTCGACTGCCCAGGTTCATCGATCTGACAATGCTGTAGGGATATCGTCAGCTTGATGGGCCTTCTGTGCGGAATCGGGAAGACGCCAAGGTTGATGTACGCAGACAAGGAAGACTCACGTTGGGAAGAAATTGTTGAAGCCGTAGGCTGTGTGGTTTGCACACAGGATAATCACCTGTGATATCACCCAAGGGTCAGTCGATGCCTTCCGCATGATGGAAGGGGGAGCTGGGGATCACTCACAAAGATCCATGTGCGGATATCCTTGACGGCCAGTCCAAGGCCATGCCAGATGGACCGATCCGCCTCGGGAAGGGAGACGCGGTCCAAGGCGATACGCTGACGAGCCAGCTCCTTTTCACTGGCTGTGAAAAGCCACTTGCCACTGCCCGTTTTGGATTCGGGGAAATCCGGC
Source organism: Plectosphaerella plurivora (assembly GCA_020726575.1). Taxonomy (NCBI): domain Eukaryota; kingdom Fungi; phylum Ascomycota; class Sordariomycetes; order Glomerellales; family Plectosphaerellaceae; genus Plectosphaerella; species Plectosphaerella plurivora. The sequence goes on along the minus strand of JAGSXJ010000012.1, from coordinate 62,599 downwards.
AGCAAGATAAAGGCGAAGATTGCTGCCACGGCGCTCCCGGCACCCTCGATGATGAATAGCCACTGCCATCCATGCAGGCCAGAAACGTTGGACAGCCCGGCAAATATACCAGCCGCGATGAGACCGGAGAAGGCGGTGGCCAAGACTAATCCGGAATATAGGATTGCGGTTCGAAGTGCGAGCTCTTTCCTAGTGTACCAGGCCGACAACATGAAGAATGCCTGTGACATTGGTCAGATCAACGTGAGCAGCGGAGGTGGCGGATGGCACTAACGCCTGGGAAGAATGGCGCTTCGACAATGCCCAATACGAAACGAACGCCGATGAGGCCCGAGAAGTTCTGGACCCCGGCTGTGGCCGCTGAGACTGCTGACCAGACAATGACGCAGCAAGGGAGGTAGATGGATGGGCGGACCCTCGTGAGGATCATGTTGGACGGAAGTTGGGCGATCATGTAGCCCACGTTGAGAACTAGTGGACAAGAACACAACGTCAGTATTGTTCTTCTGAGAGGTCCGAATGACGACGGCGAGGTGAAGAGGCAGGGATAGTGGAGATACTGACTGGACACCGCAACGTTGAATTGATTGCCTACAAGGCCCAAATCACCTTCGAAATCGTCCAGGCGAGCTTGCCTGAGAACATGGCACAAGTCAGTTTCCAAGCTTTACCCGAGTAGGTGCCCGTTGAAACTTACGCAATATTATTCCTGTCTAGGTAGTTGAACATGTAAAGAACCCAGACCGTCGGAAGAAGAGTCATGTCGAGCTTGCGCACAACGCGCCTCTCGGCAATCTTCCACTCTGGGCTCTCATGATGCCCGAGTGTGCTGTGAAGAGCGTGAGGGCCATGTTCCCCATGCTGTAACTCGGTCTTTGACTGAGAGAGGGCAACGTGGTCAACATGTTCGCCCGGGTGGGATTCGGGTTGCTTCTCCAAAGTCATGGTTGCAAGTTGCGTTGAGCTTTCAGGTAGAATGTAAGATGAAAAGGTAAGAAGTTGCGCGTTGTGCGGTGTGCGGTGTGCCTCGATTTTCTATCAAGGGCAGAGAGGGGGATCATATATACAAAGACGGGTTGCTGTGAAACGCCCGCTGGAAACTGGTGCTTCCGTTCGGCCATGATGATGATGTCTGCGCCGCGCCGGTGGAAATTCTGGGGTCCCCAAAGGGATGTAGCGAGAATCCGGGGAGGAGAACCCGGGGGAAACGACATCAGGTTCTCTCTAGCCCATCAGAGTGATGTTTGAAAGTAAAGCCGATCGGACCAGGAGTCGGACGCCGATCGGCTTGCCTGCATATCTTATCCAGGCCCGGGGTTGACGCCGATCGGCTCCGGCCATGATGCATCCATGGTGAGGGGGCGTGTGATCGCCGACCGAGGCAAGATGATTGAAGACTATTAAAAAGGGTTGGGATTGACTGGTAAAGTCGAGAATTTCCTCGATCCTTATCCATAGCACCGACGGACTACATTGCAGTTAGTTTACCCACTCAAACCCAACGTCAACATGTCCACCAACAACACCAACGGTTCCAACGGCCATGGAGCCCCTCCCCCATCGGCCGCCACGAACCTCCGGCGTCTCCTCGAACGCAATGAGATTCTCGTGGCCCCAGGAGTGTACGACGGCTTCAGCGCCCGCATCGCCCACGAGGTGGGATTCGACTGCATCTACATGGTGAGATTCCTCTCCCCGAGTGTACACTGTGCCGTGCTGACAGCAAACCCCAGACCGGCGCCGGTTCGGTGGCCTCCATGCTAGGCCAGCCCGACCTGGGCTTCGCCTCTCTCAATGATATGCGACAGCACGCCGAGATGATTGCCAATCTCAAGCCCTCGGTGCCTCTAATCGCAGATGCGGACACTGGCTACGGCGGCCCAAACATGATCGCCCGCACCGTTGCGCAGTACCACCGCTCGGGCGTCGCCGGCCTGCACATTGAAGACCAGATCCAGACCAAGCGATGCGGCCACCTGGGCGGCAAGTCCGTCGTGGACGTGGACACCTTCTCCCAGCGCATCGCGGCCGCTCACTATGAGCGCAAGCGCCTGGGATCTGACATTGTCATCATCGCCAGAACCGACGCGCTACAGACGCACGGCTTTGACGAGGCGGTCCGCCGTCTCAAGGCTGCTGTGGCGGCCGGAGCGGACGTCGGATTCCTCGAGGGCGTCACTACGGCCGACGAGGCGCGCGAGGTCTGTAAGCAGCTGGCCCCGACGCCGATGCTCCTCAACATGGTCGAGCACGGCGCCACACCGTCTTGGACGCCGACTGAAGCGCAGGAGCTTGGATTCCGGATCATGATCTACCCCTTTGCCTCCATTGCGCCGGTTTACCAGGCGGTCAAGGATGCGTTCGGGAGGATCAAGGAGACAGGAAGAACGGGGCTGGAGAAGACCTTCACGCCGAAGAAGCTCTTTACGATTGTTGGCCTGGAGGAGGCGCTCGAGGTGGACGTGGCGGCTGGAGGAAGCCTGTACAACAAGGTGTAGGTCTTAGGTATGTTTGGTTCAGTGGGTTCAGTGTGTCCAGTCGAAATAGGGGGCCCCCTGAATGCGACCGTCGCACTGCAGTACTCCCGGCAACATGCCGTGGATGGCCTGTATTTGACTACCCCAAAAAGGGGCGAATCACCCTCGGCATTACCTACCATCAATAATCAATCTTTGATAATGCCTATGACAATTTGAAGGAAATCCCTATGACAGTCGACGTGGATGTGACCGTGACCGTGACCCGGACCGATCCAGACGCCATCCCCCAGGCCGCTGCGGTAGCGCACAGGCCATGGGTTCTCCGCAGTCTGAAAGCCGATCGGAGAATGATGTGGTGAGGTCAACCGTCCTCTCCCTCACTTCCTCTTCCCGGTTCGGCCTCAGCATCTCATCCCTCTGGTAGTTTTCTCTCCAACATCGGCGTCGACTTCCGATCGAGCACATGGCCGACCGCTCATCACCAGCACTGGCTGACCACCAGCGCGGATCCGTCCAGGAGACACCCGACCCCTCCGACAAGAACCCCGCCAACTTGAACAACGGGGCACCGGGTGGGCGCCGGAAGGCGTGTAACCAGTGCCGGCAGCAAAAGGTCAGCTCGCTCCCCCATGTCCATCTCAATACGCCCCCCGGATCATGCGTACTGTTCTCATGCAAAGCTTCTGACACGAGAGTTTCGTCAAGCTCCGCTGCGATCTTGCCGCAGCCGAGATCGAAGGTCAGGCGGCATGTGGGCGCTGTCGCCGTCTCGACCTCGAGTGTAAGATCGACAACGGCTTCCAAAGAACGAGGAAAAGGAGGCAAGTGACAAGATCCATCCGCTGTATACGGACAACATTGCTAAATGACTACACTAGACGTTCGGCCGACTATGAAGATGAAATCAGAGCTCTGAAGAGTCGGCTAGATGGGTCCCAGCAAGGCACCGCCATCACGAGCCCCCCGTTGGTTACCGAGCCTCTGCCAAGATTGAATCTCATCAACCAAGAGCCACAAGTCCAGTTGGGGACGGTAGGAATGCTGCAGGAACCGATCTACGCGACCAACGACATCAACTTGTATAACACGCCGGGGACTGTTGATCGACCTGGGTCCGTTGCAGCGCTCTCCATATCATCGTCCATCGCTCACGCGGCATCCGCCGAGGCATCTCGGACACACGCAGCACCAGGGTTGACCACAATACCTGATCCCGAAGACACAGCTGTGCGTCCTCCGAGGACCTCCTTCTCTGCACCTCGTCCGCGTGCCGTTGGCAACGTCGTCTTGTCCGTCGAAGAAGTTCATGATCTTTTCAAAGTGTAGGCCACCTCGACTTCCCAGAGCGCAGACACAATCTGACCCAACCCAGCTTTCAGGCTGACTACCAACATTTCCTTCCAATCGTCGACCTCGACAGTCATTCCCCCCATGAACTATATGAAATATCCGACCTCCTCTTCTGGAGCATCGTATCCGTCGCAGCAAGACGCCTCAAAGCCCAGCCAACACTCCTTCCCAAGCTAGCCCGGAGCGTTACAGATCTCCTCTGGCGAACGGTGCGGTCAATGCCGCACTCGGTCGAAACCGTTCAAAGCCTCGCCCTTCTCTGCACCTGGCCGTTTCCGACAAGCAGCAGCTCCACCGACCCGACCTTTATGCTGGCCGGCTTGATGTTGCAGATCGGTACCCAGATGGGCCTCCACCGCGCTCAATATGCGCAGGACTTTGCCAAAGCGCCCTTGAACCTAGGGTCCGAAGATATCACATGCTGGAGACGCATCTGGGAGTGGTGTACGGTGGTAGCTCAGAGGTTTGTCATGTTCAGAGTGCATGGCAGAGAAGTTAGCTAATGATGACGGCCACCTTCCAGCGTGAGTATAGGTTGCGGCTTTCCGTTGCCACTACAACAGCCAGACGCAGAACGAACAACACCAACCAGCCACGGAGGCTCCAACTCGGAATCTACGCGCGACTTCCGCCGCCGATTGGAGCTGTTCAGAGACCGAGTGTCATCCAGCTTGACTCCCAACGTCCGATCATCGGGCGAGCAGGCAGCCAGCCCCGAGAGGCTTATTCTTTACCGCCTGTTGGGCGCAGACCTCCTTGAGCTCAGTCAACCTGGAGCCAGTCGAATGGAACTCGACGCCTGGCACCTGGCTGCAGCTCGAGTTCATCTTCATGCCTTCTATCTCTTCGATCACGCCTCCACTCCCGGCTATCAAGACTTCATATGCACCACCTACCTCAGTGCCCGCGCCCTCATCTCCTCCACCCTCGCTCTCGACGCTCGACAACCCCGCGGCTTCCTGGAACACTGTCCCTTCTCATGCTATCAAGTCTTCGTTTGCGCCTCCGTCATCGTTCTCAAAATCCTTTTCAACGGATTCTTTCGCACCCTTCTCGACGATGTAGACGAAGGCACGAAGCTAATCGAGGGTGCCATCGCGGCCCTTCGCAAAATGAGCGTCATGAACAACGATCTACCCGCCCGACTGGGCGGCGTCATTGGTTTCTTCTGCGCCCTACCCGACATGACCGCCATCGGAGGTACGACTATGCACGACCTACAACTAAAGCACGTCACAAACCGCCTCAGCATGAGCGTCGTGTATGACTGCCTTTGGACGTGGAGGCGGCACTTTATTGCAATGGACCGCGGGGACAGACGCCAGGACGATGTTGCGAGCTTTGAAACAAACGGTCAAGCTGGTGCATCGGACGACTTTGGTGATGTGCAGGGCATGCTGGGGTTCGACTTTGCACTGGAGTCTTGGGATTTCCTGGCGTAGTGTCGCGGAGCTGGGGGGACCGGCCGCCCTGTCGGGATCCTGACCAGGGGCGTGGAGCTGTGCCACAATCATGCATCAATAGATCCAGCGACCCTACATTCGTCACATGCAGTCGAAATTCGCCGGATGCACTCCTGAGGCAAGCCTCTGCACTGCAATGGACTCCCGCGCAAGGCGGTGTGATGCTCGAGATGACAGTCAGGGGTAGGGCACATATGACATTGTCACCATCAGTCACCGCAGGTGCCTTGGTACAACCAAACAATCATGATGCCGCTCAAATTACACGCTCAAAATCGCCGCCCCAGACGCCCGTCCCCATGCACCGTCTATCATAGCATGTTAGCTTTGCAAAGCCCCGGCTCGCCCACCTTCGGACCCGAGTCGTTCTGGCTCTCCTCCGGCCCGTCCTTCTTGTCCTCCCCGGGCGGCCCGTCCGTCTTGTCCCGGGCCGACTCGGCCTTTTTGACCTCTCCGGACCCGGCCTCCTTGCCTTCCTCCGGTCTATCCGTCTTACTCTCCCCCGACTTATCTTCCCCCTTATCCGACTCAGACTTCTCCTCCTTCCCCTCCTCATCCTCCAGCTTCAACCTCTCCAAAGCATCCCCCTCCACACCGTCCGGCACGTCCACCGCCTCAGTAACCATGATTCCAGGCGCGACCTCCGTCGCATCACTCACAGCCTTGACTTCCTTCCTCGTCATTGCGGCACCATCACCTGTAATCCAATGCCTCATGGCCACAACAGCCGCCTGATACTCAACACTTGCGCTGATGGGCGGCATGAATGGCGGCGGCTTGTCCCACGCGTGCTTTTGACCCTTGACGATACGTGTAGTCACCTCACGTCCCGCCGTCGACAGCCGCTCAGCAAACTTCAGACCCTCGTTGTACAGCATGTCTCGCTCGCAGAGGCACAAGTGTGTCGGCGGCAGAGTCTCGAGCATCTCGTCCGACATGAGGCCTGGTGAGAGCCGCGGGTCGTCGCGCTTGTCCCGTGGGATGGGCGGGTAGAGGTAGCTCGCGTCAAAGAGGTTCGTCATGCCCGGGGAGAGGGTCTCGTCTGGATGCGAGCAGAGCTGTCGCTTGATGTCGCGCGGGATAGTCCAGTCGAGCAGCGGGTAGAAGAGGGTCAGGCCGGCGATGGAGGGCACTGGATGGGGAAGCTTGTACTCCCACCGTGAAGGGTCCTGAAGCACGACCCATGAGGCCAGAGCCAGGGTACCGCCAGCCGAAAAGCCTGAGAGGAAGATGCTATCTGAGTCGATGCCAAACTCGTCGGCGCGGGCGGCGATCTGAATGATGGCGTCGACACAGTCTTCGACGGGCGTGGGGTAGGGGTAGCCCGGGGCGAGACGATAATTGACGGCAAAGACGACGGCGTTGAAAGAGTTCATGACGGCTCCAACCCACCGCGCGTCGTCGGTTCCGTTGCCGAGAACAAAGCCGCCGCCGTGGAAGTTGATGAGGGCCACCCGCTTCCGTCGGGTCGGCAGCCGTTGTAAGGATTCGGAGGAGTCTAGACGGTCCTTGGCATCGTCCCACGCCTTGACTGCCGCGGCGACTGCGTCTGACTGCGGGGGTTCCAGCCCAGGTGCATCGCGCGATGTCTGTCTGGATAAGTTTCGTGAGGGCTGTCTCGAGAATTGTCTAGACAATTGCCTCGAAATCTGCCTTCTCAGACGCCGGCCCTTCTGGCGAGTCCCTTCGGGTGCGGCGGCATCGTCCTTGGTGTCTTCATTCGCTGACAAGTCGTCATCACCTTCACCATCGACCGACAGCTGAGCCTGCGCCGAAGATTCGGGACCTCCCACGGGGTCCCAGACATCGACACGGATGGCATCCTTCCCCTTCCACTCGGACAGGGTTGAGTCTAGGTAGATGGTGCTGTCGGGTACAGGCGGGACGGGAACAGAGCGGTTACCCAAGGCAAAAGCAAATGAGGCACCTGACCGCAGGGCCATGGCATTGGCGTGGAGGCGCCATCTGGCGACGTCCTCGAGGGGGTTGGCATACTCGTCGTCAAAGGGGTCCCCCCGTTGAGAGTGCCTTGACCCTGTCAGACGGGCAGAAAGACGGGCCCGGCGGGAGGTCGTGGGCGTGGTAGGGCCCAGTTGCATGGTGGTTCGCATGCTGACGGCCCCCGAAAGTCCGCAAACCCGGGCAGTGGAAAGGTCAGCGGCAGCGAGTGGTGATGGTCTCGACCACGTGAGATCGCGGGATCCGGGATGCGGTTGATGCCCCGCCCGGGAGGTTCGGACAACTACGGGACCGTGTGGTCTGGGTCCTTGTCCTGGCCCGTTCTCTTGAACTGGTGAGCCCGGCTTGAGTCACCTGCAGGCTGAAGCAAGCAAAGTTTTCCTGGTCCCTGGTCATCAATTGATCAGCAGGCGGGACGACAGGATGGGTCCCCTTTTTCGGGTAGGGGTCTCGGGTAGGGCGGGACGTGGATGGAATAGACTCTGCAAGGGCAGGCAAGGGTAGGATAGGGCAGGGGACGCACGAGGTTTGTCAAGTCCGGAATATCTCGCAACGGTGTCTCGGAGTCGCGAAGCGAGGCGAGGGTGGGCGGGAAGATGGACGTTGGAGGGTTCGAGGTGGACGCACTGGGCAAGGCTTGATTCGCCCTTCCAATGAGCTGAGCTTCGGTCGGGCCCGCGATGAGACAGATGGGACGATGACAAAGCGGGGAGGCCAATGGTTGGTGGATGAGGTGGTGAAAGTGTGTCACGCCGAGCGATAGAATGATTCGTTTTCTCCGAGGAAGCCGAAGATGCAAAGTCCGACGACCACGGTGTGAGGAAATCGGCGGTAGGGCAGGGCCCGGGGTGTGTGGTTGATGATGTTGCTTGGCTGCGAGGTCGTCGGTGTGTGAAGTCGAGGCTGGAAAAGTACGTGTCTTGGTTGTACAATAGAGCGAGCAAAACTCGCGACAGCAGGTTCTTCAGTATTATGAGGGCAGTCAAACCGAGTACGAAGGCAAACGCTGACTGATGAGCTCCATGAGATGAGATGGATGGACAAGGAAGACCTGGAACCTGCCCAACAATCGTCAGTCGCTTCATGCCATCAAACAGGAGCAACCCAGGCGCATGTTCCGCCTCCGCTAACACCATCAGCGCCACGTGTCGGCGGTTCGCTGTTAAGGTAATGGCGAGAACCCGAATGACGACCACCAATAAGAACAAAAGCTTTGCGGGGGTGGGCCCCTGCCGTCACTGCACCGTCTGGATTCTGCCCGATAACCGGGCAGGCGAGGGTCTTGGTCATCCATGTCGCCCTGACGTCATTTTCAGGCTCCTTTTTTTTCCACGCTCGATCATCGGAGACACCACACGACGGACGCATGCTGTTCACGGGATTGATCGGCTCGGCGCCCTGCTCGCGTTGCCGGCTCGGACGTTCCCAGCCGCCACCGGGCAACTCTGGAGGTGGACGTTGGTTTCTGGCCTGGCAAGTCTAGCAAGTATCTGTACTTGGAGTTGAGCCGCATGCCCTAGCTGGAGCGTTTGGTCCGTACAATCGCCCATCGCGATGCCTCGTGGGGCAACAACGCAAGTCAAGGATGTGTTCCTTGAATTGAGCAAAGGACAAGACATTCCAGACCACCACCGTGCGGTGCCTGCTCGTTTCGTCTCGGGTTTGCGATATGGAGTGATTGGACGCCATGCATGCATCGCGGGGAGAGTGCGAGAATGGCCGTATAGATCGCCACGGGCGCCAGGCCATCGGGAGACCTGCTGGACATGTGAAGGGTGGACGGGCGCGGGCAGGGATGGTGGTGGAATTGCAGTGATGTTGTGGCAGACGGGTGGCTGGGACACCCCGGAGGCGTTGGTCATGTCTCGCCCAACCCAACAACTCCAGACCAGACCAGACCAGACCCTTGAGCCTGAGGTGACAAGTGAGGGAGTGTGCTGTCGTCTGGCTACGGAGTCGTGGCCCCGGCGCTTCGGCATCGCGCGTGCGCATGACGTGGTGCGGCGCCGTTCATCTCCGCACCGGTGCTTGTTGGCATCAGTCATCTAGCCTCCTCCTGGGATCCGCCCTGTCCCGTCGTGGCCGAACGACCCCAGTATCTCAAAAGTAAGAGGACGGCAGATACTTGGTCGGAAGTAGGGCTGGGCCAGGGTCTTGCAGCTGGGGGTTCAGGAGCCAGGCGGACAGAGGCGTCCGGGCGTGACTCGGGCCATGGTCGGTGTGAGACGCTTCTGTAATGTTCTGGTGGTGACAAACTGCACCTGTGACTGTGAGATAAGCGGCGGATCACAAATAATTCCCGGGCGTGGTCAGCAGACGAGACGGGTATCCGGACTTGAACGGCGCCAATGGCTGTCAGAAGGGTGCCGCAGGCCGTAAGGTCACTGCCAAGACGGGTTAGGTTTGGACGGACGGGTTCAAGGTGAGAAATCGGCGGCCGAGAGGGAGGGAAGAGGGGGTACCACTGCCGGGTTTTCGAGGTACGTGTCGGTGCGGCAGCGCGAGTAAGCGCATGACGGTATGTGCAGCGGGCACCCTAGGTACCTGGAAGAGCCTGAGAGGAGGAGACAGAAGAGGGAGGGGTGGAGTGCCGGACGCCGGGATGCGCACCGGACCCGTGGATCGAATCAGGCACGACGGGCTTGGCTGATGAATACACTGGCAGGCAAGGGTTTTTGCTTTCCTCGCGCCCTCAGGTGGTCCCTCTGCTCTGGTCGCGGCCCCCGGGTTTTGCTAGTGCAGTGAGTCCGTGTTGCTTTCGAACGACAGGATCCCGGCGATGCCGCACCGAGGTTTTCTGCTTCTCCTGGATTGGACTGGACTCGAACGCAGGTGGATGAAGGAAGGGGGTGGACAAGCATATTTAGGACCCGTGGGCCTCTCTGCTGATTTGACGTTGCTTCTTTTTCTCCCGGTTTCTCATTTTCCAAGCGCAATCACCAAACGTCCTCCTCCGAGTCACGACAACTCACACTCACAGTCCGTCTGCATTAGCTAAGCCCCTACGCCGCCCTGTTTTGGCTCAGGCACAGCACACTTTCAGCCCGCACCGCCCTACGACTGGACTACCTCAGGTACACCCGACACGCGGCATTCAGATGACATCAGCCCTCGGAACTTTTAAGAAGTCCTCCTCCTCGACATCAACAAACCGCACCCCTCGCAACGCACGCCTCTCGAAATTATTAATTTAATACCTGCCAACACCCCAAAAACAATCTCCCGCTGCGGCTATCGGCGATCTCTCCTGCACCTAAACAGTAGCAGCCGCTTTCCCGGTTTCCGCCCCCCCTCGTCTCACTGCCTGCCCTGCACTCCCTTTGCCGGAGCAGTGCCCCCGGTACCTTACCTGGCGGCGACACATCCACCACACCAGAAAACCAAGACCCGGCCCACCCCCTGTGACGACATCCTGCGAGTCGCACCTGCCGGTACACTTACCTGGAAGAAAAACCCAGGCGGCTCAACTTGAACACCCTCCTGCTTTGACAGCTTTTTTATTTTTTAATTTACATCCCACCAAAAATGGTCACCATGGCCACCACAGACGGCACGACGACGACACGGTCCCGGCCACTTTCGGGAAACCCCTTTGCCCGTATCGCCCACAAGATCGCCAGCCTCAAGAGCGGCGAGGCAGCCTTTCGCTCTCAGTCACAGCCCAACAGCCTTGAAAAGACGGCTCTGCGCAACTCGGTCGTCAAGACGGGCAGCGGTGATCTCGAGCGTCTCAACTTGAAGAACACCGCAGCAGCACAGACTCAACTGCGCGACGGCATCCAGAGTGACCCCGATGTCCACCACCAGATCAAGCCAAACGGCAAGGCCCGCACCATTACACCCCCGGCCTCGTCCCGGCAGAGCTCCCAGACTACCCGGTCGCAGCCCTCACGCATCCAGCGCGATGATGAGGAGCCAGAGCCCCGCGAGTCCATGGACCGCTATGGCTCCGAACGCTACGTCTCCGACTCGTCCGACTCGGGCGAGGTCGAGAGGATCCTGTCCATTGCAGAGGTCACCAAGCAGGCCGTCGGCAGCACAGTGACTTTCCGCGCCAGGATACACACCCAGCGCCGCATGTCGCGCTTCCTTGACTTTATCCTCTTCCGCGACCAGACCGACACCATCCAGGGCGTCCTGTCGCGTGCTCATCCCAACATGGTCCGCTGGGTCCAGCACCTGCATCCAGAGTCAATCGTCCAGGTCACCGGCACTCTGCAGAAGCCGGTCGAGGACGTTCGCTCCGCGCTTCACTCGGACATTGAGGTCAACATTGACTCTGTCTACCTCGTCAGCTCTGCCACCCAGCCCGCCTTCTCAAACTATCGCCCGCCCGAGGCCATGAACAAGCGTCTCAACGCTCGCATCCTCGACCTGAGGCACCCCTCCAACCAGGCCCTGTTCCGCGTCCGCGCTGCGGTCACCCGTACCTTCCGCAACTCGCTCGAGAACCAGGGCTTCATGGAGATGCAGACACCCAAGCTGCAGCCCGCTGCCACTGAGAGCGGCGCTGCCGTCTTCAAGGTCAACTACTTTGGTCGCAGGGCTTTCCTCGCCCAGAGCCCTCAGCTCGCCAAGCAGATGGCCATCTCGGCCGACTTTGGCCGCGTGTACGAGGTGAGTTCAAAATGTTCCTGACATGCATGTATCTTGACTAACACTGCCCAGATTGGCCCCGTGTTCCGTGCCGAAAACTCAAACACGCATCGCCACTTGACCGAGTACACCGGTCTCGACATTGAGATGGCCCTGATCAACGACTACCACGAGATGATGTCCGTTGTCGACTCGACCCTCAAGGACATCTTCCGGGCGGTCCAGTCCATGCCCGAGATGAAGTCCATCCGCGAGAGGTGGCCCAGCGAGGACATTGTCTTCCTCGATGAGACGCCCATCCTGATCTTCAAGGACGCCATCCAGATGCTCCGCGATGACGGCCGTGACGTCGCCGAGGAGGACCTCAGCACCCGCGACGAGATCCGTCTTGGCGAGCTGGTCAAGGAAAAGTACAAGACGGACTACTACATCCTCGACAAGTTCCCCAAGAACGCCCGTCCCTTCTACACCCACCCCGATGACGACCCACAGTGGACGAACTCGTTCGACATCTTCGTCAGGGGTCAGGAGATTTGCACCGGCGGCCAGCGCATTCACGACCCTGAGCTTCTGCGCGCCAGCATGGCAGACAACGGCGTCCTCGAGGAGGACATGGCCGAGTACCTCTCCGCCTTTGACCTGGGTGCTCCCCCCCACGGCGGCGCTGGCCTCGGCCTCGACCGCCTCATCTTCCTCCTCCTCCAGCTCGGCGACATCCGCTACGCCACCCTCTTCTTCCGCGACCCCAAATCCCTCCCCGCCAAGCCACCATCGCTGCCTCACCCGACCGCCGACACGACAAAGTCCCGCGTCGGCCTCGACCACCCACCCATCGAGGAGCTCATCGCCAACTACGGCGACGCCAGCAACACATCCTGGCTCGACGAGCGCTTCAAGATCTGGCGCCACCACACGGGTGCCGCCGTCGGCTACGTGCCCCAGGGCCGGCTGGTCATGGTCATCGGCGACCCCCTGTGCGATGCCCGCCAGTACAAGGAGGTGGCTACGGCCTTTATCGACTTCTGCCTGCGCGACCTCAAGCTGACGCCCATCTGGATGCTCGTCTCCGTCGAGGTTGAGGAGGTTCTCGGCAAGCACCTTGGCTGGCGTACCCTGTCCTGCACCGAGGAGCAGCGCACCGACGGCGACCACCACTCCGGCCCTAGCGGTCGCGAGGCCCGTCGCATGCAGCGTGAAGGTGTCAAGGTTCACGAGGTCCGCCCCGACGACGCTTTCCGCCGCCGTGCCGACGAGTCAATCGTCCGCTGGAAGGCCTCCCGCAAGGGCAAGCAGGTTCACCTCACCGAGGTTAGGCCCTGGGTCGACACGGCTCACCGCCGCTACTTCGCCGCCGAGAAGGACGGCGTCGTCCACGCCATGGTCGTCCTGCACCAGCTCGCCCCCCGCCACGGCTGGCAGGTCAAGTGGGCGCTCGACTTCCCCGGCTCGCCCAACGGTGCCATCGAGGTGACTGTCGAGCAGGCCCTGTCCACGGTTCCCGGCGCCGTTACCTTTGGCGTTGGTGTCTCCGACCGCCTCACCCCCGGCGAGCACCTCGGCGGCGCCCGCGCGCGCTTCCTCGCCAAGTCTTACGACGCTATCGTCAAGTCGCTTGGTCTTGGTCGCAAGGCCGAGTTTAGGGAGAAGTTTGGTGTTCTTGGTGAGCAGGTGTACATCTGCTACCCCAAGCATGATATTTCCGTCAAGGACCTGCGTGAGATTGTCAAGTTCTTCGAGGACTGAGAGAGACGTTGAGATGATAGATTGTTCTGGAGACGGGATTTACGAGGGGACGACAGATTGTCGGACCACGAGCACGAGGCATGGCGTTGGCTGGTTGCATTGGGAGTTTGGTTTTTTTTGTTCTACATACTACATACCCAAGATTATTGTTTCCCTTCTCAAGATGGTTGCCATGTCGCAAGTGATGTTCAATCTGGTGATGATCCCATGTGATTGGGTTCAACCGGTGGTACAAAGGTGGCCGACATGGCGTCGACGCCCAACGACGAAATCTAGAGATCTTTCCACTCACTTCCACCGATTGAGGAATTCCGCTACACTTCCTATCGACCATCTTTGCGACCCAGAACGTGGTGTCGGTGATGGTGGTGCCCTGCTTTTGACGTGCATCTACCCCTGAACGCCACGTTTCCCCTGGAACCGACGCGACTGGCTGCTCGGCCCCAGCGGAGCCGAATACCCCTCCCTCCCTCCAAAGATGGCGGCAACATGGCGAAGCCACTGTCAACACTTGGAGGACAAACACGTGGAAACATGGCCATGGGCGTTCTGCAGCGAATCCTTCGTCGGCCCCCGGCGTCGGAAGAGAAGAACCTTGTCGTGTCGGGGGCATATATGGGCACCATCATCCCTGGCCTGGTCCTAAGGGGCCGGTCGCGACAGCCTGAGAGCACGGCCGCCCTCCTCCTCATCGCAGTCATCTCCCTGCCTCTGGTATTCATCAGCATGCGTGTCTGTGTGGTTCCCTTGGTTTGTTTCCTGGCCGGCGCTGTCCGCAGTGCCTCCATCGGAAAATATCAGACGAGCAACCTCAACGGGCCGCTTCGCTTCAACGTCGACGGCAGCTTCAAGATCTCTGTATTCCAAGACCTTCATTTCGGCGAGAGTAAGATCAATTCCCCTGGAATGCTCTGAAAATCATATTCTGACAATCGTCAGATGCCTGGGAGGACTGGGGCCCGGCCCAAGATAAAGCCACCCTCCGCGTCATCAACTCGGTCCTCGACAATGGCAACCCCGATCTCGTCGTTCTCAACGGAGACCTCACCACGGGCGAGAATCTCTTCGTCGAAAACAGCACCAACTACATCGACATGATGGTCGCCCCAATGGTCGATCGCGGCCTTCCATGGGCATCGACCTACGGTAACCACGATTACCAGGTCAATATCTCCGGACACGCCATCCTCGAGCGCGAGCAGCAGTACACCAACGCCCGCACGCGCCAGATGGTTTCTGGTGATGACATTGGCGTTTCGAACTATTATCTTCCCGTCTACCCCGCCGACTGCGTTGGATGCGACTGCGCTCCTGAGCTGATGCTCTGGTTCTTCGATAGTCGCGGCGGGTTCCGGTACCAGGAGCTTGATCCCCGTGGGAGGGAGGTTCCGTTTCCTAACTGGGTTGATGAGACGGTTGTGGAATGGTTCAAGGAGAGCAATGCGCGTATACAAGGGCGATTTGGCAAGGTCATTCCCTCTCTAGGGTTTGTGCATATCCCCACCAACGCCTCGCAAACCCTCCAGCTCGCTGGAGTCAATCCCAACCGCCAACCTGGCGTCGACAACGACCGTCCCCTATCTCAGCAAGCACAAGGCTGGTGTGCCGACGGACGCAGCGACAGCGGCTGCAGCTATGGCGGCCAAGACATTCCCTTCATGGAAGCAGTGGCATCGACGCCCGGGATGATGGCGCTGTTCTCGGGTCATGACCATGGGAATACGTGGTGTCACCGCTGGGAGGGAAAGCTTCCAGGCATGAGTGTGGCCGGGAACGGGGTAAATCTCTGCTTTGGTCAGCACACGGGATACGGAGGGTATAGTAGCTGGATACGCGGGGCGAGGCAGATCAGCATTACGCGGGAGAATCTGGAGAAGTTTGAGGTTGATACGTGGAATCTCCTGGAGGATGGGAGGGCTGTGGGTGCGGTGACGCTGAATGCGACGTATGGGCAGGATTGGTATCCGGCGGTGCCGAACGATCGGACGTCGTGCGATTGTTAGTGTTTTGAGATCGAGTCCTGGGAGGGAGAAGGTGCTGGTGTATACAGGTTGACGAAGCAAGTACGCGTCTCTGAGGTGGTCATGTCGGCCCGTCCGCGGGAAGTATCATTAGATGATCTTCTCCTCTGCCTTCTAATACAGATGCACCTCACTCTTTCCAGATCCAAGCACGCCCTTCTTCTCGACTGACCCAAGCGCCTCCCTCGTCCTGTCAATAATGACCTTGCCGTACTCAGGCGTTCCAGGAACGGGTGCGGGCTTGCTTCCATCATGTTTCAGCCACACGAGCCCCGAACCCTCGGGGCCGTCAAACTGTCCCTCAACCTTGGCGCGGAGCTCATCGAATCCCTCCGAGTAGGCACCTCCCGTGATGACGGCTACCGGGCGGCGGTCCTCAGAGATGTTTCCCGTGCCGATACTGCTGCTGCTGGTGGCGGGCTTCTGGCCCCGAGCGATGAGGGGAATCTCAGAGATGGCGGCCTCGGGTGTGAGGATGAATTGGACGACTGGGACGAGTTAGCTTTTGGAGTTGAAGGGTGCTTTGGGGCAATGTCACGACGTACCCTCGTACTCGGGCTTGAGACCGGCGATGACACCGGCGCCGATGGATTCTCTGGCGCCGCAGACGATGAGGCGAATTGGTTCTGCCATTGCGATGAAATGAAATGAATGTTCAAGAGTGAGATTTGAAAGGTGGTTCAACCCCGCGTCAGCATTTAGGGGCAACGGTTGTCCTTTTATGCTGACCCGACTTGCTCGGCGAATGGGCTGTCGGCGCACTCCCCGATGCTCTTGGCCTGGGATTTGTCAGTGTGATGCGCGTACGATCTATTTCTTTCCACGGCAGCTTCCGAGATGTTATTCACAAAACAGGGAATATGTCGCGCCTGACATTTCATCGGTCTCGCTTTCGCTGAGCGTAAGGTCGTAGTAAAATCAAGTCGCACCCATCTCATAAGAAACGCTCTGTGATATTGAAAAGGTGTCATGACAAGCCCGAGTTCCTCTGAATCCTTTCCTGCCCTATGCGACCTCTGTCAGACCTCAAAGGAAGTCACACCGAAACCATTATAAATCCATTATTCACCCACACCCCAGTCCAATCATTCCCTCATGCCACCCCCTAAATACGGCTGGCGGCCTTCGCCTGAGCAGCCCCATGACTCTTGATCGACAGGGTGTCGACAAACTCCAAGACGTTTTCAATCTTGCCGTCTTCACCCACCGTCAGGATGAAAACGTACTCGCGGTAGTAGTCCTTAGTGGTGCCAATCTCGGCATCAACAAACTCATCGCGGAGTGTTCCCTGGGCCACAACCCACGCGGTGACGACATTGGTCGCCTCATTCGGCCAGGACTCCTTGATCTTGAAAGCGATGTCGGAGAAGAGAGCTTTCTGACCAGCCGCTCCTTGCAACAAGGCGTTGCCGGGCAGAGGACCCTTGATACCGAGACTGGCGAAGAAGTTGGTTGGGGCTAGAGTGTGCTGGTACTCGGGGGAGAAAGTCGAGGAGATTTTTTCCGCGTCGAAAGTTGACAGGGCGTCGAAGTATGCAGTCGCTGCTGCGACGAGAGTGGAGGAGAGGGCCATGATGAATGTGGTGTAAGTTTTTGGAAGAGAGTGTGCTGCGGTTCGAATCTCTGTATCTCGACCGCTGGAAACGACTCCGTCTTTATGATTGACATACTAGCACCCGAGTCGGCATCTCCACAGCCCCGGCACTCCGCAGCATCACATCGGCACTCATGGAATCGGAGCGGAGTGGGCTCTTAAAGCGGACTTTTTGTCAGCTAAAGATGGCGATCTAATGTCGCTCCGCCGCCGGTGCCTCGGTGCCTCGGTATGTTCCGCGTACAGGGTCTGTCCCGGTTTCTTCTAATCCGCGGAGTTTCCAACGTTGAAGCATTCGTGCATGCTGCCCGCATATCCAGGTGAGCGAACCCCGAAAACATGAATCTTAGGCATGTCCCTTGAGCCTCCGCGTAAAAAGCACCCAGCTTTAGGCTCTCCTCTTTAGTTGTACTATCGGCCCATCGCGCATGCCCACAAAAATCTCAAACAGCTGGAACTGCTCCGGGTCCCGACGACCCTCCTCCATGTCCGGCCGTCCTCCGCCGAGGTTGTTGCTCTTCGGGTCCTGCTTCAGCTCAAACCCGTGCACAAGCTTGCCGACGACAAGACTCATCTCCAGGTACGCCAGGTTCTTTCCAATGCAGCCACGCGGGCCCGTGGAGAAGGGCATGTAACCGCTCTCAGCACACGCGACGCTCTCGACCGTGCTGCCCTTTTCGCCGACGATCCAGCGCTCCGGGCGGAACTCAAAGGGCTCGTCGTACAACTTGGGGCTGTGGTGCATGCAGTAGGTCGAGGTGCTGGCCTTGATACCCTCGGGGAGGAAGTCGCCTTCAATGACGGCGCCGCCTTTGAGAACGACGCGACCCATCTCGGCTGGCGCGGGGGAGCTGACGCGAAGGACTTCCTTGATGAAGGCTTGGAGGTAGGTGCAGTCGTTCTGCAGACGGGGGCCGGACTTGATGTCCTCGGGGTTGTTGAACTTGCCGCGGATCTCCTTTGCGAGCCGGGTCTGGACGGCGGGATTGCGGACGAGGTAGAAGATGGCCGCTGCTGTGGTGATGGACGTCGTGTCGCTGCCGGCGACGAGCATCATCTCCGTCTCGCCAAAGAGCTCGGAGAGCGTGTAGCCAGGTTTGCCGGTCTCGGGGTCGATGGCGCCAAAGAGGTAGTGGAAGAAGTCCTTGCGGATCTCCGACTCAGGCTTGGGGTTCTTCTTGAGGTCCTCCTCGAGCGCTGCGCGGTCTTGGAAGCATTTAGCGACGAAGCCTCCCCAGTTGGCCAGGGCGGGAGGGGCGGTGGTGGCGAGCAGAGCATCCAGGCCCCTCGGCTTCAGCCAGACCCAGAGAGGTGCGAAGGGAGAGAAGGCAATCTGTCATTCGATCAGAAATATGTCCATTCGAGGAATCCTGCTGTATTTACCGGGTGCATGACACACAGGAAAGTGGACATGAGCTCTGGGACGAAGCGAAGCTCATTGTCCGGCTCCTTCATATCAAAAGACTTGCCGAAACAGAGGTCGCCCAAGATGTCGAAGATGAGGTGGTTCGACCAGTCGGCCATGTTGAGAGACTCGGACCATTCACCGTTCTTGTCAATTTCATCTTGGAGGAGACCGCACCAGCGGTCGAGGTTCTGGTGGATGTACGGCTCGGCATTGCGAATGGCCTTGTCCGAGAAGCAGTTGGTCAAGACACGACGCTTGCGGGCGTGAATGTCCTTGTTTGTAGAGTTCCAGGTAGTGAAAGCTACGCTGTTGCGGACGTACGTATCGTAATAGACCGATTTGCCGATGTTAGCCTTGGGGTTGAAGATTTCCTGGTAGCCAGAAGGAGTGTTGACGAGGATGCTGTCAGGTGTGTAGCGGAAAGTAGGTCCTGCGCAGGTCAGTCTATGGGCTCTTGCTCGTGAGCATCAGACTTTTACATACCATATTTCTGCTGCAGAGAATGGAACCAGATGTGACGATTGCGCTTCTGCGTGTGGTAGTGCGCCGGGAAGCCAGAGATTTTGGCCCAGAAGGGACCGGGGTACTTGGCGAGAGGGTGGAAGTAGAGTCTGTAGATGACGACGCCGGAGACGTAGACGGCAAACAGCGTCGAGAGCACGGTAGCCCAGCCAGCCACGGAGACTACCTCGACCAGCTTGTCCAAAAGCATGATGAACCGTAGCAGGAAGATTTGGGAGAGAGGGACGGCCAGGAAACAAGGGAGCTTGCCCCTCACCACTGGGATGAACCATTATTAAGAGGAAACTGCACCGGAAACACGTGTGGGCGTCTTCACGTGTATCCCAGGTATCTTCATGCAGCCCCCCGGACGAATGTACGCAGCCAAGTCGACGTGACGCCCTGCTCAGGCGTAAGACCACATCACACCTGCATACGAACATCGATACCAAGAGGGGCCTCGGGACTCGCACGGAAGGACGGAAGAAAGCACAGCTAGGCGGATCACCAACCGCCTCGGTAAGGGGACTTTGCTTTCGTGCGAACCACTACTGAGGACGCATCGGGGTCCTTTCAGTATCCACAGGCGTTGACGGCCTCTCTCCCCGGTGCAGCTTGCAGCGGAGAGGGGCAGTAACGGGGTCTAGCGTGTTCTGTTTCTTCAGGGTGTGTGAGACTTGGCATGCCGAATGACGGCACTGATATTAGCCATGACCCTGGCATGGGCGCTCCACAGCTTCAGTCTGCCCCCTTCGATGAGAGCTTACCGACCCGCACGGGTGGCCGGGAGGGGAGCGGGCAGGCGGGCATCTCGGCGGCCCTTCCCATCATCGGTTGTGTCTGCAGGCCTGATGCAGGGATGGTACAGTAGTATCGCCGATGGTGGTGGCGATGTGTATCAGAAGCGATCAGGGCATGGCTAACTCCGACAGTTTCGCTGTGCTGTCAGCAATGGTTGAGGAAGATGGAAGCTGCCTCGGCTTCTATGGACGAGAGGGCATCTTTGTGTGCGAAGAGAATCGATCGGCGGAATGTTCTGTGCAAGCAACATGAGCGAGCTGAGCCTGCATCTGCCCTACATCGCTGCTTGGGTCTGTTGTTGTGTTGAGCTGCGGGAGCGTAGCCACCTCAGTCCGTCGAGAACGAAAAGAATGGTGCTCGGGCAGAGTTTGCGACCCAGAAAAGGTCCTTCTGTGCAAAACAAAAAAAGTAAATCCCAGCTGAGCTGGGTTGCGTGTAGAGACACGACAAGGGCAGGATTTGAACCTACGCGGGCGAACCCAATAGATAGCAGAAATCGCCTGGGGAACCAAGATCATTCGAGTCTATCGCCTTAACCACTCGGCCACCTTGCCTACTGATTGATGAAACGATTTGGCAAAATTCAGGGCTAAGAGGCATTCTCATTGGGCTATCGCGGTTGCTGCCAGTGATTGGCCAATTGTGGCGCAAATGCCTCAGGGTCTGAGCTTAGCTAATTGCATCATCGGACCGCCGAAGCTCGACAACGCCCACCGTGAACCGTCCGTGACATTCGGGTCCCCCTAGAACCGACAACCTTGATGATCTGGCATTTCTCTCTCTTGTCCTTTGTACACAAGTAGACGAGCAACCCTGATTCTTCTCCGACATCTTTACCAAACGTACAACCGACCTCGAGAAAGCTGCCCCTAGCCTCCGAGCTACCCCGCCGTCTACCGCCGACGCTGTCACCGAGACTGACACCGACACCGACACAACGCCGAGCCCGTCACCGCAGCCCGGCCGCTGCATGATGCGAGCTTCGACACACCTCCGCCGACCATGATCCCTCGCGTCCTCTGCGCCGCCGCCCGGGCGACATCGCAGCCGATCTACCGACGCAATATCCGCTCGCCATGGCTCCCCCGAACCTGCGCCGCGGCGCCCTGTCGCGTCTTCCAGACCGGCGCCGTCCTGCGTGAGCAGCCAAAGACCCCTCTCGTGGCACCGCCGCCACCGACCAAGACGGCCCCCGAAGTTGCAAAACTCGCAAAGAAGACCGCGGCCGACCCCCTTGCGCCGTCCGACAAGTCGACGCAGGAGCAGCGCAAGGCCGATTGGGCCATCATGAAGGAAATGTCGCGCTACCTCTGGCCCAAGGACAGCCTGAGCACAAAAGTCCGTGTCGGTCTGGCCGTGTCCCTGCTCATAGGGGCCAAGGTCTTGAATGTGCAGGTGCCCTTTTACTTCAAGAGCATCGTTGACGCCATGAACGTCGACGTTGGGGCAGCAGGAGGCACTGTGACTGTCGTGGCTGGTAGCATGATCTTGGCTTACGGCGCAACACGTATCGGAGCCACTGTCTTCCAGGAGCTGCGCAACGCCGTTTTTGCGTCCGTTGCACAAAAAGCTATCCGAAATGTCGCCTGCAACGTCTTTGACCACCTGCTGCGCCTCGACCTCGGCTTCCATCTGTCCAAGCAGACTGGCGGGTTGACCCGCGCCATTGACCGCGGTACAAAAGGCATCAGCTTCCTGCTGACGAGTATGGTCTTCCATATCCTGCCCATCGCCTTCGAGATCACAATGGTCTGCGGTATCTTGACGTGGCAGTACGGCGCATCGTTCGCCGCCATCACCACCCTCACCATGGTTACCTACACGGCCTTCACCATCTGGACAACGGCCTGGCGGACAAAGTTCCGCAGGCAGGCCAATGCCGCCGACAATAAGGCGTCGACGGTGGCCGTTGACTCGCTCATCAACTACGAGGCCGTCAAGTACTTCAACAATGAAAAGTTCGAGGTCGCGCGCTACGACGCCGCCCTGAAGGCCTACGAGAAGAGCTCCATCAAGGTCGCCACGTCGCTGGCGTACCTGAACAGCGGGCAGAACATCATCTTCTCCTCCGCCCTGACGGCCATGATGTACTTGGCCGCCAGCGGCGTTGCCTCCGGCAAGCTGACGGTCGGCGACCTCGTCATGGTCAACCAGCTGGTGTTCCAGCTGTCGGTGCCGCTCAACTTCCTGGGCTCCGTGTACCGCGAGCTGCGCCAGTCGCTGCTTGACATGGAGACGCTCTTCAACCTGCAAAAGGTCAACGTCAGCATCAAGGACGAGCCCGGTGCGAAGGCTCTGGCCCTGCCCAAGGGTGGCGAGATCAAGTTTGAGAACGTCACCTTTGGATACCACCCTGACAGGCCTATCCTGAAGAACCTGTCCTTGACAATCCCCGCTGGCAAGAAGGTGGCGGTCGTCGGTCCCAGCGGCTGCGGCAAGTCAACGCTTCTCCGCCTCCTCTTCCGGTCTTACGACGCTCAGACGGGCCGCATCCTCATCGACGACCAGGACATCAAGGCCGTCACCGTCGAGTCCCTCCGTAAGTCCATCGGCGTGGTGCCGCAGGACACGCCCCTCTTCAACGACACCATCGAGCACAACATCCAGTACGGCGACATCTCCGCCCCCAAGGAGAGGGTCATCGCCGCAGCACAGCGCGCGCACATCCATGATATCATCTCAAGGTTCCCCGACGGCTACCAGACCAAGGTCGGCGAGCGCGGACTGATGATCTCGGGTGGCGAAAAGCAACGGCTGGCTGTTAGCAGGCTGCTCCTCAAGGACCCGCCACTGCTGTTCTTCGACGAGGCCACGAGCGCGCTCGACACGCACACGGAGCAGGCTCTCATGGGGAACATAAACAGCATCCTGCGGGAGAAGAAGCGCACCAGTGTGTTTGTCGCTCACAGGCTGCGAACCATCTTTGACGCCGACCTGATTATCGTGCTCAAGGAGGGCAGTGTGGCAGAAGTGGGCACGCACAGGGAGCTGGTGGACCAGGGCGGACTTTACGCCGAGCTCTGGAGTGGTAAGTACCCGGCGCCCGCCATTGCACGGCTTTTGCTAACATTGACTTGCAGCCCAGGAGACTTTGTTCAATGCGGACGGTACGGAAGTCGTGGAGGGTGCTGCAGAGGGTGTCATTGCGACGCAGGCGCAAGAGACGCCCAAGAGACCATGAAAAAGTTGTAGCTATGCCAATCAATTGAATACCCCGCGGAGGATTGAGCTGGACCTTGGTCAGCGGCCAGAATTTTCCTGTGATGTCGTCTGCCCAGAGAGTTGAGCCTCCTCAGATCAGATGTCACATCATCTCCCTGACGAGTTTGGCTTCCGAGGATGAGGTCGTCCGTCCTTGTCAGTGACGTCCACACGGGACGAAGCTTGGTTCGAATGTCGACACCACGACAGAATTGAACGCCATCCGGCCAGGGCTTCTTGAACGGGAGGTCGGGTACGGGGTGCCCCCCAAGCCCCCTTGGCGAGTCATTTCGCTTGCGTCGTGGACCACATGGTGGCAGTGGGTCGAGGTGTGCCCCCCTTGCAGCTCGACGTGCATCTCTGCTGGCGCCATCTCGAACGATTGGAACGATGGAGGATGCAGGGTGTTGAGGAGTCGTCTGGATGAGTACAAGTACCAAGAAACCGTTCATCTGGCCGATCGGCCCCAACTCCGGGAGGCGCGTCGCACAACGGGCGGGAAGATCACAGACAATAGAGGAGCAGGAAATCGAAAAAGACATATCACTCCAAACCCAACAAAGAAAAAGTGCGTCTCCCATCGGGGCCGGCCGTATCGAGGAACCGCCTGACTCGAGCGTTGACAATAGCTTCTCCCAAGCGGGAGGGACTTTGCTTTGTTACAAGCACCAGGGGCCCAGGCCGGGCCGTTGGACCTGTTCCTCCTTTCCACCTCGGAAACACGACCCCTGAGCTAGGGCCCTCCAAGGTGGGGACGTGGGCAACAGCAGAACGCGGCCGACACATGGCGATGTGACCACTCTGGGCAGGCGGTCGGCGCGGGCAGCTTTGCCACCATTCAGGCGAACGAATGGACGACGAGATGGTGGGGGCCGAGTTGAGGCGCTAGCGCTGATCCAGCGTCGCATGGGTGACAAAAGGGGAAAAGGGCGACGGGGAGGTGTCAGGGGTGTCGCCTGTATTGCAGGGGAGGGAACTTGGGAACCTTGGGAACTTGGAAAGGTCTTCGGCGGCTTCCAGTCCTCCAGGCCCATTCCTCCAGACCTGTCCCTGCCCCAAGGTCGCCCCCCCGCCGCTTGGACGGGCGGGTTCTCGGGCCATTGGCCACTATCAGCTCTTTTTCACTGCCCGCTGCAGGTGCACACCTCCCCTGGTCGTTGCTGCGCGTGAGGTGTGTGCGTTGCGTTGCGTTGCTTCCTTCCCCCGTCCAACCATCCATCCATCCCATCCCATCTCGGCCGCCTTCTTCGTTTCTCACCCACACGTCCTCTCTCTTTCCCCCCCTTCCTCCTGCCAACCCCTCTTCGCTCCTTCCCACCAACCACCGATAATACTTTGTCGCTGCCCCCTGAGCATCCATTGCATCACATCGAACCCTTCTAGAGCCCCCAAAACCCGGCGTTTTGGACTCGATCCTCTCGTTCCTTCGGCACATCTCAACCATCCATCCACCACCGCCGCCGCTTCACCCGCGACCAGCCTTACTCGCATCGTCTGCCCTACAGCTAGGCTTCAGCATTTACACTCCAGCTCTATCTCCCAATAGACAGCGATCCTCGTTTGCACGACGCGCTTCCCGTAGCCAACAAAACGGCCCGCTATCCCCAAAAGCATTAGACGCGCACCAGATAGACACCAAGGAACGGAACACCACTCGACCGCCCTTTCGACGGAGCGAAACATTGCATAGCACACATCAGCCGACACCAAACGAGTCAGCTTGCTTCTGCGCGACATTTTATCCCGTCGTCCTCGCAACGCCAACCTTTTCGCCTCTCACATCCTCCAAGACACATTCCCGCCAACATGTCGCCATCTCTCATTGACCGCCTCCAGGCGTCCATCCAGCAGAAGATTGAGCTCTTCCGCCTCGAGCAGCGCTACACCCGCCGCCGTCATCGCCGCTCTACATTCCAGACCAACGCCGTCTACGTCGACGGAGAGTACGTCTATCAGACTCCCAACTCCACCGGCAACTCGTCCGCCACCTCCGACTCCAGCAACCGCGTCGACGCCCTCCACCAGGTTGAGCCCGCGGAATCGGTTGTCGTCACACCCACCAAGGAGAAGAGGCTGAGCAGGCGCATTTCTTCCATCGCCTTTGGCAGCAACAAGCAGCAGCAGTCCCCCACCAACGACTGGAGGCAAAACCGCGTCGTTGTTGAAGAGATGCAGCAGCGGTGAGCGTGACTTTTTGTCATGCCGCCGTTCCGCACACACGACCACGACCACTGGTCTGTCATGCTTGCAACATGACGAGCCAACGGCCCGCCGGGCCTCGCAGCGAAGAAAGCTGTCGAGACTGCCAACGGGTCTGCGGCAGCAAACCCCCCGTCAAGGGGGCAATTCTATGGATTCGGGACCTCCACGGCCCGGTCCCGCAACGATGTGTCCATCAATGCCTTTCTTCTTCTTCATTGCACAGGCGTTTCTGTCGCATTTTCAACTTGGTGCCAACACTTTGCACCGCTGCACTTTTTTCACGACGAACAAATCTCGACCATGTCACATGCGAGTCTCTGCGGACGCTCGCTACTTGGCTACTGGGGTTGGACGAGAAGGGGACGAACGGCCAACGTCTCCCTCCCCCGCGTCGGTGACGGCAAAGACGTCACACGGCAGCCGGGTATGGTGTCGCAAGACGCTCCGGCGTGCGAGGCCCGCGGTCCTTGGTGTACATATGCGGCCTGGCCGCGGGCCTCGCACACACACTCATTGTCTTTTCTTTTTATAATTGTTCACAGCCCGGCGGCCTCGTCCGTCACGGGTCTGTTTGGGGGGATCTCTCTACGCATGGATGCTGTACATAGCGTGCCTTCGATAGACGAAGCTGCCACGCGCGAGTAGAAATGGCGGTTTACGAATTAAAAATTCTCATGACGAGACTATCGATGCTTTCTGACGTGCTGCCAAACATGACCGCCTTTGCCTGGACATTTTTGCCCCGCGCCGCGCCGCTGATCACCCGTCTCGGAGTGACACATGCCCGCGCCCCGCGACGCTGTCGTTGTAATTTTCGTCTCAGGTTTCGCATCTCATTTCCATGCGATTGGCCCCTCTGGCTCAGCCACATTCTGCGACTCGAGGGTTGGCGTTGCCTTTTCTCTCACTGGCGGCCCTTTGGTCAACTTTTAGCCATGGTTATGCCCGTCAGTGGCTGTCGCGCCGGGCAGCCACGATCGAGACTGGCGTCGCGCGACACGAGATGTAATTCGTGGCCGTGAGTCGTGGGGGAGATGGTTCCCATGCGGCCCTTGTGAGCCGGCACCAGGCGATCTGCGCGGACGTCGCAGACATCGGACGAAAGGCGAAAGAACCCGAGCCCAGACCTTCTATGGAAGGTTCGGGAGAGGCAGAAGATGGAGGACATCGGACGCTCTCGTGCGTCGTCTGACCTGGGAGAGGAACAAGGAGCCCGGGCGTTTCTCGTCGTCTAAGCCTCACATGGCGCGAAACGCGGGTGTCGTCTTGGCTTTGGGCACGAGGTGGCGATCTCCCGAGTCTCCCGGGGACTGCCTTGTCTTGTGGTGGTTCTGTGTCGTTTCCATCCCTGGAGGCGGGGCCTTCAGCGATGGGATGTCGTCTGGCTGCCGAGGATGACCGTGCCCAGGAAGACGCCGGCCAGGACGGAGAGGAAGTAGCCAATGTTCATGGTCATGACGGCGAGCATGCTGCAGGACGGGTGGTTGTCAGCGGATGGCGGGGCAGGTGGGGTGGAAGGATGGAACTGACAGGAGGTAACCGAGGCCAACGATGAGGACTTCAAAGATGGCTCTGCTGATTCTCTGTCCGGCGACGGCAGGCCAGGACCGGGGGTGACGGCGTGCGGGATTGGGTCTGCGTTGACGCGACCATTCGGACGTCTCTTCAAGCTCGAGGCGGGCGTCCTCGCCGCGCGGGTCGTCGTCGTTGTCGGTGAGGGGGACGAAGGAGCCGCTATCGCCGGGGCGCTTCTCGGTCGAGGGCCAAGTCGAACCGTTCCAGAAGCGCTTCTCGAGAGACGGGCGGACGGCGATGAGGAGACGGAGGAGGAGGGTCGCGAGCACGACGCCGATGCAGTTTGCCCAGTAGTAGGAGCCGGGGTTCTTGGTATCGACGAAGAGCGGCACGGGCGTGGTGTGGAAGAGGACTGGCGTCCCTGCCATTGGCGTTTCTGTTTCGGTTGCTTCTGACATTGCGATATTTGATATTCGGTGTGATTAATAGGGCGGTGATGAAGTTGGCAAGGTGTTTGTCGCGGTGGGCGTTGCGACGTTGCGGCTGATCTAGGGGCGTCACGAAGCAAAGGCAGGAACGGCGATCGTGGAGTGAATATGAAGTATCTTCTTGGAGCTTCCCCGGCCGACCCGGATGGTCAAATTGACCCGGGGAAGGGACCTCGTAAACTTCAATTTCCATCGCTCTAAAATTCGTCCGCTACTAGAGTTTCCGCGCCGTGATTGGCGATCCGCTGTCAAGGGGGAAATGGGAGGGTTGAGGGCATTTGAGCGCGTTTAGTCAGGCCTGTCTTGCCAGCCCACGTGGAGGCGAGGGAGGCAAGGAGGCTGGCTCAGCAGCCCGCAGCAAACATGCATTTGGCGTTCGCAGCGCGCGCCGTGCTGCCGCCTCCTTTTTGGGCGTGACGGGGCTTGGTGTTTGGGGTCAGGAGGGGAATGGAGTTGCCTCCGTCCTGCTGGAGGGATGATGCTGTCATGATGGTGGGTTCGTCCGGGGGAGCTGCTGTGGAGCATGACTCGAAGGCAGAAGCTCTGCTCAGCTATCGCAAGTCATGATATTGATTTACTTTGAAGGGTTTGAAGAAGAGTGTAGATTTCCAGATTGACAGCCGTCGATATCATGACCCGCCTCGTGGAAAGCTGTAAATAGGTAGCTGTGCTGGTTTTGAGGAGCTTAAACGGAGCAGGCAGACCACTGGAGGCTTGTGGCGGTTTAGGTGCTGTAGCGGCCCCCAGCCACATTCGCTGTACATCCCTGTACTTATTGGCACAGCCAATCTAGGTTGCCCTCGATCCATCCATTCATCCCGTCGAACATCGACCCAAGCATCGGCAAACACAACCAGAGATTGAACAAGATGCGCTCCAAAATGTTTGTGGTCTCTGTCTTTCATTGATTTGATCCATGTTGACTCTCCAGGCTACCCAGCTGGGCACCTTCCTGATCACCGTGCCCCATGGCCGCGCCTTCCTGATGACCGGCCACCGATGGCCACCTCTCTCACCTACTCCTTCTCAGAGTCTCCTGCGCTTGCCACGATGCAAAGGCAGCATGGCGACTCGCTGCCTGGTGCATGTACTTGAGTTGTCACGCGAGCATTCTCCGTTTCTGGGCCACTACACCTACATCAACAACACACTTTGACGTCGATGGACCAGGCCTCGACCTCATCATCGCTACCCGACTATTATTACCGCCTCTCCCCCCCTCCATTATCATGCCGGCGTACCCAGAGTACGCCTGGATCCTCGCCATCACTACCGTCGCTCTCTGCGCAAGTGCCTTTGGCAACGGTGCCAACGATGTCGCCAACGCCTACGCCACCTCGATTGCCGCCCGCACCCTAACAATGCCCCAAGTCGGCGTCCTCGGCATGATCACCGAGTTCATCGGCGCCGTCGCTCTAGGGGACCGCGTCACCAGCACAATCAAGAGTGGCATCATCGATATCGATCGCTTCGTCGACTCTCCAGCCGTCCTCATGGTCGTCATGGGCTGTGCCGAGGTCGCCTCGGCCGGTTGGCTTCTCTTCGCCACAAGGACCGGTTTTCCCGTCTCGACCACCCAGACAATCGTCGGCGCCCTCATCGGTGCCGGCATAGCCTCGTCCACCAATGTCTCCTGGGGCTAGAAGCCGGGCAGCGTCTCCCAGATTGCCGCGTCCTGGGTCATCTCCCCCCTCGTATCAGGCGCCATCTCGGCACTCCTCTTCGCCACTCTCAAGTTCGCCATTCTCGAGCGGAAGCATCCCCTCGAAAGAGCTTTGAGGGCTATTCCATTCTATCTGGCCTTCACCTGTGCCGTTCTGGCTGTATTCTTGATGGATGCTTCTCCTTCGAGCACAGGCATCAAGGATCTTGGGCCATGGGCTCGGGCAGGGATTCCAATCGGCACGTTTTTCGGGGTCTTGCTGATCGCCTATGTCTTCTTCCTCCCGTACATCCACCGCGTGGTGAAGAAGAAAGACCCTCGAATCCGTCCCTGGCATATCCCTCTCGGACCGCATCTCTGGCGAGACGACCCTTGGTTATACTTTCCTGGAAAAGGAGAGTCCATCGTCATCGACTACTATCAAGCCCCTGCGAATAGCGAGGCCAACCAGGCGAGCCTGGCCGAGGATCTAGTCGGCTCGGGACGAGTCCAGCAAGCATCCGGCTCAGGAGAAAAGGAGGCCGACACTGCCATGGGCCGTTCTAGATCAGGCACATCGATTACGACAACCAGCTCGACCACAACGACTGTCAACGACATCGAGACTGGCCAATCCGCACCAGTGCCGTGCCGCTCCTGCTGGCTCGAGCCGGAAGAGCGCTGGCTCGCACCAGTGAGACACCTGCCAGTCTACCACCCCAGACGGCAGCTCAACTACCTCAAATACGCTCTTCTCCAAGGAGTCAGCCGAGATTGTGTCACCCACGTCTCCGAAGAGCTCGCTGCCATCCACGAAAAGGCCACTCGATACGACAACCGTGTCGAACATCTCTGGACCTACGCACAGGTGGCATCCGCCATCATGATGTCAATCGCTCATGGCTCCAATGATGTCGCCAACGCTGTGGGACCATGGGTCGCTTGTTATGAGGTCTACATCACAGGCAAGGTGATTGACAAGGTGAAAACACCGGTTTGGATCCTTGCCATTGCAGGTTTCCTTCTTGGCGCAGGCTTTTGGTTCATGGGGCACCACATCGTCAAGGCACTTGGCAACAAGATCACCCAGCTCTCCCCGACCCGCGGCTACGCCATGGAACTCGGCGCTGCCATCACCGTCCTGCTCGCCAGCCACATCGGCCTGCCTGTCTCAACCACGCAGTGTCTGACGGGGGCCGTCTTGGGAGTCGCGCTCATGAACATGAACCTGGGCGCTGTCAACTGGAGGCAGCTTGTATGGATCTTTGGGGGATGGGTACTCACATTGCCGGCCGCCGGTATCTTCTCGGGATTGCTGACGGCCATGGCTCTCATTGCTCCGCAGTTCACTGCGAGAAGTATGGCCTCGTAAGCATCAATGGAAGATTGAAATTATTCGCATGATTTTTCTTGCGTGATGACGTCCATCGCACCTAAAGTGTCGAGAGGGACGGAGAGCGCAGCGTTCAAGCCACCCATCTTGCAGCCTCACGCGTCTAAGCCTCATGCCGTGCAACCCCAAATTACAATCCGCATGCATGCAGCCAATGCATGGCAGCCGTGGGAAATCTGCCTGATGCGCCTGGTGACATGCCCTCCCCTGGTACGGCTGGACGTCTCTGCCCCTCATTTCTTCGGCCCTCCTCTCCCTCTTCCACCAACGATTCCCTCCACCATCCACCGACCGCCCGGTGCCGCCGCCCATGTCTTGACGACGCCCCCGTGCATCATGAGCTTCGCCTTTACCGCCGGGTCCTTGGGGGACATCGTCGCAGTCGCCACCCTCATCAAGGATCTGATCAAGCTGCTGGATGATTCCAGAGGCTCGGTCAAGGAATACCACGAAGTTGTCGCCAGACTCAGCAGCCAGCTGGTCGCTGTCGAACAAGTCGAGAAGATCTTTGGAGGCCAGGCCCAGACGACGAAAGAAGCAGAGATCCAGGCAGAGGTGCGGCAGATACTTGCCCAGATCAAGAAGTGCGCTGAGGACTTCAAGACCAAACTGGAGAAGTTTAGGCCTAGCTTTACCGTCGGTGGTTCGAAGAACAAGCCCGGAGACGTTTTGAAGAAGGTCAGCTGGAGGCTGAAGAGGGAGGAGATCGAAACATTTGAGAAAAGCATGGTGTTCCACACTGGCTTGCTGGAGGTTTACATTACATTGAAATCTTTGTAAGGAATTGCTCCCTGCGTGCTCTCTCCTTTTCAAGTGCTTACTCGAAGAAAACAGGTACGCGGCCCAGTCGAACCGAGACTACATCTCGAGACAGATCACTCAGAGCAGCAACGAGTCAAAAACAGCTCTCCAGACCCAGTCGAAGATTTTGAGAGTCCTAGGCACTTTCATTATGGTCCTTGGCCGTACCTTGTTCTTCCAGCTCCACCAGGTAGCTCAAGCCTGCCAGGACATCAAGATGACCATGGCGCAGATGCTTCAGCTTATGGTAGCCATCTTGCCGTTTCTCCAGAAAGTCGTCAGTGGACTTGAGAAACTGACACCACCGCCGGGAAGCTTGTATTTTACCCTTGTTGACCATTTTCGTGTTCGAAGACGAATATATCTCGACAACATATCATCTTGGGACATGTTCCACAGATTCATCGTCAATACCTACCAGTCCGAGATGGCTGGCAGAAGACTTGCTTCTGAATTATCTATGAAAGATCGAAGATTAACTCAGGGGGTCAGAAGAGTTTACAGAGGAACACCTTGGAAGACCGCTTTCAAGCCTTTACAGACTGTTTACCTAAGCTTCCAACACGATATCGGCAATCAACAGGACTATCGAGGTGCTTGCCCACGATGCTACTTCTTTCAGCCGGCACTTAACAGTCAGACTGATCAAAAATGGTATGTCTGATTTGCGTTGAACTTGAGCAGCATTCTGACTGTAGGGCATGTATTAGTTCTAATTGTGACCTTCTCTTTTCGTTGGTCTTGGACTCAATTGAGGTTAACGACCTTGCCGACGAGACTTATCATCGGCCAGTCACTCAAGAGCATCCCGAAAGAGGCCTGACAGATGACGCACGATCATTGCACAACTCCAATATAGGGTCCACATCTTCTGAGTACCCAGAAACTCTGCAGAACGAAGATGTTGTACACCCAGGTGGCGGGTTTTTCGTCCGCGCAGGTTTTCTTCCGGATCCCGTAGAAGTATTTGTTAATGGAGAAGACGATCTATCAATACGATTGATGGTAGGAGCAGACACAGAGCGGATACTGGTAGCTTCTTACGAATGAAGATCATTTTTTAAAACTCCCAGCTTTGATCCTGAGGTAAAAAGACCCGAATGCCTTTGAATACAGATTCCAAGTTCAAGCCACTGAAAATTTGGTGAGACATTGGATTAGAAGCAAGCAATGAAGACAATCTCGGTCACAGAACCCTCACGTTGCTAAAACGTGTGGTCGTTCAATAGTGACCAGTAGTTGGCACAGTTTCGTGACAATTGTCTGTTCCGAAAACCTCCATAGGTGTTGACCAAAGGTCAGAAGATGAAATGAGTAGCTAACGACACGGTATGAAATCAGTGCAAGACTTTCTAGGTATTGCTCTACAGAGATAGTAATCCCTTGGGTGTGTGCGAGTTTCCAGAAAACACTGGAAGGAGCGCGGCCGGCAATCGTCCTCTTTCTCCGACTCGACAAGTTACCTAAGGTAGCTACCACTATCCAGCCTCTACTCACTCAGATCCTGACGCTCCTTCGCGGAAGGAACCTTCACCAGCATGACAGCATACGTGTACATCTGGGCCATGCCAGGTTCGTTTCCGTACTAAAATTGTCAGTCGCCGAACAAGACAGTTTGAAATGGTGTACTTACGGTTCCGTGAACATATCCCATCTCACCGAACGCCTCGGTAGGCTTCGAAAGCCAGGTGACATCCTTAACGGGCCTGGCCCAGCCTGCCAAGAGATCCCGATTGCAGTCGCTGTCGTAAAAGCCGGTGTCGGAAAGGCGGATGATTCCAACGTCACGGAAACGGCTGAATGCAGAGGGCCGACTACGTCCAGAGTCTTCCTCATCAGAGTCTCCCTCTTCAGAGTTTTCTTCATCATCGTAGTCGCTACCGGACATGGCATCATCATCATCCTCATCACCAAGTACGGCGCGAATGAAGACGTCGAGGCCGTGAGCCTGGAAGGCTGTGTAGACTGCCATGTCGGAGCCTTTGAGTACCGCAGGTAGGCTGATCTTGGCTGATTGAGCATTGTGGGCATAGGCTTGGGCGCAAGGAATGCCGAGATAACCGCCTAAGTAGAAAGCAAGTCTTGTCAGTACCAGGTTTGTTACGATGGCAAGAAATCATTAATACCTTTGGTCATAAACTTGGGGTTGCTGAGCGCCTCTTTGATCTTGTGGTA
The DNA here is from genome assembly GCA_020726575.1 of Plectosphaerella plurivora. Lineage (NCBI taxonomy): Eukaryota > Fungi > Ascomycota > Sordariomycetes > Glomerellales > Plectosphaerellaceae > Plectosphaerella > Plectosphaerella plurivora. Next base: position 29,266 of record JAGSXJ010000012.1, on the reverse strand, counting down.
AAGCGGAATGGTGGAGGCATCCATGGCGGGGCATGTCTTGGCCAGGTCGCCAACACCGGGCACGCTGTAGAGGTTGTACGTGAGAGTGACTCGGTTGCCCTCGGTGATCTCCTTGACCTCGTGCTCGCAGTCGCTGTAGAAGGCGGCCCAGCAGATAGCATCCTGTTGGACCTTTGAGGTGCTCCAGTCGAAGATAGCTTCGTGGCCGGCATGGCGAACGATCAGCTGGCCGCCCTCATGGTGGCAAGGAAGGCTGACGACCAGCGATCCAAACTGGGTCTCCGAGCGGGGGGTATCGACGTGAGACTTGAAGAAGCCGGAGGGACTTCCGTAGACCTTTGGATTTTGTGTTAATACTTCAGACATACGTGAGATGTCAAATGCGTTGAGAGATCAAACAGGCTGTCAAACAGGCTGGGAGGTCAAGCTTTCACTTACGTTGAGTTTGTAGAGCTCAGCACGGACACCGCTGCTCTGGTGCTTACCAGTGGCGTTGGGAAGCAGCATCTGCGCGATGGTGCCGATGATTCCAAGCTCATGGGGGCAAAAGTCGGACGAAAAGGCCGAACGATCGAGCTTGGTCGCCTTGCGGTACGTCTCATCGTAGACATGCTCACCCTTCAGACCAAAGGTGGCTGGCTGGCAGGTGTTGCACATCTTTTCCAGCTTGGCCTCGCCAGCGGCATCCTTGACGGGAAATGTGATCTTGTCGACGCCATCGGTGGTGTCCCAGCGAAGGTCAACGGGAGCGCAGGTCAGGGCGCTCTTCGAGATGTCATTGACGGTGGCTTCACCGATGGGGATGGTGCCGCCGCATGCAAAGGTAGAAGACTGGCTTTTTACAAAGAGATTAAGCTCCTTGGAGATAGCGTCAGATGCGGCCATGTTGGAAGGTAGGTGGTGTTCTTGATGAAGTGTGTTATGGTTGCTGAGAGCTGTTTGGGATGAAGAAAGAAAGGGAAGAAAATATTTGGAAGGGGGAAGACTGCCTCTTTTATAGAAATTTCAGGCAGCAGGTGCCATGAAGCAAATTCTCATGTTTGTTATGCTCCCATGAGGTGGCTTGTGGTGGCGGCTGGGTGTTGCATGAGTTCCGTCCGGGAAGGCGTTCCAAGCAGGTTCTGCATTCGACGCCTGTGTAACCTCATATCAGCCCTCTAGGCAGTATGAGAATCCAAAAAAATTGCAATTGTATGTGTGCCTCCTTCAGTTTGAAATGTGCACGGGTTTTCACGGACGTTTGCCAAGCTTCACGTACTATCTTGCTTGCACGACGTGTGGCTACCCCAGTTTCTTTTTTTGAGACATATGCCTCAAACCACAGGCCTAGAACACTCGCTGCCTGAATGCTGAATGCTCACCTCTCTCAAGATGCCGTCTACGCGATCTGCCCCCATATTGTGCACGCTTGCCTCTTGCCATACTGGACCACACCCCAAGCGTGTTCAGCTTCGTGCATCTCATACCATGGCATTGCTGTGGAGGTCGAAGTTCCAATGATAATTGGAGATTGTCAAAGCGCGATCCATGGCGAGTGGCTCTGCATTGGTCATATCAGATCTGTATGGGGCTTGGAGGATTCTGAGGGGGAAACTATCACTTAGGGCGGCAAATGGGCTTATACTGGCGTCTGCCACTGTAAGACTTGTTAAAAGACGTGGAATATGAGGTTGTAGCTGTGGAAAGGACGTTCCTGTGGCTGTTTCTGAGTTTTGCGGGGATCGGAGGCGACCTCGGCTCTCAGGAAGGGCTGGCCACTGGTGGTGGTGGCGGCAGTGGTCAAGACTGGACATGCAGAATGATCAGGGCCATACAGACGGCGAGGGTATCCGCAGAAAGGTGGCGCCGGCAGCCCTCTTTAAGAGGCGACGCCAGTGACTGATCATCTGAAGAATGTAATAGATGATTCACTATCATTGGTGATATGTGAATCGAGGCACCTCATTCCGAAGGGGCAGCTCCTGCACGTCTGGAGTATGGGAATGGTCTGGCGGCGCTTCAAATCTAATCGCCCTCTAATACTGCATCTTGTCACCTCAGTACGGGTCAATCTCTGAAGCAGCTCGACCCAGCCTTTGAGGTCGCTTGTCGTCTGACGTGGATTGACCTCTGATGTTGATCGACTTTGCCGTCAGAAGAGCATCTTTGCTGGTAAGCATTGTGACAAAATCCTGATGCTGAAGCAGACTTCAGAACTTGTTGAGGTACATCTGGAGCAAATTACAAGTCAAGCCCAAATGCTGTGGCAAACAGCCCTCGACAGGGCTTGTGCGTGTTCGTGATTCATGCGCTGCCCAGCCCGTTTTGGTAGGTGGCTTTGCTGCACATCACGATAGCAGTAGGGCCCAGACCAGGTCAGCCAGAACGCCTCCCATTGTGCCATTGTATGCACGCAGTTACCGAGCTTCCTCAAGCGGACATACCACCTCCAAGTCGCATCAGCTGACCTTGGGGTCTTATTGCCTTCTCGACAAATTGCTGCTAGACAGAAGCAGAATCTGGGTGTTTCCCGGTCCAACATTCAGTCTCAAAGCAAGTGCCCTCAGGTAAGCTTTTGGACTAAAAGCAAGCATCGAGAAGCCGAACAGACCGCAGATGAAGAGCGCAGATGAAATAGAGCTGGGCGGACGACCCCTGTTGTCGATCGCCCCCACGACAGCCCCTGAATCAGAGCGCCTGCCAGCAGATCCCCCGCTGCCAGCTTCCTAAAACACCACGGCACCAGACCTCCTTCTGGCCTTCTTCCCCAATCGCTAAGGTCCTTCAGCCGGGTCCTACCGAATGATGCACGCAAGGCGGGCTGGTGAGGTGATGGCGGGGTCGCACCGGCAGCCAGCCCAAGAGCCGGGCCCAAGCCTGTTCGGGAAGCTCGACAGCGGCACCGCGGCGGCTATCGCCTTGGCTTGGAGATCCTCCTGCCCCATTCTCCCACGATGCCCGATGACGGTCGCAGTCTGGCCGCGCCCTTCAGGTTTCGGGTGCTGCACTGGAAGAGGGCTGGCCCAATCCACGAATGGACAGAGGGATCTGCGCTGGAGGGCAGCTACCAGCATGCATCGGCCTGGTCGATTTAGGCAGTTGCAATATACCGCAGACGATGGCTCCTCCTGGAGTCAGGCAGGCCCGCAGAATTGAGTAGACTGGCAGGAGCCAGTCCAGGTTCATCTGTTCTTACTCGTTTATTTCGCCGTGGATATAAAGGCACGAGATCTTCGACCTTTCTTCGTCCCATGCTGACCTGACTTGGCACGATTGTCACGACATCCTTGGACCATCCGAACTCCGAACCCGTCCATCCGCTCATCACCGCCGTCATGCATCTCCAAAGCGCCCTCACCGTCCTGGCGGCTGCCTGCCAGCTTGTTCACGCCATCCCGGCCGCTGATGATCTTCAGATCAACAAGGGCCTGCGCCTGATCAAGACTTCCGAGGAGGACCCCGGCCAGTGGGTTACTGAGGAGAAGAAGGATGAGCTCGTCGTCGCTGGTGTCGGCTTCATCGACATTACCGAGATCAAGGCAAGCTTTCGCCCTGAGCATCTCCCCATACACATCAGCCACTGACATACTTATAGGACGAGGATATCCTCTCCGTTCTCTCCACCTCGCCCGAGTCGTCCTCCATCGAGGCTCGTCAGGTCCAGTACCCGACCACGCTGACCCACGTGGCCGAAGCCAACACGCTCATCTCGGGAGTGTCCAACTCCGGTCCCCAGAGCTGGCTGCAGACCCTGACCACGTACGTCCACATGTGTTCCGCAATCTTTCTTTAAGCGTCGCTGACCAAAACAGCTACAACAACCGCCACTACCGTTCGGCCACTGGCACCCAGGCTGCCACCTGGCTCTTCAACCAGGTCACTACCCTCGCTCGTGCCAACACGGCCATCACCGTCCGCCGCTTCACCCACTCCTTCAACCAGCCCTCCGTGATCGCCCGTATCCCCGGCCGCACCTCCAACCTTGGTATGCACTTCCCCGTGGCTTGGCATCATTCTTTCACCACTGACACGTCACAGTCATTGTCGGCGCCCACTTCGACTCGACTGCCGGTTCCACCACCGCTCGCTCCCCCGGCGCCGATGACAACGGCTCCGGCTCCGTCAACCTGCTTGAGGCCCTGCGCGTTCTCGCCAACGCCCGCTTCACCCCTCAAAACACCATTGAGTTCCACTGGTACGGCGGCGAGGAGGGTGGTCTTCTGGGCTCCGCCGACATCTTCCGTAACTACCGCTCCACTGGTGCCAATGTCCTGGCCTTCCTGAACCAGGACATGACGGGCTACTCCCCTGGTGGACGTGCTGTTGTCTTCCAAGACTACGTCGATGCCAGCCTGACCTCCTACGTGACCCTCATTGCCCGCCAGTTCACCGGCACCACCGTCAGCACATCCCGCTGCGGCTACGGCTGCTCTGACCACGCCAGTGGCCGGGCTTCCGGTTTCCGTAAGAACATCACACTGAAATTCAATTGGAATGTACTGACACGCAACAGCTTCTGCTTTCATCTCCTCGGAGCCCTTTGCTTCGCACAACCAGAACATCCACAGTGCTGCCGATGTGAGTGCTTTGTGGCGTCGACGGGCGCATGAAAAACATGTTATGCTGACCGCATCCAGGCCTACTCCACGATCAACTGGACCTCCATCCTCCGCCACTCCAAGCTCACTGTTGGCTTCCTGGTTGAGGCTTCGTACCTTTGAGCCTGTTGTTGGACGAGGTGCAAGATCTTACCGGCGTGCATTGCCTATATGAGTTGTCTTGGAGGACTTTGACTGTAGCTGTGGTACATTATTCAGTCTAAATGTCAGTTGCCCCCTTGAAATGTAGTGGTAGTGCTGGACATTGAGGTTTCTTGAGGGCGTCCAGCCACGATGTCGTCGGGCGTGCGGATGTTAAGCGATGAGTGAGCCATGTGCCAAGAAGAGAAAGGGGCGTACGCCTTGATCTCTTGGCGGGTGACATGTCCTGGCATGTATGGCCGGTCTTGGGAGCTCATGCCCCCCTGACTTGGAGAGCCCAGTCTGCTTGCTTGAACCGCTGGAATGCAGTGCATGGACTGCTGCCTGCCATCAACGTTGAACATGTCCACGACCCCTCATTGAACCCTAAGTCGGCCATTTTTAGATTACTCACTGGCAGGGCGAGCGGCGCACAGGGATGCTCGACGCCACCAGCCGCGTTCGGCTGCTATCAAGACAGGGCCCGATGCGGGACGGCATCTCGGCCTGGAGTGAGTAAGCTTTCGAGCACACAATCAGGGTAGTCCCCAATGAAAGCTAGCTTCAACCACCTCCCGAGGGGTGCGCGCCAATTGCGGATGGCGATGCCGGAACTCCGCCCGACGTCGACCGGCGGCCGTTGGGGGGAAGAGGGCCAATGGGGACGCTGCCATATGTAAGACGCCAGAGAGGTTGTTGATGAGCGCAGCCACAAGGTTTGAAGCTTACTCACGGGATGCGAGAAGCTGGGTATGAGCTCGGAGATGAGGGAAGGAGCTCAGCTTTCAAAGGCCGACCCCGCGTTTGGGTTTGGTATAAAGGGGAGGGATCTCACATGCTTGAGGTCTTGGATCAACCAGACCTCGCCGACTCTCACCGAACAAGCTTCCCATCTTCGAAACATCCCTCATCATGCCTCTCCCTACCGATACCAAGGTCCTCGAGACCAGCCAGGGTCTTCTCGACGCCCTTCACGGCATCTTTGGACCTCACCCAGGTTTCCGCCCTGGTAAGCCCGGCCAGTCCATCTCGCACCCTTCCCCCAGCTAACACATCCAGCTCATGCCAAGGGAATTCTCCTCAAGGGCGTCTTCAAGCCCACCCCCGAGGCCGCCGCCCTCTCCAAGGCCGCTCACTTCAACAACCCGGAGACACCCATCATCGGTCGCTTCTCCAGCTCAACTGGCATCCCGCAGCTGCCCGACACGGATCCCAATGGTAACCCGCGAGGCTTCGCCATCCGCTTCACCCTGGCCGAGACCCCGCGCCGTCTGCACACGGATATCATCGCGCACTCGACGCCCTTCTTCCCTGCTGGTACGCCCGACGACGCCCTCAAATTCTTCCAATCTGTCCGCGACGGCTCGGTGGGAGACTGGGTTGGCAGCCATGCCGAGGCACTTGCCTTCGTGCAAGCACCCAAGCCGACGCCTTCGGCCTTTGGAAGGGAGAAGTACTTTAGCGTGAACGCGTACAAGTTCATCGCGGCCGATGGCACCGAGACATTCGTGCGCTACCGCATCCTGCCCATCGCTGGGGAGGATTACCTCTCCGAGGAAGAGGTCAAGGGAAAGAGTGCCGAGTTCCTGTATGAAGGCGTGAAGGGTGTGCTGGGGTCGGGACCGGTCGAGTTCAAGCTCGTGGCGCAGGTGGCCGCCGAAGGGGACGTCACGAACAATGCGACGAGTTACTGGCCCGAGGATCGGAAGCTGGTTGAGCTGGGAAGGTTGAGTCTTTCGGAGCTGGTGGAGGATGATGCTGGGGAACAGAAGAGGATTATTTTCGACCCGGTACCGAGGGTTGAGGGAGTTGAGTCGTCGGATGATCCGTTGTTGGAGATTCGGGCGGGCTTGTACTTGCTGAGTGGCAAGGAGAGGAGGGCTGCTTGAAGCTGCTCAGGCCTGGTTCAGGGGATGGATGCACTGCAGTTTAGCGGTGATGGTGGTGGTGCCCCTCACTGTGCGCGATGGAGGGGATTTCAGGGGTTGCACGGCAGTCTTGGAGCGATTCGCCCATGGTTCGCCTCGATGAAGTAGCGGTTCAGACATGGTTTACTGTCACTAATGAAAGATGAATTGGTTTTCTTGCGCGACAACACTATGAGGTACTTCAGTCAAAGATCATGATGATCATCAACACCACCGACATACCCTTGGCCGGCGATGACGGGGGACCCACGTGACGTGACCCAAGTTCCTCCGGAGATCGATCCTCAGATCCACTTTGTTCCATTCAATTCCATGTCATCTCCAGGGCGTCATCTCACATCTCCATCTTGACATCTCACCCTTCATCCCGCCTCCAGCATGACCACACCTTAAAGCACCCGCATCGTTCCCGGATCGCTCTCGAATCACCGGGCCATCAACACCCTCTAGCCCCCAGCAGCACCACCGCAGCCATGGCCGCGGCCCGCACATACCTGGCCTTCCACCACAATGCCAAGCTCCACACGCTCGACACAGTGGTCACAGCCATCCGCTCCTTCGCCGACCTCGAGGAACCCAATCGCCAACTCTTCAAAGCAGCCACAGACAATGACCACGTGTTGATCACAAAAGCGACACTTTTCCACCCCCAGGGCGGCGGCCAGCCTTCGGACGAGGGCACAATGTCCCTCCCCGCCAACCCCGCCGCCATCTTCCGCGTCCAGTCGGCGCGCATGGACGCTCTCGGCTCCGGACAGGTCCTCCACATGGGGCAGTTTACCGGCCCGGCTTTCTCCATCGGCGACACGGTCACTCAGTCTCTCGACGTTGAGAAGCGCCTGCTCTACTCGCGCCTCCACACGGCTGGCCATGTCCTTGGTTCCGCCGTGCGTCATCTTCTCGAGAAGGAGGTGGAAGGTTTCGACGAGCTCAAGGCCTCGCACTTTCCCGACTCGGCCTCTTGCGAGTTCCAGGGTCTCATTGATGGGAAGTGGAAGGAGCCTATCCAAAAGAAGGTGAATGAGTTCCTGGATGCCAAGATGCCCGTCGAGATTGAGTGGTGGGACGAGGAGGATTTCCGGAAGAACGGTCTCGAGCGCCTCATTCCTCCACCGGGGCTGACGCCGCCTGGTGAGAAATTCCGCGTCGTCAACATCGTCGGCGCAGAAGTGTACCCCTGTGGTGGGACGCACGTCGACACGACCGACCTCTGCGGGGAGACCAAGGTCAAGAAGATTTCTCGGAGCAAGGGACAGTCAAAGGTGAGCTACACCGTGTTGTAGACGACCTTTTCGGGTCATTTCGGGTGCATAGAGCAAGGCATTGCATAGAGGACATATCATTACATTCGATCCGATCTACTTGTCCAACGCCCGCTCCCTCTACCACGTCATGCACACCACTTCCAACGGCCGCGGCGCCACCCGCAGTCGACATCCAACCCCCGACCTGTCAACCGCCATCTCACCAATCACGACGCTTTGTTTCCCCCGCGCCGAAACCCACATCCATACCGTCCGTCCGACATCTATTTCAATCTCATCTTGCCCTGGAACAGGATCCTCGTCGATCCGGTGGGAGCACGGTTTCACCCTGGCCCTGGGCCCCGTCGTCCGCCTTGACCCGTTCGCTCCCCGACAGTTTCACGACGCTTCTACGCCCGCACTGACAATTTCGTACCGGTTTTTCGAGACTGGCCAGCTCTGCTGCGTCTATTCTTCTATGATCTCTATGACATTATGCGGGGAGGGCACAATTGCCGGAATACCAGTAATGTCTTCACGTCCCTTTGCTGCTCGCCCCTCCGGTGCCCGCCGGCTTGTGACAAACGAGTGGATTTGGCGTCTATACGTTCGGCCCAAGCCTATGGCATATTCGCCCCCCGCTGTATCTTCCCCGCGCCCCCGTTTCCCTAGGAAGGGAGAGGGCGCCCTCGGACCCCGCCGGTCATGGTGGTTTTACGGTAGAGACTGTCACGGCGAGGAAACCGACTCGTGAAAAAAGTGTTTGTTTGCTGCTTGTGGCAAAAGAAGAGAAAAAGGCCTCCTCCATCGCGTCCAGCTCTTGTCATTAGGCGACATACCTGCCATCAGGCCCGATCTGGGCCACGGGCAGACCTTGTCCAGAGTTGTTGTACTGAAGCGGCTGCAATTGCTGCGGCTGCGGTGACTGCTGCCTCTGTTGCTGTGGCTGCTGGTATCCGCGATCGTCACCCATGTTGGCATAGCCCTGGCCAGCCTGAGGCTGCTGCTGTTGCATGGGTGGCAGGGTCTGGAACTGCTTGTCGTTGTAGTACGCCTGGGGATCCTCCATGTCGTTCCTGTCGCTGCCGTAGGCGTCGATGATGGCGTTGTTCATCATGCGCTCGGTGCGCTGCGACCTGGGCCTTGGTGCCATCTGGCCCATCTGAGGAGGCATTTGCATCTGCTGGGGAGCCATCTGGGGAGGTGGTGCCGCCGCCGGGGGAGGAGGCTTGGCTGCTTCGACGTCGGGCTTCTTTCCACGCTTCATGACCTTGATGGCGAACATTCCAATGGCGATGAGGACACCAACAGCGACTGTCATATGTTAGTCGAAAGATTCTGGTATTTTATGAGAGAGAAGAAGCTTACCCAGAGCTCCGATACTGATACCGACAGCCATACCACGCTCTCCATCACCACCCGTATCCGCGGGAGCGATAACGGGCACAGCCACCGTAGGACCCGTGGGAACAGCGCCAGCGACTTCCTCTCTCGCGATAGAAGTAAGACCTGGGACGGCAGGGAACGCAGGCGTCGCGTTGGAAGGTGGGAGAGGCGTGGGCGCGATCGGGGCCGGGGGTTGCTGAGGCACTACAGGTGCTGCGACGGGAGGTGCCTGGTCGATAGGAGGGGCTTGCTGGACTGGAGGAGCGACAGGCGGCGCGGCGACGGGTGGTGCGGCCACGGGCGGTGCGGCCACCGGAGGAGCAACAGGCGGTGCGGCCACAGGGGGCGCGGCAATAGGAGGCGCCGCCGGGGGAGCTGCAACTGGTGGCGCGGCGACTGGAGGCTGTACGATCGGAGCTGCTACCGGAGGAGCGGCGGGAGGAGCAGCAACAGGAGGCTGCTGAACCGGCGGCTGGACAGGAGCAGGTTGCTGAACAGGAGGAAGCGGAGCTGCAGTCGGCACAGCTCCTACAGGAATAGTTCCCATCGAAGCCGGAGGAGGCCTGTTCTCGTTGGTAGGCGGGCGACGAACAGGAGCCGGCGTAGCCACGGGGGCCGCTCCAGGAAGACCAGGGAGCAAGGGGTTCGCTTGGCTGGGAGGGCCCGTGATGGCATCGGTGATTTCGTTCGGGGGACGATTCATGTCGCCAATGTTGACTGTAATGGGCATGCCGTTGGGGCCGGTCGCTTCGACGATGGGGCCTGCTGGAGGAGCTGGGGGCGCGCCGGGGTTGAGGGGGAGGAGCTCGGCGATGGGAGGCTGTTCGGCGGTCGGAGGAGGTCGGGCGCCTGGGCTGGGCAGAGGGGGGCCTTGCTGGCCTGGGGTGGGAGGAGGGGGAGGAATTGCCTCTCCGCCTGGAGGAGGAGGAGGTGCCTCTCCAGCAGGAGGAGGAGGGGGAGGAGCCTCGCCACCCGGGGGAGGTGGAGGGGGAGCCTCACCTCCTGGAGGGGGCGGAGGAGGAGCAATAGCCTCTCCGCCTGGGGGAGGCGGAGGAGGAGGAGGTGCCGCTCCACCTGGAGGAGGAGGAGGGGGAGCCTCTCCTGCTGGAGGTGGAGGGGGAGGTGCCTCGCCTCCAGGAGGTGGAGGAGGAGGAGGAGGCAGCTCGGCGGCAGGAGGCTGTTGGGCGATAGGGGGTTGTCCGACCACAGGAGGCGGTGCCACGACAGGAGGAGCGGCAGGCGGAGGTGCCTGTGCGGGAGGAGGAACAGGCGCCGGTGCTGCTGGCGATGCTGGCGATCCAGGCCCAGATGCGGGCGAGGCAGGCTGAGGTTGTCCGATGGGAGCGGTGCCATCTGGGAGTGTTGCGCCGGGGATCTGAGGCGCGCCGGGGACACCGGGGATCTGAGGAGCGGCGGGAGAGGCTGGAGAGGCGGGAGCGGCCTGGCCGGGTGGTAGCTGTCCTCCGGCGGGAGGCTGCTGCTGGCCAGGAGGGAGTTGGCCTGCCGGGGGCGAGTCTGGGGAGTCGGGACTGTCTGGGCTGGGCTGGGCGGCGGGAGGAGGAGGTTGGATTTGACGGATTCTGAGGCTGGGCAGGCTAGGATTTGCGCGGGCTGAGAATCTGGGTGCGTTCCTCCTCATTCTCCGTTCCCTTTCTGGGTGTTAGTGTATGTCCAGAAACCAAAGTGTTGAGAACCTACCGGAGGGTACTGATGAAATGGGTCTCGGTATTCATGATGGGCGAGGTGAAGTCTTGGTCGGTTCGGCAAATGTCGATCGACGGGTATCTTGATGTTGTCCTCCAAGCCTTTGTTCACGGTACCATCCGACACGTCTCGATTCGAGGTAGGTCTGCTGTAAGGAAAGTAATCGACCAGCGGGAAAATAAGACCAGGAAGTTCAAGACAGCTCTGCTGGAGTGTTGATGCTGTTGATATGGAGGGCTGATGGTAAGTCTCCAGTGGCAACACAGAAAGTAAAGCACAAATGCTGAGCACACACAAAGGGAAGTGAGTAGAAAAAAAGGTACACGCCGAAGAATGGAAGAGTAGGAAAAAAAATCAACAACAGAGAGGAAAGGGAAAAGTCGGAGTGGCAAGAGGGCGAGGCCGGCCCAAGTCATGGTATATGGGACACAGCATCACGGCGGGCCAACGCCCGTGCCATGTAGGGCCCGTGTCGCGCGAAGCCGGATTTAGACGGCCCCCAGTCCAGGCAGGGCAGGAGCCGCAAGGCCAGGACAGGCACAGCAACGGACTGGGCCTGGCGGGACGTGGGGGGCGGGGGAGGACGTGGCCCAGGACGACGATGGACGTCAGAGAAGAGACGGGGTTTCAATTGCGTTGCCCTTGGCTGGCGGCTCCGGGTGGCCCCGTTCAAGCTACCTCACTAGTAAGGGTGTGCCAGGGCGTTTGGGAACGGGTTCAACGAAGGTCAAGCGGCGGGAGCGAGCGTTGCGGCCGCCAAGTGAGTTGGTGCGGCACGGAGGACCGTGGGACGGACCCAAGATGAAACTTCACGACGAAAGGGGGAAAAGTATTTTTACAGCTAGAGTCCCCATACAAATGGTCACTGCGTCAGAGCTTAGGTATGCGATTGGCTAGAGATTGGCGGTTTCTGGCGATGAGTCTGCAGATCTCCCTGGCAGGCTTACCCTTGTGCCGGCATCGAGCCGTTTCGTTTCCTCGCCGTGGTGTTGGAAGCGAAATGGTGATGCCTGGGAAATGTCCATGTCCATGGACCACTGACCACGGAGAGAATAGGAGCACGGCCAGCAGAAGGGAGTCGGGTCGGACAGCCTGCCTTGCTTTCATGTTCTTTCCCTCCATGTTGTCCTGGCCGCAGCGGGTATCCTGGCCACAGCACCCAGCCGCTGCAAACGCTCTGCCGCCAGCGCATAACCACCTCCAGAAAAAGAAATCGAAAAGACCGCCGTTCGCCGAGAAAAGTCGATCGCCATTGGCGGCAGGGTTGGCAATTGCTTGATGCGCCGCGCCGCGCCGGCACGCCGCAGAAAAGGGAGACGGCCAAGATACGCCAGCCAAGTCGTCAAGTGCAAGAGCCAAGGTATACGCGAAACCAGAGAGTGCTGGGCTGGGCCGCAAAGTGGGAATCGAGGTCTTCAAATAATGAATTGAGGCCAGGGGGCCATGACCCCCTTGGGCCCTGCCCCCATGTGGCGATCACGGCGGCCCACACCGCTGGGGGGAGATGGAGCTTGTCGCAGGTATTTCTGGCCGATTGCGCTTGGCAGATCTTGGGGCTTTTGCCGGGCTGGCAATTTGTAGCAGATGGACTGGACCGAAGTCTGCTTATCTCTGGTGAGGCTGCGGGCGTATGAAGGGGTGGAGGAGGGCGATTCGTGCTCGGAAGTCGGGGCGGGCATGTGAAAGGTGGTGAGGGATCCATTTTCAGATTCAGTGGTAGTGTGCTACAGTGTGCTATCTTGAGGAGTCGTGGCAGAAGTGCCCCCTAAGATGCCCCCTGTCCCTTGCTCCAACACCAATGCATTCGCCCGTCGGTCACCACGCCAGCAACCGCATTTCAGCTCAATGGTCAAATCAGCATCACCGTGATCGCCATTCTAGTACTCAACAGGCTGATCATGCCTGATGATGCTCATGATGACCTTCGCAAGCCCCAAGTTTTTGGCAATGATCATCGAGCGGCCGCCGTGCCTGGCATTAAGCTGGCATGCCTGGAATTGGTCAGCACTGGCATCACTATGTCTCAACGGATACATATACGTCCCTCGGAACATGCGAATGAGGTAATCCTCAGAGACTGCCTGCATTACATCAAGAGCAGGGGCCTTGGCACGCAGCCTCATGCCCATGTTTTGACACACCTCCTTGACGAGACGATGGAAGATCTTCCTGTCAATGTGGCCCTTGAATTGTCGATACGACTCAACCTTTCTTGGATCTCGAATAGAAATTGCTAGAGATTGGGTCAGTAGAGTTCTCTGCAAACCAAAGGAAGGCTCACAGCCACGTAGGACTCGGCGTTTCTGTCCTGCCTTGCCCCGTTTGCACCTGCTCCTGATTACACGCCTGAAGGCCATCTTGCGCCATGCACTGACAGTGGGGCTGATGCCGGCATTCTGCCTTCGGGAAGCACGAGCCCATGCCTTCTCGCGGCCGATCCTAGTGTTGCTGGTTATGATCCGGCCGGTCCTCCTCTTGGCGGTCTTGGGCGCAGTGCGAGATGCCTAAGAGGGTCAGGACTTGGATTGGTGTGTGCCTTCATGAGACAGAAGTACGGGTTTGACTTGCCATTGTTCTGGAAACGCTTTGGTCAGACCAGCTGATGGGAAGAAAGGAGACTGCTGCGTCAGGGAGGGAGGGCGTTTGTTTGGTGACGTGGTGTTGAGGCAAGACGTGGAATGAAAAACTTGCAAGGAAAAGACTTAGGCAAGTACGCAACTCTGAGAAGTTCAAGTGAATCAGTACCTAATTATGGCAGGTGCCGGCGTTATTACAAGCTACGAGATGAGTGAATTGAGATTTCGCCTATTGGAAGGAGCCTAAGTATCGCAAATTCGCAGCTGCCTGGCCCATCTGAAAGTCCAGATTCGATTTCTCTCTCCAACAACTTTGAATCTCTAGGCAGGGGCGTCGTCAAAATTAACATTTGGGATTTCAACTCCAGTTGCCTTCCTACCACCCACACCACTTCACGCTCACAACCACCCGTCCGCATCGGTGCCTGATTCATCGAATACCTTGGTCATGAGTTCTCCCCCAACACCAGCTCAGCAGAGCTTTGCAGCTCTCAAAAAGTGAGTCATCTTCCCGTCTAGGAGTTGATGGTCCTGTCCTGTCGCTCGTCCTGTCGCTCGTCCTGTCCTGTCGCTCGTCCTGTCCTGTCGCTCGACCTACCTAGTCGTTCGACCTACCTAGTCGTTCGACCTACCTAGTCGTTCGACCTACCTAGTCGTTCGACTTGCCCAGTCGTTTGACAATTCTGACACACCGTACCAGGCTGTATGCCAACAAGGAATACGCGGATTTCATCATCAAGTGTGGAAACGACAGCCACAAAGCACACACGGCTGTGGTTTGCCCTCAGTCCGTCTTCTTCCGCGCCGCCTTTGACAAAGACAACAACACCGTGGTAAGAACACCCATGTGTCCCTACCGATAAATTCTTTGCTCACTTGACATTTGTTACTCAGGAATCGAAGACATCGGAGGTCAGCCTTTCTGAGCACCACCCGACAGCTGTCCGCGTCCTGATCTACTTCTTTTACCACTATTCCTACCCCTCTATCGCAGCAGATGGAAGTCTCGCGGCATCTGTAAGTGCGATTCAGATCACACTCAATCCATCAGACTCTGGCTGACCTGGGCACTTTCCTCCTCGTCTCATTTTAGCCATCCAATGCGCCAAACATCGTCAACCATCTTCGGGTGGTTCAACTCGCCGACTTTTGCCAGGTGGAAGGTCTCAAGGCATTGGCCATTATCAAGTTCAAGGCAGCAGCCATCAAGTTCTGGAGACATCCCGAGTTCTTCGAAGCGGCTGTTAAGATCTTCGGGTTCGCTACCTCAGAGAGCGTTCAACTGCGCAAAATCATGGTCAATGTGTTCATGGATCACAGACCTCTTCTGAATAACCCGGACTTCCAGGAGCTCGCCAGGAACAGTGCTCTTGCATTCGAGCTTCTGATGGAGGTTCAGAAGGACGGTGAATGGGATACGTGAGGTTCTGTCGGTTGGGAGGAGCTCAGGCAATCACTGCAGCACCTTGTTCGGGCAACCTTTCAGGCCCCTTCCGCTGTCAGGGACGGGCGATTGTGGACATCGTATGCCGATGTCCGTGCGGAAACGGGGTTCAATATAAGAACAAAACAACAATAATAATTTGAGCATTGATTGGACAGCTGCAATTCTAGATCTACGTGACGTAGTCGAACGACTCGCTGTGTCAAACGACTCTTAGAAAGGTCGAAGGACAATTTGTCGAAGACTGAAGCCGACTACAGTCTACAGCAACACGTGTGACGGAGTGACGATGAGAAGCACACGCCATGACTCCAGGACAAGTAAACCAACCGCAATGGTTTTGACGGACTTGAGCCTTCACACCCTTGCTGACCAAAAATGGACGTCGAGGATGTCCAATTCTTATTCGGGAGGTAAGAAGCTCCAAGCACGCCGTGATTTTTCTGCCATGAGCACGTGAAGAGGTCCAGAGTCAAATGAGTAACGCCACGGAACTGGCAGAGGCCTCAAAAACCGCCGCCATGGTGGCGTGCTGCGGCGTTACCTGCCTGGAAATATGAATGCTGAGGGGAACGCCACATCTAGATATTTAACTAGAGCCGAGGTAGATCGAAGTTCGGAAAAAAAGATTTTTTAGCTTTCAAGGCCCATCTCGAAATTTTCGAACGCAGAAAACATTCGAATCACCAAATTAGCTATCAGGTTTCCTCAGGAGCCCGTTCCAAAATGTCGATCTACATTTCTTTTGGCTCCGGATCTTCTGGCGCCATCGTTGAGACACAACCCCGCCTTCATCCGCATAAGACCCTGCCCGAAGACGACGAGGAGGAGATCTGGGAACCTCGGCCACATCAGCAAGACTTGGTAAAGTATTTCGGCTCACCTATGAGAGAGTGAGTTCCTCTCCCCTGAATACCCTCAAGGCCTGCCTTTCTGACTTATTCCAGACTCCTAGAGTCCGGCAACTACTCTGATTTTACCATCAAGTGCGGTGATATCAGGCACAAGGTCCACAAGGCCATCATATGCCCGGTCTCGCCATTTTTCCGTGCCGCACTCGCCGGAACCACAAAGGTAAGCAGCATCAAGGTCTCTCTTGCTCTGAATACTTTACTCGTTGAACTCCCAGGAGGGTCAGGATTCAGAGGTTGACCTGTCCGAGCACGATCCCGCTGCCGTCGCACTGATGATTGTCTTCTTCTACCAGAGAGACTACCCCAGTCTGAGAATCGACGGCAGTGTGAGTATTCTGGATTTTCCCGTCCTTATCAAGTACCCTCAACGTCCTTCAAGCATAATTGACAGAAGTTTAGTTCGATTCCTGTTATTCTCCCAGGTTCTACGACGTCAACCCCCAAAACCTTCTTCATCATTTCAGCGTGTACGACCTTGCCGAGTTCTGCCAGGTCGACGACCTTAAATCACTGGCTCTCGATAAACTCGATGAAACAATCGAGCGATACGACCTGCAAGACAGTCATGAGTTTTTCCAGGTAGCTCAGCTGCTGTACACGACCCCAGGTCCTGCCTACCAGCCTATGCGGGACATTGTAGTCAAGGTCATCAAAAACAATGACCATCTTCTGGGTAGGCCGGAGTTTTTAAAGCTCGCCAAGACTACTGACTTGGCTTTCGATGTATTGATGGAGATGTGCAAGACCAAACCAGCCGTTTGAAGGAGGGAGGACAGGGAGGCGATTGAGGTACTTGGCCAAATCGTGGGATCGTCGAAGATGCCGCTTGGGCACCAGAATCGGATTGACAAGAGAGGCCCTAATGATCTTGGTACTATTTTTGTAGAAGAGGAAGATCAGACTGATTAGAAGATGAGACTGATGAATCTAGACGATGACTGAACAAACAAAACTTCTCCAGACTTCAGTTGTCTGGTGAACATGATACCTGCCACTGCAAATGCATGCCTACCTCATGAGCATGACGGCCTGATATCTGCCAGCGAAGTCTGGTCCCAACAGGCATCCGCTTCCTTCTGCCGCTGAAGGACAGCATTGGCCCACCGCCGGGTGAGATGGCGTCTCTCCATGTCGGTTCTGATTTGTTGATAGGTAGCCAGAATGCGGTGTGTTGCTGATCCCCTCGATTGGGCAAGGCGCGTATGCGGGAGGCCGTCCACCACTGTTGGCTGCATGGCTTTTCCTAAGCTGATCAAGGGCACACTATCTTGGTAGGTCGTTTATAAATTCAAGAGGGTTTCCTTCGATCCTTTCTGTGTTTCTTCCAGATCCTGGGTAGGTAGGTACTACTACCTGCAGCTTGGCGAATACGTCGGAGTATGATGGCTGGGGCAACATGGCGCGCAAGACGAAGAAGAAGAAAAAGGGCACAGATAGCCTTTACCACCTAATTGGCGCGGACGATCCCGAAGTTCTCATTGCACATCAGCCGACCAAGGAAAGCACCGACGAGCTCCTGTCCAGTCTTCGGCAGTAAGGCCTTCCCCATCTCGCAAAACGCCAAGCCTGCGTCCCATCCATGATATGGTTGGCGAGCCAGACCTTTGCTGACATTAACTTCTTAGACTTCACATCAGCAGCGAGTACAGCGATTTCGGTATCAAGTGCTCCGAAGATATGTACAAGGTGCACAAGGCTGTCATATGCCCTCGCTCATCATTCTTTCATGCTGTGTTTGAAAACGAGACACAAGTAGGTACCACATCCATGGTCGGAATGGGACGTGGAGAGATTGATCGTTGACCAATTGATCTCTGCACAGGAACGCGATACGGCCGAAGTCGACCTGTCAGAACATGATGGAACTTCTGTTCGTCTCATGGTGTACTTTTGCTACCATCTCGACTATCCCCATGTGAAGCTCGATGGCACTTTTGGCAACCAGGTTAGTCGGATATCCATCGTCTCATATTCGCTCACGTCTCTCACCATGTGGACAACAGGTTGTATCCGGTTATCAGCATACACAGGAGACTTCTAATCTCTCTCATCACTGTCGACTTTACGCCCTTGCCGACTTTTGCCAGATGGAAGGACTGAAGATGTTGGCAGTTTCAAACTTCAGAAAGGAAGCGGAAATTCATTGGAACGATCCAGACTTCTTCGAGGCCATTCAGTTCGTGTACGCCGCAACTGTGTCTAGTGATCGAACCCTTCGCGATGCAGTGGTCGATGTCATGATGAAGCATCCCACTCTGTTGGACAGACAAGAGTTCAAAGATCTGCTCAAGGAGATCGACTTGGCTCACGAGATGCTGCTCAAGATCCACGAGAGGGGCTTGTCATGCTACTGGCGGTAAGGTGCTGGGCCGGGAATATGAAGTTCAGTAGTTCAATTTGTCTAGAGACTTGGTGACTTGTGACGATGAGATCCTTAAAGGTACGGAAATCGACCGGCACAAACGTAGGCATTTGGTCATCTTTTCGAAGCGAACACCAGTAGCCTCTAATTATGCGGTAACATCACGGTGCTACCCCTGATGATGGCTGACGACGACCTAGCGCACGTCCGTGATCTGCAGTCCGATGTTTCCAGGGACCGCGATGAAACAAGGGGTTCTTCCCCCGGGTCCGTCGCCCAGACGTTCCGTCGCTCGATAAAAAGGAGTGAAACCCCATCCGTCTGATGCTTTCAACTTCAGATCTTTCAATCAGACCAAAGACTTTTTCGCAGCCAGAAAAGCAAAACACCCATCATGCTGCTCGACATTCCACTCACGGTCCTCGGCGTCATGGCCGCTGGCCAAGGGGCTCTAGCGGGCCCTTCAGCGGACCTGCTCCGCCAACCAGCACAATTGGGGCTGTCAGACGTCTGCCCCTGGTCGCCGCTGAGCACTGTGGCGGGAACATGTGGTGGCCGCCGGGCGCGGACACAGATCAGCCTCGACACGCCTGTGGCATCACGACAGAATCAATCAGAGCCGGTGGCGGAAGCTCCAAAGTCGGCCTGGGTCGGCGGCAAGCGATGCGCGGGAGTCTTCTGCCTCTGGGCGAACCGCGAGTATGCGGGCGGCCGAGGCATCGTCGTCATTACGGATCCCTACAACTTGGAGAAGGTGAAGCGGCGAGAGGCGGGGCTTCTGGCGCTGCAGGCGGCGCGAGATGCGCTGCCACCGCCATCCTACGACATCCAGACAGTGGGCGAAAAGGGCCTCGGCCTCGTGGCCAACAAGTCCCTGACCCGGGGAGACGACCTCATGGCACATGCGCCGGTGCTGCTTGTCCACCGCACCTTCGTCGAGCAGTTCCCTACAGAAAAGAAGCACCCGATCCTCGACTACGTACCGACGCTCATGCCGAGCACAACGAGGCGGCTGTTTGTGCGGCAAAAGGGCCATTTTGGCGGACACAAGATCACCGACATTCTGACGACAAACTCGTTCCAGATGGACCTTGGCGGCGACACTGACGGACACCACTACGGCAACTTCCCGGAGGTGTCACGCTTCAACCACGACTGTCGACCCAACGCCGTTTTCCGCATCGGCGAAGACATGGTGCACCGGACGACAGTGATCCGCGACGTGGCGCCGGGCGAAGAGCTGACAATCTCCTACCTCGACCCGATGGGCCAGCGGGCGTCGCGGCAGAGGCGGGCCAAGGCAGCCTGGGGCTTCGAATGCACATGTTCGCAGTGCAGTGCCTCCGAAGCGGCGGCCGCGGCATCGGACGCGCGTCTGCAGGAGATTGACGCTCTCGAGACGAAGCTATCCGACTTCCAGGCGAGCGTGACACTCGACATGGTGGAGCGATATATCGGTCTGTTCCGGACGGAGAGGCTCGAGGCAAAGATGTTCGGGGCGTACACGACCGCAGCGCTGAACTATAACCTTCTGGGAAAGGACAAGAAGGCGCGCGAGTATGCGTTGCTGGCGGTCGAGGCCGGGCTGTTGGAGAACGGACCGGGGGCGGCGGACGTGACGGCCATGACGGAGCTTGCGGAGGATCCGAGGAAGCACTTTACGTGGAGACGACGGCTATTGTAGGGCTGGGCTCGTGCGAGGAGGGCGCGTCTAGACAAATCGATCGTGTTGAACTTTTTCAGGCGTGACAGGCAAAAAGCTTCGGGGGTGACGCGAGCGTTTGTGTCACGTAGCCACGTGATGGTTCTGGGCTTGCGTCGGGCCCAGCCGCCCGGGTCGACGCGCGCAGGCCGCCTGCACACGCGTAGGCTTGTGCCTATTGCTCGTGCCTGAGTTAGTGTTTGGTTGGGAGTGGCGAGAGCTGGAGGTTGTCGGTGGTTTGGGCTGTGATTGCCACTGGTTGGGGAGTGGGTGGCAGGACTTGTGCGAGATACTGGTGGAATGGAAAGTTGGGTTGGAGGTCGAGGTTGAATTGGAGATGGAAGGGATGAAGTCGGGGAACCTTGAAGGTGCCACGGGTGCTTCCGGTCCACTGAAAAAGCAGCTTTACCGCGCAGCGGGTTTGCGTTCCAAGGCGGTGGTCCTGCGACCGGAGCCCGCCGACCGCCTGCCAAAATAACGCCCTGCATCTCCAACGACAACCCATCAGCCACCACGACTTCATCCTATCCGTCCGTCTGCACCGCCCATTTCCCAAGTTTCTTATCCCGTCTGAAATTATCACATGATCGCCGAGATTTCGCCTGCCTAGACTCATTTCTGAGTAACAAACGCCATCAGCCACACAGCCTGGACCTTCCTCACCACTCTCACATGCTCTCACGACATGGCACCCCAGCAGCTCGCGATTCTTGAATTGTCTCTAAGGAATGCTGTTTTCAGCCTTTTCGGCCATCTCCTAGTGCACAAGACCATCTCCGCCTTCGGCTTTCTCTACATCTAGGAGAATGTCGTTAAGGACAACACCAAGAACACCGACAGCGCCGCCCCTCGCACCAACAGAAGGTAGGACGACCACCCGAGCGCCTTGAAACGATGACAGGCGTCGTAAGTACTCTTTCCACCGCCGGTGATGGTGTCACGAGCATCGAACCTTGCCCTAGGCCCTCTGGAACGGCGGCTTCTGTACGAAGGTAAAAATACACGCATCAAGCACCGGGGAACCAAAGATGCCTATGTCGCAACGACTATCATACCACCTATTTCTGTAGACTCAGACACACCTTAAGCTAGGCACAAATGTTTCATTCGTAAGTTTATACCGGCTACTGTAGTTACATGCTTAAAGCAGGAAGGCAACGGTGATGATATCGTGATGGCTGAAGTACCCACCTGCATGTGACTCTTTCTATCTGCAGGCGTCATTTGGGCGCTCACGGCAACGACCCCATCCATAATCACAAGCCAGCTGCCTAGGTAGGGGCAGACTCATATATACCTCCTCTGAGCAACCGTCAAGCCTTGCAACACTCAACCTCTGTCTTCTCTTCTCGTCTGTTCCGTCCCTTCAAGCAAGCAAAGTGAGTATCCGATTCGGCTTCCTACCCCCGAAACATCTCTGACATCCATCAGATGTCTTCCATTCAGAGATTCGAGTTCACCACCGTATACACCCACCCCGAAGCAACCGTCGACATCGTCTTCCTCCACGGCCTCCACGGCTCCCCATCTAGAACATGGCGCGCCAATCCAACCAACAGCGACGGCACCGCCGGGGGTGTCTTCTGGCCGACCGACCTTCTTCCCAAATCCTTGGAAGGCGCCCCGGCCAACATCATCCTATACGGGTACAACGCCGACCTCGTCTCGACCAGCAGCAACCCCGGAGGTCCCAGCCAGAGCTACATGGTCAACCACGCCCAGAACCTCGTCACTTTCCTCACCTTGTACCGCCAGAGTCTCGCAGTTGCCTCTGGGAAGCCTCCCAAAGTTGGCAAGACCCGCCCTATTCTCTGGGTCGTCCATAGTCTGGGCGGCATCCTCCTCAAGGCAGCGCTGAACTACTCCAACGGCATCACCGACTATGACATGGACGACCAGCGCGGCGTCTACGTCTCCACGTACGGCATGATCTTTCTCGGTACCCCTCACGTCGGCACAGACCTGGCCGAATGGGGCCTTCTCGTGCAGCGCGTCGTCGACGCCGTGGTCCCCAAGAAGCTCATCAATACCGAGGGCGTCCTCCTCAAGACCCTTAGGGGCCAGAGCGAGACCATCGTCAACATTAACCATCAATTCAACCAGATCAAACAGCGATTTAAGATTCACTACGCATACGAGACTCTCAAGACAAGTCTCAAGGGCATCAAGACGATGGTCGTTGAACCCCCTGACGCGGTCGACCCGCTCCCGGGCGCCGTCTGCTACGGCATCGAGTCGACCCATTCCGACATGTGTCGCTTCGATAGCCCAACAGCCCCCGGGTACTTTGCTGTTTCGACCGGGCTCCGAGACTGGGTGTTGGCTGCGCCCACGGTCATCCAAAAGAGATGGGAATTCGAACGTGACCAGCGGTGGCGCTCCCTCTGCCTCCAGGTCACCGAGCGTTTCATGGAGATGGAGGCGCCTAGCGACAATGACCTTCATCCATACCCGCCATCCATCGACGAAGCATCAAGTTCTGGTGCTTTCACCCTTTGGAACGCCTCGTCCCCCTCCCTACTTGCTCCGCCGACACTAAGGTACAAGTCATCGTCCGGATCGCCTCCACCGGACGCCCCTCGTCCCCAGTCGTCCCCGGCGGACTAGGTCAACACAGCTAAGTGACGAAGACCTTAAATGAGTAGCGAGATTGGCGGAGATGCTTGCCTCGTTCGGGGATCTATCTGCAGTGGCAGGTCTTCATGGTACGACCTGCCCAGCACCCTCCTCGCCGTCGGCCTGTTGACTGACATGACCAGATACCCCGCGAGTATTTTTCGAAACGAAGAATGGATCAATGGAATTATCGGTATTGAAATGGAATTTGGATCGCGGGCGCAAGGAATAACAAGATTGGGCATGTGCACTCAAAATGGGAGCAACCAGATACGTTGAAATATATGTCGCTTTTGACACCATTCACGTGCAAGTTCTAGAGGCGGGCTAACGTAGCCTGCGATATTGCTACCGCAGTCCGAGAAATTGTCGGTCAAACATTTAGGTCAGCCATGACTACTAAGTACAGAATCAACTGATACAGTCCATCGACCGATGTAGTTGTTCGATCGATGTAGTCGATCGACTAGTGAGCAGGCAGGTCACCAGTCTAGACGTATCTCAGTACAATCGGAAACAACAGAATACAGGGGTCCATGAGTTTTTGGGTATGGTAGTGACATTGCAGGCTACTTTACTCTACCTTACCTATCCAACGTAGCGTGCGTATCTAACCCATTCCTCATCTTCCTGCAACGCCTTCATCTCCTCCTCGCGAAGGCAAATCGCAACACTCATGTCACCATTCCTGGCCCTAGGCAGCAGGTACCCAAGGCTCTCGACGTGAATGAACTTTGGCCTGCGCACGCTCACAGGCTTGCCGAGACCGAGGCCAAACTCCAGCTCGTACGAGTCAATGCGTGCCCAGGAGCTGAGCATGATATCGGTGGCGAGGTCCATGTCAGCCGTAAAGGAGATGACGCCCTTGTCCTTTGTGTTCTTCATGAATGTCGCGAGGGCACGGGTGCGGAGGGCAATGTCCGTCGTCTTGGGGTCGAGAGCGGCACGGAAGTTGCCGGCCACGGTGCCCAGGCCGGAGGGAGAGGCGAGGGTATCGACCGGGATGGTGTGGTAGGTCATGTTTTGGAAGAGACCGGCGTACTCGTAGGGAAGGCCGAAGTAGGGGCGGATGTTGACTGCGCGGGCGAAGGAGGACGTTGTCGTTGGTGGGGTGGTCGAGGCGAGGCGGGGGAGGCGGACGCGGGTGACTGCGGACCAGATGAGGGCGGTCAGGGCGTCGTCGGTGGTGATGAAGCCTTGGGAGCCGGCGGCGCCGGGGGGGAGGGTCGCTGTGGCGGAGGCTTTGAGGGCGGAGAGGGCGGAGGGGGTGAATGTGAAGGTGGCCCAGGTCAAGGCTGGCGGTGCTGGAGGTTGGGCTTGGGAGGAGGGTTCTGTTGGTAGCACTGGGTCTTCCTGCTTCTTCATGATCTGCGAAGCGAGGAAATCAGGCTTCAACGCTGCGACCTCCTCATCGCTCAGGAGGGGGATGTTGTTGTGTCGCGAGTGGTTGCCGGCTTCAAGCTCTTCCTTGGTGAAGCTGCCCCCGGCGCAGGCCCGTGAAAGCCAAGAAATAAGATTCCCCAGACCGACCATGTCCAACGCGCCATGCTGGCCAACAAAGACGAGGATGAGGCCGCCCGAGATGAAGGTAGCCTGGACCATGAAGACCCTCGAAACAGGATCCGGGTGGAACGTGCCCACAGGCGCGACGACGTTTTCATCAAGCATGCGCATGGGAAAGTCGGCGGCTTCGAGAGCCGCCCAGGTCAGGCCATCTGCATCGTCGCCTGTGAGGTCCTTTGCGACGAGCTTTGGGGCGCGGTCGAGGGGGCGGATATGGAAGGAGCCGCTATTGTCGGGGGAGGCGTTGGACTTTACGACTTGGCCGGCGGTCCAGGGGAAGGCATCGGCGAGACGCTCGAGGCCGGTGGTTAGGGTGGAGATGATGCGGGCTTGGGAGGTGGGTGATGTGTCGGGCAGGGGGTAGCAGTGGGCGATTTGGGTGTAGATCTGGAGGAGCCCGGGTTGTTGGCCGAGCATGTCGAGTTCCATCTCGAAGTCGGCGGCGGCAGTTGCGCCAGTGGTGGTTTGAGTGTCCAGCATGATGGGCAAAGGAAGAGAGATGAGGTGTTGGTTTGTTTTGAGAGTATTGTTTGGTATGCTGTCTGAGACGATGACGGCCCTTTTGAATGTCCTTTGTCGCCAAGAGGAGCATCCACTTGGTGATGCACGAGGGAAGTAGTCGCGATGAGTCGACATGAACCAGCAAGCTTTAGCCAATCATGCTGGGAGAGATGGGCCTTATCCCTTGCAGCCGTCGGGGTCGACCCCGCCAGCGCCACAGAAGGAATCAGGGTCAGGACAATTGAGAACAATGGATGCAGTTGTCTTTTCCCATGCGGGGTTGCCGTCGTCGTCATTGAGGTCTGGTGGTGTGTCGACTTGAATGCCAACCCTGCATGTCCAGCTGTCCCCAGGCCACTACGCTGAGGGAGCTTTTCTCAAGCTGGTGCGGCTATGGAAGATGCAGACTGAAGCTTTCCAGCGCGACTACATCAGCACATCAGCACATCTTCTCGCCCACCACCACGCAGGACAGCACTGACAGACAGTCTACCACTTGTATAGATGATAACATCATGCAAAAAGTAAATCCCATCCACCTCTCCTCACCCAAATCAAAAATAAGGCGCCATCCGGGGTTTGAACCCGGGACCTCTCACATTTGGCCAAGCTGTGCTTGGGGTCTCCCGAAGCGAGAATCCTACCACTAGACCAACGGCGCGCTTATTGGATGGATGCTGACGTGGCCGCTGTCGGCGGTTGAGAAGTGAAGACAATGTGGATGAGACGGCAGCCTGCAGAGGGGTGACTCCACGGAGGAGTGGGGAGGTTAGGCCGGGAGGGGTGAGATCCACGTATGATGCAGTGCTGTGCTCAGGTTGTGCTGTGCTGAGCTGAGGCTCGAGCGTCCGGGTCGGGAGAGCCTCCCTCCCGCCGCTTGTCTGCTTCAAGTTCGGCGCGGGGGGTTGCTCTTCTGGGGCCCCTGCCAGTGTTGTACGGGCACTTGACATAGGTAGCAAGGCTCGGGCTGGTGATTCTTCTTCCTTAGTGTAAAAGTCTTCAGCTTGAGAGGCCTGTAAAGGTGGCATTCGCTTCCGCACCTGGGATGGGCTGGAAGCTTGAAAGACGCCAGGGGTCGGCGCTTGTTCATCGCAGAAGTTGGTTGCTGTCGCCCCCTGACTCGGCCCCCTGAAATAGCCCGTTTCTAATTCTCCCCTCCCCCTGAGCAAACTTGAGATTCTCCCCCTCTCGCCAACAACCCCCAAGGATGACGTCGATCTCTGGAGAAGATACCCCTCGCAAGAAGCGAAAGTTGGCGACTCGGGCCTGCGACGCATGCCGCGCCCGCCGCCGGAGGTGTGTCTTCCCTCCTGAGAGCGACGACGCCCACAGTGTCTGCGTCCGTTGCTCTCAGCTGGAACTCCGCTGTACATTTGACGTTCCCACCAGAAGCAGGGGTCCGAAGAGAAAGAGCCAGCCGTGAGTTCGGCATTTGTCAAGCCTAGCCATCCAGCTGACGACCCGAGTTCAGTTCAAGAGCTCTGCCCGATATTGGCATTCCCGTCTCTTCACAGGCTTTGGGTGGCGAACGCTCTGAAAGCGACATCATCAGCCAGGCTGACCCTTCGGACCACGGAGCCAAGGATGCCACAGACGCCGTCCGCAATGTCGCTTTTCCCACTGATCAAATATGTCCACGGGACTTATTGCCCGTCGTAATGGAAGACTACATCGCCCAGATCCATCATCTAATACCAGTAGTCCACATGCCAACTTTCCGCGCAGAGCTGGCCACCAACCAGGACGTCAAAGACCCCGTATTCTTATCCCTGACTATCTCCCTCGTGGCTCTTGTCGTCAGCGTTCTCCCCTCTCGGTTTCCATCATACCAGTCCATGAACACAGACCGGCATTTTGCAACCAGGTCCGACATGGCCGAGTACTGCTGGACCGTCTGTCTGCAGCTTCGCTCGGCACGATACTGGGACCAGATCAGTCAGCGCAAGTGGGCAATATCATACGCCCTGTGTATGAGTGCCTTTCAGCTGGGCCAGAACAACCAGGGTCGCATGTTTGAAGCCGAGGCCATGCAGACTGCTAGGCTGTTGGGTGTTCATCTGGTGTCAGAGTACACGGGCCTCAATCCTGTTGAGACGCAGCTACGGAAGAAGGCTTTTTGGCTTCAGTTCTTCGGCTCCATGTGAGTGCCGTTCCATTCAGATCCACACTCGTCTTTCTGCCATTTGCCACTGACGATGGACCAAACGTTTAGCCATTCCAAAGTGCAACCCGGTCGCCACAGTCATGTTGTCTTTCTTGACGCGCACGCCCTGGGGGCCGTTGAATTTGACGCCCTCGTCCCGGAAAATCAGCTTGATGAGGACATGAACGCCACGCCTGACCACACGTCTGGCGCTAGGCCAACCGGAGAACCCCCCATTGCCATCTTCCGGGGCACGGCACCGGCCCGCTACCCTTTTAACATGGTCACGACCTTCATCCTGCTTACTCGGGTCTGTTTCACAGCCTTGAGGGAGAGCTTGTCTCTTGTTGGCGATGGCATGTCCTCAGGTGGGGTACGGCCTCCGGAGCAACGCCTCCAGAGGCGGCAGGCCCTACAACACGACCTGCAATATCTCCTGGATGATCTTCCTTCAGGTTTCCGACAGTGGGAGACTGGCCATAACAGCGCAAACTCCTCAGCAGCTCATCAGCTGGAGTTAGGCATCGCCCATGCCAACTTGCATGTGAGCCATCTCTGGCTGCAAAGCCACATACTGGACAACATCGACACAACACTCGAAGAGTTGGGACCTTCTTACGCCAAGTCAATAGCAGACAGCTGGAAAAATCGGGAAGAAATATGGCGCCAGCTTCTGCATCTACTGCACCGAACCCCCCGAAGACGTACCTAGAGCCAAATGGAAACTTCTTGGTCAGTTTAAGGCTGCTGCCCTGCTTCATCTCGACAATTCCTTGGGACCTTGCCTCATTTGCTCTGGCCTACTCGCTGACGGTGTCACTAGATCTACAAGGTCCGCGCAGTTGCTACCCCTCTACTGACCTGTCCGTTTCCGCCAGGCTCTCACATGTCACGTCGTGCCCTGCAATACGTCGAAGAGTTCACTCAACTTCTTGCTCAGCTTGACCAGAGTGAGGTGGTAAATACGGATGCTCTACAGAGTTGGATCGACGGCGACCGGCAGACTGGGCCATGAGCCGAAGAAACCTCAAATAGCTAGGTCCCTGGCATCTATCTCCTTCTCCAACCCCTCACTTCCATCCCAACCGCCCTACGCTTTGATAGCCTCAACCTCAATCTCGATCCTCATCTCCGGGAACGCGAGAGCCGGCACACCAATACTAGTCCAGATCGGCCGATGGCTGGGGAGTCGCCTCTTGAGCTCCTCGACCATGAGAGGGAAAGTGACTCCAATGTCCACATCATAGGATCGAACCGAATACACGTCGCTCCAACCTCTGAGACCAGCCGCCTGGAGGACGCGCTCGACGTTCTCAAAGGCAAGCTTGACCTGGCCGACCTCGTCTGTGGCGTCCATCTTGCCCGTGGTATCCCATCCTCCCTGGCCTGAAGCTTTGACGATGCCTCCGGGGAGTAGAACTGCCTGTGAGTAGTAGCAAGCGTCGCTGTGCTTCTGGCCTGCGCCTTCTTCGTTGAGGTATGTGAGGGAAGACATGTTGTCGTTGGGATGGGGTCTGGTGATGCTTGATTCGGTGCAAGTCAGCAATGAATCCGGAGGAGGTGTTACGAATGGAGTACGAACTCGATGATGACTTGGAACCGTAGACTCTGTGGAAGAGAAGGATGTGTGCAGATTGGAAGGCTACGCCAGGTGAGTGAAGAGAATTGCGGGCGGCCACATTTTAGACAGATCGCGAGCCTCTAGCTGGATTATCAATTTCTTCTTGACCTTTGATTCAGTCTTCTCCAGAGAGTATCTCCCCACGATGGACGAACATTTCTCCCCTGCGCTCTATTCTGTTGGCGGACCTTTCGGACAGTTGAGCCATGATGCTAATTCTCCGCCCGTCTCCGCCCCTGAACGCATACATGTGGAGATAAAGATAGTCCGCCCCTACTTTTCCGCCTGAAACCCCCCGTAGTATGTATGCGTCTCGCTCTCCAGATGCTGTAGAATGGTTTGCGGCGGGAATGGACTCTGTGTAGCGGAGGCTTAGCGAGACGGAGGGGAATTTAGTGTGACCTTCAGCATGACCGGGATTCGAGCAGACTGGCCTGTCTACGCATAGATCTATCGAGGTGGTGATGTGGGTGGTGAGCTCGTGGTTAACATTATCAGTGATGTATGTCATGGTGGCGGTACCGTTACTAGGATGACAAGATGTCAAGCTGGTAGGGATGTCATAGAGACAGGGATGTTATAGTTAAGAATATAGTGTACAACCGGTCATAGTAGGGATATTATAGTTAAGAAGAGGGTATACAACCTGTCATTACTAAGAAGATAGTATAGTATACAGAGTGTCATGGTAAGATATCATGGTTAAGAAGATAGTATACAGGCTGTTATTATTAGGATATTATTATTAAAAAGATAGTATGCAGACTATTATTACTAGGATATTACTATTAAAAAGATAGTATACAGACTATTATTACTAAAAAGATAGTAGTGTGCGGAGTGT